>JAUMJM010000005.1:85077500-86277500 GCA_033558235.1 Neomorphus geoffroyi
GAATTGACTTTTGTAGATCAGATAATATGCATTTTTGAGGGAAAGAAATATGATTTGTTAAAACTTTCACAAGAAGAAAAAAATCCCCCAAACCTGTGTGAGCATTTTTTAACTATTCCTTCTTCCTGAGTCTGGAAGTACAGGAGATCTGCAAATCTGGCAGGGATCTCTTCCTTGCTATTGTGACCCATGTAACATTGGCATTTTACTAGTATTTTATTACTACATGAAGAATAATCATAGCATAAATTGAAAAGAATATTTCTATATCTAGATCATAAAACACTTAGTACCTTGGCATTAAAACAGCACTTTCACGATGTTTCTGTACTGCACATATTGCTCTCACATTGTAGTAGTGCTTGCCTGAGTGCACTATGCTTTGTAATGCATTTTACATCTGCAGTCTCCTGCAACCAGTAACATTTAGAAAGGAAGCTGTGATTTAGTTCTTTATAAGAATGTTTATTAAGAAACCTGTACTTTGAGGGCTTCCTAGGGTATTCTGTTTCATAGGTGGAGAATGTAGAACTATTTTGGGGATAAGAGGTGATTTCCACAGCCCACATCCCTTCAACTTAAGACATTTTTTTAAAAATATGTTTTTCTTTTGTTCCCCTCTAACAATGATGTTATTTTGGAAGAGGCTTTGTTTTAAGCTCATTTTCTGGAGCCAATGTGGAGATTTCTGCATACTGCTAATACTGGGGCAATGTCTATCTAGTCTGTATGTAACATATGCATATGCAATTGTTATTTAAGTACGTCAGACTTAGTTTCATCACAAAAAGCAATCTGTAGGTAAATTTTTGTAGCAGTTTTCATAGGGGAGGATTATGTTGAACAGAGAGGAACCCTGTATGCACTGCCTATTTTGAGGGTAGGAACTTTTCTAATGGTTGTCTTTTTAATGGTTTCACTGGACTTTCTGCTCACTACCATAGAATGGTGGCTGTAAATTTATGTTAACTGTGAAATTCAGACAAAGCTACCGATTCTCTCCAGTCAGTAGCAGATTAATTTCGGGATGCATTTTTTTCCTGTCCTAAAATAACATTGCAGAAGTGAAATTCCGTTTGCCAAATGCATAAAGCTGCGAGTGGAAACTTCGTTTCTTGTCAATGAAATAGATTTTTAAAAATTCGTCCATTGCAGTGCTGAAACATTACTCTAATTCTTCTGTTTAGAGCTGCCTCTCAGGTTATTATTTACATTGGACTGCATTGAAAAAAACGTCTTACTAGTACCTAGCTGTTATCTGGAAATGTTCAAAGAATTGTATTTTTCTACAACACTCTTGTTTGATAGGGAGTACAGAATTGTTTCATAAGCAAGGAGTATATTTCGATCTTAGAGTATTTTTCAAATGAGGATGTGTAGTGGTAGCATTCCATTAAAAGGGCTACAGTGTCCAGCTAAGCAAGCATAAATTCAAGTGAATTCCTGTGCTCTTCAAGTCACAAACTATGTAACTGAGGCTCCAGACTGACTCCTGCTCATGCGTAACACCGGAATTAATTTCTTAACTTGAGGGATAACAATCTAGCCAAACTTGCTTTCTGGTGGTGCAAGTACTCCTGTGAACAGGTTCTCAGTGTAAATATTGCTGTTCTTACTACTACTTTGTAATTATAGCAGTCAAGTCTTCTTTCCAGGAGGTTAAATACACTGATCCCTGGTCTCATAACCTGGGTTTTCTTTTTTGGTGATACAATGTGGAAAGAACATCTTGCCTCCTGCAGCTGCAAAGGAACAGAACCAGGACACCCTTTGGATGCCCATGACTTTCAGAGCTATTTGAGAGTTTGTGTGTAAATATGTTGTTCAGGAGTCTGGAACACACATGACTGTCTTTTCCCATATATTTTTATACTTTCACCTCTACAAATGGGTGTTTGACTAGAATGAAACACAAAACGTTACTGCTGTTCTCAAAAGAGTGTTCTTTATTAACAAATTCTTTCTTTTTTATGAATTAAAAAATTAAGGCACTGTTGGAAGAATAATTTTCAAATGACTCGAGGAGTCAAAATCAGGGAAATATCAGTTAAAATTTCCAGTAGAATCTTTATGCTGCTTCTATGCGTCCTGCGTCATAATAGCTTAGCCCATATAGAAAATAGGCCTCTGCTTGTATCTGGTCTTAGTGTAGTGCTCCAAGCACAGATGAACACCTTTTCTTTTGCGGTTGTCACATTTAATGTAGAAAATGACAAGTAATGAGGCATTTATAAGCTGTGTCATAATTCAGAAACTTTCTACATTAAGATCCTACAGACATAAGTAAAGGCAATATTGGAAAGAGAAGGTTGGTGGGTATCGTGTTTTACTGTGGAGGCAATGTCTTTTTTACAATTACATTTGTATTTCATGAGTTTCTGTTGGAGGGATCAGCTGCTAAGAAAACTCTGTTGTCAGTGCCTTTGGAGGCTATGAAGGGTCACAGAACAGCAGGGAAGGAGTTGACGGCATGATTAAGTATGGTCTTATTATTAAGTAGTTCAGCCACCACCCCTTCAACTATGTCCAGCTTCCAAACTTCCTTTTTCATCAGAAAGAAGATTGACTTGTACATTTCAGAGGACTGGAGCATCTCCCCTACGACGACAGGCTAAAAGAGTCGGGGTTGTCCAGCCTGGAGAAAAAAAAGGCTCCACAAAGATTTATAGCAGCATTTCAGTACTTACAGGGAGCCTAAAGGAAAGCTGAGGAGGGGCTTTTTATCAGGGAGTGTAGTGATAGGATGAAGGGTAATGGTTTAAAGTTGAAATAGGGGAGACTTGGATTAGATATTAGGAAGAATTTTTTCACTGTAAGAGTAGTGAGGCACTGACACAGGTTGTCCAGAGAAGTCATGAATGCCACATCCCTGGAGGTGTTCAAAGCCAGTTTGGATGAGGTTTTCAACAATCTGATCCAGTGGAAGGAGTCCCTTCCCGTGGCAGGGGGGCTAGAACTAGATTATCTTTAAGGTCTCTTCCAACCTAAACCGTTCTATGACTCTGTGATGCTATGATTTTCCATTTATTTTTGCCTCTTCCCTTATGCCACTGTGCCAGTGCCATCCAATGTATAGTTCTTCAGTTCAACACTGTTGTATTTTAAATATTTTACTGATGGGTGGCAACAGATGCAATGGATAGGTTTGAGAGTTATAACCTGTCACACTTTAAGTTTTATGGTTTTGTGTAACAGAAATGTCCCATCCTTGAAGAATGCAGCATCATCACTCTAGACAGGAACTGGGTACAGGCAAAAAAATTCTTGTCTTTATAGAAGGAGGTGGTAAGCAGAGCTTCCTGAATGTAAGAGGGAGATGGAAAAGCAAAGCCACAGGGCCAAGAATAAGCAAGTTACAGGACATAATCCACAGGATTGTAAACTGTGTTTCGTTGACACCTTTATGGCTGGACCTGATACAAATGCCTTTGAAGGTGACAGTTATGGAACAAGTCCTTAGAGTGGCAATGCTGGCATTTCATGTTTTTTATTTTGCCAGTTTGCTTTCCACTCACAACACAGATATGCATAGAAATGCATTTCTTTCACAATTATCTCTTTTTCTGAGAGTTTTTGAGCATATTCATGTTTTATTTTTCTTTGTTAGAGCTGAAAAGAATTTGAAGTTGATCTGTTCTTAAGAACTTACAGTTTTATGAAGTTTTTAAAAAGAAGAGTCTGATGTTTTTCTGGGGCTTTTTTCTGTTTCTGGCATGTTTCTGACCTTTGTGGTTTTTCTACTATTTGAATTAGTCATCAGGTAGACTGCAATTTAGGCTCTTTTTCTAATTTCCAGGATTCAGTCCTGTCCTGTTCTGCTTTCCAGGAAGAGCTCAGGAAACCTTAATTCACCTTCCTCCTGCTTGCTGCCTTCTTAGAGAAAAAGAGTACAGACTTGACATTCCTTATGGGACCACGTGAAACAGCCTGATTTACAGATTCATATAGGGAAAACCAGATGCAAAACTTTGTTTCTAAAGTTGTCAACTGTGGGGATAAGTGGGAAAAATAATAGTTTTACTCTAAGTATTTTTGTTGTTGTTTGATAGGTATACAGGAATGTTAGAAAATATTGTAGATATCCACTAGGATTTGTAGGATTTGTATTTATTTATTTGTATTTATGGCAGTTATAACTAACATCCCTTTGAGAATGAATGCTGTATTTAGAGTATACTTCGAAACTTACCATTGACATCTGTTAAAGGAATGAGCTAAATTTATTCATAGCTAATTTTGCTAGCTATCTTATGTTATGTAATACTTCTTTCTGACCAGAGGTAAACTCAGCATGTGTTTTCACTTACCGGTGTCAAGCAGATAAAACGATGTTGAGTTATTATTTCGATGCATCGCAGTCACTGTACTGCAACAGCTAAACCTTAAACTTTTGTGCCGCCCTCTCCTGCAACCCCAGCAGCACCCTTTTGGCAGCTGTAGGATAGCAGGGCAGAAATTATAAGACAGGGAAAAGTCTCCAGAAAGTTGGAGGGTTTGACTATATAAAGAGGCTGGAGTATAAAAATATCACAAAAGGAGTGAAATAACATGTGGTTTATATGTTACTTTCTCCATGGTTTACAAAGCATCTTTCTGGGAACAATTTTTTAAAGTATGCAATGCATTAACTTTTAAAAAACATATTCTAATGAAGGAAGGCCAGTTCGAACTAAACTATTGAACTTCATTTGTTTTTTAGTGGCTGTATAGAGAACTGCAAAATTAATTTGATTCATGTGAAATACTTCTCTTTTGTTTAATGGCACATAAATAACAACAAAGTCCTATCACAAATTTCAAAGGGATCCTTTATCTGGTATAATTGAGTGGCTAGGGTTTTTGGTCAGTAGATGTGTCATGACAAATTTGGCTCATTTCTTGCTGAAAACAACCCATAAGCATGTTGCCATTATAGCAGCTTGTTTAAACAAAGCTATCTTATTAGGCAGACAGTTGTGTCCTAGGATCACACAAAAC
Source organism: Neomorphus geoffroyi (assembly GCA_033558235.1). Lineage (NCBI taxonomy): Eukaryota > Metazoa > Chordata > Aves > Cuculiformes > Neomorphidae > Neomorphus > Neomorphus geoffroyi. The sequence goes on from JAUMJM010000005.1 coordinate 85,082,478, forward strand.
CAGATCTAAACCTGATATTGGACATCAGGCGTCCGAGTTCAAAGATAATCTGCAATATCAGAATTCCATTTTTATACTGGCACAGACATTGGAGAGACAGTGTGATCATACATATGGGTGGATTCTGCCAGGATTAAATTCCATAGCATATGAATGCCTCTAAAATGATCTCACTGCTGGGTAATCTGTATAACCTTCCACCTCTTCACTTTAATTTTAATTTTAATGTTCCTAAGTAACTCTGAGTATTATTTTTCATTCCTACTGCATATAGTATTTGTATCTAGCCTTTCCAGCAGGATAAATTACAAAACTCACTTGAAGGGAGAGCTACAGGCTAAATCCTGCTGTTCTTAGGCTAGACCTGATGTATATGGATAGTACAGTCTGTATATCCATATTGAATGGTGGTATTGTGAATGGTCAATGAGTCTGAGGCATCTTTGTAGTGTTCGGACTTACCAGGCGTGTACTACATGTTGCATGTGCAAACAGAAATTTCTCTTCCAGGGGTGGAACTGGCTAGCACTGATCTGTCATAGTCAGAACTGTTCATGCAGCTCCTAGTGGATTTCTTTTCCTTGGGGAAATTCAAGTGCAGACTTGAAATTGTTGGCAAGTAGGATAATTTTTTTGCTGTGGAGTGTTTATAACTACTGCCTTTCGAAGGAGATCGTTGGAGTCTTACTCACTGGCATGGATTGCACAGCAATGTCACATTAAAGCTTGGTGTGAAGAGGGGCAGGTATCAGTGTTCTGGAAAGGCAGTGACCTAAAATAGGTGCCATGGGCAAAACAATCCAGTCTGTAGTTTGCTCCCAAGTGAAAGAGGTCAGACAGAAGCAGGCCAGATGCACTCATGCAGATACCCAGATGAGGTTACCTAAGGATGGTCACAGTAAGAATATCATCCCAGAGTCTTCACCAGTTTAGAGCTGCTGAATAATATGCTGGTAAAGAGCTGAGACACAAGAGATACTAGATGTAAAGGCAGGGAGGAATGCTTTTTTATTTGAAGAAAGCTAGTCTTCCAGTCTCAAGGGAAGAACTTGTGTCTTAGTTTTGATAAAAAACTAAGATATTTTAACAGATATTAAAGATCTTTAATCAGAAAAAAAAAATGTAAAGATAACAGTTCTTAGGTACAAATATATGTATAAGCAGAACAGAATCAACAGTAACCACAACCAAAACCTTAAAACCTTTTAATGGATTGAGTTCTGTGACCCAAATCTTGCGATGCAAGTCTCTCTAAGGGGGCGGGGGGGCTGTCACCACTGCAGCGGCTCCGGGTGCAGCTCCGCCGCTGCGGGCCGGGGGGAGCGAGGGAAAAGGGAAATGTGTGAGTTCTGCAGAAGTTGTGGAAGATTCAGATGACTGATGATCCTTCCTTCAGAGACTGCAAAACGCACACACGCCGCAACTGCCGCTGCCGTTGCCACGCCGCTGTCCCCCGAAGAAGCGCGTGAAAGCCAAAGAAAAAAAACGGATGTCCACCCAAAGGCGGGGAGAAAACCAAACAAACCGATGTCCGGGCACCACCTCTGTCCCGGTTTCCCTCGAAACGTCCTCTCCCCGCCCCTACCGCGTTCCCTTTGTTGGCAAGAGGAAGAAAAATTACTCGGAAAAATTCAAAACCATAGCAATTTGCTACACTTGTTCAGAGATTGATAGACAAAATCTAAGCTCTGTTTTGTGAAATACTCTAGAATCCACCACTCTGTAGTGATTTAATATTATTTTGAGTGGTTTTGGAAGAAAAATAAATGAGGCAAATTAATCTTTTTTTTTTCCTTAGGCTGGTTGTAGCCATGTTTTTACCCAAATCCTTTTTATAATGAAAAAAATGCATCAAGGGAGCAGGGCCCCATGTGGATAAATCCACTTTAATGAAGTCCAATATAATGAAATACCTGTGCGTGATTTGATCTTTATTTATGTGTGTGTGTATACGTGTGCTAACATTAGAGTATTACTGTCCATACTTATTAAGGGATTGTAATTCATTGCTATCATTCAAGCTGGAGAGTCAAAGGCAAAATGGATTATGAAAGTGTAAGAGAACTTCTTTTGTAGGATTATTTCTGCAGTTTTGTATATTTCTACCTTTATTCTTGAAAACTGCTCAGGAAAGGCACCATTCAATAAAGCAGTAAAAGACTGTAATATTCTTTCCTGTCACCAGCAGTTGTGGAATTAGTTTATGGATCTGTAAATGGCCACAGAGTGCTTGATATGAGTCTACATAATACTTTGGGAATCTGGCCAATTTCAGAGGTCTGACAGTGTGTATGGGGTAACATTGTTTTTGAACTTGCATGGGGAATAATATTTTCTCCTTTTGTCAGCTATTGCCTCTACTTTATATTAATTATTTACTTTAGTTTTTCTTTCTATGATGTAAAAGTCTGGAATTTTAGAATACATAAAACTGTGGTTGTTTCAAAAACACAAATACGTAAACTTGAAATGTCCCAGTAGGATGTTTTCTGACTTCAAAATAAAAACATTTCTGGCAGTTTTGATTCCGGCATTACCATAGTTCAAGCGTATACGTGAACAAGAAAAATGCACACTGAGAAGAATGCAAGACTTGAGGCTTTATCACTTATCACTTTACTTTCTGTATCTCAGTGTGTCTGTGTAACATGCAGAAGTATATGCTGGAAATAAATGAATGGATTCAATAGTCTGAAAGTTAGTAAGAAATTGAGCTTTGAGATACAAATAATAGGAAGAAAACTGTTTTGTCTGTTCTGGAAATTTTGGCAGAAGTGGTTGGATTAAATGGCAGGGCACACTTATTATTTATAGCACAATGTATGTTTGTTACATGGTTAAGGAAATTGCGGTGAGATTTGAGAACTGTGAATTCTCTTAGTTTGATCAAGAGCCCTCTCAGGTAAAAGTGAGGAGGTTGCACATTCAGCTGAAATCAGGAGTTCTACTCCCTTTGTCAAATAGCTTATTAACATCTATTTACAGTTGTGAACACGACTATGAAATTACTCATCATTGCTAGTCCTGTACTGATAGAACCAGCTTTTAGATATGCTATGACAAAATCACAAACTTAAATACTGCATCTCTTCAGCATTTCGTCCTGATTTTTGTTTTAATTGAGGAAGGCAAAAATCTGACAGTTATAAGAAAACCATTTCCCTGTTCTTGTCAATTATTCAGTGCTCCTCATTTGATGACTAATCTGCTGTGACTCAGTGCTGATGTAGTAGTTAATTTACGTTTGCTTATCAAATCTTGGTATAAACATTATAAAAAAGATCTTTAAAGGACTGAAACACTAATTATGTAAACTTTTTGAACTAAAGATCTTGTTTTGAATTTTAATAGATTTTGTGATTTTTTTCTCTAATGGAAGATTTATAATAAGACTAAACTTGCAAGTAAGTAAGCAAGTCATGAGAGTGGTTTCACACAGGCTGTAGCACAGAGACACGTGTACACACACACAAATATACACAAAAAATAGTTGTGGGATCTAGTTCAATTTTGGTAAATGCATTGCATCAAAAATATTGATTTTAATGTTCCAGGCTTTTATGAATCCCCGTGTACTCTCCCAGTTTTAGTAACATGGTCATATAGCAGTTAATAAAAGCATTTGTGTGTTGTTAATATGAAGTAATGAATTCTTAGAAAAAAAGTTTATCGATAATGTTACAGATGTATATTGTGTTTCCTTTTCACTCAGAAATATTTAAAGAAATTAGCAATGGGCATCATATGCTATTTATATATTTTGAAGGGAATGTAAGATTGTTCATAGTTCATAGACTGAAGGAAAATTATGGATGCTCCACCACACAAACAAAACGTATACTCTTAATTATGTCCTGTTTCAGTACAGAAATCTCAGACATTGTGAGTATTTTTTTTCCATTACTTGACTTTTCTAATTTTTTTTTCCCCTGATTAATTTGCTTTTGTAGTGTTAAAACATTTTCCACTTATCATACAAAACTGGCAGAGGAAAGACCATATCATACTAATTTGTTGTGAAGTCATGAAGCAATTTTTATTTACTTTATACACTCTTGAGTCAAAGAACATTCCTTGGGAATTAATATAATCTACTGCACACTGGGTTGCAAGATCAGTGATGAGAGAGACATAACTTTATATATACCATAAATTCTCCATGAACAACCTGATACATGCTTGAGAAAAGTACAAGTAAAAATGCAGTCATACACAGATTGCCTAGCTAATGGGTCTGTCCATAGGTGTACATGCCCCCATCTTGCCCCCAAATTAGCATAAACCTTCCTTTTCTGTAGCTGATAGTGTTTTCTTTATTGTAATTTTTCTTTTTTCAATAAATATTGGTTAAAGATTTTTTTAAAAAAGCATATACGGATATAGAAGGATGGATTAGAAGTACAGATTATTCCTGTGGTTTTTGTTTGTGTCTGTAGATAAAGGCAATATTGTGAAAATGTAGCAGCTGCCATAATGGATATAGAATTTGGAAATAAAATCAGAGAACATAAACTCCATATTGTCTACCATATGCTGGGTAAGAAGGGAAAGTGGAAGGATAGATTGAACACTTGGTTAGTGGCAAAAAATGAGTATTTGTGACTTATCCTACACAACATACATGTGACACAACATACATACATGTGACTTAAACATACACATAGCTTTTATTTTATGTGTTGTATACTCACTCTAAATCTATTTTTTGCTTTTTTTTCTCCAATACATTGATTTAGAATAAATTATTTAATATATTTGTTTTCTTAAGGTGAGTTAACAGGGCCTCTACTTCACAAGGTGTTCATAGTGCTGAAAAAAAATAATTTCTGCCAAATTTTGGAATTTGATACTAATTCTTAAAATCATCAAGTATTTATCTTAGGGATTTCTCTTTTCCTTCTCTCCAATTAAACGCTTACTGGAAGTCTGTTGCTTCTTTCTTCAGACATTTACTTGAACTGTAGAAGTTTTCATTAGACCTCTGCAAACAGAATGTGGAACAATATAGAAGAAGATAAAAAAGATCATCTGTGATTTTTTCTTAATCTGTTGGGTTAGGTTTTTTTTTTAATAAAATCTAGGTCATCAGTCTTGAGATCCATCTCCTCTAATGGTGGCATACATTTTCCATCTGTAAAAACTATATGCAGTTGGAATCAACCCTTTTAGGATTCGAGTGTATCCAACTAGTGTTGGAGATATGTAAGAAAGTTTGATTTGGAGACCAAGAGCATAAGTGAAACCACTTTACTTTGACTGCTCTGTTGGAAACACTGAGGATTTTTTTTTTTGTTTGTGTATGTAACTTTCAAACTAGAAGGGAATAACTGGTTAAAAGCTTTGCTGATAGACTTGAAAGCATTGAGAAGAGGTAACAGCATTTCATATTTGGTTGCAGGTTTTGTTAAGTGTTGAAGTTTGCTCATTCTTTCTGAGTTTATCATTTGATATGCTAAAGAATTCTTATATATGTTTCAGATATTCAATTGCTTTACCAGCTGACTGCCTCTGAAAACTGAGGAACTTATTCCAAAGTTAAGACGCAGAATATTGCAAGCACCTTTGCCAGGTGCACATCCAAAGCTACTAATACTTGCACTATTTGAAGTCCTGTATGTCTTCTTGGATGTACAAAGAAGATTTTGAGCGGAGAACGCAGATACTTTGCCTGATCATGTGAATGTTGCATTATTTGCAGTGAAAAATATTGTGACTTCAGAGCAGGGATGATTCCACTTGTTTTTCATCTTTTGATGCATATTATTTTGAAGAGGCCTATTTCAACTTTACACAGCTTGATATGAGATATATAAATAGAAATTAAATCCCATTAGACAGTAGTAAGGTACTAAGTACACTTTTACACACTTGCATGCATTTAAGAGTTATTACATTTCAATGCAATCTCAATATGATGGGCAAATCATACTTTTGTGTTTCTAGATGTTTCTGCTAGAAATAGATTATTACATTACCTTCTGATGAAATACTTGTTTCTGTTCAAGGGTATCTTATTTTAGATAGCTTTTATTTGATAGTTTGAGAGCATGTGAACTAAACCCCAGACTTGACTGTCATTCTCCCAAGACAGGCACGGGTGTGTTTACTTAAATATTAAATATTGACAGAGGAACTAACTACACTTCCACTCTGTAAAGATTATTTAGGAAGGTATCTTGATGGGTACCTATTTCTGAGTGGATGTCTCAATCTGGTTTATCTCCCTTCAATTTGAAAGCACATCGTTGTGTACAACTCCTTTTATTTGCCCAACCAAGTTCTTTCCCAAGTGTATACGGATCACAAAATATTCTCCCTCATTGAAAGGAGTTTAGGAATTCCTGTGGATATTGCCTGAGAACCAGAAAGATTACCAATGGGGCCGTTAGATTTTTAACTACTCGCTGTTATTCTTCAAGTTTATTTTTCTGTCTGGTTTGGAATCTGCACATTCAATCTGCATTTCTGCAGTTCGACTGGAAGGATACCTGTGGAGATTGTGTCAAAGTTGACGTAAAAAGCATTCACCACTTTCCTCTTGTACACAAAGCCAGTAAGAGTATTACAGAAGACAGCAGAGTTGGTCAGACACAGTGTGGTTTGTAAATTTGTGCTGGCTGCTTTTAACCACATTCTTGTTCATCATGTGCATAGGTATGACCGTGTGTTTCTGATGAATGACGTCAGGCTGAAGAGCTTGCAAATTCCTGAATGCTTTTCTTGCCCTTACTCAAGCAATTGCAGTGAGAATTTTTTCTGTTTTCAATGGCAAATTAATCTTGCCTCTCCCTAGCAGTTGTCTCCTGCTTATCTATATACTGAAGAAATCATTGTCTACTGGATTTTCAATATCTACCTGTCAGAGATAGGAATTAGGATATGGGAATTCAATCACAGCATTGAGGAGGGCAGCCCTTCCTGAGGGCTTTATGGTGCATTCTTAGAGGTGCAGGAGAAACACCTGTAGCCTTCAAGTGGAAATATATTAATTTCTACAAAGAAATGAAAGGCTCAAATGGACTTCCTGAAATCATTTTGACCCCCTTGTGCTTTTTCCTGAGGCAGTTTATTCCAGAGTTGACTGCCTTTGTCTATTTTCCAACTATCTTCCTTGCTACGGTTCATTTCTTCACAGATATGGAGAACTTGTGCATACTGCTTTACCATCAAAATTTTGTTTATTTGTTTGTTTGATTGATTCATGTCTTTGGATACTATCTTTATATCTATCTGTGTACTTTTCCTCTAAGCTGGATGACTCCTATTGAGACTTTCTTTCTGTGTAACATACTCTGTATCTCTAGTCATTGATTTTGCTTTTTTCCTAGGATTTTATCAAATTGGTCTAATTTATAATGCTCTGTGCAAAAGAAAAGGTTCACATGCACCGGCCTTTTAGTGATAAGAGATCTTTTTAGAAGTGTAAGGACCAGAAGTCAACTCTGTAGATTTACAGAGAATGCAACAATCTTGAAACATATCTAGATGTTTGATCTGAGATTCATAGTTTAGTTTACAACTTAAGAGTTGGAAACATATCCTGGTGTTAAATTTATTCTGTTAGTATAATTTGCAAACCCTGCTAGCTGTCTAAATACTACTATCTTTAAGCACTTTTTTCCTTAAAATATGTGTGCTGAATCGGAGTAGAACGTAAATGAAAATTATCTATGAAAAAATCTAAGTCAACATTATAGAATTTTGACTTGCTTTTTGAACTGCTAGGAGTACAGCAAGTAAGATAATACTTATCATAGAAGGAAGATTATGGTATATGGCTGCATATTTTGTTCTACAGATATAGAAAAACTTGCAAATATCAATTTAAGACTGTTGGAGTATTTTTTTTTAACATTAATTCAAAGCTGTCTTATTCTACCACAGTAAGAAATTATACCATCTTGCTGTCAGTTATTTCATATTCTTTCAAATCTGACTCCTATTGTCCCAAAGTATTTCAAAAGACTCCCAGATGAATAGTCACACAGCAAATCAATGCAAAAAGCATGTACTGAAAAAACCCACAGAATTGTGTGTTCTGATGTAATAGATAGTGATCACAAGTGAGGAACAGACTTCAAAATGTCTGCTAGAATGTGAGAACATCAATGCAATCTGGGTACACATCAATCAACGTGGTAGATGATCTATGCATTTGGTAATGAATGCTAACATCTTGGATTGTAAAGGGTAGTTATCTTGACTCTTCTTTCAGAAACAAGTGCAATTATCTTTCCAGATACTGTTTTTCATTATGCTTTTGATTTTTGTTTCTTCAAAAATGCATTGATAATTGTAAATGAGAAGTGGATTAAGGGAATGGTAATGCTAAGCAGTGCCTGCGAATGAACACATTCTGAAGAAACTTCTTACATTAAGGTCCACGGTCTTTAATACAGGTCACTTTAACCTGTTTATAGTTTGTCAGCAGATCCAGACCAACAGCAACTGAAGCCTGCACCTCCTTAAGTTCTTAGTATCTTGTTGAGCTTTCCTTATTGAGGAGTTGTTGCTAAAGGAACTCCATATTTTTATTCAGCGCATCAGCTCTAAAACATGTCTATCTTATATGCCACCATGTCTGAAGACCACATTTCTCTTTTGGTGTTTTTATTAGCTGATGTTCTTTGAAGGCTTAGAAGAGAGTTATATCTAGAAAACTTGGGAAGTTTTTCTTGCTCTCCACAGTCTTCTATAGACATTTGTTGAATATCTTTATGCAGAATTTGTCAGGTTCTTTGGCCAAGATACAGTTTTCTTTGTAAAGATCTGATGTTATTTTGTTAACAAGGAGTTTTTTCATGGAAAATTTTGTCTTTTTAAGTTTTGTGGTTTGTGTGTTGTTGATTTGAAAATTAGTATCTACCAAAAATTTTTCAATTTTAAGGAGTTTCAGGAGGTGTTATGCATCAAAAGTAATGGATAGACTTTGTTCTGTCCCTAACCTTCAAAAATGTTAGATTGTTTCATGATGAATTTTATTTGAATTATATATTTAGCATACATATTTGACCTTTAAACACCACTAAGTTGACTGACTGGGCAAAGAAAGGAGTGGAATTTTCTAAGATTTAAAAGAAAAATTAAACAACACCCTATTTCAGGAGTCAGAGACAAGTTGTTCGAACTCTGTCCAAATCAGTTCTCGAAAGTTTAACTCCTATTCGTGGATGTTTGTACTCGTTTTGTATTGAATTTCTCCTATAAATGAAATTTCCAAAATGTCTCCCCATGATTTGAAAGAAGTATGGAGAGGAATTACAATTTATGATACCTTATTTGCTATGGGCAGTCTGTAAAAAATGTTGCTACACCTAAAAAAAGTTGCTATCTTTCAAATAAAAGTATTTTAAAGGCATAGTCAAGAAAGAATTTAGTTTAAATCTCTTGAAAGCATCTTTATTCTGAGTTGGTCAAGTAGTGAAGTTGGAATTCCAACAGATTATTGTTGTATTACAAGACAACTGGTGATACAATGTCCACCTGCCAATTGCAATTGTGATTTCTGAAAATAAGTAAATGGACCAAGTGTTTGTTTTGTGGTTGTATTGGCTGCAAATATTTCTTTTGGCATCAAGAGAAGCTAGAAAATACATTATAGGATGTTACATGAAAGAATTTTTTTTTTTAACTTGAAGTTAGTTTGCTACAGCTTATTCTACTTTATTTCCCAGAGACATCTGAAGAAAATTCTGCATTTCCTGATGGCTGACATAAGGTGGCTTCCTCTTTAACATGTAGATCCTCCTCAGACATGTTCAACTCTTACTAGACATCAGAAGTTAGATGAAATTTAGATTTTCTGGATTGCTCTTTGATGATGTCTTCTCTTTCAAATTACTGCAAGTCATAGGACAAGTTGTGCTTACCACGCTATCACACCTACCCTCTGAGTTACAGTTGGAGTTGAAAAGAGGTGCCAACCTCAGAAATTAATGAGGTGAAATCAATTACTAGTTTCTGGTTATCAATAAATAATTAACCCTTGATATTAACGCTTAAAATAACAAGCTTAAGTCATCCCATCTATCAAGTGTCATGGTCAAAATAAGAAAACCCCTACCATTTCTGTATTAAACAGTGTCATTGTAAGTGAAAAAAATAGCATTTCACAATGAATGACTGCTTCTTCTCCTCAGCTGCTTCCTTGAACAGCTTTGAAATTATATAGAATTTATAGCAGAGAAATTCAGGATAAGGAGGATGGTATGACTGGAACAGGAACTGTGTTCCTGAAGTTTTTCTGATTGCTCATTCCTATAAATGTGCCAGTGGATCTCAGTGTAATGAATGTTGGTCCATAGGTAAGAATGACATTGCTTTTGTTGATCTTTTTTGAAAGCTGCCTGAGTAGAGAGATGCTGAGAGCCTATGCTAAAAGCTTGTGAGTTAGGCTACTTTCGTACATACATGTGCGTGTACAAGTTTTGAAGAGTTAACTGATGCATCTTGGCAGCCTATTTTTCTGAAGTGATCTTAGACTTGTGTACAGAATGTAGGCATACTAATATTATGAATGAAATATTTAAACAAGGAACTTCAGTTGCAAGTAAAAAAATTACGTGTAAGGTTTTTAGCTTACCCTCTCTTAATAAGGTATTCTTTGTTGCTGTTTTTAGGGTTGTGATTTATATAGCACCTATTTTTATCATTCAGAGTATTTATAATGTGGATTTTTTAGGTAGGAATGTTAGTATTCTCTGTAATATGTGATGAAAAAGATGATCTAAAGCTGTCCAAAGATACCTGACCAGAGGATCCAGAGAAGTGGAAAGATTTTCTGCTGAAGTTGCAATATGACAAACAGCACTGGGCACTAGTTGGAACACAGGAAATTTCAGTTATGTATTAGCACTTTTTTTTTCACATCACAAGGAAGATAAATACTGGAATAGGTTACCCAGTGATGTTATGGAATCTATATCCTTAGAGGTGTTCAGGTCTCAGCTGGACATGACCCTGAGCAATTTCTTCTTATTAGGTCCACTTCAAGCAGGAGGTTGGACTAGATGATCTAGAAAACTCCTTTCCACCCTAAATTATTCCATGATTCTATGGTTGTTGCTATCTTAGAAGTGTGTCTTGTTTATTCTACTGCATAGAAACAGGACTGTTTTTAAATGTTTCCCATTTTAAGCTATATTTGGTTTTGAGCCAAACAACTAATATTTCTCAATGTTTAGGAGCCAAAATAAATACAGAAATCTAAAATAGCAAAAATAAAAGTTGCACAGTGTTAGGTTATTATTGAACTCTTGGCTGATGATACTAATGGCATCAGATTTGGAAAATGAAAGCACTGCTGTGAAAGATTTGAACGTTAGAAGTGAGATGTTGCTCAAAAATAGATGGTACTAATGTATTTTCTTAAGGTGCGCTTCATTTGCCTAGCGGTCTGGGAGACAATAATAGGTCTTGCCTTCATATCCTTCAAAATCTTGGAAATGGTGAAAAACAAACAGCTTCAATGTAAGGCAATAGGAATTCTAATGATGAAGCCAAATTTGCTGTAATACAGCACAACCCTATTCACCCTCTAGTTTTGTAGGGCAGAGTTCAAGTATGGATAAAAACAAAAAATAGGACTGCATTTGATCATGACAGACCATACACACTTAAAGCGCACCAGTAGAATCATAGAAAGGAACATCGTATCCCAGTATTACTTTTGCTGAGCCTTTGGTGAAGCAGGCAAACACATAGCTCCAAATGTAAATTTCCAAGATGAATTTATTTAAAAAAAAAAAATAGTTACTTTATTTAATTTGTGCTTCATTCTTGAAGTTTGTTAATATATCAGCACCTTGAGGTTACTTTGGAATGTGTTAACCACTAGTTAATAAATTATCAGCCAGCCGTTAACATATATTCTTAACTTGGAGAGAGAAATAACATGTAGATGCATCATAGAATAATCTGGTTGGAAAAGACGTCTGAGATCATCAAGTCTAGCCTTACCTGTCCCTTTACTAAACCATGTCCCTAAGAAACCCATCTGCCTATCTTTTAAACACATCCAGGATGGTGACTCAACCACCTCCCTGGGTAGCCTGTTCCAATGCCCGACCACTCTTTCAGCGAAGAAATTTTTCCTAATGTCTAGCCTGAACCTCCCCTGGCCCAACTTGTGGCCATTTCCTCTCATCCTATCACTTGTCACTTGCAAGAAGAGCCCAGCACCCACCTCACCATAACCTCCTTTCAGGTAGTTGTAGAAAGTGATGAGGTCTCCCCTCAGCCTCCTCTTCCCCAAGCTAAATAACCCTAATTCCCTCAGTTGCTCCATGTAGGACTTGTTCTCCAGCCCCCTCACCAGCCTCGTTGCCCTTCTCTGGACGCGCTCCAGCCCCTCAATGTCCTTCCTGTAGTGAGGGGCCCAAACCTGAACCCAGCACTCGAGGTGCGGCCTCACCAGTGCCGAGTACAGGGGCACAATCACCTCCCTGCTCCTGCTGGCCACGCTGTGTCTGACACAGGCCAAGATGCCATTGGTCCTCTTGGCCACCTGGGCACACTGCTGGCTCATGTTCAGCCGGCTGTCAACCAACACCCCCAAGTCCTTCTCTGCCAGGTAGCTCTCCAGCCACTCTTCCCCAAGCCGGTAACGCAGCACGGGGTTGTTTTGTCCCAAGTGCAGGACTCTGCACTTGGCCTTGTTGAGCTCTGCAGATCCTCCCTTCTTTCAAGGAAACTGACACTTCCACCCAGCTTAGTGTCATCTGCAGACTTATTAAGGTACACTCAATCCCTTCATCCAGATCATTTATAAAGATATTGGCCAGGACTGGACCCAGCACTGAACCCTGGGGAACACCGCTTGTGACTGGTTTCTAACTGGATTTACAACCATTTACCACAACCCTTTGGACCCGGCCATCCAGTTTTTAACCCAGCAGAGGCTGTGCCTGTCCACGCTGATGGCAGCCAGTTTCTCAAGCAGGATACTGTGAGAAACGGTATCAAAGGCTTTACCAAAGTCCAGGTACACCACATGCACAGCCTTTCCCTTGTCCATTAAATGGGTAAACTTGTCATAGAAGGGGATCTGATAGGTCTGGCCCGTGTTGACTGTGCCTGATCACCTGATTGTCCTGTCCATGCTATATGATAGCATTCAAGATGATCTGCTCCATGACCTTCCCTGGCACCAAGGTCAGACTGACAATGAAGATACGTTATTTGACAGGGCCAAGATATATTTTGGAGTTTGGGTAGAAACAGAAAAGAACACGTTAATACACATTCCAGTCACCTTATCACCCAGCTTCTCTCACAGTCTTTGAAACAGAGGGAAATCAAACCAACTGACTGCACGCCTATTGTTACCAACAGTTTTGTAATGATACAGTGGGGCACAGGACACCATTTCTGTTACTGAAACAGGATCAGTTTGTTTGGTCTGGGAAGAGGAGTCTCAAGAGGTTTTATTTGGTTTTATAGGTTGAAAATACCTGTCTCCAACACTGGATTTCTGGACAAATACTGGTTTAATGCAACTAGTCTACTGAACAATTTCTATTTATCTCCTTACTTTGCTCCAATTATTAAATAGCAAAGGAATTATATAGATCTATTCCTAGCAGTTACTGTGTGAGCTTTTCAAACTACTTTGCAATGGTGATTCCTTAGAGGGTTGTTAGACCTAACCAAAGGACTTTGACTGAAATATTCTTGTGAAAGTACAAGTTAAAAAAGGACTTGTTTGTTTGCCTTGCAGCTTAATATAAGGTGAGTGTGGCCACTTAGTTTTTCCAACTCTCCAAATTATGGTACTCCCAGCTGAATTCCTCACACCACTTTTAGTGGAGAGGAAACAAAAGACTTTTTCTAAACATTGCTGGAACTTTGCAGTATTTGTTGCCAATCATGTCATCACTGAAAAAATCCTATACTTAGAAATAAATTAGAGGGAAAAGACCTGCCCTGACAAGACAGTGTGGGGAGGATTTATTTTTTTAAAATTTTTAGTTAATCTCCATTTTATCTGTTCTGTCTTATTCTCGTTTTGAAAAATATATTATTCCTGTTTATGTTATGCTAGGACTGGCTTTGCGTTTTAAAAGTGTCTTGCTGGTTTTAACGTGCTAGTTACAAAGAAAAGGTCTAAAGGATCCTACCTCAAAGCTGTTACTGCCTTGGGGTCCGATTTAGACTTTCTGTTTTCAGAAAATTCATTGACAGCTTCTAGGCTTAAATTAAATCATCTCTTCTCACTATAATTGACTACCTATGAATAAAACACAGTATCTAACTAGTTGGGATCAAGCTCATTTGAATTCAGTCTTAAATAAGAATTAGATCTTCAAATTAATGTAAAGTGTAACTGAGAGATATGTAGAAGCAATTGTGTAAAAAAAAAAAGTGAAATCATTGAATCACTATAAATTTAAAATTAAAATAGATATCTACTAAATTTTTTTAAAATTCAATTTAGGGTTCAAATAAGAATTTTATTACAGAAACGAAATTATTATCTCATATTAGAATCAAATACTGTACATCTTGCTTTGCTCTTGGATGTGAATATTCAGTGGAGTCCAGGAGACAATCCTGGACATGCTCAGCTCAGCAAAGATAGGTTAGAGTTTTGCAGCCTGCATATAATCCTAAACTTTGTTGGTATGGATCCGTTTTTACTAACCATCTTTATGAAGTGTATTAGGAAGATGTGAAGTCTGTTGAGTTTTCTTCCTGGATTCTGCTATTTGGAGGCTTGCTGATTTTCAATATACTGAAAATAAGTTTTACTTGCACGGTTCTTTCTGTAAAGGGAAGATGCTTAAAATGTGGCTTAGTTCTTTTCATTCAGAGTGCAGGCAGCCACAGGTGCTTGATGGTACTACTAAATCATCTTCACAGACTGGGGACTGTAGCCTCTAAGTGACTCTAGTCATGAGAATTTCGCCCCCAAAGAAACCCAAGGATAGGCTGGGATGATACCAGAGAATCAATATGTACTAGGAAGGAAGGAAGGAAGGAAGGAAGGAAGGAAGGAAGGAAGGAAGGAAGGAAGGAAGGAAGGAAGGAAAGGAAATTTGGTATTTAATGACAGATCGTACATCTCTCATTGATTTTCTTCAGGATTTATCTCCTGAAGTGAAATGATTTTGTATAAAAATCTGTTTTTTCCTGAAAAGTTAATTTCAGCCCTCATGACTAGAGAGATGCCTGAAAGTCTATTGGGAGTAAAAATTTATATTTCAAGAATAAGAAGAGAAAATAATAACCCAAAATGTACTATTCTAGTGCCAGTGTTGTAAGGTTGGGGGAAAGAAATTAATTTTCTTTCAAACATAGACATTGCATACTTCTGAAAATATGACAAGGCTAACAGTGACAAAGGATATTAAAATTGTAGGTACCAAGGAAGAAAAAGCCCATCTCCTTCACCCCACCACAAAAAGATAAAATATCTTTTTTTTTTAGCCTAAAATCTGGTGGTTCTGTTATGAATTCATTCTGTGTTGTTTGAAGTTAAATTTTTGTAGATGGCTATGCAAATGTTTCTTGCTTTATATGCTGCTCCCCTGGAGATCATAAAAATGAATGTTTAAATGTTTCTTATTAATTTGGTGTAAAGTATATATGCTGGTTAGGTGTCCCGGTGTAGTTGCAACTAGAAAATTACATATCCATTTCCAACATAGCAAAAAATAAAATAATTGTAGTGCTTTTATTTGCATCTAGTTCCTATTTATCCTCTGTCCTAATTTTGCAGTGTGATTAACTTAATGTTAAAACTTCATACTTTTTACTAACAAGTAAAAAATTTTTCACCTCTGGGTCCTTTAGGTGGCTAATACTACTATAACTCCAGCATTTAAAGTAAATAATACTTCCAATTACTTCACACACTTTTCTACTACTGCAATTGTAGAGGCTGTTACAGCTAAGAATAGTATTAAGCTAATGGTGGAAAAACAGACATGTTGGAAACCGCAATTCTCCATGACTCTTATTTTACTTTTAAAAATACACTTAATTTCCAAAAGACTCCACCTTTAAGCAACTGTTCAGTTACTTTCAACTAGCAAATTAAACAGCCCTATATTCTTATATTGTCATATCCCATTACTGAATATATGATTGCAAGATAACACATACTGATTTTTCTCTTTTTTGACATTTTTCCCAGTGAAAAGGCAGAGTCTAAAAGTTCAGATCAATGCAACAGATGACACTGTTTGCATGAAGTATCTTCGATCAAGTCAAACCACCAAACTAGAAGGATTTGTCCTGGGTTATGGAAGCAGCTTCTTCTCTAATCAGTATATTCCTTTACCTACAGAAGGAAAAACCTCCATAACAGAACTTGGTAAGCCTTATTTGCTTTGCATGCTACTGTTGTCATGAGTTGTGGGAAGAGAATGAGAAGACTATGAAATTTGGGGTTCTTAATTTTTTCTTTTTATCAGGTTGCTGTTCAGGTTGTCTTTCTGTTTGTTAAAAGTTGCCTTGAAGAATTTCAGGTGAAAGTGGAATTAGGATATCCTTTGAGGAGAAGGATAGTTCTTGTTTGGAAAAATTTGCTACTGGTATTTGTTTTGAAAATTTTCATTGTACTAAGAGATTGTACTCTATTGACCACATCACAGATCAGATGGAGTGATTTGCCTAAACTTGTTATAAAGTGGAATATAAGGGAGACGTGAGTGTTTTTAATAAATCTTAGAGGAAGCAAAAAAACAGTTTTGAGAACTGTGTGGTCAATTTCCTTTGCTTGAAATGTTCATATCAAAACAATGCCTTTTCTGTCAGGACCCTATTCCAGTTCTACATGTTACAGAATAACCTGCAGCTTCTATATCAGAATTTACAAATGAAATTCCATAAGCGGTTGTATAGAAGAGATTAAATCACATCAAGAATGTTACATCGTGTTGCCTGGGATAGGGAAGAAGAAGAGAATTTGGTTGTCCCTTTGACTTGGAGTTGTGTCAGTATGGGCAAGGTAGCAAAATAGTGGAACTGGATTAGTTAGAATTGTCTGAAACATAAATATTCTAGTAAACATAATAAATAATAATAATAAACATAATAAATAATAATAACTTAAACCCCTGACTTATCAGGATTTGACCTTTTAAGAAATCTTTATAATCTCTGATGATTTTCCTGTTGTTTTCTTTAATCTTTCATAGACTGAGGTGAATCTGATTTACCCTCATTATTACAATGCCAGTGATGTGTAAAACAAGGGGGAATAAAGGATGCATAAGCATAGAAGTAGCAGTTGCTGTCTTTTTGACGTGATCAGTTAAGGCATTTCCAAGGGTATATTCCACGTTTAAAACTGCAGAGTAAAAAAGAATGAATAAAATAATAGGCATAGAATAATTAAGATATTGGAGATTTTCATTAGATAACTGTAGCAAAAGTTGACTTCCCTTTCCATGGGTTGGTACTCCTGGGATATTTCTGTAATTCTATCATCAATCAAGTGTTTAACTTCACAGTCATCACTTAAGCCATGTTTAATTTGTCTGATTCTTCCCATGTGTAACTTTTGAATCAGTACACTAAGAATTGTGTACAGGACTTTCTGTAGAATACTGTGAATTGGGCATAAATAATAAATGCATGGCTGTATTGCGGGAGTAGTTGAGGATTAATATTTTTCTTTGAAATCCTTGAAAGATGACAAAGCAGTGAATGTAACATCGCAAGTAGACCATTTGCACTTCCTGTTTAATAGTAGCTTTAATATCTAATACTCTTTGAAACTGTATAAAAATAGAAAGCTGAATGTCACATGGAACATATGGGATTTTGGTATTTTATAATTGTAACAGTAATAACTAATGGCTGGAATTTTTTAGTTCTGCAGTGCATCAGAGTACTAGCCACATGTATTCATTAAGGCTTACTGTTAAGCAATCAAAATCTTGTAGCAATGAACACAGAAGAGAAGAAACCCCACGATGCAGACAACCTGTAATGAAATGAACACATTTTCTCTGGAGAGGGAAAAGCACAAGCGTTAAGGGATGCTCTCCTATTCCTTTTTCATTATTTTAAAGGATAATAAATTCAAAATTTTAAATCACTTATGCTAATACAACTTAATCAGTTTCCTAGTGACAATGAATCTATGATTGGGACTTCTGAGTGTCCAGTAACTAAAAATGCAATGTACAACATAGCACAAAGACTAGCATTTCCAACCTTAAGAAAACTTTTGAAAGAATGGAAATAGAAGAAGCTAACAGCAATATATTCTTCAAGTCAAAAGCATTTATTTAAGGCAATTAACAGTACGTTTATTGGATCTATTGCTTTTTGTTAAGAGATTTAGGGTTAGATTATATGTTTGTTGAATCATTTCTTGGAGTTTGGAGGAAGAGAGCACATGATGTTTCCCATTTCATTAGTATTAAAAACCACATTAAACTGCAGCTTTGTACTTTCCAATGTGTACAGAACACAAGCTAATGTAAGAAACATCATTTGTGCTTTTGGCTCTATTTTAGACCGACTTGTGTGGCAGAGATTAAGCGAATATGGTGGTGATTGCTAGCATGCCCTACAGTTTCAGGGACCAGCTGCTGGCACAAACTAGAGGAACTGCAAAGTGATTCTTAATTTTAGGAACAATGGTTAGGTTTTATTCTGGAAGCCATAGAACTCTGCACACTCTTGACATAGATGTTAGAAAAAATAAGGCATTGTAAAGGGACAAGATAAAAATACTCTCAAGATACTTTCCAAAACTCTAGAGCCAATTGTTGAAAAATCTTACGTTCTCTTTGTACTCCTAGTACATCTTGCATGTGATGTTGTTGTCCTGGTATGCTATCTTTTTATTAAAAGATATGTAATTTTGAAAATTCACACTAAAAATTGTCCATTTTGTAGATATTCTAATGATTCAAGTGCCATTGCACACTTTGCAAAAAGTCTTCACTGAATTCCACACATTTTTCCACTATCAGAGCAACTACATTTATAGAAAAACATTCACATTCACGTTGAGAACTTCTTCTTGATCCTTTCATACTATGACTTATCCAGCTTTTACAGAAAGTAGATGAACTTTACAGACTTCCCTCGTTGTGGGTTTTACTGAACAGGATGTGGAGGGAGTGGTTCCCAGCTGTGAAAAGACATTGTGGCCTGTTTAGACCAAGACTAATACAATTCAATGCCTTCTCCTTTCCTGTCAGTTTTAATAGTTTGTGGAAAGAGAATATTTTTCCAAATCAGTATGGGGACTTTGATCACAACTTTAAGTTGATTTGATAGCTTAAATGTTAAGATTAGAAATGGAGATTTAAGGGTGTTGGTTAGTTACTAAAAGATATGTTTTCCGAATAAATTAAAAAAAATTGCTTTAGAATATAATCTTCTAGATTAAAGAGAATGAAAACCTTGTACAGATATGCAATCAACTGTAGACCCAACTCAATGGAAAAAAAATGTGTTTCATTCATTTAGTAGATAGGCCAATGTAAGAAAACATACAGACTTTGTATATAAATCAGTCATGATTCTCTCCCTAAAATGAATCAGTTCATATCAATCGTTCTTTCTAATAATATAGGTCCCCACAGCGGAATGAAGTGCCTTGCAGACATTTCCTTGATTTAGCTGTGCATGCCCAGTTTTGTTAACGGAGCAACATAATCAATATTCTGTTTGGGATAATCATCCTAACTAATTTTTTTAATAGATGACACAATATACACAATGGTATATATACATCTAAGGAACATGACTTCTGCATTTCCAACTGTATCACTGCTGATTAAGATGGAGTTTATTGTCAGATTTTCTGCTGGGTCACACACCTCATACGAATCTGTTAACATCAAATGTCAAGTTAGCAGATTTTTTAATTTAAGAAATTACATGTGTATATGTGCACATATTTTAAAATAAATTAATAAGGTAGTGGTCTTTCCTAGGATTTCCAGGAGAGATATGTCTGGCTTTGTGGAAAGTGTGACATCTGCCTACATTTCATCCATGAAAAAATTCAGCACCTCACTGCAGTGATTCTTATCTCAAAATATTTGTTTTTCCTTTCTTTTGCAACTGAAATAATAACTGAGCCAGCAATTGTGTAATATTATCCATGAATTGGGAACTGCCTTCTGAGGGCATGTATGAAGAGGAAAGGGTTCTGTTGGATTTCCTGAACTCATGATGAGCTCATGCTGGCAACAAAACCTTGAGCAGCTTCATGCATTGCTAGATAGATGAATTTGAATCACAGTGAAGGGGAAATGACAATGATGAGGCAGTAGAAAGTTTTATTCAAAAAAATATAACTCTTCATTCGGATACAAGCAGTGTACTCTTTTGTGCTAAGTGTACTTTATGAGCTTACATG
Organism: Neomorphus geoffroyi; assembly: GCA_033558235.1. Classification (NCBI taxonomy): domain Eukaryota; kingdom Metazoa; phylum Chordata; class Aves; order Cuculiformes; family Neomorphidae; genus Neomorphus; species Neomorphus geoffroyi. The sequence continues at coordinate 85,102,810 of JAUMJM010000005.1, forward strand.
ATGGTAACTTTATTATTGATTATGGAATCTATTCAGACTGTCAAAAGATATCAAAATGTATATTCAGCTAGAATAGTAAATAAGGTGAATAGATCCGTCCCAAATTCTGACCTTGATTTAAGGCTTTGTCTAAATTTGTTCAGTCTGTGTGACTCATAAAGAGAGTATTTCCTTAAGAAATTTGTGCTAGTTTTTGTTTATTTGATTAGGAAGATTGCAAGTCAGTCCCCTTAAATTTGTTGATTCAGTTGGAGAAACATCCAAAAATGGTTTGAGACAGGAAGGTTTTGTAAGAATGAACAACAATTAGCTATATCAGAGTGAAATTCACTTAGAATGTGATTTCCTTTTCGGTTTCTAAAACCGGCTCAGAGTTGGGCCATACTTTGCCCTTTCCTTCACCTGAACCAAATCATACAGCATAAGGGGAGAATGTATTGGCAATCCTACTTTATAACAACCGTATAAGTGATGGGTGAATTTAGATATAGGGGAGAATTCTAGCACCAGCTTAAATGTATTTTTGGTGTGTCCTAGAGCAGTGCTTAACTAAAAGATCTTGCTGTGCAGCTTACAAAGATCATAATATTGTATTAAATTCAGTGGGTCTAAACCAGGAAACTGGTACTTTTTAAACCTACCTGTCCTGTAACAGTGCTCTATCAACATCTAGTCTTTATCTGTTTTCCTAAACACTTCATTTTATAGATTGTGTTATCGGAAGAGCTGTGTGTTCTCTGGGAAATGGGAATGTGCTATATGCTTTATTAAGGCAACATTTCCTAAATCCACATAAAAAGCTTAATGAACAGCACGAAAATCAAAATATTCCTGCTGAGAGCACTTCTTTGCGGAACAAACACTCCTGTTAGAACTAATGATTTATGATTAATATCAGGTTTTGTAGCTTTAAGATGCACAGGGAGAAATTTACAGTCTTCATATATTACCTCATTTTCTTTAATAGATAATCTATTTGTATAATCCAACACACCATTTCAAACTTCAATCAGAATGATTTTTTCCAGCAGTCGGAGTGGGGCAAAACTAGCTACTTCAAAATATCTGGATGACTTTCTTTCACAATCTTTGGACATTTTGTTGAGGAAAGCACAATTTTCTGCAGTTTTGAAGACTGCTTTTGTAGTTCATGAGCTTCGAAGTGATGTTTGAAATTAATCTAGTTGAAGTTAAAGTTGCTCAATACATTGTGAGAGTTAGAACAGTCTTACAAGAGGGCACAAATTCACAGCAGAAAACTGGGATTAAAGTACAGGGAAGACAAATTATTTTAAAGCATTACTTATTTCTGGGTTTAGGTCTTGTTGTAGTTTCAAAATCTTTCAGGGAATTTTTCTCTCCCTTGCCAACCCAGGGAGGTATGGGATCAAGGACTGGTGGCAGGGGGGTGGTTTGATTGCTCTGAGTTCAAGTTTGATGGCTGGGTGGAGGTGAGGGGGGAGGGAGGTGAGAGGTTTCTTCCAGTTGGCGCCACTTCTGCTCAGCAGCTGCTGTGAGTGCGAGCTCTGTTTTTGCTGGGCTGGTGGAGGCATCTTGGAGGGAGCTCCCTTGACTCAGACCCAACTCCATGCGCCCTGTGCTGTCCTTCAGAGAGAGAGAGATCATCACTACCTGGAATTGCTGCAGAATCCCTGGGGGCCAACATCATCTGCAGAGGAGTAGCTACCCTACACACACCCGGCCCCCCCCTCACCTCTACCCCTTCCCAATGCTTTTGGAAAGAAGGACAAGGAGAGGGCATCATCTTGTCCTGCTGTCCATAAATATAACTGCACTGGAAGGAGCAGGGATAGAACTTAATTCGTTTAAAGGTTTTGGTTATGGTGTTGTTGTGTGTCCTGTTCTGGTTTTGGTTATATATATATCTATATTTGTAGTTAGAAATTGTTATCCTTCTCTATATATTTTTTCAGATTAAAATATCTTAATTTCAAAGGTCATGGTGCTTTCATCTTAGTTTTCCTTTAAAACGAGACAGATCTCAATACCAAGATTATCCAGATGATTGCACAGATGCCAGAAGTGTGTGCCACTCTAAATTTTAAAAATATTTTTTTTGTAAATGAAGAGATATTTTCACTTTGGGGTTGTTCTTTCTTTTTAACTAATTCTTTTTTCCGTGCTGCTTTGAGCAGCAGACTTCAGTGCTCATCTTAGTTACGTTTATATTAGTCGGAGTTGAAACACATCTTAAAAAAAATAATTAAACAAATAAAGTATGACCATAGTATGAATTTTCAGTTATTAGATGCATAGTGAAGTTAAAGTGGTTTTTCCCACACTAGCACACCCTTTTAGGTAGCACAACAAGCTTTTGATTTATTCAATATTGGTTTTCCTTCCTCTTTCTGTTATAGTAATCTGGATGTAAGAGAAAATGGAATGATATCTCAGTGGTTGTGTTTAATTGGTAGACTTCAAGGCATCTGTTACACTGAGATATGCAAGATCTCTCATTCACAAGTTTAGATAGGTGTATCTAAACTAGAATAAAAATTTTACATAGAGTAATCCTTTTTAAACAAACTGCAACTAAAGTAGTTTCGATCGGTATATGGTAAGCCAAATTCTGCCAATCCTTTGGAAGCTCATACAACTTCTTTAGCAGTGTGGTAAATAGAGCTTGGTTGTAAACAATTAGGAAGGAGAGAAATCTCTGACATCTCATGTCAGGAGTAAGGAAAAATCTTTCCAAAGATGAATCCCCAAAACTAAAATACCCATCTCAACATTATTTTAAGCAAAGCATATATTATTTAAGCTGCAGGGTGAAGCCTTTCACTGTGAGAAACGTGAATGTATCTGAGCTTTTGGCCTCTTACCATGTGTGCTTGTGTCATCTAAACTGCATGAGATGTCTTTCAAATGTGTTAGCGTTCATATAAAACTTGCTTACTTCATTTCATTATTTCCTATGACAACTAATTTTTCCAGGAGTTTTCCTGGTTCACAATTGGCACCCAGCTAGTCATGACTCTGCATCCTTTAGAATGGCTGCAGTTCTTGTGTACTTTAAAAGAAACTTAGGCTATTCAGGTAAGATTGAATTGAAATTTAAAAAATCTTGTCTTTGGAAGGGCTTTTATTTTTTTTAATATGCAACATGATCTGTTCAGTTAGCTTTTTGAAATGAAGCGGTTGAACATTTTATGGGAAGTGATGAAAAAAGTTTGAACTGCAGTTAAGATGGAGAGAGATTCTTCCCATCTTTCCGTACTTACAAAATATTTTGCAAAGATTCATTTTCCCCAGGGGAAAATGCATAGGGGTTAAAATTAAGAGAAATTTAAATGTCAGAAAATCTGAAAAATACAGTTTGTCTTCGAGATTGATTTATTGAATAAGAAAATCACTAAAATTGTTGCATGTGACCTTACTTCTAATGTAGCAGTACCAAGAGATACTAGAGTCTCAGCTTTTGTGGATTTTATACAAACATTAGTCCTTTGCTCTTAAATTTAGTAATAAATCTGCTTTCATAAAGACCATTCAGATTAATCAAAGCACTTCATAATACATCCCTGCAAAAAAGTATATAAACTTATTTATGAAACAAGCCGGTAACTAATGTGGATTCTTAGACACATCTGACATTGTGTTGTCTCCTGCAACCAGACAATCACGTAAATCTTGACTGATTTAGTATTAGTCTATTCTGGTATGAGATCCTACATGATCAATAAATTTTATTTATTCTTTTTTACAGTAGTCAGATCTTTACTGAGAAAATGCTTACAACAGGAAAACTAATGTGTATAGTCTTGAAACAGAATACTGAAAATGTTGCAGTTCTGGCTCCTGTTAGGAGAGTAGATATTTTTCGTTGTACCCTTCAGGCTTTGGCTTTTATTATTTTACCTCTTTTACTTTTTTGTTTTGCCATCATCTCTTCCTCTTCATCTGGGTTTTCATTTCCCTTCACTTTCCAAGTAATTTTTGAGTTGAAATGTTATATGTATGTCCTGCCATTTTAATATTTTTTGTATTTCAGTCAAAAAGAATTGCCAAATCTTTTGTGTATGGGTGAGTTATTTTTCTTAATGGCTAGAATATTACTGAGTGATTGGTGAATATACCTTAAAGCAAACATGCCAAAAGAAAAAAAAATTGGGTAATGCATCAAGCATACACTGAATGCTGGACTTTTTCTTATTAATGTAGGTTAATCCCTTTCTCAAATAAATAGCACATCTGCACTAATTGCTGCTTTCTTCATTTACAGATGCAGAGCCACGGTATTTGGTTTCCGTAAGACCAGCACAAGTTTCAAATAATAAGAAATCTTGTTCAGGTATTTTACCGTTTCTGCATCTCTTTCTTAAAATAGTTAAAGGAAGACAGAATCTTTTACTGGAATTCTCTGAAAAGATATTTGTATTTTTAGTTGTCTGACTGTGATTCACAAATTCCATACATGGGAAGGGAAAATGTAGGACTGTGTTTCCTGGTCAGTAACTAGTTGCACATGTGGTGTTCCAAACATTAAAAAGTACTTAAATGTTGTTCTTGTAAAACGTTTTTACAAATGTGAATTGAGATTTAATATACTAATTTCTGAGGTTTTAAGAGGTCACAAGTGCATACAAAAAAAAGTAGAAGTTTTTAAATGCAGTGATCTGGTGTATTGAAGTTACTCTTCTTAAACTAGTGCTACTAAGGATTCTTTCATTCTTGAAAGTGTTAAAGCTCTTTGTTTCTCATTAGAAATGATGACTTGTGTGTGTGTGCATCTGTAAATAAGTATTACTACTAAGTTTTTCAGTGTAAGGAAAGAGGAACATTTCTAACTTAAATTATACATAGCAGAGCAGAAATCTGAATTTGATTGTCTGTTCAAAAGACTTTCTCTATGACCTTAATCATGACATTAATATTTTTAGTTTTTAACACCTCACTTTAATATGGAGCTGACTCTCAGGATCACTGCTATTGCAAGGAATAAAGTGATAGTATATATGTATATGTTTATAGTTTGAGATCTTTACATTTTTTTCCTAATTCCTGGTAACTGCTTGGGATTAATTTCTTGCTCTTGGCTAGATGTAAAACAATGTCTAGAAAGATTTCCAAAAAATGCTTTACTTTTCACATGCAACATATATGTATGTCAAAAACCACAAACCATTATTTGGACATTATTAGTTTTTGTACCTACAGTCTACAGAAATTGATTTAAGGAACAAGATTCAGATAATTCGTTTTTCATTCCAGCAGATAAAGGTGTAATGACAGCTGTTGGTTTAATGCTGTCTAGATAATATGGCAAGTCGTCTTAGTAGTGAGAGTATTTAAACGGGACACATTACCAAGAATTGTGATACAGTCTAAGTTGCTGCAATTTTAAATTTACAAATGAAGACTAATTATTTCTATTTCTAGAAGATACACTGTAGTTCATATAGATCAACATAGATGATCACTAAGATAATTCCTGGGTTTACAGTGTATAAATCATTGCAGTCTCTAACTAGAAACTAATGGCATAATAAGGCTCATAATAAAAATATTATGTAGGTCCTCCCAGAAAAACAGTGCAATGTCAAGATATGATAGCTTGGTTTTCCTTTTTCTTTTTCTTAAAACTCATACAATTTCCGTATTTCCTTAAAAAGTGGTCAAGAAAGGGATTTTGCTATAAATAGCGGATTTGCCAGAGAGTTTGATGAATGACCAAGCTGTTTGTTTTACATTTTTCTTTAAAAATAGGGAAAGAGTATAGGAACAGGTTCAGAAAAAAAGAAAATTATTTGACCATTTGCCCTTGTGGAAGAATCATATGTTCCACAGTATTTCAAAGCATGTCATACTTCCTCTTAAGGGTAGAGTGTGGGTTTGTGATGTTTTTGTGGTAAAATATTCATCATCAAGATTTTGATGATTCTTTAGATTTTTGACTTAAAGAATATAAGAATTTCCTATAGTTAATCATCTTTGAAATGCCAAAGGCTTGTTGCAATCTACAAACCACAGGTTCAGAATAGTTGCTCTAGGTAATTTCTTAATTTCCAACTATCAACCTTTACTTTTTATTTTTAAAAAGTTCTTTCCATGTAACAGTTGTGCCACTTCATTCAGAGCAAAGTTAACATTAAGTATTATGCAAAGTTAAAGCTGAACATTTTCAATGTAGTAGGTGTTTAAAAGATAAAAATGCCTCCAGATACAGACACTGACTCAGATTTGCCCACAGTTAAAAGCAACAGGATTGTTGCAGGTTTTATTTTACTCCTGATGAAGAATGCTGCAGAAAGTATGAATTATGTATGGACATAATTGCAGTGTTATTAAGAATCCTACCAAGAAGTTACTAGTTCCATCATAGGCGAAGAGGGGCTTCCTAACATCCTGAACTCTGTGATGCAACCCAAGACAGTCAAAGCTTTGATGTTAATCTCTGTATAGCTTATTCTCATCCTAAGCATAGCAAACCCACCTGCTGTTCATTTTCAAAAACTAGATTTAACTGGAAAAGAGACAGTGAAAGGAGAAATACAGAAAACTTCTCATAAGACAAAATTGAAATGAAGTTTAGCAAACAAATCTCCCTCCTACCCACCAAATAATAGCAAGAATTCCTTTAGGTTTACACTGTGTCTGCAAGTCTGGAAGTGAAATCTTCCAGTTTCTTCCTGGGTTGAAAGACATGCTGTGCAAGCCCAGAGGGCACCTAAAACCAGTCTTTCTCAGTCTTGTGTTTCTGAGATCTAGTTTTTTAAGCAATCTCCTAATCCATGCTCCTGTTGCTGGCTAGCTGCATTTTCCATTTAGAATCATGGAATCATAAGGTTGGAAGAGACCTCTGAGACCATCGAGTCCAACAGTGCCTGTCTCCTTACTAAACCATGTCCCTAAAAACCTCATAATTTCTTTATGCTAACTTTGTTCTGCACCTTTTTTTTCTGGTCATGCTCATTTGGCTTCAGAGGAGGAACGTTCTCCCTTCCTTGCTGATGTTTCACTTGCCTCAACAAGAAACCAATAAACAGACCACACACACTGTCTCTGCCCCCTTTCTTAAACCATACTTTAGAAATGCTGACCATGAGAAAGAGAGGGAACTGTTCTATCTTACCCTTCAAATTCAGAAGATAAGTAGGTCTTCATTTACTTTACTATCCAACAACAAACCCTTTTCCCTACATAGTGCAGAAGAAATTAACTTCTAATTGGAATTATATATTTCTTATGTAGGTCGAACCAAGACTCAAAAGCCTCTGCAGCTGGTAGTTGGCACTCTCACCCCAACCTCTGTTTTCCTGTCTTGGGGCATCCTAGTCAACCCTCAACATGACTGGACATCAACAAGTAACTGTGCTAGCGACAGGTAACAAAAGAGAAATTTGATTTTTGTTGCTACAATTATTTAATCCGGTGTAGTTATCTTTTTTGGCTGAAATAAGTTTGACAGTGGAAACTGAAAAGTTGGAACTTCTGAATGTGAAGTAAATTTTCTTGCTTACTTGAATTAGGGCTTTGCAAGGCTTTACATGTCTTGAGTGCAAATTTAGTCAGACGTCTACGTGCTGAAAAATCTTGCTATTTTACACTAGATCTTTTGTTATTCTTAAAGCAATGGCCTTGACTCTGCCTTCATTTGTATCTGAATGAACTGGAAGAAATTTTGTTAAATCATTGGAAAAATATGGGTTCAAAGTAGGCTAAATAGGAGTAAAATAAGTCTTTTGCTGTGCTGTGTTGAGAGAATGATGCCTCGTTTTAATGCTTTTTGATTTTTGTTTCTCATATTTGGTCTAATCACTACACTACTTTCCTGATATCAATACAGTACAGGTTTCATTAATTTTATGTTGAAAGTAAAAGATCTCTTCCACTATAGCATTTTTTTTTTGCTGTATTTATTTAATGAGTGGTATCATAAATGGCTAACTGAGGAAGACTCACCAAGTTGCATTTTCAAGAGAAGTCACAGTGCTGGGTAGCTTCTTAGTTACATGCACCATTACATTTTAAGCAACTCTTGGAAGATGAGTAAAATTCATTGACTGCAATTATTTAAATTGTTAATACAGATGTTTTCCCTGGTCTGTAAATTTGGTGTTCTCTTTGTATTCTTTCCTTTATGACAGAATATTTTTTTTTCATCTTCATTTAAATCCTGCAGAGTTCCATTCAACTCAGCAGTGTTTTATGTTTTATAAATCCAAGAAGAAACTTTTTGCACCCATGTTTGGGTTGCATCTCATCTGGCTTTCAACTATCATCTTTTGGTTTTTTAATGCATCTTTACATTTTTAATACATCTTTACAGTGTGAGAACACTTTTTTTCCCCTGCCTCTCTAAATTTTGTCTACTTTGTAGCTCTTAAATTTAGACTTGAATCTGCTTACTTTGGTGTTGATAGTAAAGCTCTCATTGATTCAATTAAACTGAATATCAAACATAAATTATTCTAAAAGATAACCCCCCACGTAGCATATGATGTGGTCATTCCATGTAACCTTTTTCTTACCTCTGAAAAGTTTTGGAGTAACCCTTTTAAAGCTTCAAAAATTTCTCATAAACAAATTCAGATCTTCATCACCAAACAGAATTTCAAACACTATTGAAAAAATATTATTGTTTATTAGGAAATTGCTATGTAATATTAAGAAATATCCAAGTATATAATTTAACTGAATTTTTATCAGTGAAATAGAATATAGTTGAGGCTTAAATTGTGCCCTAACAATCAAGAAAGAAGCAAATAATTTCCTAGAGATAGAAATCAAAGAAACTAGCTGGTCATGGAGGAGCCTGTAAATTTTTCTGCCTGCATAATGATTTTAGCACCCTTTTTACCATGGAACTTATCTTCTCTGTGTGCTATGTCAACACGAAAGTTAGAGCATCAATTGTGGAGTAGAAAAGAAGAACCTTCAGAAACCTATATCCTGTATTAAGCCACCTAGAAATTTGAGGCATATGGTAAACCACCACAATGCCCTCATCAACTTTGAGTTTTCTCCTCAGTAACTGAATATTCTTGTTGGACATTCATTAATTCAAAGTTTGAACAAAATCAAAACTATGTTAAAATATATAATGTTTTATGTTTAGTGCCGTGCTATGCCATGTGTAGAATATATTCTATGTGCTTACTACTGTAGTGTGAGAAACTTGCTTTTACGTGTCTTTGTGTCAAGTAATGGTATGTATCTCCCAAAATTGTGGTTCTTTAAAGTGTTGTTTTGACGTGTGGATAACAGACTTCACAAATCAATGAGAGTTATAGAGCAGGTGTATTTATTCGCCAGGGGGATATCTCCACCTAGCTTGCACACTCAAAGAGAACAAAAGGCTGGATATTTATTACACATAAGGCTACATATTCATTAAGTTTCTACGAATAGGCTAGGTTATCATAATTAGTTCCGAGAAATCATTATCATAAATTTCTTTCCATTTGCGCTTGCGTATTGCTATCTGGTGGTGGTCTTTGGGAGCTGTCAGGATGAAGTAAGTAGTCTTCCTCGCTGTTGAACTTTTCACCTCTGGATCTTGCGCAGACACGGTCTCGTGCTGTCACGTGGCCAAGCTGTAAGGCTGATTAGAACTGGTAATTTGCACAGTTTGCAGAAGATGGTACTCCCTTACCTTGAAGTCGAGTTTCTCCTTATCTATGCCTTCAGACGCGGCCTTCATTCCTATGTTTGCGGAAGCCATATACTTAAATATTTAATTTCAAGTCCCCTCTTTTCTTTCACCTTAGCAAATACTTTTGCTATATTCTTGATGACTGGGTATAATGGGGTCCATGCACATATAATCGTATACAACATGACAATATAATTCGTATACTTATACAAAGCAAAATCCCTAATACTATAATAATTAGACATGTAACAAAGGTCCATGAGTCCAAAAGAGGTATTATCTTCAGCCACCAGGTGTAAAATCTTAATCTTTTCCCAGATTTGATTTACATCTGTTTTTTCCTGATTAGTGTAAGTGCAACAAATCTGATTAATAAATATACACAACCCCCCTTCTTTTGCTACCAATATATCAAAACCCATTCTGTTTTGAATTACTACCTTACTCAAGGAGGATACTTCCTGATGGATCCCTTGTATGATATCTGTAGTAAGTTTTTCTATTTGTTCCATGAAGGATGAAATATTCACTATTGCTTTTTTTTTTTTGGCTATGAAATGTGGTCCTCGATCTGAAGACGTGACTGCTGGCACCCCAAATCTGGGTATAATTTCCTGTATCAACGCCTTAGTCACTTCCTTGGCCTTATTTTTTTGGCAGGGGAATGCTTCTAGCCAACCTGAAAAAGTATCCATCATGGCAAGTACATGTTAGAACCCTCCTTTTCTTGGTAATTCTGAAAAATCAATTTGCCACCATTGTCCAGGGAGATTCCCTTTCCCTATTTGTCCCAGTGCAACCTTTCGGATGGTCTGGGGGTTATATTGCAAATAAATCTCACATCGTTGTGTCACTTGTTTAATCATTGTGTACAAATACCGAGCAACAATGTTTTTGCTTAGATGTTTATATAGAGCCTCAGTCCCCCAGTGAGTCTTTCTATGCTCAGCCATGATTATAGCCCAAAGCAATGCACTAGGTACTATCATTTTCCCTTGGGGTGTTTTAGCCCATTTACTTTCACTTATTTTCCCATCTAGATCCCTAATCAGTTCTGATCTTCTTTTGAGTATTTAGGAATGTTAGTTTGGTCAATTTGAACATTACCATTTGGGACCAAGGACTGCAATTCCTCTATACCTTCTTCGGCTACCCTTTTTGCCTCACGATCCACCATGGAGTTACCCATTCCTTGAGTTGCAGTCCCCCACTGGTGAGCTTTGCAATGCATGATGGCTACCTTTTCTGGTAGTTGAACTGCCTCCAACAATTTGTGAATCAGTATGTTTTATGTGCTTTCCTCGGGTGGACAAAAGTCCTCTTTCTTTCCAAATTGTTCCATAAGCATGAACCTCTCCAAATGCATATTTAGAATCTGTTCAAATGTTGACCCTTTTGCCTTTTGCCGGTTCCAGGGCTCGGGTTAAAACTATGATTTCTACTTTCTGAGCTGAAGTGCTAGGTGAGAGAGCCTTGGCCTCTGTCACGTAGTCAATAGTGCTTACCGCATATCCAGCCCTACGTTGACCTTGTTGAACGAAGGTACTGCTATTCATATACCACATATCCTCGGCATCCTCCAATGGTTCCTCCTTCAGATCTGGTCAACTGGAGTATACTGCTTCAATTGTCTCCAGACAGTCATGAGACACCGCTTCCCCTATAACTCCACTGAGGAAAGATTCTGGATTGACAATGTTAGTGACTACTATTTGTACATCGTCTTTCTCCACCATGACATCCTGGTATTTGAGAAAACATTGTGGAGATACTGCCCTCTCTTCACCTCTAATACCACAGAGATGGTATGCAATACTAGTATCATTATGTTTTGGCCCATTGTGAATTCACATGCTTCTTGGATGTTGAGCACTACTTCGGCTACTGCTCTCTGGCAACTTGGCCATCCTTTACTTATTTCATCCAGTTGTTTTGAAAAGTATGCCACTGCCCTCTTGTCCCATCCTAAAGTCTGGGCTAGGATCCCTAACACAATTTCTTGCTGTCATTCCCAAGAGGGTGCGAAGCTCCTTGGCCATCTGTACCTTAGGGGTTTGGATTATGGCCTCCTTTCTTGCTGTCCTCAAAGTTTGTACACCAGCTGTGATTTCATATCCCAGGTATGTCATCTGTTGTTGGGTCACCTGAGCTATCTGTGGAGAGACTCCATAACCATTTAGTCCGAAAAAGTTTAACAGACTTACTGTCCATTTTATATTCGATTCTTTTGTTTCAGTGGCTATTAACAAGTCATCCCCATATTGCAGCATGACTCCGCCTCCTGGTGGTTGTTCCCATTGTTCCACATCTTTGGCTAGCTGGTTTCAAAAAAGAGTAGGGGTATTTTTAAAGCCCTGAGGCAGCACAGTCCATGTGAGTTGTGTTCCCCTTCCAGAGTCCAGATTTTTCCATTCAAAAGTGAACAAAAATTAGCTTTCTGGACTCAAGGGCAGGCAAAAGAAACGTCCTTTAGGCCCAGTATAGTAAACCAGGCCAATTCAGGCTTTAACTTAGATAACAGAGTGTATGGATTCACCACCACAGGGTATAAAACTTCGGTAATTTGGTTAATGGCCCTGCGATCCTGCACTACTCTATATTTCCCATCTGGTTTCTTTATCGGTAAAATGGGAGTATTATATTCCGATTGACATTCTTTGACTAACCCATGACAAATTGTTTAATAATCAGTTGAATCTCTTTCCAATCTTCTAATTTCAAGGGATAATGCTTTACCTTTACTGGTTTCGACTCTTGTTTAACCTTCACTGTTATTGGCAGGGCTGTTTTTTCTTTACCCGGCACTTCTGAAGCCCAGACCCCAGATCTTGAACTTCCTTCAATAGTCCTGTTTTAACAGTGGTATTTATTAAGGCTAAACTTAAAATCTCGATTAACTGCTCATTTCTGACTCTAAATTCTATTCCTCTTTCTCCGAGTTTTATTTCTGCTCCTAAATTTCCAACAAATCTCATCCTAATAAGGGCTTTGGTGAATTTGGCATATAAAGGAATTTGGGTATTCCCAGTTGTTTCCCCAATTTAAACTTTAAAAGTTTAAGAAAATACACTTTTTCACTTTGGCCAGTTGCTTCCCTTACTGTTACAAAATCATTACCTACCGGCATCGAAGTAAAACCAAAAATGTTGCTCCTGTGTCCACTAAAAATTCTACTTCCTGTTGTTGTTTCCCTAGCTTTAACATAACCGTTAGGTCTGCTAGGATAGGTTTTCCAGGTCCCCATCAGTCATCCAACAGGAGGCACACTGGTTTACTCCTATAGGTGGTCTTTGGGGTCCCCACTTAACTTCTTAACTCCCCACTTTCCTTCAAGACTCCACCTTCTTGTAATGCTGCTAATAATGCCCTCTTGTCTTTCCTTCTATCTTCCTCCATTATTCTTCTGTCTCTTCTTTTTTCTTCTTCCCTATTGCTAAATACTCTCCAGGCCTTACTTAGCAGTTTCTCTAGTTCCCGTACCGGACCTCCTGTCTGGAGCAACTGTTTCTCTTAATGGCATGTGTATTACTGCTTGCTCTTTCCCCTTCATTATCACTTGCTCTTTTCCCTTTCCTAATGCTAATACCATCGGATTCTGTAAGGGTATCAGTCCACAACCTCTCTGGTATTCCTGGTGATTCAGAGAGTGAAAAACATATCTGCATATGAACACTCATCCCATTTTCCTTCCCTGTTCTAAAACAGCATTAGCTGTAATAAGGTATTATAGTTTAAAGTCCCATTTAAGGTCCACTTTTCTCCTTCATCCAATTTATAAAGAGGCTATCATTGATTACAATACTTGATCAAAATTTGCCTTCTCATGGTGCCTTTTAAGATACTCCAATTAAGAAAATATTCCTGTGCCATTTTTTTACAAACTGTTGCTTAACTGTCTAGATAGAGATTAAGGGCAAAAGCTAATAGAGTGCTACATGTTTCCTGCAAGATAACACCAAACCCTTGTGGAAGCAAAGATAATCACTGCCATTTGTGTGGACCAAAGTTCTTTGCAAGGTCAAATTTTAAAGCCTCCTTCAAGTGGCCTTAGTACTGGAATGCAAAACAAAACACAACAAATTGATCCAAACAAAAAAACCTCAAGCTATGAGTTTTATGTAACTGATGAAAAATATGTAACACCAGAGAAGTTCCACCAACAATGTGGAGTTAGCATTCTATATTTTGTATTTTCAAGAGTGTAGAGAGACTTGTTTCCTCTCTGCCTTTCCATGTTCAAACAGCCATTATTGGACAGAGTAGCCATAATGAACATACTGGGGCTACGTTTACTGTCCATTTTGGTCAAAAAAGAGAGTATTGACTATTGTATAGAATTCCTTTGGCTAGAACAACTTAACAGATTCCAAAACAGAGCAGGGGTTTGAAAAAGGTGAAATTTGGCTTTCAGCTGTTTAGGAAGGGGAGCCAAGGGAAGGAAGAGAAAATGGTTTTGCCATGCAAGACAAAAACAGGGTATGTAAATAGAATACTATATTTTACCATATCAAGTGGATTGTATAGAAAAGCAAACACACTTTCAGATACATGTGAAGTAGAAATTTAAAACCTGATCTTCTGAGTTTTTTAATGAAATATATCTAAGTTAAGAACTCGGGCAAAATCACATTAATGCTGTTTAAATGTGTTTGCCCATGATTTAACAGACCTAATGTGCAAGTAGCACAGATTTTGTGTTTTACATAATTTGTATCTGATGTTTTGAAAAAAACTAAGAAAAATCAGAAGAGAAGAGAAAACAAGAGAAGAATCCATTCTCATGGTTTATGTTGTACAGCATGTAGAAGTAGTTCTTTTAAAACTCTAAATTCAGAAAGATATGTGCATACTTCTCCCTTTGTCCATATATACAAATCTGTGTCACTATGGAGTTGCCAACTTAATGAATCATACTTTGTGTTGCAAATACCATAGAAAATTTATTTTAAACTTAGCAGAATTGCTTATCAAAAATATACTGCAGCATATAAACTTTCTTAGTTTAAGGTGCTTTTGAGCCACAGGTATGGGAGTTCATTCTTCAGAACCTTTAACTCCAACTGATTTCAGTTGTTCTACCAAAAAAAAGGGAAAAAAGTGAACATTAGTGATCATATAAAACTGAAAAGTAAATTAGAAAGTGCTTTGCAAACCTAAGAGATAGCCATCATCAATGTAATTCTTTCCATCTTTTTATACATGTCAATGTTTGTTACTTAAAAGTAAACATGGCATTAAACAGCAAACAATATAATCAACTTCATGTGCCAATTTTTGAAACACTCAGTATCTGAAAAATTGTAGATCAAACCATTTCTTTTATTACTTTCTAACACTAAATGGATGCTCTGCTTCTTATGAAGTTTAACCATAAACAAATAAAACAACATACATTTATGTTAATAGTGTTTTTTTAAAAGTCTGATTATGTTCCTGTGTGCAGAAGTGCATTAAGTTTTATAATCTTTTGTCTACGGCAACACAAGATCAAAGAGCAGGAATGTTCTTATATCCCCAAGGCTTGCTTTTTTGTTTAGTGTTATGTGTGACTGTAATAGTCATGATTAAATTGTTTGGAGTTTTGGTTTGGATCTGACTCTAAATAAACCCCTGATATTTATACAAATGGATCTAGTCTGCAAGCCTCATAAAACCATCTGCCTAATAAGATTGCCAGTATCCAATTATTTGCACCCAAGTATTTGACTTTGCAAGAATTTTCTGGGAATCTTACTGAAAGAAAGAATTGATTAAGAGTTGGAAAAATAGCACTGAAATTTTTGTTAGAGACAATGTCATTCATACATATGAAAACTCAATGTTTTTCCTTTCGATCCTAGAATTTTTTTCTAACGGAAAGTGATATTTCCTTAATTTCGAACGCACAAACTCTGTGGGCTCCTTCTTAAAATGGCCATCGTATTTTGATTTCTTGCATAATAAAAATCTGTCTCTAAGCTAAGAAGGAAAAATTTTCACTGCTTTTCATTGTGAAGTTTAAAAATAATATCTATGTAAACTGAACATAGAAAAGATAGAAACATCCTTTTGTATTGCACTGATAGTCTTTTATATAGACTTTGCATATATAGTGATCACTACAGTGGGTGGTAATATCATATTCATCATCATAGAAAGTTTTGGATTGGAAGAGACCTTAAAGATCATCCAGTTCCAATCCCCTTGCCATGGGCAGGGACACTTTCCAATAGATTGGGTTGCTCATAGGCTCAACCAGTCTGGCCTTGACCACCTCCAGGGATGGGGCTACCATGACTTCTCTGGGCAACCTTTCCAGGACATCTCCACCTCCACAGTAAAAATTTCTCCCTAATACATAATCTAAATCTCCCCTCTTTCAGCCTAAAACCATTAAGCCTTGTTCTATCACTACATTCCTTGATAAAGTGTCCCTTCCCATCATTTCTGTAGGCCTCCTTTAGGTACTGGAAGGCTGCTGTAAGGTCTCCTTCTCTTCTCCAGGCTTAGCAACCACAGCCTGTCCTCATATGGGAGACGCTCCAGCCCATTGATCATCTTCTTATCTCTCCTCTGTACTCACTCTAACAAATCCATATCCTTCTTATGTTGGAGATTCTAGAATTGAGCACGTTACTGCAGGTGGGGTCTCATGAGAGTGTAGCAGAGGGTCAGAATCACCTCTGTTGACTTGCTGGTTACACTTATATTGATGCAGCCCAGGATACAGTTGGCTTTTTGGGCTGCAGATGGACTTTGCCGGCTCATGTTGAGCAGCTTCTCATCCACCAGCACCCCCAAGTTCTTCTCTTCAGGCTACTCTCATTCCATTCTCTGCCCAGCTTCTATTTGTGCTTGAGATTGCCCCAGTCCAGGTGCGGGACCTTGCACTTGGCCTTGATGAACCTCTCGAGGCTTGCAGAGACCCACAGTTTCAAACCTTTCAAGAATCCTCTGGATAGCATCCCTTCCCTCCAGCATGTCAACCACATCATACAACTTGGTGTCATTGGCAAACTTGCTTAGGCTGCGCTGTCCATGTCTCAAAGATTTTAAACAACACTGGTCCCAATACCAGTGCCAAACTCCACTATTTAGTCTGACTTTACTTCTTTTATTTCTGCCATTATTTCACATTTTGTGTGCATCATAGATGGAGCAAGTGAAGTCAGAATGTTGTAAGAGGATACTTAAAACTCATTAACATAGAGTTTCAAGAATGCAAACATTATGATGTTGCAGAAATTCATATGGAGAGAGACCACTCTGGTGAACGTAAGCTCTTTATTTCTTTACTGTGTTTGGGGATTTTGTGGCTTTTTTCTGTTGACTTTATTACAGCAATTAACTTGGAGTGGAGCAGTACCCCTCACCTGCTCATGACATCATCTGTTTAAGTTGTTGGAGTTTATTATCCTTTCAGTTACTTAGTATAAAGGGAGGAATTAAAATTTCTCTGTAGTCTCCATAGAGGTTTGCTTGGAGGTATTTTCTAATGAGTGAAACATGGCCTGGTGGGGGGAGAGGGACAGAGATTAGTTTTTATGGAGCTTAACAGAAGAGCTCTAATGTTTTATAGACTGCTAGCTGGCAAGTAAGTGTCAAGAACCCTGAAATCTTTTGATTAGTAATTGTTGTAAATAGAAATATAAGTGCTATTCAATAAATGTTATTCTGATAAAATGTATTCTTTTCATATTTCCCACCAAAACAAATGAAGAATCAAAATCAAAAGTCGATAAATATTGCCAGGTCTTTGTACATACTGAGAATCTAGATTAAAATGAATTCTCACCCAGTCTAATCGGGTGTACCTCCTCATTGCTGAAACGTCAAACTAGGATTGACAGCTGTGATTTCATGCAATTTCATGCTTGCAGTTTCGTGCTGCACAGATTCATGCCGCACAACTACAGTGTGCACAACTTTGTTTCACACCACTCAGTTTCTTGCCGTGCAGTTTCGTGCTTCTTAATTTCACAGTATTTTATCTGAGAAACAGTGTGGTGTATCCTTCCACTCTGTGTCGGTATGACTGTACTCCATTTCAGCCTGACTTCTATCATTTTTGGGTAGTAATCAATGGAGAGGTTTCTTTAAATGTTTGTGATCCAGGAGAAGTAGTTTTGCAGCTTCTGATACACATAGCAGGCCAGCTACACAAGTTTTGTGTGTGTATGTCACTGTCACAAGGGGATTGATGTATGTGAGTGGTGACTGGATTTTACAACTTTCTCATGTCTTCAATTATATGTGTTGATTTTTTGATATTGTATTTCTTTTCTGAAAGGAAGTTATGAAGTTATGAATAACAACAAAATTTAATCAGTAGAATGTTCTTAGGCAGGCACTGTATTTGCACCATGTTTGGGAGATTGATGGTGTGTTTTCACAATGAATTGTTGAACTTTAATGACAAATCTTGGCATTTCAGAATTTATACTCTATAAACAAATTCCCCAAAAGTGCATTTTGTTTGTAATCTGGATATGTTTAGTGCTCAAATGATTGTGACTTGCAAATTGTTAAATGGAACTTCATTTGGGTGTTTTTATTGAAATGGTTCAGGAAATTCAGTCCTTGCGGTCAGTATTTTTAGTACTTGTTGTGGCAAGATTCCACTAAAATAATTACATCCTTGGTGAAGTTTATACAGGCTTGGAAATCTTGGAGTTGAGAGCACATGTCTTCTTCTTCTATGCTATAAGTTTCTATTTCTAGTGGCACAGTATGGCACAACTATGAAAATCTCCTTGTCAGATTTTTTAATAGTCTTGAATTTTAGTGAAAGATGTTTTTTGATGTGCAAACATTCTTGGTGTTTTAATTCATATTAGGGAGAAGGAATTTGCAGGTGTGGAGACAATATTCAAACCTAGAACATTTTCTATAGTAGACAAAAATGGGAATTTCCACTTAAGTGCTTATTCTTTATGAAGAAGTTTTTGATGTTTTTTTCTTCTCATTGCTGATGTAGCTATTCATTTAGACTGTTAAATAACTGAAATGATTTAGTATACTGATATCACTACATTTCTATCCCATTCAACTAAAATCGGTAGGAAAAGGTAAGATTGAAGAAGACAACAAGTGAAATTTCCTCTTTCAGGCAAGATGGGAAGAAGGTGACTGCTTCTACTTGTGATTCACATTTTGCTCATAGACCTATATATACTATTCTAAATCCCTTACCAAGATACTGCATGGGGTCAAACAAAGGGCATTTATGTTGCAGATAGAATTTGTTTATTGCCGTTATGTCCTTTGCAAGATAGTGATGGAGATTTCAGGTAAGCTTTTCTTGTCTGGTAATGTCTATGTAACTATGTATGAAAGGATTAAGACAATAAAGGAGGAGAAATTTTCCTTGTTTTAGTTTTGTCAATAACTTCTTTTTAAAAATATTCTTGTCAATCTAACTTAATAGTATCTTGTATTGCTTGAGTGGATCACAGCCCAAAGAAGTAAGAATGCAGATTATTACTTGGTACTCCAGGAATAGATAAGAAGAGAGAGGACATTCACAACTTGACATATTTTTTATTTCCCAAGGTTTGGGTTAGACTATGTCTTGTTTCGAACACAAGTAATACAGCTGATAAAAAGAGTTATGTAAGCCGACATAAATATTAATTTTGTAACCTGGCAGAATACCAGAATGAGCTGAATTGCAGCAAATACAACAGAAATTATGGGGTTTTTGCCAAGAAAACAAATTTGACAGTTATGAGATAAAATGTGCAAACAAAGTGAATCTTTGGTATGAAAATATTTTCCATGACTGGTATTTGTCTTGTCTTAGATTGTGTTTTAATAATGAAGTAAGGTTTTCGCTGTGTTCAACTGTCACCTTTCACATATAGTTTACTCTGTAAGTACTCTTCTCTAACTTTGGAAAAAGCAACACTGACAGCATTTTATTTGGTCCATTAAGTCATTTTAATCTGGACCTTACAACCTGATAACTTTTCAGTTGATTGAAGAGTTTTCTTGGTTGTTTTCTTGAGGTCTCTTCCATTCTCTCCACATATTTTCCTATATAATACTTGGACTGAATCTCACAACCCATCTTTCTTTTTCTTTTTACTTCTGAGTGTACCAGAAGTTTTAGAATTGTGTTTCTTTTATGGGCTTAATTTATTTGTGCTTTATTTGAGTCTGAAAAAATACAATTGGATGGAAATCATCCCTTTTGAGCTGATGTAAATGTAAAATGGATACGGACAAAGATATGCTTTATTTATATTATGTGTAACAATTTTCTGTAATGCTTGGACTTAAAATTTGCCAAATCTCTCTGAGATTTGTTTTCACAAAAGCAGAAAACCCCACCCCAATCTGGCAGTGATACAGCATGTATATTAAAAATGAGACTGTAGCATACAGTGGAGTTCTTGTGCCGTAACTCTCACCATTTGCATTGCACAGTTTTCTACTGGTGAGCATTTCAGTCATACTTTTTCAGGGTGGTGCTGCTTGAAAGAATTGGGCAATTTCTGAAGAAATGTTTTCTAATTTCATAATCTGTTAGCATTCATCACGGTTTTGATTTAAACTGCTGAAAGTAATGTCTTCGTTTACTTTCTTGTTTGAAGTGTGGGCAATGTATAATGGGATAACTGAATGAGCAATGTATTATATAAATGTCAACTATTACTGGTTTTCCCTTGAGAATATTTTTGGACTAATTTTGAGGGGAACACCTTTCCCTGGACACATACAACAGATTTTAAGAAATTGGTCAAGGCTTGCTGACTAATAGACTCATGATCCAATTGACTAGATCTGGCATATGTTATAATCATAGGAACTGCTTACAGTTTGTGGTTAGAACCACACACATGGCTGTTTGTGAATAAAGACACTGGGTTTTTGCCGTTCATATAATGAACGGCAAAAAATTCCTAATGTTGGGATCCATATAATGAGTAGCGTTATATGTATCTGGGAGATGACAGGGCTGGCACTACATTTGTAGGGATATTTGATAACCTCAAGGGGCCAGAAAGAACAAGAGAAATAGTGGGTAGAAGTAATTTGGGGAATTCCTAATGAAAATTATTACCTTTTTGAAGAAACAAAAGCCTTTTTTAATTTTTTTTTGGTCAAACAGGTTTTATACGGTTCGCTACAGAGAAAAAGGTAAAGACAAGAAATGGGTTTTTCAGCTTTGCCCAGTAACGGAAACAGTTGTTGACAATCTGAAGCCAAACACACTTTATGAATTTGGTGTTAAAGACAACCTAGAGCACAGCACTTGGAGCAAGACTTTCAATCATAAGACAGTTTTGCCTAGTAAGTATTTGGCAATAATTTATCAAATAGCTGCTCAATTTAACAATATCTTTTCCTCTATTGTGACATTACTTAAAGTAATCTAATGACCAGGTTTTCATTGTTTAAATGCTATCCCTTATGCCTCTCCAAATTCTTTTGGAAATTAGTGAGAACAGAAAGAGTCAATGTTTGAAAAACTACCACATAATCCTCTGAAAGGTGTTCTCACTGCAAAGAACAGAGGATCTGGTGCTTGTTGGTGGAAATCTAAGAGTGATTAGTTTAGATACACATAAAATGCATGTTTATACTCCTAACTGGATTCCAAGGTTTTTCCTTGGACCTTGACTAATAAGATAGTTGCTGATTTGAGTTGATGGTAAGTATTATCCTTGTTTGAATCTTCTTTTATAGCTGCTTTTATGTTGAAGCTGGTTAAAAGCTAGAAAGGGCCTGTCCTATTCCGAATGCATTACAGTGGACTCTTTATGACTCTGGTGGACAGTTGAATTTTAAGCTAATTTTCAGTTGAAGAATTATATGAATTGTGTTTGAAGCATATGCTCTCATGTTTGCTTTTGTCTGGGTTTTCATGGAGGGAGTGTATGGCATCTATGTGCTTTCTCTCAGTCATATTTCAAGCTTTTTCTCCAAAGTTCCAACACAATGCATGCACAGTGATATAAAAAAAACCCCCAAACCAGAAACTTGAATTATTCAGAGAAACACTGTTGTCAATGAAGGAAGTGGGCGGTAGTCCTTCCACCTTTTAAAGAGAGGAAAAGAGGACGTAACAGACATTGTCCAATGTCATTTGTTTTCCCCAAGCATTTACATAAAGGTATCTTCTTTTTCAAAAGGTGCTGCAAACTTCTATGCTCAGTATTTCTAGCTTAATTCAAAATGTGAAGAATGAAAATACTTATGAGAGTCCTAGTCATATGAGATTTCGCGCTGAAATTTGATTTAGACTTCAGTATCAAGATGTAGGTGAGCTACACAACTTGATGTATTTGAGGATAAGGGAGGGGAGTGGTAGGGTGACTTACAATACTGCAAAAGCCCTCATACTCCCTAATAGAGTATTTTGCTGACCTTCATCATAAATTAAAAAGCTGTAACTTTCAAGTGGCTGCCCAGTACCCATAGGGTCATTTTAGCAGTCCAGAATAATGTAATATTTATCCTATGAGCCTAAAGTGGTGAATAGTGGTAGCCTTTTCCCTTGCTTTACCTGCCTCATGAAAGAAAGTCTGCTTCACAGCAGTAAAGGAGTCTTACTAAATGGTTGGGTTTCCTATATTTTAAACATTTTAAAGTCATCTGTAGAGCGAGTGCTGAAGTATATTTGAGCACTTAAAAAAGGAGGGAATAGTGCAGAGTACTTACGGTTTAATACTCTGAGATGGACTGAAATGTCCACTGCATCCCCAAATTTGCTCTCTGAGACAATATATTTCTAAATTCTATTTCTTACAAACACTGTACTTTTTTAATAAGCCACAAGAATCGTTCCTGTAGGCTATGGATTCAAATTGAGTTGCTTTGAAAAAGACTTACTTTTAAGAATTCATATTCTATTTATCTTCTTTTTCCTAGAATATAGACCTGGGTATTTAGTGGGTGCTTCTGCAGCAACTAAATCCAGGGAGCTTGCTGTTACCTTATATGTCTGCTGATCAAGCATGTTATAATTGGAAAGCTGTCAGAACTTTCAGACTCAAGCCTTTCATATTGTTATTGCATAGTAGGTAGACAGAGTAACTGTGGGCAGTAAGCAAAGTGAACATTTATTACCTGTCTGCATAGGAGTTTATCAATAGGCATAAATAGCAACTTCTCTTTTAGCTTACCCTCCTGGTGCAACTCTTTCTATATGTTAAGAATCATCTCAACCAAATTTGATTCACTGTAAATTATTTTTCCTCACTGAAGAATATATAAATTACCATAAACAGAAATTCCTGCTACAAGTCTTTGTATTTGTTGATTCCACGGGACAGTTTTTTGTGATATATTAAACATGTTGGGAGAGGATGGGAGGAGAATCTGGTTTTAATTCATGATTTGAGAAAGACATAAAAGGCATGGCGAATGTTCAACATTTATTTAATCAAAATTTATCAGAAAGGATTAAAGTAGATGATTTCTGACCATCTAAACATGATTTTCTCATGAAGTCAGTATGAAACTTTTGTTGGTTCTCTCTTGTCTTTAGGCCAGTACTAGGGCCTCCTTCTCAGAAGTGTCACGCACTTTGAAAGGTATCTCTCAATTGATATTTCTTTACAATTGCATTTTTTTCTATTGCTTATCCATTTTGGATGGAATTGTGAAGAAATATGATAACATTTAGCTTGACTCTTGTTTATACACCTGTTGATGCATAGGGAGCAGACAATTGTGAAGTTGGAAGATGTAGGCAAAGTTTGAAGCATCAGGCTAGAATACAAGAGGGGCGGGGAGGGACTGTTTCTCCTCTGTATCTAACAGTTGCATCACAAGACGCTTCTAGTACTAAGAAGCTAAGAGAAGAATTTCACAATTTCAGAGATTAAACCCACGGGTTATTTTGTTCATGTGTTGAGACAAAGGAAACCATGTCAGGCCTGAAGAGAAGTGATATGGCTGCTGTTTATTACCAGTAGTCAATATGTATTTTTTTCTAGAAGAGTGCACTGAAAAGCAAGACTAAGTATTGGAGACCTTAAAACATGCTGCTTTTAGCCAGTCCTAAGACAAGCCTCTTTCAAGTTTCTTCCTTGCATAGTAGTATTGTGATTGTATTAATTTTCGTAAAGGATCATCTTAGGCTCCTCTGACTTTTCCTTACTAAGTCCCAAAGACCGTTTCAGCTCGCTTACCCCCTGTTGTAGAACAACAAGAATACATTTAATTTCCTCTCTGTTGAAATGTGAAGGGGAGGCTTTGCAGACAAACTAATTCATCTGGAGAAACAGGACCAAACTTACATAATGTGTTTTGATACCTTGTAATTAAGTCTCCTAACTTTCCTAGCTACTGAAAAAGCTTGAAAAATATTGAATAAACTTGGTTTGTTTGCTTTAGACAAAACAAAGAGTAATTCTGTGTATTTAATTTTTTTAATTTTTTTAATTTTTTTAATTTTTCTGTCAAATCAGATAAAAAAGTAAATGGACAACTCCAGAATATGTACAAGTTGGTACCTAATGCCCAAACACAGGTATGCAAAACAGTCTAATTTACTATAACAGATTTGTATTATGTACGGTCAAACTTTTGCTTTCCTGTTAGAGTAAAATGAGAAAGAAATAAATTGCCAATATAAACATTCTGTTAAATATAAGACTAGGAAAAACACTTCTAAGTGTGCTTTGATAAAATTATTGAGAATTGTATCTGAGATGATTACAGCTGATGATTCTGCTTTAACAAAGATGAAGCAGATGATTTTCTTGAGTGGATTCTAAACATTAAAATTTGTTTATGCCTTTGGAATAGTCAGGTTGGTTAACTTGTGATACTTGTGGTGGTCAGTTCATTTTGTCATAAGGTAGTGCTATTATTTCATAGATTAATTGTGTGTATACACAGGCCTTTGAAAATCATTAGTCATCCCATTGAATTTTCTGATACGTCTCACGTGAGGCATTTGCAGAACCAGAGGAAGCTGGAAAGGGCAATTTAATTTCCTTATTGAGATTGCTTGACAGATCATTAAATCCTTGAAGGTGGCAAGGTAGAATTTTTAACTGTTTCATCAAAGCATTTGAAATTTTTTAAAAAATAAAAAAATAATAAAAAATTAAAAAAATAAATCTACTCTTTTTTTTTCTCCTCATCTGCCATTTGCAATAACAGCTATCAAGCAAGCATGGGTAGGTTTCATACATTCAATGGGTTCCCATACACAAATAGCTTTTGCTTCCAAGAGTTGAAGCAGAAATGAAGGATATGTAGTTTGAACCTGTTAGTAGACTAGTTTTAATACAGTGAAAACCAGACATTTTAGTTACAACTTTAAATTAATTTCTTCATATTTCCTTCCCTTAATTTTTCATCAAAGTGTGAGTTTCAGCAGTGAAACTGGTTCTGTTTTGTTTTGTTTTGCTTTTAAGATACTATCCATGAAGCAGACCATGGGATAACTTTCCAAGAAAAGTTGTACAAATCCTTGATACTTCAGTCGTTTTAAAGGTCTGACTCATAAGTCGTGATTATTACAAGGCAACAATCCATTCTTCCCAATTCTTTTCTGTCTCAGATATTCTAAGTGTTTTCATGGTAGGAAACAATCATGTATGGTTTTTCATTGTTGATTCTTCATATTGTACAACATTGTAAATGGTCATATCTGGAATTCCTTCAGGAATCAAACTGCAGTCCATCACATACATTTTCCTGTAGGAATAATCAGGTATTCAATTAGGATGGTAATACTTCAGTTACAGCATTATATACAGAGTTAGGGCAGTATAATACTTAGGTTATTAGAAACATAGTCATGTCTCATATTCAAGCAAAAAAATCTATCTGTGATTAATATGAAGGCAGTTGGTTAAATACTCAGGAAACCGCTCATCTCATTTTATTGTTGATGAAATCAACTTTAGTGTTCTTCCCATTGGTCCCATAATTGTCCTTAAAGTTACACATGACATCCCAAGACTAGGTAGTTCATTCTGGCATCTGGAGTGCAAGCTGAGTTCCTTTCTTCCTCTTAGCAAGCCCTGTGTGTCAGGACCTTGATTCTGTTATGTCACTTCTGCGGAAGCAGGAATTCTATTTATGCAAATGTCCTAAGAAAGTGAGCTAAATCAGTTTTCCAAATATTTGCACAGCTTAAGCATGAAAGAAAGACTGGAGCCAACAATCCAGGAGTCTTTTCAGTGAGTTTCACACGGCTTAGCTCCAGAGCAGTACTGTTTTATCACTCTCTACAGAAGTATCACAAAAACATTATGTAGATTGTTTGAAGAATTCTCTTATTGTTCTCACTTCAGTGGTGTGAAAAGCCTTAAAACTAAGGCTGGGAAGCATATAATGGCCAGCTTTTAAGTTTACATTATTTACCACAGTTTCCATGTTATTAGGTAGGCTATGTTTCAGTGGTGCAATCACATAATCAGTCCAAAGCCCAGACGGGTGTTATTTAGGCCAAGTTTTGTTTGTGCCTTATTTTGCTCCAAGGACGTGATTGGCTCATATCAGCACAGTCCTAACTCTTCTCTGTAATGAGGCATTTTTAGAGGCAACATTACTGATCCATTCAGTCATTTTGCCTTTTCAACATCAACATGTGTTTCTTTCGGCAGGTTTATCCTTTAAGTTTGACTAAGCTCCTAGGGCTGCTTGAACTACAACTAGTGCGAGTGGGGAAGAAAAGAAGAGCTCTAGGGACAGTCATTCTTCCATTCATAAAAAATGGTTGGTGGTAGAGTGGAGATGATGCAGTAGAAATATATTTCCCTTTCTGTCTGATTACATTACTGTAATTTCATAATGTCAATGTGAAAGATTAGGTCCACCTTGATTTTGAGTGGCTGAAAAGAAGATGGAGATTCCCTTTCTACAAGAAGGCACACATTATTGATGAGGAGTAATGGGTACAAGTTATTCCTGGGGACATTCAGATTGGACACAAGAGGAAAATTTTTCACATTGAGAACAATCAGTCATTGGAATAATCTCACCAGGGAAGCGGTGGATTCCCCAACACGGGACACACTAAAGATTCAACTGGGCAGCATGCTGGGTTATCTTGCATAGACCATGCTTTTGCCAAGAAAGATTGGATCAGATGATCCTTGAGATCCCTTCCAACCTAGTATTCTATGATTCAATGATTCTATGATTTTCCCAGCCAAAAATCAAGGTCCTTATCTTCTATCATTTGCTAAACTCTGGAAGAAAACCTGCCAAGTATTTCAAAACTTATACAATCCAGGTTGACTGTAATGCTTTCTTGAGGAGTCTTACACGTATGCCAGTTATTTGGGGATTTTGGGAGTAGTAGAGTGTAAGAGAGGCAGAAATAACAAAACACTCTTAAAGTAACGTTGCCATGGACCATTTGACAGAATCTCTAAGAACTGCAGTCCTTTATGCAATATGCCATAGGTGTATGCTCAGAAGTTAAGACACCTGACTTAAAGTCTCTTGCAACTTACATCTCTGGTTTTCCTCTGAAATTAAGAGATACCTTATTTGCCATCTCCCTTCATTCATGGAAATGCCACAGTAATTTTAATAACAGATTTTTCTAATTTTAATTTTTAATTTTCTAATGTTTTCTATTCTCTGCCTGAAAAATGCAGAAACGAAATTGTTCTGGTTGGAAAAGACTTTTAAGATCATCAAGTGTAACCATAAACCTAACACTGCCAAGTTCACCACTAAACCATCTCCCTAAGCACTACATCTGCACATCTTTTAAACACCTCCAGGGATGGTGACTAAACTGCTTCCCTGGGCAGCTGTTCCAGTGCTTGACAACCCTTTCAGTGAAGTAGTTTTTCCTAATTTCTAGTCTAAACCTCCTCTGGCACAGCTTGAGACTGTTTCATATAATCCTATCCCTTGTTACTTGGGACAAGAGATCTATGTCTGCCTCACTACAACCTCTTTTCAGGTAATTATAGAGAGCAATAAGGTCTCCCCTCAGCCTCCTTTCTTCAAACTAAACAATCCCAGTTCCCTCCAACTGTTCCTCATAAGACTTGTACTCTAGTCCCTTCACAAGTTTTGTCCTTCTTTGCACATGCTCCAGCAGCTCAATGCTTTGCTTGTAGTGAGAAGCCCAAGACTGAACACAATATTTGAGGCGCAGTCTTACCAGAGCCACGTACATGGGGATGATCACCTCCCTAGTCCGGCTGGCCACACTATTTCTGATACAAGTCAGGATGCCACTGGGTTTCTCGGCCACCTGGGTAAACTGCTGGCTCATATTCAGCTGGCTGTTGACCAGCTGCCCCCAAGCCCTTTTCCCCCTGTAGTGTCACATTCGGTTGTTGCAGCCCAAGTGCAGAACCCAACTCTTGACCTTGTTGAACAACCTCATACAGTTGGCTTTAGCACACTGATCCAGCCTGTCCAGACCCCTTTGTAGAGCTTTCCTTCCCTCAAGCAGATCAACTCTTAACTAACTTGCTACCATCTGCAAACTTACTGAGGGTGTTCTTGATCTTCTCATTTTTACAGACGCTATGTTGATGTTTCTGAAATTGTTTGTCCAAGTAGTAAATTTAACTAAACATAGAAATATCTACAGTAGTTGCTTTTTGGAGACTGAGGAAGAGAGGAGTGGCAACACAGAAGTAGATTTCAAGGGCAGCACTTTCAGATTCATGAAGCCAAGCAGGGTAATTACTGCAGCTGCAGAATGTGAATTTCATGTCAATTATTTGTTCTTGAGTGAGAAACTAAAATTTGAATATATTTTAATGTGTTTAGCATTTTTATATTGCTGTCATTACAGTCATCCATTATTATTCAACAAAGTTCTTGTCAATAGTACTAGTAAAAAGGATGATAGTAATTATGATTAGAAGTTCTGCACTGGAATTATACAAGTGCTCACTACAACTTGAGAACTGTTTATTTGATTGTAGGGCTCCTGATGAGAAATATAGTAAAATGAATACATTCTTCTGATAAATGCATTTCATTCCACTTGTTAGTCACATGAATAGTAGACTTACTTCAAAAGCTGGTCATCCTCAACACAATTTTTTTGTCTTGTTAATAATAAAGGAAAAATAATAAGCAATATGAAATAATGCTCTTTTTAATCGTTTATTAATGAAAATGATTGAAACCTCTGCTTATGTGTTCATGTCAATGCAAAAAAAAGGTAATGGCATTCACAGAATAAGCAGACTCCATCAATATCCCTGATGAAAAGGCCATCTTTCTAGTTGAAATTTACCTTTTTCAGCTCCTTAGACTTTGGTATTTGTTTGATGTGTACCCAGACATTGCTTTTAAACCTTTATTTAAAAAATATTTATAATAGAGCAAAAATAGTTATCCGTAGGTAAATAATTAAATCTTTGTCATCAAATGCCCTTGGCGAACTTGCTTTTTATATAATGAGCATGACATCATATGATATTGAATATCCTTTTGGCCAGCTTGTGTCAGCTGCCTGGCTATGCTCCCTCCCAGCTTCTTGCACACTTGCTCACTAACAGAGCATGGGAACGTGGAAAAGTCTTGATTTCTTAACAACTGAAAATACCAGTGTATTATCAACATTATTCTTATACTAACTCTAAACCACAGTGACTGTTGGGAGGAAAATGAACTCTATCACAGCCAAGCATAAGCATTACCCAGCAACAAGAAAAACAATACATTATCAACATTATTCTCATACTAAATCCAAAACACAGCAGCTACAGGGAAAAAAATTTAATTCTTTTTGTAGTTGAAACCAGGAAACTCAGACATACCTGAAAAAAATCCACTTTTATTTATTTAGCATTTTTATGTTGCTGGCATTACAATCTTATCCGTATCATCATCTAAGTATATTATTAAAGTTTTAGAAGTTGTTCCTAGTACCCATGTGTGGTAGTGAACACTGATTTATAATCTTTGGGATCAGCTGTTTCTTCTTTTTAATAAATGTGGGGTCCATTCATGTGTATTTTAATGGTACAAAAATGCTGGAAAAGATTCACGCTTAGGCAAAAAGTCATCTGGGTCAAAGACAAGTGAACAGCAGAAGAGTCCAAGTATTCAGCATAAAATGCGAGAACACAAGTGCCT
This sequence comes from Neomorphus geoffroyi, assembly GCA_033558235.1. Classification (NCBI taxonomy): domain Eukaryota; kingdom Metazoa; phylum Chordata; class Aves; order Cuculiformes; family Neomorphidae; genus Neomorphus; species Neomorphus geoffroyi. The sequence goes on from JAUMJM010000005.1 coordinate 85,132,439, forward strand.
GGCTAATTATACTTTGGAAACAATTTAATCAAATAATTCATCTGAGTTAATCTACTTTAAGCAGACTATGCACCCAAGAGTGCTGATATTTTACAAACATATACCTGTTTCTGGAGTGGTTTGTATGTATACATTATTCCTGGGAATATAATTATATCCTCTAGCCAAATTTGTAATTGCATATGTTTCAGATGTTTTGTTATAGTTAGATTTCAACTTTTCTTAGCTTCCTGGACAACTTTCCAGTGATTGCTCAAGACATTCTTAAAAGAAAATTGAAGATTCCTAAGCTGTCAAGTACTGTGTTTTGAAGAAGCAAAACATCTTAAACAGAAAAAGAAGAGCTATACTATACTAGCTCATGGGAATTGAAGCAATAACATAAACGTATGTGACTAGCGCCAGAGACTTACCCACTGTTAACTAAGGGCAGACACTGTATTGGATTAGAGCCCTCTATTTTTGTTACTAAGGAAGTTCAATTACTATTATGACAGTTATCCCAAGGCTTTTCTCTTTTTTCCACTCTTCTTCAGCTTACACTGCGTGACAGTAAGAGGCTGGTCCCTGTCACAATAATCAAACAAGGTAAATTTGTATATTTTTTCATTGATCGTTATGCTCTACAAATGAAAAAAAAAAAATCTGACACCGATGTGAATGTCATAAGTTTCCTTTTAGAATAGGTCGAACATTACACTTTATTATATCCTTTAATTACAAACACTATTAAACTGTTGCATATCTGTGTTTATAAAACAAGTATTACAATGCTCATTTGTGTAATTCAATAGATGCCACTCAGTTCTGATTTCTGATAGTATCCATTCTGTTTCAACTAGATTGTTCAGGTATGTTGACCTCCCAGCTGTGCATAACTTGATAGTCAGGTATGAAGGGCAGCAGTATGGATAAGACTCATGCTACCAAATATTTTGACTAAGGCATTGACATAAATCCATTTCTTCTCCTTTCTCTAGTTGTTGGAGAGAGGTGTCTACAGTAGACTTAAACAGATTGCCAATTAGAAATGCCTGTTCCTCTCTAGTAGTGACAGATAGTATAATAGTGTAATCTTTGAAAATTAACTGCTTAAATGTAGTTGATAGAAAAGTTGGAGATTAAAATTTACTAACAGAAATTGTATTGTCAATAATTTTAAGTAATAAGAACAATCAGACTTCCTTTGGAAGTAGTCCACAGTCTGGAGAAGGGAAAATTGTGGTGTAAAAGAAAATTATTGTATTTACTATCAGAAGATAACTGTACTGGCTCTAACTTTACATGCACCTTTTTTAAGACTTGTGAATGGTAGGATAATGAGATGGCCTGGACCTGACCCTATGTTTACATAAGCATGGGATGTAATTTTTCACCAATAATATAAAACTGATACAGTAGGAGAAAGAAGAGATGCACAGTTAAGAGATCATGTAGAGAAGACAGTTTGCAGCCTCTTAAACTGAATGCAAATGCAGAAAACATTAGAATGCTGTCCTCATCTGCAAGTGTTAAATTGAGGGATGGTTTTCAAACTGCTGAAGCTTGTCTCAGGTGTGGTTTTGTTCTTGTTTGGTGTTTTCTATATGATTTTCTAACACCCCTCTGTTGTCTCCACAGTTATTCAAAATCGGACACAGTCAAAAACTTCAGATAGCTCTTCTCTGCCAGGAGCAATATTAGGTGACTAGAAGATATTTTTATTGTTTTTCCTCTCTTTGGCTGAAAATTTTCTTGATCTTAATAGTTCTTTCTTTGCACGGCAAAGGGTATTTTACAGCTGGTTCAGACAGTATTTGTTGTATTTTATGGTGATAAATATGATTTAAAGATGGTGTAAACTAAGGGAAATAGATTCATTTTATTCCTATAGTATTTGTAAGAAGATACTGTCACTGTTTAAGTTCTTTCATAGTTCAAGTAAAGTTCTGTGGCAAAGATCTTACTGCGCTCAGGGTTTGTGATGTATATAATAACCTTCCTTGCAATTACAGCTTGATCTTAGATCTTGGGGTGTGTTTCCCTCAAGCCATTCAGTTTCATGCTTTCTGTTCTTCTTTGACATACAAAATATGCAATATTGGCTTAGGGCAACAGAGAAAAACTTATCATATATTGCTTAGTGTAGTGAACTACTGGTCTGCCTGAAATAGAGAGAAAAGGCTCACTGCATCATGCACTTTGTGGCCAGTTTATTCCTGGATTCAGGAAGGTGTTGAGTCCTTTATTAATACATTGAAATACCTTATTAAATACATAACTTTGGCTTAAGTTTGCTTTGTGGGAGTTTTAATATATTGACATCATTCAAATGGATGCTTACTAACCACATTTGGTGTTGAGTCTTCTTGGCCCACCAGATATAATGTCCCAGCATCTGTGATACTGCAGTACTCCAGGGTTGTATACTCCAGTATTAAATTGTTGTCAATTCTGATTAATCGTGAAATCGTGGTAATATAGTGAGCAGTGTGAAGGGATGATAGCACTAAATAGTATTGGTAATTACTGAACAGCACTAACTTATTTCCCAGATACTCAGACTAAACTCTCAATAGTTCAGTAGCAGTTGCTTACTTATCTCAGAGGGCAGACTGTGTATTTTTCACCTCTTCTGGAATTAATAGCACACATCTTTCTTTGCAGTGCACCTTATTGTTCCAGGTCTCAATGAAACTCAGCAGAAACTTCCACCTCTCCTGACAATAGATGATATACCTCAAGCATCCAGGAAAAAAATGGGTAAGCAAAAATGAACTGAGCTTGTTTTGTTCATGAGCAGTATCAGAAGCACAGAGACATAAGATCATGTTGGCAAGCAGAAGAGTCTTTTTTCCCCTCTTGCCTTCTTTTTTTCAGTTTCTTTAATTAATGATTTGCTTGGACTTTCAAGGAATCACAGAAATTCATTTATTTTAAAACATCTGCACATGTTTTTAAGGTTTTTTGGAGCCATATAAGAGAATATGCAGTGGCTTTGATCCATAGAGAAAAACAGGGGAACCATGGTTTATGGTCTTTAGGGGTTTGGTTTTGTTATATAATGTAACTTTTTTTTTCATAGGTTATATCTTTCAATATATGTCTTTAAAAATGGAAATTTGTGTCCATTTTAAAGACCACATTTTCAGGTAATTTTAATTATATAAATTTAATGTGTATCATGAATATGAGTGAAGCCTGCAGGAAAAATATTAATTGAGGCTTTTGTTTAAGATCGCTGAACTTGCATATCATCTGTGAATAGTTTAATTGTGGGAAATATAGCTATCTTTGAAAACCTTAATAATAATTCCAGTGCATCGTTCACAGATTCCTTGAGTAGAATTCTGGATCTGATGGTTTTAGCTTGGCTAGACTTAAAAGTTAATTTGAACTCCAAACAACTAGGTCAGGTTTCTTTCCTTTCTTGTGTCTGCTTTGTTTAATTTACTCTGTCACTCTATTGCTGGACATGGCACACTGGCTTTCTTTGCAGTGAAAAAAGGAAAAACAGCAGTGCTCATTCCTGTTAAGATATTGTGTGTGTGTAAGGGTAGAGCTACACAGTACAATAATATTTGAATGTGTTTGGTAAGAATGTGTTTGAACTGAGACTGAGTTCCTTAAAAATTAGTATTTGCTTGCATTTACCAGCATGTGACAGGAAGATTTTGTTAAGATCACCTGTGGCTACTCAAAATTTAAACTAAATGGAAAAGTTAATTGCAATATTTAGATTACAGAGCATGAGTCGTTTGCAATAATCATGATAAGATTAATCACACCTTTAACTTGTTTACTAATATTTTATCTGAACAGCAAGCATAGAAAACAATATATTTATGATTAGTAGCTTGGTTCTAACGTATATAATGTGCAGATAACAAAGGTATCATTAAAAATTAGAAGACTGTATTTGGAAGAATCTATTTTTCTCACCACTTACTTTTAGTAAATCATGTTTTAGGACTCCCGTATTAGTTTTGGACTAGTATATCTAAAACTTCTATATTTGTTTTACGTTCTTCCAATAAAATTATACCTTTCTGTAGGAAAATAATGTTGTGTTTTCAGATAGGTCATAAGGTTCAGTACAGTGCATGGTAAAAATGGCAGAATGTGACCATGAGTGAAAGATGGGGAGGAAGACAAAGGTAACTTTAGTTGTCCTAGAGATGTCCAGTTTTCCCAGTTGGCTAAGCACTGTATTATTTAGAAAAGTAAAAAAATGCTTCAGAGAATATCATATTAATTAAATTCTTGAAGTATTTTTTTGATGTTTACTTAGTCAAAAAGTTACTAGCCTGTTTTTAAAAGTCTAGTAGTTCAGAAAAAAACCCGCAAAATATATTGACTTAGTCCTCTGTGGAAAAAAACGCAAATCTATTATTCAAGACAAAATTAATTAACTTTCTCTGTATCCACTGCTGGTATATCTTTGTTGGAATAGAAGGCTACTATTGTGCCACTGTAATTTTTAGAATTAACAGAAAGGAAAAGAAAAACATGACTAGTGCGACGATTCCACTGTATTTGAAAATGTATTAGGCTATTCTTGTATAATACTTAGAATTATAATATATCTTTGAACTTTCAAAAGCATTTTTGATGTTAAAACTCGAATACTAGACATATGAAAACCGAAAATATTTTTTACTGTGAAAGCAATGACTTGTAAGGCATTAAACTCCTTGCTGTAAATTTTATTTTTAAAGAATCTTTCCGTGACAAAAACAATACCAAAACCCGATGTGTTTAACGTAGCTAGGCAGATGTTTTTACTGATTATGTCGTGGAAATTCATTGATTTCTAAAGATATTCAGCTTTCCTCATTTATCCATATTGGTTTACTTTAGCAAACTAAAGTGAGTCGGAAATAAATCTGTAGTAGAACAGATATAACTTCACAATTACTTTCTAATGTCTTTGTCCATTTAGCTAAGAATGAAACTCAAGTATGGCCTGCTGAATCCAAAACACCAGAAGTTCAAGAAATCTCCCCACAGTCCCTTCCAGGTAATGGAAAGTCTGTTTTTAGACACTCTGTGGAATATCTTTGCCAAATACATCAGCTATAATTAATTCCATCTTTGTAATGCTTAACCTGCAGTTAAGGCAGTAGTTGGAAAACAGGACGATAATATAGCTGAGTTGGTAGCCATGAGTGATAGATGTGGATAAAAATCTGAATCTAATATTGAAGGAAAGTTTTAGATATTATAATTGTTAGGCTTGTAAAAGCACTTACAATTAGAACCATTTTTTTCTAGGATACTCGATACCTTGAAACTGTGAAAAATGGCAAAACAAGAGTTTTCTTGTCATTAATCTTGAACTGCATTTCTTTCATTAAATGTATGCAGAAGAAAACTAAGGACTGTGTGAAATGCACTTGTGAGATTATGATGGAACAATAATAGTAACAAGGTCTACTTCAGAGGTACAGAGGATGTCAACAAGATGTTCCATCTGAGTTCAGTTTTGAACAGCTTAATCTTGACCACACACTCTCTGGTGGCCTTACTGATCCTATTAAAGTAAATGGGAACTGTTCACACATGTGGGAAAACAATATAAAATTTGACCCAAATTCAAGGTTATGTCTCTGTGAAATGCGAATTAATTTGTATGTTGGGAAGGTTGAAGTTTTTTTGTGGCTGAAAAAATACAGTTTATTTAAAAGGGCTTACACAAATAATAATTTCTTAAACCGTTCAAAAATATGAAATAAAATTTTAAATACCTCAACATTTACTGCCTCCATTTGCTTGGGAAATAAGTTAGCATAGCATAGACTCCTTTATCAAGTTCAATAACAAGTATAGCCCTATATTTTAACATTTGCAATCTGAAGACAAATGGATTGGAGAGAACTAAATTGTTCAGAGTCACGTGATGGAGAATGAGTTTATCCCTCTTAATCAACCCACGTTTCATAATTGTTTCAGTAGACATACACCTTTCTTCATTTTCTGTAGTCTGGCTTTTATCCTACATCTGAAACTGAGGTCTTGATTCTGCTGTCTTTAGAGGCAATAGTTGGCTTCTTCCAGCTTCTGTGCTGAAAGAGAAGAAAGATGACAAGACTTTAAAATCAAAAAACCCAACCCAACCTTGAGAAAACAATACAGTGAAGGCTTGCTTTTGTTTAATTTAGTCGTAGTATGTGATCTTGCTGGCATTACTCTATTGCATCTATAAAGTACTTACTGGCTGATTGAAATGGGATAGCATGCTATTCCTTTGATGTCACACAATTCACATAGGTACCACTCTTAAACATGGCTGTGTTTATTTTGCTTCTTAAGTGTATCAAAGATACCATAATTTAGATAACCAGATCAACTCAGTCTTTAACTAAAACAAACACTCAAACCCCTCCCAAAGAATGTGTAGGGCATAAAAGAGATATAGGATGGGGTAATGCAGTGAGATCATGTAATGAGGGACAACTATCTTCTAGATTAAACAATTCAACATTTTTTTTCTCTGAAAATATTTGCAGGATTTAATTTTCCACTCAATAGATAAATAAGTGTATTTGTCATATTTTAGCTTTAACCACCAATTCCTTTCAGCAAAACCTTCACATGGATAGCTCTTTTCATCCTAAGTTCATCCTAAGTATTAAGAGGAAAACAAAGATACTCCTCCACAAGAATTTATTACCAAAGGGTGCTCTGAACTTATTTTTAGCATATGTGTAACAAACAGCTTTCTTTTAATAGAAAATGTGTGGATACTTTTTAAAAAACTGCAAAGATTTCTTTTTCAATTATTTTTTGTTTTACAGTTTGAGATCTCTTGTGGACTTAAATTCTGCAGTTATTTTACTGAATAATTCACTTTGTTTAAACAATGCAGAACAAGCAATTTTCTGTTTCATTTTACTTTGCAGAAGTGAGAACAGAACACAGAAATTTATGTAATCAGCTCTCTTGAAAAATCCTAGTCCATGAGATCTGCATTCATCTAATCAAAACATATCATTCTTTGTGCTGGAATTTACTAGTTGATCAAGTAAAGAAGGTCAAATCTGACACTAGAATTGATATATCACCTGGGGAGGAGAAAATCAGTCCATTTTGTTTCCTCTCCTTTGTGTTTTGTAATTATGGTTATGTTGCTGGTGTGCAGTAATTCTAACCATAAACATTGTCATCTCTTGACATACCACAGAATTATACGTTTATGAATTCGGATAGCGTGTTTCTTTATACATGATAATAATTGGCAAGTACTGTCTTTTTACTGAAAATTTATATATAACCATTTGTTATAATTAAGCATATTCTTATTGCTATCATACCATTAGTAATTTACTGAAATATTTAGAATAATTTTCATTTGCTTCTTCATGCTTCCCCTGTGGTTTTACTTCCATGTCTCCTTTTCTGTGGTGATCATTCCTTTCAGTCATTCTTTGTTGATCACAGCACCAGTGTTTCATATTAAAGTATGAGTGTATCACACTATTTACAATCAAGAATGTATTCATTGTAATTACAGTGTTTCAGTTAGAGACAGGAAACAGGGAAATGAAAGGGAATCCTTTAAAGGAAAAAGTAATTTGTATGTAATTTCTGTCTAGCCATTGCATATGCAAAAATAATTTGAATAACTAATCATTTGAGCCAGAATTTTACAAGTAACTTAAGTGAGAAGTCCAAGTATTGGCCTTTTGCAAGGGTTGCATTTGAGAGACAGGATAATATATAGGCACAATTAATTGAGTTTAGCAATAGGATCTAATTCATTATATTTCATTCAGACTTCTTTATTTGAAAATCATACTAAATTCTTTGAGTAAGACATATTAATTATTTGCTGTGAAAAGTTTAAGGAATGTTGCCAGAAGTGGCAGTAGAACACTGATTTAAAAGGTACTGTGTGCTGTAGCAGTCATTGTGTCATCAGTCATGCAAGAAGGGAAGAAAGGAGCTTGAAGTATTTCAGCAAATGGACTACGTGAAAGGTTCTGTGAGCTGGGCCACTCATATTCTACTGAATTTTTGTTTTGTGATGTGATGTGGTTCAACAACTTTTTTCAGTGTATTTTTCAGCAAAGCATCCCATCATTTTCTTAATTTCAGGCCTCCCCTCTCTTGGCATGCACTTCCATGGAAAGAATGGTTAGTAAGCTCTTTTATGCTTTGCTTTTGCCAGACTTGTTACAATATTTTCCACTTACAACTAATTTATTCTTAACACAACAGCACAAATTCAGATTATTGGGAGGTTTCAAGCTTTAGTCTTTAAAATGCTGTCTAATATACTTCAAACTACCAATACATTTGAAACAAGTATAAGCCTTTTTATTTACTTTAGAGGGAAACTGGAGCTAACCAACAGTTAGAGACATCAGCACATTTGTCTAGGACATAGAAGAACTAGGGTTGGGGTTTTTTTTAAAAAAAGGAGCGAGTTATTTATTTATGTGAGGAATTGTACCACAAATTTATCAAAGTAGATTTGTGAAACCCCTTCCAACCTGGTATTCTATGATTCAGACTTGAAATGAGAATAACTACCTCTGAATACAAACTAGAGTTAACGCTTAACAGGAATAATTTCTTTGCCATGTTTCCCAAGTTCTCTTCCTCCTGTTCCCCTTCTGACCCCCTGGGATACGAGCACTAAGATTATTGCTTCTGTCACAATATCTTAATTAAAGTTGTGGAGGAAGAAAGGAATATGAATGAGAAGATCAAGAGAAGTCAGAGGAAATACGGTTTAAGAAATGTTGCCTAAACACATTCTTGCTGTATTCCATGCCCTGATAGTAAAGTAACTTACCTTGCTTGGTCATGTTAACATTTTACTTTGTGGCTACCATTGAACCAGCATATTAAGCCCAGTTTACCTGTCGCTCGGGAAAAGTCACAGTCATTTCTCTCACTTTCTTTAATTTCACTTTTAAAATCTAAACTTTCTGATTCCTGTACATTTTTTCAGAAAAATGCCTCCTGTTTTTTCACATCATTCCTACAATTCTGTGCAAAACAGAGGAGAGTCTGGGGGTTTTTGTTCCACTTCTAGGCATGCATTTTCTTGTTCAGCTTGCTCACTTTACTTAGCTGACAAGATATATGTTTCATATGAGTGTAAACTATCTGAATTCTAGAAAAAAACCCTAAAGCGTAATGAGTTCTAAATGTCTGCATTTATGTTTGGTGGTTTTGAGGATTTTATTTCATGATTACATTTTACCATTAAGACTTGTTAGCTTTTGAAGTACTTCTGAGGTATGAGTTTGTTTGTTGATTTGGGGTCTCTTATGGGTGAACTTTCTCCCACGAGCTTGATAGAGATAAATTGCTTTAACTTCTCTGTAGAACAAAATCCTCCTTCCACTGATGACAATAACAGTACTGTAACTGACTTAGTAGAAACGGAATTGAGTCCTGATAAGGCAGCATGTGTGGAGATGCCAGCTTTTGTGGCACTGAAAAGCACCATATTCCAAGAGAGAAAATAATTTGATGGTTGTAATTGTAGTAGCATCTATGTAACTATTTAAAATCTGGAAAACATCCTGTTTTCTTTGGGAAATGAAATAAGAAGCTTGTAAATCTATGTGATAAGTTCTTGTTTGAAGCACTCTTAGTAGGTTGTGGAAAAAACATTGAGAGCATGGTGGAAAAACAGAAGTAACTTCTTTGTTATCTCAAAAAGAAAGTGGCCTTTCATTAATCTGAATGAATACTATAACTTAGTGCTATATTGCTGCCAATCACCGATATTAAATATCTCCTCTAAATACCGACAGCTAAATGCTGTGCAATTAACTCTGTGGGAGGAATTAATGCTCTTATTACATTTGAGGCAGAGACCTTAGCGTCTTGTGACCCACAGCAATAAACTTTGTCATTTTATAAACTGAGATTACCAGTTCTGTGTACTGTATGACAGATAAAACTCTATGGAACCTCCAATAAGATGGAAATGAAAAACACGATCTTGAATTGCATACCACAGGAACTAAATGTTATATGAAGCAGCTGAAAGAGTATAATTACGCACTAGTTCATTAAAGTATCATCAGCAATACAGTTTAGGTACATTTAATGGCTCTTCAATAAGCTGTCCATCTTTTACTCTCAAGATGTAAAATTAGAATGAATGAAAGCCAAAAACCTATTCTAGCATTACTAGAAAAATGAAAGAGCTAAGGTATTACAGGTAAATTTTTATTCTTTTCCTTATATTTTTTATATTAAAATTATTTTTAAAAATCCAGAATAGCAGGGAAAATATTTGTAAATAGACTATGTTGTAATGGATCTTGTTTAAAATGTACAGCATAATGAGCTTGCAAGGCTGAAACAGAAGTGCAGTGTCCAGTTCTGGTCTTAATTTGTTCTTTGTGGCTTTTATTTTCCTTTTCTTATGTAGAACTCTGCCAACAACATAGAGATTTCACATTTGAAAACAAAAATAAATACTAATTATTATGGAGTCTAGCTGCTGTAGAAATTATTCTAATCAGGTGACATCAAATGGTGATCAGAAAAGCAGCGGGCATGGGCAGTAAGTAAAGAAAAGCTCAGATGGATTCTAAATTAAATAAAACTTCTTTCTTCTAGCTCAGGCTGAGAAAAAACATGGACCCGAGGAAATAAAGTCAACATCTAAACCTGAATTGGTGCAAACTCAAAACATACTGGGTAACTAATTTTGATGCTTTTTGTTTTCTTTGTACATTAAATGCTTTTTTCACCTCCAGCAGAATTTTTCTACTAGTTGCTGCATCCTCTTTGTTAACTCCAAAGGAAATCCCAACCAACATGATCTGGTTCCCTTTGTGTTTCCAGCAACTCACATATGAAATATAATACAGGATACATCTAGAACCGTGGCTGTTTTATGTATGATTACTAGTAAATTTGACTTGGTAATTCAATTTTGGTTTTCAAAGTAATGCTTTCTGTCTATGTGATCGGTATGCCTGACATCACATAAAATTTCCATGAGTAAAATTAAACTCAGAGACAGAATCAAAGTAAATGTCGGCTTGATTTTCTTCTGATGACAGGTTCATTGAAGATAGCATCAGCAGTGATACAAAAGGAAAATTTCATATTTTATGTGACAGGATATAGTTGTATTTCTGCTGTAGGCATAAAAATCCCTACTGATTTTTTTCAGAGATGTCTCAGAATAAGATATTTCCAATCTAAGTAGTAATATTGTTAGTTCTATGGCTTGGAGCAGCATCTACATATTTCTTGCATTAAGAATTCTAAATTCTCCAATATTGGTTTTGTTGCCTGTATTTTAATCCCCCAAACATGCAAAATTATGAACAGAAATCTAAACCTGAAGTTCTATTTTTTTCTTTTTTAGATTTGCATAGATTTTTCTAAAGCACGGATGTCATACACACAGGATGACATGTGATTAATGAAAAGATCGTCATTTGCAGGACTGAAATACAGATCTTCCCATGAACCGGACTACTGATGCTTATCAATAAACATACTTTCACATAATCTTGTTAATTAATTTTAATGTGACACTCTTCATTTTGTCTTTTTTCATTTACAGCTGCAAGCAGATTTCCAGTGTTTACTGAAGCTGTCAGTCAAGCAAATTTTCATTCTAACTTTTTATCTGTTTTTTAATCCTAATCCTAATTACTTGTTTTCTTGCCATACTTTTAAAGATTAAAATATAAAATTTAATCATGGTGGATCTCTGCTTAATTTTCAACTAGATCATCATAGTTACTGATGTATGATCATTATCAGCTTCCTGTGATTGATGGATCTGTATTATGAGTAGGTGAAGAGGTGATTTTATTCATATTCCACACACCTTTTTAGGTGGTAAATTTATGTGTTTCAGTTTGGTTTTTAGGGTTTTTTCCTAGGTTGGAACTATTTTTTTCTTTTTTATTAAATATCATTGGTTTCAGGAGTGGGCCATTACAAGCGAAACTATAATTCCATACTGTGTCTTGTAATGTTCTTAATCAAGTAAAACCTTGGTTATTTCTTTTATCATAGCTTCTAATGAAATACAACCAGTTCCTTCTGGATCCAGAATTTCCGATGCTCCAAAAAGTCCATTGACAGAACTTGGTAATTATTTTCTTCATAAATTTGAGTGAACTTTAGCAGAAAATTATCTATTTCTTTTGTTGTTGCCATTATTGGTAGGTTTTAATGCTTCAGCTGTGATAATATCATTCCCTATGTAAAATATGGTAACCATTATATTTTTCTTCACAAAACTGCAGTTTTCTTCTTTCTTTCTAAGTCTGGCTTTGCTTCATTATCATGACAAGATGTTCCAGATTAATGCTTCATTTTAACCAACCAACAAACAAACTCATAACAAACAAAAACTCGTGAGGCTACGTGGGAATTTATACTTAGATAAAATCTGTACTCTTAGTTTTGTAATTTTCAAAGTACCCCATAAACTTCTGAGACTGGGTTGCACAGTTGGAGTGCTTTTCCAGCCAACATCAGTTCTGTGGATTTTCACATTGTTTAACAAACACTTGTAGATTTCATTATAATAGTAACATAAGTTGTAGATGTTGTTGTGGTTTAAATATTCATAAGCATCTACTTATTTCTAGATTCGTTAGTTGTTTGTTGATGAAATTCAGGACACTTTGGAAAGGCCTGATACTGAGAAAGTATGGCACTGCTTGTGTTTTCAAAATAGTTTTACCTGTGTTGGGGTCAAAATCTTCTTATGGGCAAAGAGGAAACACACCTTTTCTTACCTTTTTTTTTTTAAGTTATATTGTATGTATATGTACACACTCATATTTACAGGCATACAGGCATGTATAGGCACAGGTATTTACATGTATGTACATGCATATACATGTATATGCATATATAGCCAAAAATTTATTCTTAATGTAATGGAAATCTTAATGGTCTTTCTAATTTAAGAATCTTCATTAGTATGGATCTATTTTTACAGTAAAACAGAGATTAATGCAGCTAGAATCTTTAGATACAGAAAGAACCTCAATAATAAGAGTAATAATTAAAATATTAACACACAAACTTCTTAGTTTCTACCCTTTTTCCTGCTGTTTTGCACACACTTCCACTACACCTCTGGGTCCAAAGTTTGGTCATTTCATGCTTTTGTTGGCAATGAGTGGATACGCTTCAGCAAGTTATGAGCATCTGTAGCCCTGTGCTGGGAGGAATATGATGTTCCTGTTGACAGTTTCTTCCTGCTCTCTTCTTTCATTCGTCCACTGAGAGATATATCTGCATTTGGCACATACGGTGCTATTTGTTTATGTTAGATACTATTTCTGTGTACTTGTTTCACTTAAATTAAATTTTATCCTGCTCAGGGTGTGCAGTTTTTATAACTGATTTTTACTGAGATGTTTATGGCATGGGATCTCTGCTGCCAAACCTTCTTCCCCCATCTCTTGTCATCCCATGCCAATATTCCTCTACTCCATGTCCTGTGTCTCACCTTCTCAAGACCTCTGCTTTCATAACAAGCCTATGTTTCTTTGCACTGTGTCATTGTGTTAGTTATAAATATCTCATCCTATCAAAATAACTCCTTGCTGTTGCTATCTGTGTAAATAACTATTACACTAGTTAACTTGCGAGTGACCTTATTTCATTAAGCATTAGTGAAGACGTTATCGTATAATAGTGCTGGTTTGTTTAGGTGGCATACTTTCACTTAATGCAGTCTGTCAAATTTTAAAATCATTTCCAGGAAAATCTCTTACTTCTTGAAAAGCATATTTTAACTAAAATCTCAAAAACATAAAGAAGATCTTTACAATTTGTTCATTTGACTGCACTTTTCCAGATATATTTGAGGGGATGGGAATACATATTTGTTTGCACTGTGTGAAAGCAGTTTGGATAAATCCAGTTTGAGGCAACACTGGAGAGAGAAAGAGATTAGGTGGGCGAAGAATGTATTTGCAGTAAATACAGCTGAAAGCTTGGAAATTATTAGGTACAGGAGGTATTTTTACTTTCCTCTGGGGAACAATAACTCAATCCTATGTTTGTCTCGATGATAAAGGTAAAATAATAACAACATTTGAAGGAAAATACAGATTTCATTCAAATATTTATTTTGTCTTTGTTCTTATATCTTCCATTCCTCCCAAGTAGTTTCACCTTATGTGAGGCTGGGTTCAGCTGGAGCGTCTGTGCTCCCCATGAAGTCAATGCTGAAGTCAAGGATATTCTGTGAGAGGGAGGGGGGTGTGTACAGAGGACACACCTGCCTGTGATGTACTGTGATGCACTGTGCCTCTGCATGACTTGATCACCTACTGCTGTGAAATTAGCAAAGAAAGAAAAATTTATTTTCTGAAATGTAAGCGTGCATAACCTGCATTCTGCCCTAGTTCCCCTGAAGACTCTTTTCCTTTATTTATCTCATGTGTATGAGAGGGAGACATCTCCTTTGTTTTATAAACTTTCTGTGTGGTCACTATATTTTGAATTCAAACCTTTCTGTAAAGATAACTTTGTTAACATGCCTTCAGTGTTCTGAGGCGTTTGGGAGATCTCTCATAGTTTTTACTGGATGTAAATGGATCAATGGAACTTTCACCAGAAACAGTGAATCATACGGCTTTTGTTATTATTTTCCTCTCTATAAATATAGAGTAGAATAGAATAGTTCCAGTAGGAAGGGACCTACACCGATTATCTGGTCCAACTGCTGAGTCCAACTATATCATACTGTAACCTTGTTCATAATAGTCATTAGGTAAGAATGTCCAATTCCACCTTTATTCCCTATTTTCAATAAAGCACACTTCAGGTTATCCATACTTCAAAGTGAAATTACTATGAGGTCTTTGTAATATTCTTCACTACAGCATAACAGATAAAAGATGCTGCGTACTGATTTAATGATTATTTTACTGACTTCATTGTACTACTCTTTTTTTTTATTTATTTTCCCATTATAGCTCCTTTAAAACTAATTACACATAATGTAATAGGAGCCAGTTCATACAGACCTGTGAGCACTGTGAAGATCAAGTGTATTGTTTGTGTTGTAGCTGCTTCACTGTGAAGAAAAACTTCTTAAGTAATATGGACTCAGGTGATTAGAGGACATATGCCAAGGTCTGAACGGGGTAAAAAACAGTAGAAAGAAGAGACTTTCAAACCAAACAAAAACTTGCTAGTTAGAGTTAAAATTAAATATTATACCACTTGCAAGGAGAGTCTTGATGTCGTAAAATTTTTTCATGTTTGCTCTTAGTTACTCAGAGTCCAGCCTTGAAATCTTTACCTTCTGCAGAAACCAGAGAGGTGGAGATGGGTAATCATCAGTTTATTTCCATGATTTTTTTTCCATTATCTTAGCACCACATAGATCTGCAAATGGTAATTTTAAGATCTGCTTTAAAATCTTGGCTACCAACACTCACGGAGAGCTGCTTATTTACCATTCTTGTGTCTGTGTAACTAGCTGAAAAATATATTTGTTATTGGCTTAAAAACTGCTTAAGAAAGTGTTGTCTTAACTCATCATTAGCTTGTTTCTTTTTGTATAGCTGCAGTTCTTATCCCAGAAAATTTAATAAGATAAAATTCCTTGCTAATAAGAATTCTTTGGGGCACGTGGAACTCAAATTTCAAGGCTAAAAGACCTATATGGTCAGCCATCATCTCCTATTGTCATGGCAAAGTTGTCTCATGTCTCACATTCAGATCATCTGCCGTCCTGCTTAGCTTTTCATTAGCATCATCCAGAATTGCACAGCCTTCACTAAGCTATTTGATGCTGATCCATTAAGTCACAAGTCTTTCAGCATTGTAAGCTTGGATTCTTTTTTCAGCTTTTGAGGAAATACAGCATATTTCTTCAGGATCCCAAACATATGGTGCCACAGAAGTACAACCAACCACATCTGGTAATGATTTCTTATAAGATAAATCCTTTTGACAGTTAGGAATTTCAGAGGACATGTAGTGCTTCTCATTAAATAGTTTGTTCAGTTTGACATAAATGAAGAATAACTACAGGTATGAAATTTCTGTATCAAATACAAGGTTTCTTCATGACATTTTATATGAAATATTGAACTAGTTTTTTGAAGGTTTTTCCATATTTGGCTACAGCATGTAATTCTTAGCTTTAAAATTAAATTGGACTTACAGTAAATACTACATTTCAATAGCCATGTCCATGCTTGAGTCTCATAAGTGAAATGTAGTGATTTGCTGAAGTACTCAGTCCTAAGAAATTAATGGAAACTGCAGAATTTCCAACATTTTTTGAAAATGTAGCTCTTCTTTTAGCCTTTCTATCTAAACATAAATGTAATTCGAAGTGCTCAAATTTCAAAACTGGCACTATAAAAACATATCATTGAAGATTTCATACACTGGATAGTTGGTCCTTAGAAAATTTCCATGATGTGTTTCTCTTATTTTATAGATGAGTTTATAATAGCTAGTTATTTATATGGGGCCACTAACAGTTATCCAAAAGAAGTTAAAAAAATAGATAGTAAGATGAGAACCGATTGGAAAGATTTTACTTCATTAGCATACCAATAGTGTAATGCCTCATGCGTATGTTTTTGGAAGAAATTAATTTTTGAAGGAAAGGTGAGATTGGTTACCACTATCAACCATTTGCATGTCTGATGGAAGACAGTTTATATTTCATTTGATGCAATTCCTGCTTTGCCACTCTTTTACCTTCTCCATTTTCAGCACCAGAAGATCCTCCTTCTTGATCCTTAGAATTCTAGACAAAAATTCCATGCAGTCCCAGTTTGCTAATTTTTTTCATAATTTGATCTCTATTTTTGAATGGCCTTGTATTTTTCCTTTTTTCCTCCTTCCTTTTTTATTCATAATTTGGTCTCCTTTTTGAGTGGCCTTGTATTTTTCCTTTTTAGTTCTATAGTTCAACTTCATTTTGTGTGGTTGTGCTAACAGTTTGGTCATTAGTTGCATTATATGTCTGTACATTAATGTAAGTGTTCGGAAATTGTTTTCAAGTAATAATTATTTATCGTACATTTCAGAGTCTACCTTTCTGCAGAACATGTGTTAAATATTACCTAGAAGTTTCTTCAGGTCATAAAACAATATAATGCTGTTGCATGATGGTTCTTGTCACTTCAAAACAATACAGTGTGATTTTTGTTTTTATTTTCCAGCTTCACGTGAGTTTGATCATGTTACCTCTACTCAAACTTTTACAGCTTCAGAAATACCAGATACTGGTAAATTATAGTAATATTTTTTTGGAAGCATACCCTTTTGGTTGTTTAATTGGTGCTGAAAAGTTTATTACTGCTTCCCTGTTGATGATTTCAGACAGTTATTCCACAGAACTTGCATTGTGTCTTGTCTACATGTTAGTTTTTTAAATCCTATAACAGTGTAGTCATTCCTGGGATTACACACAGTACATGTTTAAAGCAAGGCTGCAACTACCTTACAGAGTGAGAATACTAACCTAGCAATTACATGAGTGAGTCAAGAAAAGACTGAATTTTGCAAGCCTTAAAACTCTTACATTCAAGTAAGATATGGCCCCTTTTAGGGCTAAGATCTTCCTCTTTCTTTCAATTTGTTTTTCAATGTCCATACACATTCTGCTGTGATTTTTTTTCCCCTGTGAATTGCCTTAAAAAAACCCTGCAACTCTTAGACCAGACCTTTCTAACTAAACTATAGTTTGGCTTACAACTTAGGAGGTAGGTTGTTGTTTTCCCTGTAGTCTTTAATACATGAGGATGCTTAAGTTTTTTAAGCATATCTTAAATATGAGTAAGCATTTGCATAAGAGATGAGTGCAATGGAGAAGGGATAGGAGGAGGTGGAGGGGAAAGGAAGGTAGTTCATTGCCCAGAACTTTACTCTGAGCAATGCAACTGTAGTTTATTAAGTCCTCAGCTGAACCTACTGTTCTTGACACCCCAATGTAGTTTTCAGGAGTTCAGTTTTGCTGCACTGTTCTATAAGGTATCCAAATCCCAGGAAATTATTTTAAATCATTAGTTCACTCTAATGGGATATCGGGGACCAAATATGACTAAAAAAAAAATGTGGCTGAAACTGAGGAACTACGTAGAGCTAACTGGCATAATGAAGTGGCTATTATCTTGTGAAAGCACAATTTTTCCTAAGTTTTGTGAAGAATTCTTAACTTCATGGAAAGATGAGAGAGGTGTTTTTTCAGGTGCTATCTAAAACGAATGCATGTAAAGAAATCTGTATTGTGTTTCAAACTCTTTATGAATTTACATATGGTAAAACTAGAGTAACATCTTTAGCTAAGTAACTAGTGAGGATATTTTAAAAAGTTAGAAAAAAGAAAGTTCATTTTCAAATAAATAAGCAAATAATTATAAAAAATTTTACTCTGCAGAGCAGCAGAAGATAAATTTTCTCATCTATAAATCTTCCTTCATAACTTATTTACATGAAACTATTTCTCAGTTGTATTTACGTCTCCTTTTCTGCAGCTGGAGATACTACTGAGTGGGAAATATCCATGCCCATACTTACTACAGAACATCAGTTGTTAGAAACAACACTGGGTAAAATTGATAAGATTGCTCTATTTAGTTGTAAATATTTTCCTTTAATGTTTACCCTTGCTGCTATTTTTGGAAGCTTTGCATTACTTTAGTTGTCATTATCCTAGTAACTCATATCACTTATTGCTGTCATCAACTATATTCTCCTCTGCACTCATCATTCATCTTTATAGTTGGTGGATTGGGGAACATAGCAGTGAGCTCCATTTAGTTGATTGGGTTTGGTTTTCTCATTATTGAGGTTCTCAGCTGTGGACTTGCCTTTCTCAGTTTTGATTTTTTTTTTCCTTTCCACAGACCTTAATTTTGAGAGACTATTAAGCACTTAACATGTATTTCTGTGTAATGTTTCTGTGGAAAGGTTATTTTTACTAGCTTTATATTGGCTGGCCCATTGACAGTTTTCTGGATAAAAAGATGTTTTCTTACTAACCTCAGTTCTTAATCCACTAAGATTCTTAAGTAGTAATAAGAATTCTCATTAGTATGAATAATTATATCACATGGTTTCCACACCAGCCTAACAGTTCATGAGACACAGAGTAACGCCTAGCTGATTTGCAGGCAAGTTTCTCTGTACTCCTATTTTAACAATGCAACATTTGTCTGCTGAATCCTGTGTTATCCATAGTAGCGCTGAGGCAATTAAGCCTTTTAACGCAAGATTATATTTTCAGATTTAGGTGAAAGGAAGCCTCTTTCTTCAAGATCCACCACATATGGCATGTCAGAAATGGCACCAATCTCAGCTGGTAATGATATCTCTCTTCATTGTAGTTTTCCTGACATTTGGGCACTTTCAAAAGACACAGCAATGCTATGTTAAGTCAAGGATTTATTCTGACTTGCTCTATATAAAAGTGTAACTGGAGAGAGAGACACCAGTTGTATCTGCTGTCAGATTTGAAAAATTCGGAATGAAGTGTTGGACTAAGATTAACATTTCTTATGTTTGTAATGATGTAATTATGTTTGTTTGAATAGCTAGATTGTCCTGCGGGGCTGTCCATTTTTCTATGAAGGATGGTATATAAATGGAGGCCTGTTGTGTAGGATGGTTAAATAAGTGCTAACATGTCGAAATTGGTCCTTTTTTATACTGGAAGCAAAAGCTTCTCCATAGGTGGAAAAAGCTTTAGCTGTTGTTCTTAAGAATATGTTGTCAGTTTTTAACCATGGTAAAATGCCAGTTACAGATTTGGTTAGTGAGTCACTGCATGTTGCTAGAAAAGGTTCATGTAGAACAGCAGTGTCAAACTCATGGCTCCCTCCATCCTCCGGCTCCTGCTTCTGCAGCGTAATGTGTGTCACACACTGCAGAAGTGACCAGCGTGCTGGCAGGAGCATAGGAGCAAGGAGCTCAGAGCTGCTGCTGGGTAGAAACAAGGTGCCAGGCTGGATAAAACAAGCTAGAGGGCCAGATTCGGCCCACAGATGTGAGTTTGACACCCCTGATGCAGAAGGACTTGAACAGAAGAGTTTCAATTTACAAATGTTGGGAATATTTAAAAAATGCAGAAAAACCACTAGGTATCATTTCTTATTATCAGCGGTTTCTTAATCTCTGAATCTCTGTACACATTTGTAAACTGTGACCAGCAATCTTGCCTCCCTTACATCTGGAGTAAGCCCCGATGTACAAAAATGCACAGTGGAATTGGGTACATACAGACTAGATTCTACACTGCTTTATGTGTTAAGTTGTGCAGCTCCTCTGTGCAAAATTAGGATAAAAGAGTATGTTGAAGTCACTTCAGTGAAGTTACTTGTTCTTCAGTGTGCAATTAGATGATGGATTGAACAAGTGTAAGTGATTGAAAGATGTGGTAGAATTCTGCAGAAAAATTGCCTTTGGTCACTTGTTTGCAGAAATGCCTCTTCAGAGTCGTGTCACTTTATTAGTACAAGACTGACATTTCTGACTTCTGGAATTAAGCCTTTGGGAGATTCTAGGGAAAAGTGAGATCAGCTCTTGAATTCTGAATCCAAAGCTGGGTCTCTCTGCTCCCATGTTCATTCTGCAATGACTGTTTTGGGGTATCTTTCAAGAAAATGCAAGGAGTTGTTTGGTGGAGTAGACAGCCATTTTTCCATTTAGCTGATGGAAAGACATTTAGCTATTGAGTTTCTAGGAATATTGTGTTAGTTTCAACCACAAGAGAACAAGACAGTTCACGGCTGATTTGGTCACTGAGGCACGAGGTGGTGCCAGAAAAAGGGATGCATTTCCCGGAAACGGGATGTGTTGCCCTAAATACAAACTTTTGGGATGTTCTGAACCAGTGCTGCTTGTACTGTTGTGTCAAGATTGTCTGGATACCTCAATATCATTTCCATGTCTGACTGTAGCAACCCAGAGATCAGGCCTGGAGTCCATCTCATCGGCTTCACCGGAAACCACAAGGACTGTCATGGGTAAATAACCAGAGATTCCTTTCCTATGTTGATTACTTTGGAAATGCTTTTTCTCTGCAATGATGAGCCTGTTCAGATGTTTTGATGTCCTGAAAAGTGGGTTAATGATATGGTTGGTCACTTGTTGCTCCTTATTAGGAATTGCTCCATTTGTAAGTTTTCTGTTGCTTTTGGGGGGGTTAGACATCTAGGTTTACTCCGTTATCTTAGGCTACCTATGACAGTTGAAAGACAGCTTCATGCTACTATGGGTACTGATGCTGTGACATGGCAATATGCTCCAAGCAGGGCCACGTCTCTTTGTTTATACTTCTGTCTCGATAACACTCATAAAACAACAGCCTGTCTGCGGACCTGAAGGTGATTTTTGTGTTTGATCTTAGCTACTCGGAGACCAAGGCTGAAATTCACCACACCACCTTCCCTGGCGACCCAGCAAACCATGATGGGTAACTAGTGAAAAATCTTCTTTTCATTTTCTCCTATCTCACTCGCTTTCCCATCATGCCTCCCACTCCAAACCACCTGGCATTCTTGTCATCTTCCATGGAGAGTATGAAGACTTATAGGTGCAGCTTGGCTTGTCAAAGCACTCACCACACTTGTTAGGCATTACATCTTTTGATCTTGTGCTTTTTCCATTGCTGATGAGCATTTCCTGTGTGAACTTAGTGACAGCTGGCACAGAGAACGTATTGGTAGAGGGTCTTCCTTTCCCCCTACGTATTCAAATATGACAGCTACTAAAGAGGCAATTTCCATCCGGGCTGGCACAAGAGGATGGCATTGCAGTTCAGTTGTCCACCAAAGTTTCCTGTTTTAAGGGTGTAGTTCTTGGTTGCTTCACCACTGACTTTCAAGGCAGCCAGCTGTCATCTGCCTGCATCTTTACATTGTCATTACGTGAAATTGGGAATGCTTTACACGATTAATACTTCTGATGTCACAATAGGGTTTTAAGAACAGTGCCTCTTTTTAGCTTTCAGTGAATCACAGTGTGTTTCTTTGAGGCTCAAAACACCAGCGGCCTGTGACACCTGGCTGTGCTAGAAATCTGATTTGGTAATGATTTCTTGCAGAGCTGGTAATGATGCAAGACAGGAATTGTCCCAAGAGTTGTTATTGTGTTTTTAGATGAACTGTTATTTCTCTTGGGCCTAAGTTTGGGTAAAATATAAGCGTGGAGATGAAACAGCCATATGCAAACCACATATTTGCTTAAGGCACTGGATATGGCACTTGGTGACAATGGGTGGAGATGCTCATAGCAATAGCTTCTTTCACATTGGCAGGTGTATAAGACCAGTGCTGTGGCCTGGCAGTATTTTCTGGTCCATGAGGTTACAAAACCATTACATAACTCAGCTGGTAAGCCTACAGTTCTGAAGTCAAGTGCAAGTTAAAAGTATAATGAACAATGTAAGTGTCTCGCAATGTTATCGTGGCTCTTTTGTCTGTAGGAGTCTTGTTTTCATATCAGCTAAGGTATGTCATGCCCTTAAAGATCTTTTCCAGAGTAGTGATATTTCTTGCATTACATTACTTAAAGGATTTTCCTAGGTGTTCTTGTCTTTACATTGAAGAAAACAGAGACTTGTTATTATAGTGAAACATATAAATTTGGCCAAGCTGAGGCTATTTCTCTCTCTTTCCTTGCCTGATGAGGTTGTCTGGATCACTTCTTACATTCTTGCTGATTTTTTAAATTGGATTTGCTTCATTATCATCATATCACAAATTTACTTTCTCTTTGTTTTCCTTTGCTGAGTGTTACCACGCTTTTTCGGTCTTGCATTCCTATTAACATCATGGGAATTTTTTTTCTTTCTACTGGTGATGCTTCCAGCGTATCGTGTTACTGAAAGGTTGTTGCCAGCGAGACTGAGGCAGAATTTAGCAGAGGAGAGGAAATTGTCAAGTTTTGATGAATTTTGTATTGCTGATATGACAATATCCTTTGGGTAGGAGATGTTTTGTCCTTAACTAGTAAACACTTATTAAAGAGATTTCTTTATTAAACATTTGTTTCCTGTTAAAACTTTTTAAAGTTATCTCTAATATTCATGACTGCTGCAACACAGCATTTTGGTATTAAAAATTATTTTTACAGTTATTTCTGCTAATAATTTATTATTCCTCCCCATGAACCTAAGAAGAACTTATTTTTTTAGGCAAAATATGTTAATTTGTATTTGAGGATGAGATTTTTCCCAGAATATGGTCTTAAAAAAAGTAGAAGATTGTAGTGAGATTTTCGTCTGTTCACTCTAGGGTGATTTCTACAAGAGATATTTTATTACACCGTCATATCAAACATCATTTTCTTCCTGGGGAAAAAATTTAAAATCAGTTGTCTTGATTGTGCAGTATACTATGCTGAGATAACAAAGCAAGTATATAAAAAGTTGCCTTCTGAGTGAAAAATCAGTTGAAACTACTTCATCTCCTCTTGATCTGTTTACACGTGGTGTTCAGTATTGTGAGGGCAACTAATCTTTTGCAATTAATCCTTCTTAAGGACAATTAGTCTTTAATATTTTTCATTATCTTTGTGAATGTATTTGCATAAGTGCTATGCAATGCTTCTGTGTCAAAGATGCATCTGTTATCATCTGATTGAAATATATTTATAGAATTGTTAAAAACACAATTTACATGAAAATGTAAGACTGTGGATGCTCCACATTTACTAAATGTACACAGTATTAGGAGTCTCAGGAAGGATTTGGTCTTTAATTTTAAGTGCACATGTTCAAAAATATTGGGTGGTATGAACTGTAAAATACTTAGAGAATAGTAAGGCTATATTTCTCCGATCAGGATGTTTAAAGTAGAACATGAATCACAAATAATATAAAGTAAATTAAGTTCTGGGGTTTCCACTCATATAAGTGGGAAGTTTGCACTTTTTTATTCTAATTTTATTGGTGTAGAATTAGTAGAGCAGGTGGCTGAATTGCTCTGAAATCAGTTTGGTTGGTTATGCAGGGATGAGTAGCTTCTCAAGGTACAAAGCAGTGGTGTATCAGACCTGGAAGTCTTCATGTGAAACAACTGTATATTCTTTGGTCCTTTCAAGTTATACATTCCAGCTCAGTGCTGATGATTTTTCATTTTAATAATTCTAAAACTTACTAAATGGATAACTTCTTGCATTTGTTGTTGTATTGATTAAGTGCAACTTAGTAAACATAGCTACAGAAAAGGTGAATTTGTTAGCAATATATTTGTGATAAGAAATGCGATCTAAAATCCTAACACACTAAAATGACATCTTTCTCTATTTACAGTAACTATTCAAGCACCTTTCAAACTTGTTACATCTGACAACAATGAAGTGAAAATGGGTAAATGATCATTAACATATTTTTGTCATATGGATATTAGCTTATTACAACATACATACACTGTTCATGTTTTTCCTAGTCTTATTTGTTAAACTTTGGTTAGTGAACTTTTAGCTTCTCCTCCCAGATAAATTTATGAAAGTCTTAGTTTTTATGTATTGCAGGATTCAAATTGAACACGAATACGATGCAACTGTGTTAATACTCTATGGGTGGTATTGAGTTATCCTGTCTCTGCATGAATACAATATTTTTGTTTCTTTTTAAAGTTGAAAACACTATTTTATCCAAGGTCATTTCAGTCAAATCAAACTACCCTCATTAGATGGAAAACTTTAAGCAACTAAGCAAGTGTGACTTTACTGCTGTCTTTGGCATGTTTTCTCAGAACTACTACAGTATTCTCTCTTGACGTAAAGAATCAGGCTACTCAGATTTCTTATTACTTGTCCTTTGACTTTAATCAGTCATGAGTGTTCTTGACATCAAGAGCACCTACACCTCAGGTTTTCATATAACACTTTTGATGGAAATAGACCACGTTTCTTTCATGCTGGCTGCAGAATTTTTCTAACAGAAATGGTGATCTTAGTGACCTGATAGAATCTGATTTTTTTGGATTTGTGTTTTCATTAAAATATTGCCATAAAAATTTAAAGATGTTTGTAAGCCATTTTCTACCACAAGTTGGTCTTTCTCAATAATCCTCTTTATATCAAAGTAACTTTGTGGCAGTTGTGGGGATAATCCAATCCCTGGGGAAAATATGAAATTGTTGACTATGTTCAGGAAAGTATCTTGATACCATCTCTGTGAAGACTGCCTGACTCAGTATCTCAGGACTTTTTCTCTTTTGTTAGCTGTTGTGTTAGCTTCAGAGAGACCAACTCTGATCAACATCTCTTTCTTACCTGATAACCAGATTTATAACAAGAAGTAAATAGCACATACTTTGCATTATAATTTCCGCTTTCGCATCACAGCCCTGAACTGTGGTAAGATGAGAAGTCATTATCTTTAAACAAAATGTGCATCTCAGGTTTCTTTCATATAAACTATTTCCTTTTATAGCAAGTAAAAAGCTTCATAGAATCAGCTTCATAATAGAATGGTTTGGGTGGAAAGGGACCTTAAAGATCATCTAGTTCCAACCCTTTTGCCGTGGGTAGGGACACATTCCACTAGATCAAGTTTCTCAAAGCCCTGTCCAACCTGATCTTCAACATTTCCAAGGATAGTGCATCCACAGCT
The DNA here is from genome assembly GCA_033558235.1 of Neomorphus geoffroyi. Lineage (NCBI taxonomy): Eukaryota > Metazoa > Chordata > Aves > Cuculiformes > Neomorphidae > Neomorphus > Neomorphus geoffroyi. The sequence goes on from JAUMJM010000005.1 coordinate 85,157,976, forward strand.
TCTGTGGGTAACCTGTTCCAGTGCCTCACCATCCTCACAGAATAGAATTTCTTCCTAACATCTCCCCTCTTTCAGTTTAAAGCCATTAACCCTTGTCCTGTCACTACATCCTATCAATTGTCTGCTCAGAGAAACATACTCATATAATTGTAAGCAGTTCTATGTAGATTTAGTTCTTATTTGAAATTTTCTCTATTTAAACTCTTCAAAAGAATACAAATTCTGTGTCTTAGAAATGTAGTAGACATGAGAATACCACTCTGATTGGATTCATGTTGTATCCATACTATAGGAGACAAAAGCTTGGTTGTTATTTCTGTCATCCTACAGCTGACTCTCAACCTATTTACACTCTGGATTTTTATTTATATAATTGTTTCCTTTTGCAGAACAGCTTCTACCAGCTAGATACTGCGGTATTTTTAGTGGTTTTGATGCCAATGCAACTTTAAAACTCAAATTGTCTTTTCAGCTTCTGATGATACACAGCCTTTTACTTCAAGATCCACAACATTTGCTATTCCAGAAATGCTATCAACAAAATCTGGTAATGATATTTTTTGGAAATGTAATTCTACTAGTATTAGGAATTCTCACAAGAAACGTCATTATATTTTTGTTGTACTGTTAATTTACATTTCTTTATCTTGGGTTTAATAGTATTACAGGAAGATGGTGGTATGTTGCTGCATTTAAGATAACAACATTGAAACAATAGCCTTTTAGGATTATCATGGTACAGAATTGTGGAGTATTAGAGTTACATCTTGTTTTTTTGTAATTTCAAATCACATACAAATCATATGTTTTCTGGAGGTTTTAAAGGCAAAAATTACTCAGATTATCATTGTTTATTAGTACTTTTGTTGAACATTAATTTACTCATAGTATAACTATTGATTTACATCAATAGTTAGCCCTGCCCCAATTCAGGTGTCCTGGTTTTGAAGAGAGCTGTATCAACAGATTCCCTGAAATCAGTATAACTACCAGCAGCCACCAGTGAATAGTTATTCTAAATAGATAAATAAATAACAGTAATTTTATCACTCATAATATTCTATCTGTGGAGCATAATTTCCTTCAAATATTTTCCTTCAAAATTATGATTACAGAAATATTTATTCCAATAAAGGGTGGTTTGGCAGATTGAAGCTGAATATGGTTTTGGGGGTTTTGGCGGTTTGGTTTTTTTTACAGCAACTCTTCAAATACCTTTGCAGTCTGTTATATTTGACTCAAGTGAAATGGAACTGGGTAAATTATTGTGATCTTTTTTTTAAACATCTAATATGATCATTTCTCAGACAAGCACCAATATATTTTCTTTTGCTGGCTTCTGGTTGTGAAAACTTTCTCTTCAGCCTCTTTTATTTCAGGTTTTAGGATAAATTCTAAAGTCTCTCAACAGTTCATATTTTACAGTACACATTTATAGTGTGATTAGGTTAATGTTAGTGATTCTGACAACTTTCTTATCTCTTTGTGAATGAAATGGTTTCTTTCTTTCTAAAGGTGAAAATTTTATACAGTTTCATGCAGTTTCAAGTTGTTTGCAGTTTGAAAGTCCATTTGATGGAATTTTTTAAGTACATAGCACACTCGATGCCCCTTCCAATCTCAATTATGCTGTGTTTTTCTGATTCTCTGGTACTACTTAAGGTTGATACCATGTTTTGTTATGCAGTGAACCATTCCGATGACTTTTAAAAATGCAGACTATCTGGATTTAACATGTATCCCACATTGCATCAGATGTGTTTATAAACTGAATTATGAAGTGTCTAACTTTGATGTATAGCAGTGAGCATTTGTGTGCAAACAAAACAATGCTTTTTGTAACTTTGACGATTTACTTTGCGTCTTTACCTAAAGAAGTTATTCCATGCCAGGTGTATATGCATTTTCCAACTTGTGTGCATAAAGCAATACGTTAATTTGAATTAAGCCCTGATTCATACTTTATGCCTAACTTCTAATGTGAAAGCATCAAAATAACACCAGACATTTGCAGCTCTTTATTTAAAAGACTTATCTGGAACACCCAAATTAAAGTGTAGGGGATAAGGGGATTTCTGTCAGCTCTAGCTATTGGATAGAATTTTAAAATCAGATGCAGAGAGCTGGCCTTGTAATAAATGCCTCAGAATTAGATGTTATGTATCGAAAAAGAAAAATCTTATAAGACAAAGAACAGAGTAGACTATCACAAATATAAATTAGAATTGTGTGTGCAATAAATCTAAAATACATGTAGAACTTTTGGACCTGCTAATAAAGGGCTGAAGATTGCCTTAGCTAAAGACTGATATCGTTTATTGTTTCAAGATTGTTTTCACATTTGATCTTAGCTACCCAGGGACCAGGCCTGAAATTCACTTCTCATACCTCCATGGAAACCAGAGGGAATGTGATGGGTAAATAGCATATAATTCCATTAGCTTTTCCGTTGCTTGCCATCACTTCCATTGGCTGTGGGCAGTGCCAAAATTGATTCAGACACATTGCTTTGAAAACTACTTCATGCTAGGCTTTTTTTTTTTTTTTTTTTGCTCTCCCTTCTCTTTCAACTTGGCCATTTCTACATAATCAGAGCCGAAAAATATTTTTGCCACACTGACTAAACAACAGTCTACAAAAAGACCTCTGCTAGCGTATGTTGCTTTTAATATTCTTCTGGTAGTTGCAATTTTCTTTCAGAGAATAGGTACTTAAAAAAACCAGCCAGTGAGAAGAATTCTACCTAGCATTGACCTACCAGAATTCACCTTAGTTTATTTCTCACCAGCTTCAGTGTTTATGCAACACCTCATTTCACAGTTGATCTTCAAAGCTACTGCCATCTTGCTTGATCTCACATCAGTGTCCTCTTGAACTTCCCAACAGCTGCTGTCCAAATACTGTGGCTCTGAAGTCAGTTCTCATTTTAACTCCAGACTTTCTTTCAGCTTTTGATGAAAAGCAGCACATTTCTTCAACATTTGAGCCATCTCACATCCAAGAAATGCCATCAACTGTACCTGGTAATGCTTGCAAATGTGATTTTAAATAGAAATTCTTACAGAGATTTAATCGTATTTTTGGTATATTGTTAGGTTTAACATGAATCAGAATAACTACAGAACTGTCCCATTTAATTTGCTCTCTCAAATAGGAGACTAACTTAGGAAATTTTGTATGGTGCTCTAAAACAGAAAGTACGCTTCTAATTTTGGTCTACATTCCTAATGTATTTACAAATCTGTATTGCTATGCTTGAGAATAGGCTTTGGCATGTCTTATTACTTAGAGTAGTGTTCTCTTTTTAAGTTGAACTACTGCAAATGGATAAGAATGAAAGCAAATATGGAATTAAACTGTTGTAATGGTTGAAAATGTGGAGTAAGTTCCACAGAAATAACAGGATTAATAGCAATGAAGCTGTAGATTTCCAAATAGTCGAGAATGGACCTGTAAGACCTTTCATCTGAATGTATTTAAAGCAGTTATGTTAGACATTTTGCTGCCACTAAATGCAGCAGCATAGGCCCAGAGCTAGTAGAATTAAGAGCATACATATCACATGTATTGCTTGAGCACAAACTTTTTAAACTAAACTGCACAACATTGTAATTAAAGAAAATATTTGCAACAAAGAATTGGCACTTATACAGTAGATGTGATGCTTTCCAACACTCTTGAAACCTGCTATACCAGACTCCAGTAAAACTCAGTTTGCTTCTAAGTCTAAATGGCAAGCCTGTTATAGAACTGGTTTGTGTCAATTACTTCTCGATCAGCAGCTACAAAACATTTTGGGTACAATGCGCTGGAGGACCAGTCTTTTATACCAACTTGTAACAATTTCATTTTTCTCTTGGTGTAATTTAAACTCCAGACAGTTTAAAAGCAGAAGATTCTTAGGACTCCTGTCCACCATCAGATACTGGATACCATTGCAACCATATTTGGCTCCATATCTTTCTCTTTATTCACATAGTACAGAGAGGACTTAAGCATTCAGTGTCCTGCTTCTGTTTGCAGTTACATCGTCTTGAACAACACAGCTTGTGCTGGGTCGTGTGTTGTGCTATCCCAGCAACAGTGAGATTCCTCAGTATTTTAAGTGCAGATTTTCTTTTCAGTTTTTAATGAAACATAGACAGTTTCACAATGCACATCTAAAGCATCTGGAGTCCTGGAAATACCATCAATCCAATCTGATAATGACATTTCTTGCAGACTAGGTGCTCTTGACAGTGAGGAATTAACAGAAGAGTGAAATGTGGGTTTGATTTTCTTTACTTTGAGGATAAGAACAACTGCAAGATACAAATTCTGCATTGGGTACTGCTTTGATTTAAGGCAATGTATATGATGTTTACAATGCTGGATTTGGGCTTTTTTTTTTTAATTCTTAGATTACTTTTGCAATACCAATGGGTACTACTACCGGTAATTGCCACTAACCAGTTACATATTACATAATATGTTAGAATTTTACAGTATAAAATCCTGGGCTCTTCTGTGGCTGTGAAATACAGTGAGGTTGGTAATCAAAGTTTAATTTCACCATTATATGTTGAGTATCCTGATATATATAACTACTATATTACTTTAAGTTATACTAGTTATAATCCTTTTTATTTTATGTTCACTTTGCTATTCCTATGCTGGAGTTTTGTGGTTGTTGTTATTTAAGATGTCTTCCTGTACAGTTACAATGTTGTATGTGTATGTCTATGTGACGTGTGTAGAAAATTCTCTTGGTAGATTTATTTTCTGTTGACTGTTCATGTTCATTTGTGGGTTTAAAACAGTTAAAATTTTGATCAAGTTGTAAATATTGCAGTTGTGTAGCATTTTCAAGTATATCTCTTGTGAAGGAGGACTCAAGCTATGCTGTAGTGACAACATTTTTCTTAGGGAGATGAAACATAGCACAGTGGGCATTGCAAAGCCAAGTTCAGGCTTTATTTAGAATAGCTCAAGCCTTGGTAGTCCTGTCTGGGAGAAAAAAGAAATACATTTATTTGGGGATATAAAAGGTTTGATGACCTTCTGTAGTGTGTAGTCAAATGGATCATTGAAAAGAAGAAATTTCTGAAACTCTTTTAATACATCACCCTGTCAATCAAGTCTACAAACATCTATTGCATTTTCAAAGGATTTTTCTTGCTTAGACTGCAGGAGTTCTTTCAGAACAAGAATTCCACGTTTGAAATTTTCTCTTTGTTGGTCCATCTTCCTATAATATGGTTCTGCCAGTGTGATGGCAGTTTCAAAATTTTGATTTTATTTTCTGGTATCTACTATTCGACCTGTCTTCTGCTTGTGTTAAGAATTTGCTCTATGTTTTTATCAGAAACATTCTTTTTTTTCTATAGTATATTCTTATACAAGTAAAGGGACTTTTTATCACAATCTTTGCGTTTCCTCACTGTTGTTTGTGTATCTATTCACTAATTTCTGGAAAAGAAATATGATGGTTCTTTTAGCTTGTTGTTGTCTAATAGTGTGGATGTGAGGTTCTGTCTGTTTGAAGTACTTCATACCTCTTCAGAGTGGAAACTTGCCCCTGTAAATTAAGGAGATGCTGTTCCATTCTTACAGAATTCTTATAGAAGTCAGTTAAGAAAGCACAAGTTGTTTTTCTCCTAGTAATTGGCTCAGCTCTTGATGGAAATCCTTACTTATTTCACCTGTATGCATTTTTCTACAGAGAAGCTGTTGTTTCTTTTTTTTCCCAGGCATATAGTGTTTTCACTCCAAAGTTCAGATTTTGAAGAGTGGTGAAGGATATAGTAATCAGAGCTAGTCAATTATTTTTCATGTTAAATATAAAGCGGTTTTTCCCAAAACATGACAGTATATTTGATGTGGGCCGAAGTTCTGTCTACATATTCATTGTCCAGTTCTCAGTTTATAGTTCGAAAATATTTGGTGCTAGAACGTGAAGTTTGAGATCTGTCATTTATTGTAGTTAAAAGACAGCTCTGGAACATCATGACTGCCATTACTGTCTACTAGGAGCAGTGTTTAGCTAGTGGTTGGGGTTGTTTGGTAATAGAAAGTGAGAAAAAATATTATTTATTATTTATTTTGTAGAAAAAGTATACCTGAGAAACCACAATTTAAATACTGATTTATTTGGAAGTGAAGAAAGTGATAGAGAGACTGTCATAATATCTCAAGATCGCTCATCTTATCCCAAGACAAGTCCTGGAGCCCACGTCTTTTACTTCTCTGGAAAACACAAGGACAGTGATGGTTAAACAGTGATTCTATCATAATTTCTGTCATTTTGTGAATAGTTAAATATGAAGAGCATTACTTTAAAGTTTATTCAATTTATTTCCTGTTAGTGGCAATGCCATATGTGTCAGTGAGATGATCAGTCATTTATATAAGTGATAACAAGGAGGTACTTGATTAATAAGCTTCACAATCCCTCTTTGTAGTTTTCTGCTCTATAGGCCATGGTCACTAAAAAGTTAATCGTTTGTATTCTACATTAACTCAGCTAGGCCACTCTGATTTAAAAATGGTGTAACGCTGTGATAAATGCAAATGTTTCTGAAAAAAATCTACACGTAATATGAACTTCATTCATTTAAAACACTGTACCAACTCTGCTTTAAGAAACATCATTCATCTGTAATATCTGAAGGCAGTTCTCTTGTTTAATCTTAGTTACTCATAGACCAAAGCTGAAATCTACTTCTCCTTACCTTGCAAACCAAGGAACAGTAGAGGGTAAATACATTTTTTTTTCTTTTCCCCTGGCATCACTTCACATAATTTTCATCTGCTCTAAGCCACATATAGATTTGTTAATGCACTTTGGCTTGCAAAAACATTTGACATGCTACTGACATTATTTTGATCTTTGAATCTATGCTTTTTTCTGTCACTTGAAAAATCACTTTTTGCATGGACAGATGGCAAAATTAATTTCTCATGCAATGCCTGTGTGTCTCGATGCAGTTTTTTTATTTTGAATATTCTTTCTGGAATGAAATATTCCAATATGGCAGAAATATTATTTTACTTCTCCTTAGTCTTGATATTGATGTGCTATCCTTGTCCAATAGTTTCCTTACAGGACATCACCTATTTTTTCCTATTTTGTTTCACTAACTTGAGCACTGAAGTTCAAATTGATGAACAGGCATGTTACTCATTGGCATAGATACTAACCTTAAAAAAGAATGGGGTTTTTGAGATGTAATGGGGAATGGTGAGACCTTTCATGGGAATGATGAGGCAGTATATAATTCATTTCTTGTAAAAGTAATAAGAATAATAGTGACAACAACAGGAAGAAAATACATTTTTCGCACAAATTATTGAACTGCTAAGGAGAATTGGAGGTATGAATGAATATTGATGGGATAATGAGCAATTTATTCCTTCATACTGGAGTAAAGATGTACTTAGTATATGTAATTACTTTCATATGAGAGGTGCACACTATCTGTCATCTTGAATTCTGAATACAAAGATGAGTCTTGGTCCCCGTGGTCAGTCTGTAATGACTGTTTCTTGGGCATCTCTCAATTAAATGTAACTAATTGTTTGCTGAAGTAGACATTTAACTATTTTTCTGCTGATTTAGCTACTGAGTTTCTAGGATTATTGTGTTAGTTTCAACAACAAGATGGTTGACTGCTGATTTGGTTACTGAGTAATGAGATATTGCTAGTATTCCCAGCCAAAGGGGTGCATTGCCCTACATAGACCTTAATAAAGGGATGTTCTGAAATAGATTTGCTTGTACTGCTGTGCAGATTTTGTGGATATCTCAAGATAATTTCCATGTCTGACCATAGCAACCCAGAGAGCAGACCTGGATTCCACCTTGTCTACTCTGCTGGAAGCCACAAGGATTATGATGGGTAAATAGCCAGCGATTCCCTTCTTATGTTGATTACTTTGGCAGTGCTTTTCTCTGCAATGATGAGCCTATTCAGATGTTTCAATGTCCTGAAAAGTGGGTCAATGATATGTTTGGTCCCTTGTGGTCAAAACAGGACCACATCTCCTTGTTTATACCTCTATCTTGATACCACCCATGCAACAAACAGCCTGTCTGGGGACTTGAAGGTGGGTTTTGTGTTTGATCTTAGCTACTTGGAGACCAAGGCTGAAAACTACCACTCCACCTTCCCTGGTGACCCAGCAAACTGTGACAGATAACTAGTGAAAAATCTTCTTTTCATTTTCTCCTATCTTGCTCACTGCCCATCATTCCTCCCATCCTAAAGCACCTGGCATCCGGACCATCTTCCATGGAAGGTCTAAAGACTTGGTGCATCTTGGCTTGCCAAAGCACTCACCACACTTGTTCTGCAATTCTATTGTTTGGTTCCATGCTTTTTCCATTGCTGATGAGCATTTTCTGCAGGGATTGAGTGACAACTTGCATAGAGAACACATTGTCACACTTTGCCTTCAGCTGTCCCATTCCCCTGCTTCTCTGTGTTTTGGTAGAAGGTACTCCTTTCTCTGACACGTTCAAATATGACAGGTACTGAAGAGGCAATTTCCATCTGAACTAACACAAGAGCATGGCACTGCAGTTCAGGTGCACACCAAGGTTTCCTTGTCCAAGTTCTTGGTTGCTTCACTGCTGACTTTCAAGGCAACCAGTTGTCATCAGCCCATACCTTTAAATTGTCATTACATGAAATTGGGAATGCTCTTTTCTACTACTGCTTTTGAAGTCATGTTAAGGTGTGAAGAACAATGCCGTTTTTCAGCTTTTGTTGAAGAACAGCACATTTCTTCAAGGTTCAAAACACCAGCAGCCTTTGGCACCTGGCTGTGCTAATGACCCAATTTGGTAATGATTTATTGCAGACCTGTAACAAAGCAAGACGGGAATTGTCCCAGGAGATGTTGCAGTGCTTTTAGATGAACTGTTTACAGTATCACAAGGCTGGAAAAGACCTTTGAGATCATCATGTCCAGCCTACGACCCAACACCAACACCTACTCATCATCTAAACCGTGTCACTAAGCGCCTCATCCAATCTCCCTTTAAACACCTCCAGGGACGGTGACTCCATCACCTCCCCGGGCAGTGCATTCCAATGACCAATCAACCTTTCAGTGAAGAATTTTTTCCTAATGTCAAGCCTAAACTTCCCTTGACGAAGCCTGAGACCGTGTCCTCTTGTTCTGTCACTGGTTGCCTGAGAGAAGAGATCAACCCCTGCCTGACTACAACCTCCCTTTAGGTAGTTGTAGAGAGCTATAAGGTCTCCCCTGAGCCTCCTTTTCTCCAAGCTAAACAACCCCAGCTCCCTCAGTCAATCTTCACAGGGCTTGTGCTCCAGCCCCTTCACCATCTTCGTTGCTCTCCTCTGAACACACTCCAGCATCTCGACACCTTTCTTAAACTGAGGGGTCCAGAACTGGACACAGTACTCGAGGTGCGGCCTGACCACTGCTGAGTATAAGGGGATGATGACCTCCCTAGTCCTGTTGGCCACACTCTTCCTGATGCAGGCCAAGATACCATTGGCCTTCTTGGCCACTTGGGCACACTGCTGGCTCATGTTGAGTTTCCTGTCCACCAGCACTCCCAAGCCCCTTTCCGCCTGACTGCTCTCCAGCCACTCTGCCCCCAGCCTATAGCTCTGTGTGGGGTTGTTGTGTTGGAAGTGTAGAACCCGGCATTTGGACTTGTTAAACCTCATGCTGTTGGAATCAGCCCATGTCTCCAGCCTGTAGGGCCCTGTAGGTCCTTCCTTTCCTCCAGCAGATCGACGCTTCCTCCCAGCTTGGTGTCATCTGCGAACTTGCTGATGATAGACTCAATCCCCTCATCCAGATCATCAATAAAGATATTAAATAGGACCGGGCCCAACACCGAACCCTGGGGAACACCACTAGTGACCGGCCGCCAACTGGATGAGACACCATTCACTATCACTCTCCATGCTCAGCCATCCAACCAATTCCCAACCCAGCACAGAACGTTCCCATCGAAGCTATGGGCTGCCAGCTTCTCCAGGAGTCTGCTGTGGGAGACAGTGCCAAAGGGCTTGCTGAAGTCCTGGAACACTACATCCACAGCCTTCCTCTCGTCCACCAGTCGTGTCACACGGTCGTAAAAGGAGATCAGGTTGGTCAGACAGGACCTGCCTCTCCTAAATCCGTGCTGGCTGGGTCTGATCTATTATTTCTCTTGGACCTACATTGTGGTGAAACATAAGTGTGAAGATGAAATGGCCATGTGTGAAAAGCCATGTTTACTTAAGGCACTGGATATGGCACTTGATAATGGGTGGAGATGCTCATTGTGATAGCTTCTTTCACATTGGCAGGTGTACAAGACCAGTCCTGTGGCTTGGTAGGGGGTTTTTGTTACAAAAGCATTACATAAGTCAGCTGGTAAGTCTACAGATCTGAAGTCAAGTCCAAGTTAGAAGTGTAGTGAACAGTATTAATGTATCCTTCCCATTGAGATGTAGTTGAATTGTAGGTTCCCAGAGATTGTGACCACCTTTCCTGGTGTCTCAATCTAAGTGACTCCGAAGTATGTTTTTGTGACACTAGAGAAATCTTGTGGGTTTGTCAGCTGTCATATAGTTCAGGGTCTTTTCCAACGATGCTGTAATTTTTGCTTTTATTAATCCTTTCAGGGTTCTTCTACCTTCTCTTTTGCAAGAAAATGCTTTCTGCGTATCAGAAATTGTAGATGCCACCTCTGCTGCCTTTTTTAACAGTGTTTTTAAACCTGGTTTCTTTATGTCACATCTTCTTTGCAAGGCAAAAGCAAGTCTTTCTTTGCTTTTTGCCTCTTTTTTTTTAATTTGTGTCTGTTCTTTTTTTATGTTTTCCCGTCATATTGTCTGATATCCTTGAATATTTCATTGCATTTCTTGCAACAGCTTCTTCATCATTTTTATCACCAGTCCATCCTCACACAACTGTATCGTAGTTGTGCTGGCATTTTGCAAGGCACTTTTTTTCTGATTTCACCATTCCCACCATCCATTTCTGCACCAATAAGAATCTGTCTCTCAGGTTTACTTACATTTTTCTGCAGTTACAAGTTCAGCTGACCTGGAACAATCTATGCCTCCACTTGCCAGAACACCTCGTGTGCTAACAACGACTATAGGTAATAGTAATGTAATGTATTAGCTTTTCAGTTAAACCACTTCTAGTGTCTTGATAGCAATTTGTGAAATCCTACTCACCCCAGATGTTTTCGTCATCTGCCATACTTGTCTTCTGCTTGAGTCATGACTGACAGTATAGATAAAGTGCCATTCTTCACATGAAGCGAGACAACTTGTACTTACTTGTGCGGAACTCACCTAGTAGTGATTCTGATCTTACATTCGTCTCTCAAAAACATACTAGGGCTATTTTGAGTTATACTCAAATGAAGTAATCTTGGTTTAATAATAATCATGCCTAAATCTTACTAAGAATTTTTAAATCACTTGGTTTTTTTATTCCAAGCTTAATTGTTATACTCTCAGATACATACATACATACATTTACATACTCTATATTATTTATGTTAGCATAGTAAGCTTTTTGCTCATTATTTCTTACTGTTCAGTGCTTTTTTTAACTTTATTTTAGTCTTGTTTTACATGTGTATGTAGGTACACAGATTATACAACATTAAAAATCTCTAACAAAATTTTGACAGAAAACACTGAAGAGAATTAAGAGTCTTTTTACAGAAATATATTTGCATTGCTTTTTAGTTTTCCATATTATTTTTTTTTTTTTTGAGTTCTTTCTGCTTATAACCATGGTATTAGGAGTTCTTTTGTATTTGTATTTTCTGGGTTGCTTTAGACTACACATACCATGCTATCTGAAGTTATATTAGGTTTGGTTGGCTGATACTTTAGTTTCAGTTGTCATTTTGAACACTAGCTTCAGACTCTACTCTAAACTAGCTCTGGTCCATTGTCAAGGTAAGGTGTGCTTATTGTGGGTGGACCTCTGCATTGCAAATTAGGTATACTAAAACCTATAAAATTTTTTGGTTGTTGTTATTTAAAAAAATAACTATATGTGTAGAATTAATAATTGTAGATGCTGTGACTTGTTCTTTTTATAGCTTTCAGTGGTGTTCAGCCTGTTCTTTCAAGCCCTGTTACACCCAGCGAGCCTGAAACAGCAGATGCTGGACCAGGTACAATAATCTCTACCTACTTCTTAATTCAGTAGCTCAACCCATGCTCTGAAATAAGTACACTCACTGACATAAGTACATTGATAATCTTCTCTTTCAGTGCACTTTTAGAGTAGAAATTAATTAGACCTGAATTTTGAATTCATAATAGATTGCTGTTACGATTGAAACTGGTGTTTTCTCACACTTAAAATGCATGTGGCAACTCATAGTCATGTGATTTTGCTCCAGTATTTTTTTTAAAATGTGCCACATAATCAAGAAAACAGTGTTTATCCTCCAGTTCTGCTGTTGAAAATACTGTGATATTTGCTCTAGACTGCATTCTACTGCTGTAAGCCTTGTTAAAAATACCAAGGAGGGTGTATCCTTAATGGCATGAAATTGGTTGCCAGTCACAGACACTTGATACTTTTGGACTGAAATCATAGATGGAATTGTTGTCAGCTTTCTACTCCAAATTTTATGTGGTTTCACTGTCTGACTAATTGATTGTTCAGCATATATTATTCATTATATTCCTACATCTTACACCATACCATCTTCCATAAGTAATGGACCAAAACTCAAAATGTTGAAATACTCAACTTAAAATCTTACTTGGCAGTGGTTGAGATCCAGACCAGTTACAATGAAGGCAGGAGGAAATGAACATGCAGAATTTCTGCACATCACAAACACACTGATTTATAGTCACTGAAGCTCTGTGCAGTTCAAAAGACTTAATTTCTCTCTAACACATACTAAACTGATAAGTGTACAAACATTAGTGGCATACTTGTTCTTGTAAAAACAAATTTGGTTTTCCTTATGAAGAAACAGTTTCTTCCATTTGCTCATTGCTCCCTTACGACTGTCATCATTTCTTCCAACAGCAACAAGTGAATCCATTTTGGAATCTTTCACACCTAAAACTTCTCATCCTTTGCAATGGCCAAGGGTAACATTAGGTAATGTTGTTGTTTTCACCCAGAATAACTCTGTTTGTTTTAAGCACTACATCCCACATGAATGCATTTCACACGCATAATCATTATTCTGTTTCCTGGTTAAAGAGGCCTTCCTGTTCTTCCGTTGTCATTAGATTGATTCTTCTTGATATAGCTCTGTATAAGACCAGAATTCAGCATAGTTTTACTGTCCTCAGAGAAGTAAAACTTGCCTCTTGCATGAACAAGTTCATCATCCTTCTATTAGAGTGTTTTTCTCTCTCACTCTCATGCATATGCATGTGTTGACTTTGTCTCTGATATGTAGAGCTGTCATAGTGGAAATTTGAATTGTTTTGTAGACACAGAATCTATTTATGATCTAGACATAGCATTTCAATATCATCTCCATTCCATTCTTTAAACTCTGATTTCATCATATGATTTTAACATTTCATATTAAGTTGTCTTTCCTTCAATATAAACTTGTGGCATGTGTTCTTTGTTGTGGGAAACCCTTGTTAAACAATTTTTGATTGCAAACTGAGCTCTTTCTTTCAGCTCCAAAAGAAATACCACTTATTCCTTCTAAACTGAAACCATCTGCAATCCCAGAAGTGCAACATGTGAAACCTGGTAATCGTGCACACTGTTTTTATAAGTCGGTATGCAGAGACATATGTTCACTAAAACTATCTAAGCAAAACTTCCTAAAAAGGACAGGAGCTATGCAATACAGGAGTATCTTGAATAACTCATCATTCTAAAACTGGTCTTGAGGTGTTGCCTAGAAAAAGGAATAAGAGTTAAGCTCATCAGTTTTACGCATTTGGGTCCAGTGATAAAAACATAAAAGTTCTCTAGTTTTGTAACCTTTTCAAAGGACTAGAAGGAAAAAACTTCTTGATGGCACATGGGTTTTTAATATCACTTGTATAAACAATATATATGATTATTATTTCTATAATCCCTTTTACTAGTCCCCATCTCCTACAGTCATGTAGACATACCATGGTAAAGATGACATCCTTGCTAGTCACAGTAGTTTGTTGATTGGAAGTAAAGTACCACTTACGTGATCAATAGAATAGAATAGAATAGAATAGAATAGAATAGAATAGAATCCTCCTGCAGGGAACTCAATGGAAAGGATTACCCTTTTAGTGAAAATAGGAGTGCCTTCTCAAAGTAGAAGGGGAAACATTCATAAACATGTGAGATTCATTCTTTGACCTGGGAACTTTATCATCTTATCATGCCTATTTTCCTTTTCTGCTTTCTGATCAAAAAATAGATCTTTGTACTCTTTTTCTTCTGGATTAAGGGAGATAAAATTCCTTCCTTTAGTCGTTCAGATACCCAATCAATAAATATTATATTGTGCATTACCAGTCTTTGGTTCTTATGTGTGTCTTAAAATTGACTGCAGACTCTGACTGAAGATTTTCAGTAGCCTCCTCTTTGGTGTAGATTCTCTGGTATTTGTTATGGACTGCAGTCTTTACTTGACACAAATCCGTATCTGCTCTTTCTCATTATTCTTCCACAACATAAAAGGAATGTATTTGTTGATTAGATCAAACAATGGATTAAAAATGTCCTGAGACCAGAAATATGGGTAAGGAGCCTTAGAAGCAGACTCCCAACATATAGCCCCAAGCATATAGTGTGTACTTTCTTAGGAAACAAAGCTAAAGGGAATGCAGGGTGTTAGGCATAAGAGTAGGACTTAGTTACATGCTTATCTGGTCTATTTAAAATAAATGAACAAACCTCCTGAATTATCAGAATGATAATGCTTTTGGCTTACTGCTGATATGCCTACTGATCTGTTCCATTACACTTGAATTTTTCTTTTCTAGCCCCTACGTCATCACTTTTGAAGCCTGAAACTTCTAAGATTTTTGAACAACAAAAAGCAACACTAGGTAATAAATGTGTCTGTAGCTGTTGATCACTCCTCTTTGCAGTCTAAGCCACAGTTTCTAGTCTGTTACTTTATCTCGTAGTTTTTACTATATTTAATCCATTTCTCTGAAAGAGCAATAAAGTTAGGGAATAAGCATTCAGAAATATATTTTTTAAACTCAGCAGAAAAAGAAACTTGAATGGTTTTTCATATGATTTTGCTAGTTCTCTAGTACAGTCAAATTTTGGGCATCAGAATTGCATTCCATTTTCTTGAACGTTTTTCTACATCAACATACTTTACTCTCAGAAAATCTTTAGAAACCCACTGGAAATAATAGCAAAAGACCAAGTGCAAAATTAATATTGTGTACATTAATCCCAGAACTCTCAGTGAAGGATTACTGTGGCACCAAATACATGTTTATTCTACCGTTCTTTTATGAATCCTTCTGATTGTCATTTTGGCTTGGAAAACACTGCTTAGTCACTTCATATGTCTTAATCTAATCTGTTCTTCCTATAAATGTCATTTGCTTTTCCACTGTGTCAATTGCTATGAAACATTTTCTTGGAAAGAAGTCTCACAGTGCTGCTTTATAAAAATGAACAAAATTACTGATTTTACTACCTGAAACGCATTTTAAGATTTATCTGATGTCAGATTAACAGTCATATTTAGCTAATCACAGTTTCAGCCCATGCATGTTCAGAGGAAAAAGGTTTCTAGGACTGGTTGCTCTTAATTTTTAACATAATTGAATGACTACACTTATGAAGCACTTCCCTTATTATTGATTCACGTTTTTCCAATTCCCTACCATATTTAGTCTTGCAAAAATTAATTTACTAACTTAATGAGAAGAACATTTTAGTATTGTTGTAGGCTACAACTACGTATTTTAAATTTGCTTACTCATTTGTACGGTGAAGAACAAGTAGGTATTTTGCTGGAGTACTGAAGTCTTAGGAAGATTTTTGAGAAGCCTTCTTAGCAAATCTGAATTCATCATTTGCTTTTGTTCCCAGTAGCCATTCATTGCTTCATTTCAGGCTTGAAAAATGTGATTTTTATGTGATACAGTGGGAAGGATAGACTTATAATCCAATATATTTCTTTCAGCTCCTAAAGAAGCAAAACTCACACCTTCTTCACGTAAACCTAGACCACCTGGCAGACGCAAAAAACCACGAACTAAACCTGGTAACTAACTTCCATAGTAAACCTTTGTTATGAAGTACTGCTTAAGTAGTATACTTCAGTTTAAATTTATTCTGTGTGAAGCTCAGTACTTGATCATTAGAAACACAGGCACTAAGGAAAGTTGTGCATTTTGACAAATATTATTTTTGTATTGAACCAAAAGAAATTCGAAGCAAAACAAGAAAACTTTTAACTTTTATAGCTGAATCACCAAATTGCACAGCCTGGCATTGAAACAAATTGTTATCTTGCTTTTTATTTCATAATAACAAATCAGTTCAGCTCAGAGTCCAGAAAATGCAAATTTTCCTACTTTGCTAGTCATTATAGCATCTTGCCTAGAACCATAGGATTTGTATTGATTCAGTGATCATTGAAGCCCATGTAGAACTACCTGAACTTGTGGAAATAAGAGTGAAATTCTGCTCTGGAATGTAGTAAAGACATATTTTATACTTAAAAATTGTGCTTTCCCAATGGAGTTGAATTTGACTATGATATATATCAGATATGATATATCTGATATGTATATATGATATATATACTTGGCATTTTCTGAAGAATACATGAATATAGTAACAAGAATATTACTAGTGTTACATGGTTTAAAATGAAGATTCTTGCTTGATAATTTGGTGCATGTCTGTCTTAATGTCTTCAGTCCTTTAAAGCCTCAGGTTACTTGACTGTTCAGTGCTTACAACCCAATAATCTGACACATTGTTCAATAAGAGCAAGAGTAACTTTTATGTTAATTTCCTCTTATGTTTTATAGGAGTTTTATTTAGATGCTCTGCTTTCAGAAAGGTCAGAGAAAATGGAAGTAATTTTATTTCCTCCAAATATTATTCTCCTGTCATCATCATTCTGAGAAATCCATCTCTCAGCTCAACTTTTTACTTTTATCTAGAAAGGTCTACATGAAATGCAAATTACATAGCCATTAATGAACCTTTTTTAAATGGGCTGAGAAGAAATTATTACCAGAGACATTCATAATCTCTTTGGGACTGAGAGGAGGATGATATTGTTGAATTTTATATTCAAAAAATCCAAAGATATGAAAAGGAAAAAACAGTTCTGAGTGTTTTAAGCTTCATCAGAAAAACGTTGTGACCCTAAGTTAGTGCTCGAAGAAGGTGAAAAGTACCTAGCTTGTAGGTTAGTATACTTCTTAATGGGTTTCACTGCTTGAATGTAGGGCTGAGGTACAGATATGTTATGCGGTACTTGGTGCTGCCAGGTATGAAAAAGTTAGCCTCCAGTTGTTTAACAGGTAAGAATTCTCTGCTGTTCTCTGTCATGACAGAGCAGTACCTTCACTTGTGGCAGTGCAGAGAAAAACTTGGCAAAGAACAGATCATACCAGCAAACGTTTTTTCCATAGTTGCTTCTGTATATTCTCATTCTTCACCTTTTGACGCCAACTACTACCAGAGCCATGTGGTTGGGAGCAACAACTGGCTGGGTTGATTTATTTTTTTCTTTTTTAAAAACAAATAAATGTTGCTATCATTTCACATGAGCATGTCATGCATTGTCATTTTCTGTGACATGGCTTTAAAGAGGTTTGTCTTAAGGAGAGATTTACCTACCCAGCAAATGTTAGCTTAGAGATCTGATTCCCAGAGATCATGGGAAAACCTTGTAATTGCTGTCTGTCTTTTTTATAACTTTGCAGTTCTCAGTAAAGTTTCTTATTTCAAACCTAAAGTCTTTTTGCATCCAGAATAGTCTATGACAATGCTGATGAATTGCTATGTCCAGCTTTTGAGTGTCTGCAGGAACGGAGACTCCAAAACTTCTCTGGGCAACTAGTTTACTTAGGCGCCCAAATTATTTGATCCAAAGATATTTAGGAGTATTTTGCCTTCTTAGATTAGTTTCAATAGTAACAAATACATCAATCATTAACTATGAAAAATGCCAATACACAAACGAGGGAAAATTAAGAACTGAATTAAGCATGTCAATTCCTTTATTCAATCTTTTAAATTAAATACAGTCCCCCCCAGATGTAATCCCTTTGTCATAAACCTTCATGCAAGGAAACAGAGACTTCAAAATTAGTAAAGTAATTTTATGTCTAAATTGACAGAGTTTTGAGAGTTTTTGGTCTTGGTTTTTATTGTATTTAAAAGTTTAAAGTAACTTCCTCAAAACTGGTGTATTTGTGAGTCTTAAAATGTTTGTGAATTCCAATGTGACAATTTATCAATATGTCCAAAAATAAAGTTCGAGGCACATTATACAATATTCATCAATCATTATTTCTTTCCTAATTAAAAATTGTATCATCATAAAGACAGACAACATTGGGAGGTATAGCATAGGCTGAGAAGATTCAAAGCAGACTAAACAAGTGAAATCAAGCTTGAAGGTTTGAGTAAATGCATTGATTATTTAATGATTGTAGATGTATATAGGAGTGAAAATGGACTCCAATTCTAGAGTTATACTAATACTCAACAGTTCTATCAACTTTGTCTTTGAAGTTCTTTATATTTTTCAAAGTCTTTGGTGTTCTTTCCTTTCAAACCGAATAAATTACTCTGGAAAGAGATGAGAAGCTTTCTAACTTGATTATCTAATGTGTTGTAGCACTACATAACCTACTGGGATCTTTGGCCTTACTTTCTTTGACTTTGCAGTTATTTGCACCTGAAAGTTTTCACATCTAACCCTTGTATCACTGTGGAAGAAACTCAGGAGAATTAATAGAAATATTTACCAAAGAAAAATTTATTTCTCTGGAATTGGCTTTTTCCATGGTCTGCAGCCATCAAGACCAAAAAAACCAAATGTCAGGAAAACAGGAAGATGAATACTCAGAGAGCTCTTTTGCCAGTAGTGTTCCTGTAGCATAAATTCACCTTTTATTTTCAAAGAGCAGTAAAAGCTGCACAGAATAGTTGCTGTCGTTTAAGAGCATTCATTAAATATATTAGTGTTTCATTTGAACAGTGGGGAGGTGGCAAATTTTAATTGGGAAGCAAGAGCAGCTGAGCCATACCAAAAGCTGAGAAATAGATATAGATGTATCTACAGTTCTTTCATGAAAATTTTCTTTATTCCAGCAGCAACCATCTCAGTGTCAGTCACTACTAGGAGTCCCTGTATATATGAAAATCCAAAGACTGCAGAGGGTAATGATTATGAGTCACCATTAGTCATTCTTCTTTTCATTGATCCCATAACATGTGCAGTTGAAAACAGTTTCCTGTAGGCTTCTTGGTTATTAATGTGTGTTTCAAACCCAACAAATGGAAATATAGTCTTGATGCTTTATTGTTTCTCCTTGTTCCTCTCTTGGACATATTGTCTTGTAAAAGACAACATGTCACTTCAAATTTTTCTAATTAGGAGCTTCAATTACATTAGAAGAAGAAAGAACAAGAATTATTGAAATAATAAAGATTTTAACAAATGCAAAAATAATACACTCAATCTAAAAATCGCATTTAAAAATACAAACTGTTAAACATTTTCTGCAGAAGGGAGAGTTCTTTGCTTCATGTAACTGAGCATTGCGTGATAATTTCTCAAATTTAAGGGATATATTGCATCTTTTCAATTAATCCATGGAAACCTGTGTTCAATTTAAGAAAAAGAAAGTAATTCTAGTTTTAGTGAGGAGGAAAATTTATATAAAGAAATACACAGTAGCTACTTTTTATGGTATGCAAATATATATTCAGTGATGTGTTTAATAAATATATTTTAATGTCGAATAAGACCAAAGGTATCTCTTAGAGTAAGCCTTAAAATATTATATCTAATTTTAAAAACTATTTGAGTCACTGTTTACATTTACTGTGCAGAGTGTATTCTGAGAAACACTTCAAGATGTTTTCAGTGGTATAGCTTTGTTCTTTAAAACCTTGATGAAGCCAGCTACATACATAAAACATAAACTGGATGAAGTTAGCTTGTGTAAATGATTTAATTAAACAAAATCAGTTTGGTTTAGTTATTACCAACAAATCACTTAGATTCACTGTTTCCAGCTGCAGTAAGTTTGAATTTATAAAGCACTCTCATAACTCATCTAATGACATTGATTTGGCAAGGTCAGCATTGAATAACAATGTTTTCTTATAATTTCTTAATTCTCTTTTCTTTGGGTTTTGGCTAAACTCTAAGAAGCTAATTCTGCTGTGGAGGAACATTCGTCTCTGATTATTCCTTTCTTCGAAGGATCTGTATGCTTATTTTGCCCATATACAATGATATTTTATGCATTAAACCCATAGCACATATTTTTTTCTCTCTTTATTGATTGATATGAAGTAAAGATCATTTCCTGGACTTCATTATTTCATTGCTGAATGTGATTCTTCTATGGGATACCATTTGCTCTCAACTTCAGTTCTGGTTTTTGCAAACCAAGGTTCTTCCAGTATCCAAAATCACAATCCACTCATTCGAAGCCCAAAACATCTGCTAAGATCGAAACATCTCAAGCTAAATCTGGTAGGGCACTTATTTTGAAATTGTGTGCTATGAGGCTTGCTATTAATGCAGAAAGTGAAAAAGTGAAAAATGTCAACTTTTTGTCCCTGGAGGAGGAGAGAAGAAAATCATTCATTATTTTTGGATATTTTTACAAAAGAATCTAAATTGTTTCAGAAAACAATTTGCAAACCTAACAATGTTTAATTTTATTCTCAATATCTGAAGTGGGTTTTTTCTATTTAAGAACTCACTAATTTTTTGAAGGCAAGCTGAAAATAGAGATGAATGCTTTATAGAAAAAGATTTTGAATTTGAATTCTGAAGGTAGTTGGTGAGCTTGAATAATGGAAAAGTCATTGCAACCAGGGATATGCAGTGAGCATATTAAAAAGATTAGTAACTAGTTTAGTTACTGGCCATTGTTGACAGAAAGAAGTTAACACTGGTTATTTTGCCTTTTTCCCTCATTTGCAGCAGTATTAATACTAGGCTATATTATACTGTGAATGTTAATAGGAGTGTAAGACATAATGTAGTATCAAAAGCACCAATTGCAAACAAAGTTTTATTGTTTGATTTATTATAAATCCTGTTTTTAAAATATGTAGATGTATAAGAAATTTGAAATATAGGTGAGTGTAGGTTATAGAAAAGGTTCTATCTTTAGGTCCATATGTCTGTATGTTATACGTTACTTTAGTTACCACTGCCTTGAGAAGGTAGAGATTTTTTTATTAGTATTTTTTTAATATATTTTCTGTACTTCCAGGAAATCTTTATCGAGTCTGCCATTTCGTGTTTAGGATTGTGGGGGGGTTTTTTTCCTTTTTTTTTCCACAGTTTGGCGCATAGTTCATGAGGAGGAAAAAGACATAATGTATTTGGGTTTTGATCCAAATTAGAAGAGGATATAGTGAGAAAAAATAAGAGATTTTATCAAAATAAGTTTTTTCAACTAGTTATACAGGCGTACTTGACTACTCACATTAGAAGAAAAATTCAACTGTTTTGTCATGGTCAGCATGCCACTTTCAAGTAGTAGCAGACTCACTGGGGACATCTGACATCTTTGCATATCCCTTGCCATCTCCAGTCTCTTTCCTTGTTTGTTCTAGAATTTACTGATTTCTATTAACATATCTTGCTTCCACTGCCATCAAGTTTGTGCAATTTTATTTTTCTTATTGAACTTATATTATTAGGAAGTTTAGTTGTCTATAACTGTAATAAATAAAAGTTAAATTGAAGATCCGCATTACTGTGGTGTAGTATTAGCACCTGCTTTTATACTCAGCAGTGGAGTAATTTTAAGTTCTCTGAAGTACTTTTCATACTTACCTTGTCACACTGTTTCTGTTGCAGTCTCGGAACCTATTACACTTAGAATTGAACCACCAAGGTCAACAATAGGTAATGATATTTCCTTGGCAAGCTGTCATGTTTACTTTTTTCATCACAGAAAGCATCACTGAAATTAATCACTTTGTGCCTTAGGACTGTTTCATTAAAATTCATTTTTCTTCTAGGTAATTCTTTTACTTGGTATTTGTGATAGTTGGGCATATTACTTTCTTCACAGTTGGAATGTCTCCTTTTTTTTAAAGAAAACAATGCTGGCAGCTCTGAATCATCTTATAATTATACTTGCCTGTGATTGTCCCTGCTTTTCAGTCAAAAAAACCCCATCTCTGAGCTTCACAGATGATGACAGTTCCTTTCTGTTGCTTAGATTGTTGTAAACACTCATGCTAGAGTGACTTTTTTTCTGTGTTGCAGGTATGAGGTTTCAGTGTTTGTGTGTTCAACTTGATATCAGACACTAATTGCTGTGCAATTCAACAAACTTATTACCCACATTTTCTTTTTCAGCTTCAATGGAAACTCAGTGTTTTCATTCTAAACCTAAAACTACACCCAAACCTCATATCCCACAAGCTAAAGATGGTAAACTGCTTTGTGTGATTATTTTTAATACAGTTTATGTTGGATTGAAATGCATTTCTGAGCAGCCATTCAGTTAACTGAGCCAGTCAAGACACAATGGGGTTGTGTTCTGGTGTGTGTTCAATGGTTTATTTGCAGTTTCTGGAGTTCACTAGGTATTTTTCATCATGCAAAGAATAAATCTCTGCAGTTTAAAGGCAGAAGGAGGAGAATATCATTGTTAAACTCAGATTACAGTGGTAACCAAAGAAAATAGTTAACAAAGTATATATTGTGACTACAATTCTAATAGAAAATACTGGTACGATTCCTACATCATCATCATCGTCATAATAATAATAATAGTGATGCTACAATTCTAATAGAATAAATACATTTCCCTTTTAAGTTACAGTTATTTAAATTAATGACATTATTATTTTCCTCATGAACAAATAAATCACCCAGTGCGTAGTTATAATTTATTTATAAATATTAATATTTATTAGTATTAATTGTCATTTATGCAACAGTCCAAAATACTGGATTTTTATACTATGTCATTAAATGATTAATTTAGTGTTGGATGTGTTGAATTTTTAGTTTCTAGTGTTGAATTTAGTGGTAGACAAAAATTACTGTCTATGTCTGCTCTCCAACTAGTAATATCAACAGAAAATTACAAGAGTATCAAATATGAACATATGTTGTCTTTTGGTAAATATGAAAAATTTAATGATAATCTCTTTACTGAGGTTCTTTGAATTGTAGACAAGGAGCAATATTTTTGAAAGCAGATGTAGATATTAGATATGATTTCCTCATGTAGACAACAGTCAAAATCCTTGTGTTGTCATAATTTTTTAACCATGGTGGCTGATTGTAAAAAAATGCTTCCAATCTACAACTTAAAATGTAACTTTTCATAAACTCATTTTTTACCTTTGTGGCCATTTTTCATTATTATCTGACCTTCTCAAAAAATGATTTTGTCACACAAATATTACAGGTTTGTACCATTCTGGTTTTTTAAAAAAATGTTACTGTTTCATCAAGAACATATTATATACAGAACTTGTTTTACAGTCATCCACTTGTTTTATATGGATCCACATCCATTGAGATTTGTAATAGTCTTAAAAGGTCCAAAAATTTTTTTTTTGTCACCCATACAGAAGAACAAACACAGAGAGGGATACCATTTCTATCGTGCCTCTGTTTCTAATGTGGGAAATGCAAGAAAATAGCATCAATTCCGCATGCTTATACCCCTTAAACACCCAGTTTTATTTTAGATACCAGTTTAGAGCTGAAGCATCATGCAATGCAACACACCATAAAGCATCCAGAAGACAATCAAGTGGTCTCTGATTGTATATATGAACTGCATTTGAAATACACCACAAAATGAGAGAATTGTGTCCCTAAAAAGCCATTTTCTGAAAAAGAGAGTGATACATATTTTGATATATCATCAAAGCATGCGGGATAATTAAGCTCACATGTTTCAGCTTACATTGATTTCTCAGAGGCTTCATTTTATATAGCAGATTTTGAATGAGGCAGTATACACTGTATATGATTTAAATTACAGTTACTAGACAAGTAATACTAATTAGAGGTGGAGTTATTCTCTTCAGTTTTCATAATAACTTATATGTTTTGTTTCTGATGCAGTCCTGGAATCTATAACGCTTAGAACTGATCAGCTAAAACCAACAATAGGTAACAGTTTTACCTACAGGGACAGTCACATCTATCTTTTTTCTCAGAGCATCACAAGTACATCTTCATTGCACTTCACTGTCATAAATTTTTACTATTAAATTTAGTCCTTTTTTGTGTGTTTGCGGTTTTAAACTAACAATTCATAATCATCTTGTTTGGGTTTTCTAACAAAAATATGTTCTGTAAAGTGGGTGGAAGCAACACAATCTGCCTTTTGGCCACTTGTCCATATATTCAGTTTCTCTTATGTGCTACTTCATCTTTTATACCGGTCCATCCGTACATGCCTTGCTTTAAGTTATCCTGTTACAGAGTTTCTGCATCAGCACTACTCATACAAGCTTTTTGTGTTTCCAGAGGGTCCCAAACGAATGTGTTCTCTTTTAATATCATGTCTTCTGTCAGTCTCGGTTCTTTAAACATTTTAATAGTTGCTTTTTTTTTTTTTTAATTTCAGTACCAAAAGAAACACAGCATGTTCCCTCCAAACACAGAACTTCACCAAGCCCAGAGGTTCCACAAACCAAACCTGGTAAGTCCATTGGGTTTTTATCTTATTATATCAATATATATTTCTTATGAATTCTACTGTTATAAGTGGAGCTTCATATTTTTATATATCCCTCGGGTGTATATGTTTGAGTATTCCTTAAGTATTTCTTGAGGGATAAAATCCTGAATCATGTGTCATGATGTGTGATGTGTGGAATTTATAAGCAACCTGGTAAGTATGAAATCTCTATCTTCAGTTCTTTTTTACATTTTAAGTCACTGCAACAGTAGGCATTTTCTGTGCAGTTGTTGGTGAAAATAGGACTTTGTGTATTTGCTTCTGTTTTGGGGAAGTCAAAGTGAAAAAGAGGAGCGTCATTGCAAAGAGAAAGGGATTTTCTTCAGTATTTCTCAAATTATGTGTTTGTTTTTAATTTCCCAGGCACTATTATTTATTCTTACTTTTCAGTTCACACTTGCACACCCTTGTGGTATTAATTTAAGATTAATTTAAGATTGCATAATACTTTCTGTAATGTTGTTCACATAGTTTTGCATAGAGCAATATACAACTCTAGTGTAGTCACATTTGAGGAAGAAAGCTATACAACTCACTTGCAATTGCATGAGGGACTGTGGTGGCTTGATCCCAGCCAGCAACTAGGCACCCACTAGCCAATTGCTCTTTCCACCCTGCAGTGAGCTAGGAGTGAGAATCAGAAGAGCAAAACAGAAAAAAAAACATCATAGTTCAAGTTAAATACAGTTTAGCAAGCGAAGGAGAAAAACAGGGGAAAAAAACAAGTGATACAAAGGTCACCACACACCACATCCCATCAACAGACCATTCTATGAGAAATGGGGGTTTGGAAAGGTTTTGTTGCTAAGTATGGCATTTCATAAGGTGGAATAACCGTTTGGTCAGTTTGATTCACCTGTGCCAGCTGTCTCCCCTCCTAGCATCTTGCCCATCAGTCAGCCAACTTGCTTAGGAAGAGTGAAAAATGGAGTCTTTGGTGATATAACAAGCACTATTCGGCGACAGCTAGAACATTGGTGTGTGATCAATACTGTCTTGGTAACGAATCTAAAACAGAGTATCACAGGAAGAAAATAAACTCCATTCCAGCCAGGTCCCGCACAGGTACCCAAGCTATATGCAGTATTAGATAGTGCTGCTGGAAGAAAGGACAAGAAATGACAACTAAAGTTCCTTTTTTCCCCCATTAAGTCTGTGTCTATTGTTTGAATCAAAGACTTTAAATAAGTCAGGAAAGTGTAGCAAGTTGAAGGGGAAAAAAACACTCAAAATTTCTTTGTGTCATATTACAAAAGCTCCAGATTATATTTGGGATCTGTTCCGTATTGAAGCTATTTCCTTGAACCAGAGGCAGTTATAAGCAGCATTCTGACATGTGTTGAGTTTCAAGGACCATCAGTCTTTGGCTGTAGCAGCGATAGTGTGATTATTGTGGAGGTAGTGATTGTAATGTTTTTATTGCTCTGGGTAATATTTGTATTTGTTTTTTATCACACTAATGCAGTTCTAGAACCAATTACGTTTAAAACAGAGAAACCAAGGTCAACAGTAGGTAATACAAATAGCCATGCTGTCTTTCATCTTCAACACAAATCATTAAGAGAAGATGTGCAAAAAATTGTCACCTTTCTTTGTATGTGCCTTCATAATTTAGCAGTCAAGATTCTCTGTCTCTTATTTTCTACAAAACAATTGAAGAGGATCCTTGCACCTTTCAAGTTGTTATGCACATAATGTAGGGCAATTTCCTTCAGCATTCAATGATAAGAGGCAGAGGGCAGATCAGAACAGGATCCTAACTTGCATGTTTTCATTCATACTGTAGAGGTGGCAATGTTCTAGTCAATCATATGCTTTGAGTGAGCAGACCTGCATGCTGCAAGCTTTCTTTCTCTGCTTTCCCTCCGCTCCAGTGTTCCTAAATTAAATTCAGACCTTCATAGATGTCTGAAAAACAATTCTGTTCCACTCAGACCTCAATGCCATTGTCAGAACAAAATCACTTCAATGATCTTTGGGTCATATGTTTCCTTGAAGCAAATCTATTTGGCTAAAGCATTTTTATCATTTTGATCTGGTATTGCAAATCATTCCAGTACAAGCTCCATTACAGAGCAGTAGTGTCTTTGTATTTAAAGCTACTTATTTTGTTTTCTTCTTCTTTATTTTTTAAAGTCCTCTTCTTAAATAGAACCAGTAATTCAGTCACATGCTTAGTTGATGATGTCACAGAAGGTTATGACTTCTCTCTATATCCTGATTTTGTTCAAAAAACCCCTTCTCTTTAGCATTGATTTCTACAGAACATCTTTAGTTCAAATCTTTGCTCTGCTTTTGTTGACTGTTGCAGGTGGTAGTGGACACAGATACC
Source organism: Neomorphus geoffroyi (assembly GCA_033558235.1). Lineage (NCBI taxonomy): Eukaryota > Metazoa > Chordata > Aves > Cuculiformes > Neomorphidae > Neomorphus > Neomorphus geoffroyi. The sequence goes on from JAUMJM010000005.1 coordinate 85,185,177, forward strand.
TCAAAAAATTTTAGTATGATGTAACACAGTTTCTTTCTTTCAGCTCCTAAAGATACACGTCATGGGCTTTCCAAACCTAAAATATCACCCAGTCCACATATTCCTACAACTAGAACAAGTAAGCTTCTCATTATTTTGCCCTTTAGTGCTTGAAAATTTCATCAGTTTTAAAACTGTCAAAACTGATGAGTTCTCTGAAGGCCACAGATAATTTTGAATAGACTGTGGTATACTGTAGTAATCAAATTTTGCTATATAGCTATCATAAAACAAGATCATTACCTAGATATTTATACATGTGAATAACTTGCATAATTTTAGGAATGTAGAGGTTAACACTCATCTTGAACCCTTCCACATGAGAAAATTTGTGTCTTGATTTCCACAGAATGTGACAGATGTATTTGTATTTTCCAGCTACTCATTTAGAAGTGTGAAATTACAGTACTTTCCTGTTCCCAAAACTTTGGAAATGGTTCTGTCCATTTCAAAATTAGTGGCAGATTTCCACATTTCTTCTGCTTTTACTATTCTGCTGGAGAATTTCTTTTAATAAAAAGTTGATTTAAATGAGCAGCAGATTTTTGGAATATGAAACAATTTCCCTAGTTGTGCTACTTAATTCTTAGAACTACAGTAGTTTACTCTGTAGAAGGCTCTGTTTGACAGAGCTAAGAGGAGTGGAGTGTCAATCTACTGAAACTGTCACTTTGTCTTCAGTCTCTGCACTAACATAATATTGATTGCATTGACAGGAGATCTCTTTGTGACTATTTGCAAATGGAAGAAATATACTTCCTAAACAATTTGTTTCCAGGAAAAGGACCTCCTGTCAGGAAAATCAGATCCTATGCTGAATCATCCTCCTCAATAACATGTTCAAAACTTTGCTTATCTTCGTAGGTCCAAAAGAAAGTCAGAGAGTCTCTTCCAAATCCAGAGCATCCCCTAGACCAGATGCACCACACACAAAACCTGGTAAATACATTGTCGTTTTGTTGTGTATGGATATTCAGGGTTTCTTTCAGGTTGTCTTTCATCACTGAATCCTGTGTTGGTTAACATGTCTTCATATTACAAAAAAATAGATTTTCTGATGATCATTATAGATGTATTTAAAGGAAGATAGAACTGATTTTGTTTTTAGTGGTTGAGTTTTGAAGGGTTGTATATGTTTTGCAGCCATATGACAGCTATCACTGATGAACAATCTACATAGCATGTTAAAAAAATACAAATACTCTAAGAATGTTCTTGGGAGAAATTGCATTTCTTCTGTGCCTATCGAAAGAGGCCTAGAGAAAAGCATATTTGTGTATGACTCTAAATATTTGTGATTCAAACAACTCATATGTTTGTGTGCCTTGGTAATAGAATTTGACCCTTAAAAGTATACTTCATAGGGACTTGTATACTATTGAACTGCTAAACCTCTGTAACTCCTGATGTTTCTGAAAGCATCAGATGAACCTTCCTTTTGAGTGTGTGTACATTCACCAGCTCCATCAATGAACAATGTTCCAATCTTAAAAGAAATCATATAAAAGGGAATATTTTTACCCTTTTGCTCATACTTATCGCTAATTCTGTGTATGTTCTCATTTTTATAAAGTTTTGGCACCTACTACATTTACAGTTGAACAACCAAAGACAGCAACAGGTAAAGAAGTTATCTTGGGCTAGTCACTATTGTTTTTTCCTGGCTTCTCCAAAGATTACATATCATTATTCTAGTTTTCGCCTCGTCTGTTTGATTTGTTCTCTTTTCTACTTATTGACCTTAATTCTACTCTGTTGCAGATATTGAAAGACTCCTGGCTATTTTTTTGTTTTCACAGAAAATTTCTTTCACTTTCTCACATCTTTGACTAGATCCTTTGACACTTGTAGGAGACAAGCATGCCATGGTTGTAGTTGCGAGCACTGAAATAACAAATTGAAACAAGTCTACTATAGTTGTCTGTATTCTTTCAGTTTTTGTTGCTTAACTTCAGATTTTACTTATTTGATCAATTTTTGACCCATATTTTCATTCATGGTTTTCTTTTTTCTTTAAATTTCTGTATGTATCTGACTCTCAATTTTTCAGCGTCTCATGTAAGGATCTTGGTTTTCTTTGCAAGCATGAGGCATGTAGCACCTGTGCAATTAATCAATCTAATTTCTGAAGTGAGTAAATACTTAAAACAAGTGTTTTCTTTCAGCTCATAAAGAACCACAACATACTCCCTTTAAACATAAAGCAGCTCCTACCCGCGATGCTCCACACAGCAAGCCTGGTAAATTGTTGGGTCTTTTGTCAAGCTACAGTCAAAAATTGAGCAACTGCTTTTAGGGTGAGGCAGTGGGGAAAGTTGTCAACAGTGCCTTTACTGTTACCTGGGTATCATTCTAGCCTGAGAAACCTCTGCAATGTTGCAATGAAGACATACCACTGATGAAAACTAGAACAGTTCAAGATCTTGTTTTTATATTTGGATATTACCAGAAGAAGAAATATTAGTGACCTGTATGTTTAAATCAATAATAGAAAGTTATTCACAGCTTGCATCTGAGCAACACACTTAAGTTGTTTGCATTGTGTTTTAGAAACTCTTATGAGAAGCCTTCTAAAGCTGTCGCAGTGCTTCTCATTTATATACACATTTTCAACAGGATTAGACTGAGGATTCCCTTCAGTTTTCTTTCAATGAGGAGAGTCCCCATCATAAATCTCACTTACCTGTGTAAGATAATCATTGATTTCACTGAAGGTTTGTTATCATTGGTTTTTTAAGTACCTAGATTTTAAAAATAAACAAGAAATTAATTCTTTGTAACCATGAATGAGGTAACCATGAGGGCAAATGTCCATTGCTGTTTTAAAACATCCCTTTCCTCCTGTAAGTAGTATAGGGCTGAGGGGGGTGATTGGGGGAGCAGGAGAGGAAGAGAGACGTTCTTCATTACTCTGAGCATTTATCAACTTATTTCCCAACAGAAATCATTCCAACCTTCCATGAACCAGATACTACTATGATTCCTCATATTCCTGAGAGAACAAAGGCAACATTGGGTAATCATGTCTATTTCATAACTAATTAGTCTATTTTCCATTCTTGTTAGAGAAGATCATCTTAGAGAGAGCTATGAAACATTAACAGTGAAGTTTTGCTCTGCTTCTACATACTTGCTTGCCCTTTGGTCTTGATACGGGTAGTAATGCATGAGCTCATTTACTTTTGAAGATTCTTTTCCTTGTCTTCCAGTATTTCCAGTCAGGAGGATGTAATTCCTTCAGATGTTATATATTTTCCAGTAAAAGGTGACATTATTTCAAGAGCAGGTACTGATTCCTGTAATTTCTGTATCTGAAGTATGGATACTATCATTATAAAATAGTCCTCTGCTTTACTCCTCACTTTTTCTCTGCAAAAGAGAACTGCAAGAAAATATCAACAATATAGTAACGCATATCAAAACAGACCAGCTATGTGATGCTCCAAATCAAATACTCGTACTTAAAGCTATCTTTTCTGCTAACTTCTAGTCATCCGGTTTGGGAAAATTTTATTAAATATACAAAACGTTAGCTGAGAATTCTTCCTTCTTGACTTAGATGTCAGATGTGGACCAAATAAGCATCAATGCATCCGAGCAACATTAGGCAACAGGAGTGTAGCTGAACAATCCTTGTTAATAATCGATTCTCTGTCCCCAGTTTCACAGACAGATGTTGACTGTGATTTTCTGTGAATGAAGCAGTATCTTTAAGGAATTATTAATAGTCATATAATAATCTCTGAAATATTATTTTTGAGAATAAGAAAATAAAAAATGCTTTTCATCATGTTTCTATTTTAATATATATTCCCTGTATGCATTGACACCTTGGTTAGTATTCATTTGATAACTCATATATAGCTTTATGAAGTTTATGTGCCCTGTCATACATATCTGGGGTTAAGTGATGAAAAATTGTTCTTCAGAGGAAGAAGGATGGAGAATGTATGGGCTAAGGCAGGTATTCTGAGGACTTCTCACACTGGTGTGGATTACAGGCTACCAAGTGCTAAGAAAACCTTTTTCAGTAAATGATTCCTACATGGCAAGAATTTTTAACTCAATGATATGAAGATATCAAGATTGAATAGTTTATTTTTTTCCCATTATTGCACTGTATGCTGTTCATTACTATGTTCTTCACTGCTTCATCCAAAACTACAAATTTGTACATAATTTAGGGGAAGGCTGTTTGTATCAGCAGCCATTTAATTTTTTTCTTCCTTTCCAGGAATTTCAACTGCTTGATTTGCAGCTTTCCCTTTACATAATTTGCCTTATTACGGATCAGATTTTACTTTTGTTCCTTGTGTATTTTGCAAGCAGTGTGTTTTTTCAATTCTTTTTCCGGGTGCTGTTTGGTTTTATTTCAGCTCCAACTGAAAAGCAGTTCATTCATACCAAATCAAAACCGCCTGAAAAACCAAGAATGCTACACACCAAACCTGGTAACAGAGTCATTCTTTTGATTTTGTGTTTGTGTTTAATCACTCTTTCTCTTAGAGGTGGGATTTGTGCTTTTTAATGGAATTATCTTTAACTGGGTTTGTGCTGAAACAAATGTACTACGCTTAAGTCAGTTGATCCAAAATATGCTGAAACTACACTGAAAACAGTAGTAGGATTTGTAATTTAGCATCAGAAATGTTTTTCTTCCTTTCTCTTACATACAGAAAATTATGACTAAAATTTACTGATGTGGGCATTAATAAATCTCAGCAGCTAGACAGATTCAGTTCTCTCTCATTACTTCCTGGTAATGAGATGCTTCTCTGTGAGCACCTTTTGGGTTTTTGTTAAATCCATCAAGTGCAACAGAACTCCTTTGAAATGTGCTAGTACAGTTAACAACTGACATGGTGTGCTATACTGAAAAGTAGTCATAAACAGTTATGATGGGCTGCATCTTTTCCCACTTTTGTTAAAGAAGGAACACACTAGAGAACTTAATAGAAACATGATACCTAGGGGCACTTGATTTTTGAGATATTCTGCTACTGTTTAGTTTGGGGCGTTTTTAAACTTTTAGAAATAGTGTAAATGATACTTTGTTTCGATTACAGTTTAATATCCTAAGATTCTTCACATTTTCTCCTTAACAGCAATACGTCAGACAACTCCACAACCAATTATTACAAAATCTTCTACTATCACTGAGCATTCACGGGCAACAATGGGTAAATAAGTTTCCTTAAAGTTAAAATACAGGTGGTTTCAATTTTTCAATGGAGAAATTTCTAGAGAATGTGCTCTGGTGTGGTATTTTGTGTAGCAACATTTCACTGTCCTTCATTCTGCTTACACACATGCATTTTTCTTAATACAGGTAAGACTCAGTTCTGTACTGAGTCTATACTGCTTTTTCTAAAGCAGAAAAAGCATGTTTGGTCAAAAGTCTGTATTAGTCAGATCTTCAACCAAACTCAGTGGTCTAATTTCTTTTTAGAGTGTGAATTTTATCCACTAAATCAACTTATCCTACAACAGAGTGCTAGGATTTTTCTGTGTTCTGGATAGTATTTTTTTTTTTTCAGGTTTCAGAAAGCCATGGAATTGTTATTGTCTTTTTTTTCAGGCATTTGAAATATGTGTTTTCTGTGGGCTAAACATGACATTGAAACATGACTCCTGAAGAATACAATAACAATCTTTTCCCTTTTCTTTCAGCTCCAAAGGAAACACTGCTCATTCTTTCCAAACCCAAAACATCTGTTGGACCAGAAGTGCCACAGACTAAACCTGGTAATTTAAAGTTTGTAACTCTAAAAATGTTGTTGTGTCACTGCCTTAGTTACACTTTCTGCTGTCATTCAGTGCTGCAGTCATGTGACGTGCATGATTTGTAGACAGAAATTAGTATCATTGCTCAGCTCAGAGTATGTTAATAAATTATATCAGAGGATGGCCAAGAACTGCATAAATTTCCAAGGAGAACTGAAGTTAAGATGATTGGGGTTTTTAACATGTGTTTGTTGAATTCGTAGGCAGTAGCCATTACAAATACGAAGAATTTGGTTAATTTTAATAAAAACATACAGCTGCAGCCAGCTTCACTAAGCTCTTTTCTTTTGGAGGTTTTATTACTGTAAATACATTTGCTCGAATTTCAGAAGTACTTTTGAAACCTGGATTGTAGAATCTCAGTCCAAGAAAGTTAGATACTAAGAGTACCATCTTCCTATCACTGATTTTTGCAGTAACTATGGTAGATTTAGGGATGTACAGTTAAAATGAAGGATGATAATACCTCAGTTTTACCCTGGGTGTGAACTGTTTCCATAAAAATTGCTAGATAGGAAGTTACAGGAGAAAAAAAAATGTTAGACTAGGAGAGAAAACATGATAACAAGAAAAAGCAGCTTCTAATCTTTCATACTTTTTGATCTAACCTCCAAACTGATATTTTTAGGCATATATATTAATGAATAGTTTTATTATTCCCCTTCTTTTTTTCCCCCTTTGACTTCCAGCCCTTTTTATATAACCAAAAAGAATTTAAGGAGCATAGTTGCACTGTCTGGCTGTCATCATGAAAATACAACCAGACTAATCAGAACACATCTGTCTCATGTTTGTTAAAATTGTCTTAGCAGATGCATAAACAGGCTTTTAGGAAACAAAGGATACAGATTCTTAGTGAAATCCAACTTCTTTCATTTCACTTCTCACAAAGCAATGTTTTATTTCTTGTAGCTCCAAAGGCAACACACCTGGGATCAATTAACCTTATAACAGTTCATGTTGTCGATGGGTCCAAAATGGCTTTGGGTAATGGGAATATTGTGTCAGTTTCTTACTCATAGAACTTTATTTGCTTTTGCTATATGGCTAAACTTACTCTTTATTCAACAGAAATACCTTAATATATCTTTATATTGCATTCACTTGATACTCACGTTCTCATGCACGTACAAAATGTTGCCAGTTTTAATTTTTCAGCCACTTTTTCTTCGCAAAATTATTTCTAGAAATAAGTACTGCATGTAAAAGGCTGAGGATTTATATAAAAAAGCATTACCTGATCATCTTTATTTCTTTTATCTGACTTACTAATAATATGTATCTTCACAGTCTTGGAAAGCCTTTTATCTACATAAAAGCATGATTTTCAGCCAGATTTCTAATACTGACATTTTTTGTTTATGGTCTGCACAAAGATAGTTTGAATTTCTTTCCACCTCTGGTGTCTTATGTTCAGAAGGAAATAATTTGCATTTGATAAGCAATGGTGTCTCCACTTCTAGTTCCCAATGCAACATACCAGATTTCACCCAAGCCCAAAACTGCTCTGGCAACTGAAATTCCACAGTTCCATACAGGTAATTTTTAGGATTTTCTTAAGTTGTTGTACTGAGAGTCTGTAGATCTTAAGTAAAATCAGTACAGTTTAAGGTTTAAAGGTTTATTCATTATTATCTTTAAAACTACATCAAATACAGAGCATGGAAATTTATTTTTCCCCTTATCAAATGTTTCTTGTTCATTGCTCTGAAAATCAAGGTTTAATCAGTATTGTCTCAAAGATGGTATGGAGATTTTAAACAGCATTAGTGTTGTTTATTGAATCCTCAGATGTACAGTGTCACAAATGTAAATGTAACTGACTTCCACTGTTTTCCTTATGAAATACTAAATCTAAATCTGTAAAACTTTCCCAAAATGTAACTGTAAAAAATGAGTTATATGTTGTTTCCTGCAGGAGTGTTTTTTCTGACATTTCCAGAGGCTGGATTAGCTTTTGTGGTTAGAATGGTTATTAGACTCAAATATCAAAGAGCTATTGAGTTATAGAGGTTGATAATTTGGCTGCAGATGGCAGTGACTACTGCTGATGCTTTCAGTGTGATTCATACAGATTCTGTAATAACTAAAATACCAAAATTATTTGACAAGTGAAAGGTGACAACAAAAGAAAGTTGAGGGCTTCTGATTTTAACTTTGATGTTAACATTATGCTTCAGCAGCCTGGTACAGTATCTGCATTGAATGATCCAGTTGTTTTCTCAGCAATATTTTGTTTCATGTTTTTATCTGAATATTTGATTTGGAAAGGCATTCAGTTTGGAGTTTTATTTTGAGGTTTTTTGTTTGTTTGTTTTTTACAGAACCTAATTAAATGTCTTAAGGCCATGGATACCTTGCAGAGCTAACTCTGTATCCATATACAGTTGGGTAACTGGCTGTAAATATTTTATATCTTTTCCTAAACCTAAACATGAATGTAACTGGTCAGATTGCATGACAGAGTCATTAAAGAAACTAGCATTTTCAGCGTGCATTTTGGATTGGAACTCATAGAATTCTCATACGTCCATTTTGCTGTATCTCATTGGTGCATGGACCCTTTTTTCTGGCAAGTTACACTGCATTATTGGCTTTCTTTTTACACACAGCATTTAAACTGAACTTTATTTCTTTTAGCACCTCATAAAACACGTCTCACTTCTACAAGACCAAAGCCATCTGATAAACCACAGACCAGACCTGGTAATAATTGTTTATTCAATTTGGGATGGGGAGGAGATTAATAATTAATTAATTTCATCTACTCTTTGTTTAATTTTAAGTGTTCCTGGGAAAAAAGGGCGCTTTTCTTTCAATTAATCAGCCTAGAGGTAAAGCCTTTCCAAATCAGAAAAACAAGAATTCAAAGCAGTGTGTATCATCACAGCAAGTGTCACCTTTTCTCCTCTAATGCGGAATTGTTGGCATCACATACAGTCTGTTCTTTCTTCTCATGTAACTTTTTTCTTTTTTACTTTTTTTCTTTTTTTTTCTTTTTAAACTCTCTCACAGCTCTTAGCAAAACCACAGTAGCACCAGCTAGAAAAATAGCACCTGAACTGCCAAAGTGGATTGTGCCAACAACAGGTAAAGCTCCAGTTTCGGGGGATTTTAACTTGCCAGTAAAAGACAGGAATGTGAGTTCTTCAAATCAGTTTAAGCTCTGCAAAATATTTCATTATGCTTGATTAGAAGATAACTCCTCAGAATATTGTATGGAACTGCTGCTGCTGGTCATGCTATATCATTCCTGAGTGTCATTACGAAATTATATTGATGGTCAGTATAAACTTACAGATAGATTGTTAATCAATCAATAATAAATAATACACATAGTCAAAACAAACTTTTGACTGTCCACCCACTATCAACGATGCTGCTGTCCCATACTATTGCTCTGTGCTAGCTAGGTTAGGATATCCTGAGTAATACACCATCTACTCTACGCATTCCCTTTTTTGTCTGTGTTATGTTTCTTTCTACTAGGATTTCCAAAGTATATTTGGCAATTTAATACCTGGTTTTGACCTTAGTATGATTTGAGTTACTCATTCTTGTGCATAGTTTTGAGAAACCCACCGTGTTTTGAGAAATGTCAAAACCTCAGAAGAGAAGGTTGTATACTTAAACTGAATTAAAAGTAGCTTGTTTAGAATATAACATGCTTCTCTGAACAACACACAGATGCAATACCTTCTATGAAAGTGTGTGCTTTTTGACCTTTCACATAGTCCTTCTGCTAGATAAAATGATCTCATTGAATTCCAGGACATCAGAGACAGTTACAGTATTAAACAACCAACGGCAGTAGTTGTTGTTCTTCACTTGTGTTGGAAGTCTACTGATAAGTGATCTTTCTAATGCATGATTACTAAAATAGGCAGAATGAACACTGATTTCCAGGAGAAGGTGACTTTTAAAATCACATTATGAAATTATGCATAAATGCACAATTATGTTAAACAGTATATTAATATTTTCCCTTCTTTTATATAGTAGTAACCTTGGCAGAGGTAGATTAAAAAGAAGAACGACAGCATGCTAAGTAAACTGGCAGTATAAACATAATAGTAGATATGCAAATTGTTAAATGTAGTTTATTGTGCTTAATGCTGCTTTAGGTGACTGCTAAAGTATGGTTTTAAGAAACGTTATTTTATATGCTCTTGTTGGAGTACCCACTCACTGTTATTATTTCCATGTTTTTATAATAGTGTCCATTGCCAGGAAGAACTAGAGTTTCATTATAGTAGGTGTAAAAAATCATCACAAGGCTATTACCTTCCTGTGAATGCTGTATGTACTCACAGGCGAAGAAGTATCTTCTTTTAGAATTCTTTGGGAAAATGATACCCGTAGTTATATTTTCCATTGCTCAGTTATGGAAGTCTTTTTTCTCTAAGTTAAAGAAACATTCTGAAGATGCCTGTTACCTAGATTTTGTGTCCTGCCAAGTGAGCCCTTCAAGTTTAACCTAGTGCCTAATTTACTAAGGAAGAACAGGCATGCATTTATCTACTGTCTATTTCTCTGTGCATCCAACCCTGCTGACACAGCAATTCACTAATATCTTTCCATGAGTCTGCACCTTTCTTCTGAGAAGTGTAAAGAAATCACCAATGAGCTTCATAGTTTCTTGACATATTGAGAGAGGACTGCAGCTTTTCACAGCTTTTCAGTCTGTACATTCCTTGATGATGAATAAGTGAAATCCCAATTCTTCCTGTAGAGCAGGTACATCACAGTATTGTGGCAAATGCAGTGTCTGAGCCTACAAGGCTGTCTGCTCATCATTTCACTCAACAAGAAAGTTCAAGTAACCAGTTAAAGAAATCAATATCTCTCCCAAGTGATGTGCAATTACATATTGCAAACAGAATTTCTAAGCCTGCAGAATAGATTTAGAAAAGAAAACTCTGCTAACCTGGAACCGTAAATCTTACCAGCTGAGCAAAGACAAAAATATTTCTTTTTCAGCAAATGATGTTGGAGAAAATATAACATTTCAAGATATCTGGATCATTTGGGGGAGTGGGGAAGTTTATTTCTTCCATTATGAAAATGATATGTTGCTTTATGTGGTTAGCTTATCAGAATCCTTAACTTGTGATCTAAGCTGGACAGAATCCTCAATTGGACTGTAAGGAACATTATGTTTTCAGGCTTACCTTTAGACATTGCATCATTTTTTCTTTCTCTGAAGAACACTACATTTACTGAAAAAGCATAGATACTCTGTTATTCAAAGACTAGTGTAGATCTTTTAATTCCTTGCTGGGCTGGTGCTGTTGTGAAAGTACATGAGTTCTTCTTCCTAATTGTGCTCATTAGCATCAGTGCAAAGATGTTTCACCCCATACAGAGTGCGCTTGGCAGCTGCAGGGCCCAGATGATAAACAGTGGAATTTGTTTTTTTCCAGCAACAGCACATGGAATTGTGGCTGGTTTCCTGGCAGGCTTTTCAGTCTCCTGGCTAGCTATAGTGCCAGGTGGTAAACTTGATTGTGAGAAAGAGGCAGGGATCGCCTCCTCGTGACTAACATTCCTCTAGTTTTCTGCCACGTTTTAGCCATTTTATCTAGAATTTTGTTTTCTTGGGATGGCTATTTGTCTTAGTGTATGTAAGTTATCTTACACATTTTTCTGTATTTAATCCTAACCATTAAATATTGCTCCTGATCTGTTAAGTTTCCAGACAACCTTCAGCAAACAAATTCTGAGCAACATTTCCACTTCAGTTGTGAAAGAGAAATAGTTGGTTTTCATTATAACAACCATTAACTTTGTGTTGTATTTTCTTTTCTTTGTTGAAACTGTGGGTGCACAGCCAAGTTTTAGAGGAATTTAAGTATTAAGATATTTCAGGTTTTTTATCAAGGGCACTTTTTGCAGTTCTTCACTTTAAATAATCTAATGATATTCCAGCTATTAAAGATGCAGTGGTTAGTTTTAAGGCATTCCAGACCCCATGAATATTTCCAGGAAAAAGATAAATGGAAAAGGAGACACAGACATGCGTGCAAGCATTACATCTGTTCTCAGTTCTGTTAAAAGTTTGGATGAAAATGGTAAGTCAAAATGCTTACAATAGGCAAGTTATGTTAGCTAACATAAGGCAAATACTATGATAAATACAGCAAGCTGATCGTGCACATACCTTGTGTGAAAACTCAAACTTTTATGTAACTTTGAAATGCATTGGAACATCAGAAAAGGAGATTTTGTAAACAGGGGAAGTGATGCAGTTTCTCTCTGAAACTTTGGCTTATTTTTCATTATTACTTTACTAATAGCAGAACAACAGTACAGGTTTCTTAAAAAACAAAACAAAACAAAAACAAACAATGAAAAAAAACCCAAAACCTTACTTCTTCCATCTAGAATGTACACGTTTTGTTCATCCCTAGCTGATATAACTCAGTAAAAACTGTGATTCTAAATTAGATTTTAAGGAGCAAGATATAGGTATTTTTTTCTGTAGACGCTGTAAGATGCAAAGATGCAAAACTGAATCAGACTTGTGATGGATACTTCAGTGACTTAGTGTGATTTGGTCAACATACTATTGCATTTTTTTTACATGCTTATTGTGAGATGAAGCTGAGAAACTAAATGTACTCTGACTATGATGTAGAAGGTTATTTTTCTTTATATAGCTGGTACTGGTCTTGTCATGCATCTTCTTCCTTGAACACCATTCACATGAAACATTGATTACTACTCTGGTGTTTTGTGTATCTGAAGATTTAATTAACCATTTCATTTATCTGAAGACAAATTGTTGTTATGTAAAACCACATGATGAATTTAGAAATTTTGGTTGCAAAAGTGAAGTAAATTATTTAATGCTTCCGTACTACTATTTTCCCCTGTGAAGAGTACTGAAACTCAGTTGCATTTTTAAAGTTTAGAGTTTGTATTCAATCTCATTTTGAATGTAGTGCCACAAGTGTGGATTCCTAAGGTATGCCTAGCAAGAATGGCCAAACAATAAAAGAATTGAAAAATTATGTGCTTCCTGCTGTTGAAATAATAGTTTAATCTCAAAACAAGATGAGCACCAGATTATAAACCTGTGAAGTATTTAGTTGAAATATTGAAAAATACTTGGAATTTGATAATTAATTTAATTTTGAGGGGGTTTTTTTAAAAAAATTAACTTTCAGGGTTTTTTCTTATCTTGTGAAAAAGAGTAATTTTGGGTTTTTTCGAACACTTGGTGAAATCACAATGCATTTTCTCTGCCATATAGAGAGTTTTTATAAAGTAAACTTACTTATTTTGTAAAGGGAAAATACATTAATTTAACAATCTGGCTACCCTATAAATCCCAACATGCGTAACTGTCGTTCTGTACCAGGAGTAGTTGTGTTGATGTTTTTAATGCCATTTACTTCAGGGGGTTTTTTAATATGTTTATATAACTTCTAAGTAGGCCTTTATTTTATATACAAACTGAAATTTATGTACACTTTGCCTCTGGAACTACAAATACAGTATATGCTTGATTCAAAATTCCTCTAGTTATTCAATGTGGAACATAACCAAAGATCCTGGTTTTTGTAAGAAGAACTTTACCCTTAGCAAGAATCAATGGACATTTGGTTTGGTTTGATTTGATTTGGTTTGATTTGATTTGAAACTAAAATGTTCTCTGTACTCATCTTTCTACATCCAATCTCAGTTTATGTCACCTGTTCTCTCTTAATCTCACTCATCTTCTCTTTCCAACTATACTTTTGTCAAGGAATGTATAAAATTAACTTGCAAGAATCTTCTAGGCCAAAACCACATTCTGTTTACTTGAATAGGAAGGTAATGGATTATAAGTAAAAAATATAGATGGGCTATATATGCCAGTTTTGCACTGAAAGTTAGCTACAATTTGAACGTATACAGTATAGAAGTACTCCATGGCTTCTTTTATTTCACAGATGAAGTATATACACCAGAGGATATTGAAAGACAAATTGATGTGGATGTGAAAAAACCTTTGGAACATAGTGACACCTGGGAGAAGCCATTTTCTGGTAAGGTTAAAAAAGGTAGATAATATAGCATTTATTAACAGTTATGAAAAATAAAAAATACTTCCTACACAAAAAATCCACCTCCACTGAAGAACAAAATATAATTCCTAGTCATCCTTATCAATTCAGATTCTCTTGATTTCAAGATACTACTAAAATATCTAAACCTAGGAATATTTCACGGTCACTACTTATCAATACCATATACCATATATTCAAAATTATCACCACCAGTATCGTATCCTTATGATCAAACAGACACAATACTGCAAGCACTGGGGTTTTTTCATGCCGATAGTTTCTGCATAGCAAAGGAGAACAGGACGAACACATAACTAAATTGTCAGAATGTTTTGCTGAATACTAAGGTTGTTAGGAAAGTTAGAAAATTTGGCTTGAAGCAACATAACAACGTAGGGTAAATAAGGTTACAGGTGTTTTCATGTGTGCTATACCAGGCTTGCCAGTTTTACTGTTCTTGCAAGTCTTGCAATCATATTTTCAAGCCAATCAAAATATTTTTACTGAAAACCAGCTTCCCTAAATAGGCCTTTAAAACCAGGCTTTTTGTATTTCACTTTTTTCTAGTCAGCTGCTTAGAAAATTTCTATTTCAATTGAAAATTTGTAGTATAGATTGTGTTTGCATGCCACATGTATACACATATATTGGTTTGTTTTATAAGCATAACTAAGAATATAGCTTGGCTTAGTTGTGCTTTTTTACTGGCAAAACCCATTCAAAATAAAATCTTTGGGGGTTTGCCCTTTAATTTACTTTTCAGCCGCAGCTACTCTTTTAGTTATATTTTCCTTTGAAAACATGTTGTTAGACTTAATAACCTAGAGATAAAAATAGGTCACTTACAAATTTATACTGCTGTTAACTCCTGGTCTCTACTGAATTTCACTTGCATTTAATCTCCTGCACAAAGACAGTAGCCTATCTTGACAGCAGGCATCTAATATTTCAGCATTTTAAAGGTTATTCAAACTGAAGATTGTACTTTTCAAAGGTTAAGTTCAATGTGATACATCATAAGTAATAGCTGGATGTAGACCATAAACTGCAAACAAGGATGGCTCTCTGCATTTTTTTTTTGTTACTGAACATCAGGCATTGCTGTGTATTCAAGTAAATCCAGCCTGTGATTTGCAGAGAAGCTTTTTATGCGCATAGATCTGAAGGAACATCTACATCTGCTCTTACTCATCTTATGACATTAGATGTTTAAAGTTAAGCTTTCAGAGCTTTGAACCAATGCCGCAGACTGTAATCATAAGAGACAGTTGAGTGCTGATCTGAGCTCTTTTCATGAGGCCTTACTATGTATGTCAAAATTCAGAATTATGGAATCATAGAACGTTTTTTGTTGGAAGAAACCTTGAAGATAATCTAATTCTAACCTCCCTTCCCCTTCCATGGAAAGGGACAACTTTCACTTGATCTGATTGCTGAAACTCCCATCAAACCCGGCCTTGAACATTTCTAGTAATGGGATTTACAGTTGGATTTGATGATCTTCAAGGTCACTTCCAACCTGAACAATTCTGCAGTTCTGTGATTGTAAGAATCACTGCCCTTGGCCTGCTGGCCACACTTCTTTTGATGCAGCCCAAGATATGACTGGTTTTCTGGGCTGCACGCACACATTGCTGCCTCATATCTGATTTTTCATCTACCAATATACCCAAGCTCTTCTTCTGCAGGGTTGTTCTGAATCTGTTTATCACCCAGCCTGTACTAATACTGGAGATCACCCCAAACCATGTGCAGTACTTTGCACTTGGCCTTCATAAGATTTGCACTGGCCCACTACTCCAGCCTGTCAGCCTCTTGATGGCATCCCTTCCCTCAGGTGTATCAGTGGAACCACTCAGCTTGATGTCATCGGCAAACTTGCTGAGGGTGCACTCAATCCCATTGTGTATATCATTAATAAAGATATTGAAGAGTTCTGATCTCGGTATGGATCCCTGAGGAACGGACACCATTTGTTACTGATCTACTTTTGGACATAGAGCCATTGACTGCAACTCTTTAGATGGAGCCGTCTAGCCAATTCTGTATCCATTGAATAGTTCATCCATCAAACCTGCATATCTCCAATTCAGCAATAAGGATGTTGTGTGGAACTGTGTCGAAGGCTTTGCAGATGTCAAGATAGGTGACATCAGTTTCACTTCCCTTATCAACACAGTCGCTCCATCCTAGAAGGCAAAGGGATTACTCAAGCAAGATTTGCTATTGTGAAGTCATGTTGGCTGTCTCTAATCACATTTTTGTCATCCATACACCTTGACACAGCTTTTAGGAAGATCTATTCCATGCCAAAAAGTTAGGCTGCTTTATCAAGTGTTGCTGTAAGTCAGCCAGTATTTGATTTTTCCCATTAAACACATTTACTTTTTCTGAAAAATTAATGTGTTTTAGCTGAAAAAGTTTACATTTAGGCTGTTTACAAGAAATTAAGAATAATAGCTTACAGCATACAAGTATTAAGCTTTATATGTTGAGTCCATCCTAAGAGTTTATCCTTTTTCATGAAGAGTGGCAGAGTCAAGGAAATACATTCCCTGTCTACAAAGAAACCCTGAGATTAAATAAAGCCTAATAGTTCACTATGCCACTGTCCTCTCAAGAATCTATGTTGCCACAAATCCCCCAAATTCTATTGTGTGTCCTTTTTACAACTTCAAACTCCAAATACTGTTACTTAGATTTGGTAGCATCCTAGACCATCACCCAAATAATTATGGAAGTACTACAAGGGAAAGGTAGAGATTCCTGTTTTTCCAGGCTGCAGTGTAGGACATTCAACTGCGACACAGTCCACTGAATGGGATATTTTGCCTCACATGTAACTTGCAGTTGTGTTGTTCAGAAGATACAAAACCACTAACAAGGCAATAGTTGCACATTTTTACTCCATAAATATCTCAGACAATCCCATTTCCTAAATATGTGCAGGGGGAAAATGGTACTACCATGTAGTAGTACCCAGGGTTTGATTGTTATATATACAAAAATTTGTTATCCTTTTTTAGATATTTAGGTGTATTTTTTTCATCTCCATCTGAGAATTAAGAATTAATATGAAACCTGTAAATGTTATTTTCAAAGCCATTTTAAAAGCCATTACATCTTCCTGAATTAGTTAGAGCATTACTTCCTGTCTTTACCTGAAGGATTTTAAAAAAAAAAATAAATATGTTTTATAAGTGATGGCAAAAGTCCAAAAAGAAAAGGGAACAGACAAAGATGGAGATGTTGCTGTTTGTATGTTGTAATTATTTCTAAAAAGGCTCTCCCAAATGAGTTTTTGGATCTGCTCCCTTCTTGCCCATAATCATTCTATTTATAGAGTGAACTAAGGTCTAATATGTAGGACTTGAGAGGTCTTTGCAGCCGGTAACTCAGTATCAGGCTGCTCACATATTTGTTGACACTGGCAGCATTGTAAGAATTATATTACTCTTGAGGATTTTCCCCTGTCAGTAACAAAAAGTTCTTTGTTATTTAAATGTGTTGCGCATATCTCCTTTTTTTTTCTTAAAGAAAGAAGTGCAAAGGTGAATAGTGGAAGAAAAGTCTTTTCCTTTGCCTTTCCTTTGCATAATAAAATCCTCTATAATTGGCTGGAAAATACAGTAAAATGTTTTGTAAATGTGAACTAAGAAGCTTAGGTTCTCCTTTCAAAGGACCTTACCAGATAGATATATATTGGCTGGAACTGCAAGTTCTATCACAATAACTATCTCTAGTCATGTCAGCGCATGAAGTGACATAGGTTAAAGTATCCATGATGATAATTTCCCTTTTACTATATCTTACTTCAGGCTGAGGGTGACCGGTTTTATCAGTCAGAAAACACAAACAATCAGAATTTTTTTTGAGTAGGATACCAAAGATGATTCCAAGTACACTAAAGTGATGTTTATTCTGGGTAGAAGTATCCTGTTGGCTGCCAGAAAATTACCATTGACAGAAATGAGTAACTACAAAGAAAATCAATCACTGAAACACATGTACAAATCCCAAGAGAGCTACATTTTTTTCAGTGTAAGCTTGATCTAGAACACCATGGCAGACACTTCCCAAAGAATTTAAGGCTCCTAACTCCACCTCTGTGGTTTCGATACTAAATCAGACATGAAACATTGTTTATGAAGTCAGAATATAACTTGTCATGGGTTTCTGGTTTTATGGAATTTGAAATTAAATAATTAATAACACTGTCTTGTAATATCATTCAGTAACTACATCACCTGGCCCTCAGCATCCTCTTGTACCTCCTGTAAAGCCTACACAAATGCGAAGAAAGCCCCTGCCTCCAAACACTGTGACTGGTAAACCGGGGAGTCCAGGTACCTCAGCCTTTCAGCATATTTTATTATGTGTAAGACAATACTGAACTCATATCTATTTAATATCTATAGGAAACGATCTTATGGAACATACAGGCCTGATGGCTTTTGTTTTCATACAAAAACTCTGTTTTCCTTTTGTTTTCCTAAACTAGTTATGTTAAAATCATCCTTAGTGAGGGAGCTGAAAGCAAAATAACGTAAAACAAGTCACCCTTTAAGAAGATCAACCTTAGGAACATTTCATGTCTACTAATTGCATCTGCAGTTACTTAATGTGCATGTCGGATGGGAGATATTGAATATTATGTTTCAATGTATACTCTCAACTGGTTATTTGTAAAGAAATTCTGTGCTATATACACAACACATCCATTAACCACTGCAAATAATGAGCTAGTAGGCCCCCAGAAATCTAACTGCACTAGGAGGTAGAGTGAGCAGAGTTATTTCATATGCAAAGAGTTTAACCTTTTTCTTGTGCTGCAGTGTTCCTGCTTCTCAGTATCAATATAAGAGCACACAGAAAATTTGTGGTTTCTATATTATTTTATTTTTTATCCTGAAGCTGATATTCAGTATCCTTATATATGTTTTGTCTGTGGATTCTATATAAGAATTCTTAGGCTAACATTATTGCAGGTAGTCAGGAACTATAATCTCATTATGCTTCGCATCATTAGAAATGCTTCCTTCTTCACATTACTCTCTGTAATTCATGGGAAATATAAAGGTCTTGGTTCTGCTTTGTTTCCTGATGGCTTTTTTTTCGCTTGTTTCATCTGGAGTTTTATGTGATATTAAGGCACTAGACCTAAATAATTTTTTAGTATTTTGTGCAGACTATTAGAAGCAAAAATCTCCAAGTTGGATGAAACAAGCTGTATATTTACTCAACAGCAGAGCTGATGTTTCCTTACTAATAGCTACAACAGACATTGATAGTCTCAAGCTGTGGTATAAAAAAAAGTTGACTTGATACATTTTGTTTTGCTTGTAATGGGGTGTATGCTCATTTTCTCTATGAAGTGTCTAATTAATTTACCAGTGTTCTGAAATGTCACCCTTCTTCCATAAACTACAAGCCAGATTACGTTGTAGTCGGCAGTTACCATACCTTCCCAGGCATTCAAGATGGAATACATTGGATTAGATGATTCAGTTCTTCTTTTTGGGGCCAGTAGATTTTCCTTTTTCTGTGTTTCCTAGTGTTTTATCCAGCTTGGTTTTAAATACCATAATTGAGTTTTTCCTAGTTCCCTAGAGAGAGTGTTCCACAGTACTAACAGGAAAAATTTGCTTCAGTATTCTTCTTAGATTTTGCCTGTCATAATTCTGTCCTGTTTCTCTTTCTCATTAACATCGTGATGAATTCCTTACTTGCATCTTTCTTACCTATCCAGTGGATGAGTATTATAGGAAAGTTTCTACCCAGACACTAGACTCCAGAAATGGAAAAAAAAAAAAAAAAAGGGAAAGATGCAAGTTCCAGAATCTTTGTGAAACTGGATTCTAGTGGGAATCTTAATAAATTTCCACTCTATTAAGGAAATCAGTGGAAGGTAGGGATATTTGTTGTTTTAAACTTGGTTCACCAGCGTTCTGCCTTCAGTCACCATGTTCTTATTTTCTTGTATGTGGGGAATGTAACTACTTTGTGTAGTTCTTCAGTTTTGGGGGGTTGAGATTTCACAGTCATGCAGTGGTAACCTGGGAATACCTGCACGTTTTGTAAATGTAGTTTTTGTCTTCACAGCTAATTTGAAAGCAATTAAGTTATCCTTTACGATGGATTGTTTGCTTTGTAGAAACTTGTTTTCATTATTAGGTGATAACAGCTGAGGAGTAAAAGCAATGTCATTAATCTAAAACAGTTTTTAAAATAGCTATTTAATTATGGGAGATAATATTACCTCTATGAGTTTCTGTTTAAACTTACGGTGCCTGTTACAGAACACACCAGTTCAGAAGCCTTTTTCCTTGGGTCATGTAGTCTTATAAATGTTAGAAATGGTGTACTTGGTTGCATTTTTCTTACCTCCATTTGAAGTGCATCTTAATTTCATTTACTGGAAGATCCAGTACTATTCCATGGTTAAACTCTTAATGCAGACCATAGTTAAGTTTATCATTATGCATGTTCAATCTCTATCCTTGCTAATACATGTGCTGTATTGAGAGTAAAAATTAAATGACCCTAGTTATATTTGAGGGAAGAATCCAGGTTCAGTCACAGAGTTCAGGTATTTCATCTTATAATTCATGAAGCAATATCCAATTTTATTTGATAATCACAAATGTCAATGCCGCTCATTTTGCATCCTTTCACCAATCTGTGTAGGATGGTTCTGCGTATTAAGCCATGTCATATTCTAGCTGACTGAAGTCTTCCAAGACAATCTCCCAGTAGCAAAAAAATTTCTTATTGCGTTTCAGGAGTAGGTGATATTGGCAATATGGGCAACTTCGAACTTTCCTAAATCCAGCTAGAAGCTGGGAATGCCATAGTTTAAACAAAAATACTTGTTTCATGAAGCAGTTGTCACAAATATGAGTTCTGATAGAAAATCAGAAAGGTATTCCACTCTGCTTTGTTGCTACAAGTTCCTCCTTCTGTCACTATAGCTAAAGCTGCTAGACCTACATCACCTGTGAGGACAGGGACATCATATAAGACACCAACAGCTTTTGCAACTCCAGAGTATTACGGTAAGCATATTGCAGGCAGTTCTGGCTTCTTTTTTTTCTTTTTTTTTTCTTTTTTTTTTCTTTTGCTTTCCTTTCCTAAAACATATTAATGCATTGTATATTTAATAGAAAAAGTATTCTGTCTAGCATGATTCCAAATTCCTTTATGCTGTTTTGCAACTTTTCTAACTTGGCTAAAGGCATCTGGCTCTCATATAATACACACCTTGGTAACTGAGAACATGATGGCCCTTCCATTTTCCTAGAAGTTAATATACACTTAGTAAGCTTTCAACACTACCCAGTGGCTGGTTTAAATGTATGAGTGGAGTAGGTAAGATGCTTCTTTTCCTGAATGTTTCTTTCTAAATGGGACATAAATTCAAATTACTGTTTGACAGGGACTGGTAGTGCTCAACATAGTTGTAATATCCTCTTAACTGTCTGATCAATCTGCCACAATTTAGATAGGAAAAGTTGCAATATGGCAAATATAGTGGTTAGTTGATAATTTGCCCTTTTATAAAATTGGGAGTTAACTACAAGTTCAGATCTAAATCTCTTCCAAGTGTTTTCGGTTTGGGGGAGGGTGTGCTTTGAATTATTTTTTCAGCCAAATCATGCATTTCTAGATCTATTGTCATGAATGATGCTGTTTCTAATTTTCCTGGACTTTCAGTAACACTGAAATTCTTGTCTTCTTATAGTGATCATGAACTCCCTGTGACCCTTAGTGCTCCAGAAAGCAAGCCAGACGCTAGATTTATTAAAATATTCTTCTTGTGAATATATTGTGTTTTGTCCATAGAGGTCCGTTGTGGTATTTCCATCTAAGAGAGAATTCTGTTCAGTCTAGCGGCTATTTAACACAAAATTATTATCATGAATCCTGACTGCTCTAGCACATTTCTGCTCACTAGCATATTTGCATTCAATTTCCTTCAAATTTTGTGGAAGTTATACACTCTGGAAACAACCATCTCTTTACTTAACATCACAGTGAAAATAGAGACCTTAAAAGGGAAGGAGATATCTGGGAGCAAAGATCTACCATGAAAGAGTTTTACCATGATTTAAAATGCCAAACAAACTGTGAAATGCTGCAGTTCTGACATTGAAATCTCATATTTATTGTAAGATGAGTTATAAACTGTCTCCCACAGTTGATGTAACTGTCTTCAGCTCAAGTCCTACATCAGAAACAGATTCTTCAGGCAAACCGAGGTACCAAGGTATGATTTTAATAGCTATTGTGTTTTTATTTGAGGGAATGTATGAAGACTGACTTATCTTGCATCAGAATTATCCCTTTTGGATATTTGAAGGCCAAAACTTCATTCGATTCTGTTTCACTTTACTGTCACATGAAAGGACTGTAATGCAGACCATCAGCTTATTATTGACTAAATTTTATTTCTCTCCGATTGCCTTCCCTACTACCACCTCCTAGTTTACAGTCTTGCCCACGAATGTGTTGTGGCTCTTCCTGTATGCTAGCCATAGTACACTGTTCACATTCTAGCAAACTACATGAAAATCTTCCTGTAGACTTTCAAGCATAAATGCAGAAGTATTGCTCCAACCCCAGTACATCCATCATATTTGCTTTACCTCTCGTTCCACAATGTGCACATTCAGATAGTCTAGTAACATGGTAACATATACTAGACTAGATTATAAAATAGACAAGTTATTGCTGTTGCAGTAATCTTAAGAGTTTAGCGAGGTGAGATGACAGGAAGAAGTGCTTTTGTACCAAACAATTTTTCGGGCATTTTGCTTGTTCTAGTAAGGGCTACTACATTTCTGAAATCACTGCTGCTCTTTCAAGAGCTTAATATTTCCATCCAGTAGAAGCTTCAGTTTTAGAACTAATGTGTTTATCTTCAGTAGTCATCTTTCCCTAGTTTTGATGCGGAGTAGAAGACATTTGCTTCATAAGGTTTGTTTCAAGGTTTTGTCTTGTACCACTGACAACGATTAAGACTTTGACAGTCACTTTATATACTACAAGTTTAATGGTGGAATTATTCTGTACTAAGCTTGTTACTCTTTCTGATGAAACAAAGCGGTGATAGGCATTGCCTCTTTGCATTAGCATAGTACTCAAAAGCTGTAAACTGATTTGTAAGAGTCTTTTTCTACATTAGTCATTTTACTGCAGAAGGACTAAAGTTAATTTTCCTATTTTATGACATAAGTGAATTTTTTCATACAGTGCACATGAACCACTAATACTTTCAGAGTGATATTTCATCAGTGGTGTCAATGAGAAAGGACTGAAAGCAGTGCAGATTCCAAGATTAACAACAAAAAAACCCCAACAAGCAGCTTAATACTGAATGTATGTTTTTTATTCTTAAACATTTATGTCTGACATTGACTTGTTATGCAGATTTTTACTTGCTGTCCTGAGATGGAAGTTGTGCACTAGATCAAATGACATTGACATTTTGTAAAAACGTTGTATTGAATAACAGCTCTTTCCTGTTGCTCTTAGCCCCCCATGTCAAGTATATGAAGAAAGATCATGATGTACCTTGCTCTATCACAAGCTCTCTTGAACATTTTCCTCAAGAAGAAGTTGGTGCCAAGGAAGAACCTACTCGCCCTCCACAAAATCCTCCAACCAACCTCACAGTGGTGACTGTTGAAGGCTGTCCAACTTTTGTCATACTGGACTGGGAAAAACCAGAGAATGACAGTGTTACTGGTTAGTTTGATTTGTTTTCTCAATTGTATTAAAATACAGTATTTCCACCTTATTTTTACTTTCACAGGGATTTTATGCCATTTCAAAAAAACCACTTTGTCAGGGAGTCTTACACTCCAGTGCTTTTTATTTTGTGCCATTGTCAACTCCAGTGTGGATAAAAAAACTACTAAAAGATTAGGGTAAGATTTTCACAACTGTATCATTGGTATCAGTGGTGACGCAAAAAGATACTTAGCAAGTATAACTCTACATCTTCTCTTAACTTCCGGCTTCTCAGTATACAGGTTCTGTTAAGCTCTTTCCAAGAAGATTCAGCAGTGTGCCAGTAGTCTTTATAATCTATATATGCATACACATAATGTAGACATATTTTTTGACCTGAGAATATTGATCAGTGGGCCGGACACAATGAAATCTTACATTCATCTAGTAAGTCAGTAGAACTCTGTCAGCATAGTACTTGCTGTATCCACCATAAGGTCACCAAGTTCATCAATCAGTACATAGACCTTTCATAATTTTTCTCTTGTCTTCTGTGTATCAAGGGAAGCTTACCAAAACTGAACATTTAAATTAATTAACAACTGAAAACTATGGTTCTTCTTTAGTGTTAGGAAAATAGCTTTTTCTTTTTCTTTTTTACTGTGGACATAAAAAAGTGATATGAAAAATTCCTGGGTCAACACAGCCATGATGTGATTACGCTTCATTGCATTACAAGTGAGTGCAACAGATAGAACAGATAAGACTAGTGAGGACTAAGGTCATTAGCCATGCACTTAAGCAAGTAAGTGGGATGTTTTCAATTGTTGTTCTATATGCTTACCATGAGAGATTTCAGTGCAAATGTATTGTGAGGTGACTGTCACAAGCAAGGCCACTCTCTTGTCTAAATTTGTCCTTCCTTGATTTTCTATAAATAATTACTAGGTCTAGCCTCTATTCATTCTTGCTCTTCCTTCCATTTTTTAAAAATAATAAATACAAAACCAAAGCGACACTGAAAACAAAAATTAGCCTGCACTTCTTTTCTTCTGGGAAAGATGAAGTTGGCCCTTCTGCTAGATTAATAGTAATAAAAAAGAGACAAAAGGCTAATAAAAAGTACCAACAAGAGAAAGGAATGATTACCTGATTTGTCTTCCACAATATTATTCATCCTGGAAGAAAAGGAAGCGTGAGCTTATTGTTAACCTTAGAATTAGGCTGAAGATAGGCTCTCTGTGAACACTTGCCACTGCAGGCAGTTCTGTAGTGATTCTTTTTGTTCAGGGAAAAGCTTTTTTCTTGCTGTTGCCGTTTTGAGGCCTACTTCATATACGAGTCCTTAGCTTGATTGGATCAGATAAAATAATATAGTCCACATGTTTTCTTAGAAGTAGATTTGCTGTTTTCTTGAGTATGTTAATGAAACCACTGCAGTACAAAAATTTGTATTGCAAAAATCTGGTAAATTTTCCAGTAAAACATACGTGATCTAATGATGAGAGCAAGGCCTAGTTACCTTTTGATACTATTTCCTTTCTTTTTCAATGCATTTTGTGAAACACAGAACAAGCCATACTGTTTCTTCTGAGACTTTAGGTGGAAAACCTTACTCTGTTCAGTTGTAATAAGCATTTGTAAAAGCATTTCATTGGGTATTTTCTCTTCTATAAGACTGTTCTGTGATAACTGAGACACCTGGCATATCCTTCCCCAGTCTGGAAAAGAAGATTAAAACCTTCTGCAGAATATGTGACAAACACTAATTTGGCATCACTGAGAGAAACTGTAGTTTTCAGTCTAGCTGTCTTCCTATCTAGATGTAACAGCTTTTCCATAAATACTATCTTTATTCTTTTTAGCTTCAATGCAAAATACAAAATGTTTGAACTCTCATTGAGTTTTTCTCCCTCATCTTAACTTTAAAAAAATCACACAGTTAACGACTCATCAAAGGACACTTTCTGAATTAAAGAGAAGGCATTGACTCCCATTTTCTGAAAACAGTGATTACTTCATGTTGGCACCAGTACTTGTTTAGAGAGATTTAAATCAAGTTTTCTGTCATGTCTTTTTATTTTTGTAGTTTATACAAGGTTTTTCAATCATCTGATTCAGGCATCGCATCTCTTCCTTAATGCACTCTTTCAGGTAGAACTGTGGAAATAGAAAATGTATAATTTAGAGCCATTTTTTAAAGGTTACATTGCTTGACATTTAGCTACACATAAGGAGTTTCATCATACTGGGTGTTCCTAAAAAAAAGAAATATTTGCATTTCAGTAATGAAAAGGTCTGATAAACAGTAACCAAAACAGCCATCAAGCTTAACTTCTTGTTTTCCTAAAATCTGCAAATATCATGAACCAAGACACTTTTGCTAGTTCTCCACTTCTCCTGTTGTGTTGTCACAGAAATGCAGGGCAGTTTGTTGGCTTGTGCACTCAAACTCATGTGCTAACAGGCAGATACTGGATGTGATCTGTAGCTCTTTGTGTGTGTATGGGCATGTACACACATGCATGCATGCCCATTCACATGTACTCTGTTTTCTTTTCCAACTTAAATGAATTAAAAAATTCAAATCACATATTGACTTGGAGCTGGCAGAAGGATTGAATTCCTGTCAAGTTACCTACTCATTCTCTATTTAGATGTACCTAAGGCAGTGTGTATCCACCTTCTTTCCCATGCTTCTTAATGAGAATAATTTCTCTAATGAGGTTTAATTAGGACTAATAAGGGCTTTTCTGTGTGATTTTTTTCACCATGGTTCATAGCCCTTGGTGACTATAAAGGAAAAGGTCTTCCAAAAGGTTTCCAAAAAGGAAATGCACAGAGAGAAAACACAGATATGTTTTGCACAATACTATCAATGCTGATATCTTTAGTTGTTGCATTGGGGTCTCACTTGAACAAATTATTTAAAGTAAAAGCCTTCTACTTTTTTTTCCCTCCCCCACCCTCTTCCCTTCTCCCCATCTGATTTTATCTTTCTATGTTGACAAGTATGTCTCCTTGTATTCAGAACTGAAAAACATGTCAAATAAAAGCCTTACAGCTTGCTAGTGTTTAGTAAACAAGTCAAAAATTAATATTATCATTTAAAAAAAAAACCAAGAAAGTGATTTTCTAGAGGTTTTGTAGCTGTTGGTAGGTGGTCTCTGTCCTCACCTGCTTTATTGATTGTGTTGTAGATATAAATACTTACTGCAGATATTCTTTGAAAATATTCTCCTTTGCTAGCTTGCAATTACAAAGCTACACTTGGTATTAAAGACAGGATTTAGGAAGGAAAGAGGCTGGGGAGGCTGTGAATTTCTTTGTGAAGAGAGTTAAAATAGCAGTATACTCAGTGCCTTCATTGGAAGAGGTTGTTATGAATCAGGACAGAGGTAGCCTGATAAAGAGAGACTATGCCTTGGACAAGGCTACAGCTAAATGCATAGCTTCTTCCTAATCATCTGTTGTTAACTCCCTGTTCAGAGCATGGCTTGTGCCTGATGATGCATCCCAGTGAGATAAAAAGAAAGTAGTGAGACTCTATAAATCATATAAATACAGAAATAAATTTATGCAAAATTGTTTCATTCTGAACTGGCAGATTCTCAAAGTGCACAATCCATGTTAGTTGGGCAGTTTCCTTTGGAAATCTTAAAAATATAGTTCTTATTTTAAGTTAATCAAAGTTTAAGAATTTAGAAACTGTGTTTTCATCTTTTCATCCAAACTGCAGGATGCTTATATTTATTTGTGTTTGGAATATTGTCACTCATGGACCTTTGGGCAGAAGTGAGATGTTGAGTATCCTCTATCCCATAATTGAATTATGAGGAAGGATAAGGGGCTGGGCACTCAGTAATCTGGAATTGGACCTCTTTCGTAACAATTTTATCATACTAATGGCCCGACTGATTCACACAAGATGTCCATGTCACCTATTAGACAGTAGGAGTGGAAATCTGATGAGAAAAGAAAGACCAGTGACGAAGCTCAGGCAAGAGCAATTATTTAAACAAATTTTTCTTTGCTGTAATTTTCCAGAGTATGAGATTGTGTCAACTGAAAATGGAGCAAGTGATGGTGAAAAGGAGAAATCGATTATCACTACAAATCAAACCCATTCTACTGTGGAAAACCTAAAACCTGATACAAGGTAACTAAATAAAATAATTTGCTAAGTTCATCAACTATTTTAGACTGTCAGCTCTCTGCCACTTCAAGCGAAAATACATATGTATATAAGACCAAATTGGTTTTACTCCTGTTCTGATAAGAAAAAGGCATGCTTTGGGTTTGCTTTCTTTTAAGTTAAAGACAGATCTGAGGAATCCTTAGGAAATTTCCAATAATATATATGGTCTGGACAAAGGCCTGAAGTGACTTGTTCTATCAGAAAAGTTAATAGTCAAATGTAAGAAAATGTAGTATTTTTTATCAAAAAAAATCCCTCATCTTTAATTTAGCAGATAAAGAAACAAGGTGAACACAAGAAATATAAACCTGATACAGTGAGATCATGACTTATGTACAGAGTTTTCTCTCTCTATGATACAAGGAAGCTCAGCATAACTGACAGAGGCTGCTTGCCTATTTACATGGATGTTAATTCAAATACAGGAATGCAAGTTAGGTCACTGTACAAAGACTGACCATTGCACTGCACCATAGAGAGGAAAGATACATTTCTCCTATATATGTAGTTTTCTTTCAGTGTCTCAAAAGAAGCTGGCAAGTTAAAAATTGTCAGTGAATTCCAGTCGATGCTGTACACCTCATGCAACCAGTCTAAATAAGTATTATTCTTTTCTAAAAAAATATCTCATCATATTTTTCTGGTAATACTCAGAACAGGGAAGAAAAACACTTGTCCTGTGTTTGTGTTGCTTATTGATTGCATCAGAAAGTTGATGAATGAAACATTGGGTTTTGCTTGTAAGAACAACAATTTGGCTTTGATAACTGGATTTTTCTGTTTCAGATAAACTGTCCTTTTCTATTATTATCCTTAAATTGGTAACACGGCACAAAATTCTGCATAGAATCCACCTTAAACATTTTTAGGCAATATGTGGTTTAATCTGGGATGTTTCTTAGCTTACGTATTTGTGACCAGCAGCTTCTAGAAGGAGGAATGAGAAACTATTGCAGAAAGTGGTGGAGAAGGAATAAGAATTGGAAAAGACAGGCATGGGAAACTGTGATACCCAAAAAGAGCTTCTTTGAGAGACTCCAAACCTCATAAGAGTTTTGTGACTAGAATCACTGTGTGTTGCATCAAGAATATCTCTGTAATTTCTTAAAAGGCATGTGGCCTGTGAGAAGGTGAACAGCTATGTTGTTCTGTCTTGTTAAGAGGCAGAAATGGGATGAATTTTAAGTGCAGAAAAGGCATGGAAGCAAAGTCAAGTCCTTGTTGCTGACAGCAATGTCTAGGCAGCCAAAAGAGAAAAGCATATTTAAAAAGCTCTTTGTTCAAAAAGAAAGCAAGATGGAGGTAGACAGACGCAGCTGGAACCATTGGAAAGGTCATAAGGAAGGCAGGAGCTATGGAGAAGCAAATAAGATGGGGGTTTTTAACTTTAATTTGTAATTCTGTCAACACTATGAGAGGATTTGGGGGTTTTGGTAAGCAAGTGCAGACCAAAGACCATGGAGGAAAGCTATAACTTGGAGCATGGATTTTGTTAAAAGAAGCTAGACATGAGATCAATACTGACTGGTGATGGGTGACTTAAGACATAAACGGATAACTTCAAAAAGGAAAGACAGTGAAAATCTCTCTGAATTCAGGAAGCCATTGCCCAGATCAGAAAGCCTTCGATACAGTTTGCAGCGGTGCCTGTCCCTCAAGCTGCAAGGATTTGAAGGATGAAAAGCCCATTTCAAGAGTGTTCAATCAAACTCCCATTTCAAAATATGCTTCCTAATTTTGAGGACAACTTTAGAGCTTTGGCAGAAGTGTAAGGAATTTTTGCTGTTACCATCTGAATCCAGGTTT
The DNA here is from genome assembly GCA_033558235.1 of Neomorphus geoffroyi. Taxonomy (NCBI): domain Eukaryota; kingdom Metazoa; phylum Chordata; class Aves; order Cuculiformes; family Neomorphidae; genus Neomorphus; species Neomorphus geoffroyi. Next base: position 85,214,790 of record JAUMJM010000005.1, read on the forward strand.
GTTGCAAGGAATGGCAAATGTCCATAATAAAAGTCTCCTGCCCATCAGAAGCTGATTGCTGACTAGATGAAGAAATTGGACCTGTAAACAAAACTAACTGAAAATAGGAGGAAGGGAGACAGTAAATTAATTGAGTCCCTGAAATGTCTGCAAATTCATCAAGTAATACATTAAGATTCAGAAGCAGACTTTTCCATGACTAACCTTGAAGGAATAAGCTGTAGAAGAGGTGAAGCTGTAAAAGGAACTGGGAAGAGGAAAAGAAATCCCTCTCACAAATGACTGACATTTACAAAACTACCAGCAAGTACATGGAAAGAGAGTTATGCATTAGCAGAAGGTGGATCAACTGGGGAAGAAGCTCTTGGCCTTGAAACTCTTGGGAGAATCTAGCAAGCTGAATTTGGGAGTCTATTTTTTCCAGCTTTACTGAAGCCATTTGTGAGGTTCTGTGAATCCCATATGCTGCTCTGAAGGCTCAGTGCATCCAGAGCTGAAGATAGTTCATGACAAATCTAAAACAGACCCAAACAGAGAGATTCCAAAATGAATAAAAACATTCATGAATGTGGTATCTCACTCTCCATGGGCAAATTTAAACAAACATGATCCTATAACAGCAAGACGGTTGAAGTTCTCCAGATGCCTGCTCTTTAGGAGAGGTCTGCATGGTCTGCAGTCACACTACTTTCACAGTATCACAGTATCATAAGGTTGGAAAAGACCTTTGAAATCATCGAGTCCAACCTATGACCCAACACCTACACCTACTCCTACTTGTCGACTACACCATGTCACTAAGAGCCTCATCCAATCTCTCTTTAAACACCTCCAGGGATGGAGGTGTTGAGGTAAATCAGGTAGGATATGTCAGTGCCTGGCCCAGATGCTAAAGTGTTAATCATTCGCATTTGTCTGGAGAGGAGCAAGACAAACAGCTCCTCAGTATGAAGGAGGCAGAACAAACAGCAAGTCAAAACTTGGTTCATCCAAGCATGCCAGATCATGCTGTTTGTTTGCTTTTCTCTTCTTACATTCTTCTTTCAAATAAGTCATACCAGTACACCTCTGGGAAGCTCTGCAGTAAGACAGACACTCTTCTTCCTTTCAACTGGCCATTTGACAAGGCAGCTTTTAAACATTAGGAGCTAATGGCCAAACTTTGAATATTTAAGAAATTTGGATAGTGTTAGAGAAGCAAGAATGAGTGTCTCTTACAGTCTCTCATGAAAAATCGCATGTGTGACTGCAACTGTCAGTAAGTAAAAACATAGAAGTTAAATGGGATACAAATTTCTATGAATCATAGGATTGTCATGGAGTATTCTGTGTGTCCATTTAACTGTCTGAAAAGTGACTAGATCCAGAAAAATTGCATTTGGCTGAAAAAGAATTCAGACTTTCAGTGCAGTTAAGAGGTGTTTGCTTTTAACAGACTCGTATCATGCTATTGTGGAAATGAATGGATTTTCATACACATGCAACAGCTTGTGAGGGGTACTTTTAAACAAATGAAATTGCATAAATTATAACAGTTTGTCGTATCTCGTTTGTCTTATCTCTTGTTTGTCTTGTAATATATAAGCCAGCTTTATGTGTTACTTGATTGCAAGACATCGAGACTCTAAGACAAGAATAGACTACTGATTTGGAAATCTATCTAACTGTAAGGACATACAACCTTTAAATAAATGTGGGACACAGTTGCTTTCCAACACAACTGCTTGATTTAAAAAAATCTAAAAGCTCCTCTGAAATGTGATTTTGTTGGAGCACTAGATACCCTATGCCTTTTGCCCAAGAAAAGGCACATCGTATCTGTGTTGTTCTCTCACAGTAAGGCATGCTTGACAGCTGACTTCACATTCATTTAAAAGATTTTTCCGTATAGGACAAGTATCTTGGCCTATTTTTCACCTGGAGAACTGCCATATATGGTGCTTGCAGTATTTCACCGTTACATCTTAGAAAACTTCTGACAGTTTAAGTAACCTGGAAAGTTCAAGTCTTGATATCCATTATTTGGTTGGTCACAGTTCTTGGAACTGCTACTGTTTCTGGCATTAAGCTGATGTCTGGGTCCATTCTAAAATTCTGTTTCATTTCATCAGATATTTTGCTCTTGAATGTAACTTCTACCTGAAATCTCCCAAAGCATGTAGCATGGTTATACTGTGTGAGCTAGGTAAATATATACCTGCTTATTGCAGGGAGAGTTAATTGGATAGAACTTGTGTCTGGAGAGGAAAACATAAAACTCTTGTTTTATGAATGTTTTCTGGTTAAGTATTTCTATTATAGATGTTCTTCTGTGATATAATAATCACGTATGCACAGCTGTTGATTACAACTTTGTACTGCAGTTTGTTTTTATTACCCTTTACATTATTTCCAAGAATTTTAGAGTAGATCCTGGTCACATTTGACTTAACTCTCTTTTCAGTATCACACTTAAATACACACCAAATTTTCTGCAGTTTTTGCCATCCTTCAATTGGTCCTTCACATGTTAAATGAATGAAAGCCAAATTGCATTCATATTTCCTTCTTCTGTTGTTTTTAGTCTGAACAAGTACTGGACTACTCACTGTAACTGTTGATCAAACAGCGTCTTTACTGTGTTTGTTGATTGACACTGGGCAACCTATTGTAGCTTTTAAGTCAGTCCTGTTGTGAAAAGGGGCCTAGACCAGATGACTTTTGTAGGCCTCTCCCAAGCTATATTATTGTATCTTAGAGGTACTTTCTGATCTTCTAAGTCTCAGCTTCGCCTGTTTTCTTTAATGCCACCTTAGCCTGGTGGTTTTGTATGTTGATGCAAATGTCATTCATTTCTTAGTGAAGAAAAATGAGAAAAAGGGCTGTACCAGTATGAACGAATCTGTCAGTTTAATTTTTCATCCTTCACACAGAAATTCTGCCATATTTATACTGAGAAAACTGCCACAGGTTTTCTAAGAAATGTGCCATTTATTCAACTTGGAAAACAGTCAAAGTCATACTACAAGACTGATAGTTTTGGTCAACGCAGTTACAGCCTAGCTTCCAAGCAGTCATTTGAGAAGTGAGACCTGTAATATTCCATCTAACTTGTCACAGAAGTCCCTTGGTTTTGAGTTTCTTTCCAAGGCTGCTCACACTGAAACTCGTGGTTCCATTGGCATGCCCAGGACTCGGAGCTTTTTATCTGTACTTAAAATTATTCTTAGTTTTTTGGTAAACACTTCCCTTAAAAAGGAAGTATTGCAGTAACATCTCTTATGCTAATAACCAAGCAAGATCTCCCATATGTTGAGTCAAAGTAAGGTCATTATCCACAATTTTCAGTGTTTCCCTCCTTGAGATGCTTTTTTCTAATAAACCTTGAGAGGCCTGAGGTAGAAATAGCCTTACTGCAATTTTGATTTCTTCATTCTGTCTCTTGTGCAGTAATAATGGTGCTCATCTGCATCTTCTCCTTCATTAAAATCAGTTTCACTGACCTGCAGTTTTTTCATAAACCTTTCCTAGCCCAGAATATTAAATGCAGATATTGTCATTTTTTTACTTCTAATTCGATTTTCCTGTTACAAAAGAAATTTTAGGGCTTTAGTTTGTTTTTTTTTTACTAGTTTTGAAGTTTTCTAAATCCTTAAAATTGATTTATTTAAGTCTTCCAGTCATCTGATAGAGTATCATTTTGACTTTTTCTGTTATTTCTGCTAGTTTCTCTGCCAAAATACATAGTTCTTATTTCTGTATCCCTGCCCTATCTTGAATTTCTTTTTAAATTAGATCTTTCATTCTGGTGGTTTGTTTAAGGGCAATTAAGTTCATAGAACATACCACCGGTGTCCAGGAAACTTTGCAGCACTTATTTCTATACAAGCCTTCAGAAAAAGAGTCTGATTACTAATGAAAATAGTTCTCATGCATGTTTGTGTTGGCAGTAATTGGATAGCAATAAAGAAAAAATATTAAAACAGTAGTCAGAGATGTACCAAATAGCTCTGGGGAAATTCAGGTAGCCATTAATGTAGAGGATGTCTCCCACCAGCCTGCTGGTGTAGATTTTTCGTAGAAAAACATTTTAAGAATAAACAAAAACCTGCAATGCCTGCAATCCACCAGTCTGTAAAACTTCCCTTCAGGTACTGATCCTTTGCTGGTTAAATAGTTTGGTGATTTCAGATACACTTCACTACTTGTTAAATACATTTTGAGTGTTCTCTTTTGGGCTTTTGAATTAGACTGTGTCACAAGGCAATGTATATTTTCAGCCATGAGGTCTCTTGATGAATATAAAGAGCAGGAAACTTAAATAAAAAAAAATGAAAAATCCAAGGCCTTAAGAAAATAAACAAACCCCCAAAAAACAACCAGCCAACGAAAACTGTAAAGAAAACATGAAGTGTGTTGTACATATGAATGTACCAAACCTTTTACAATGTATGTAGATGGTTTCCTTCAAAAGTTTTTTCATGTCTTACAAAATCTATGAAACAAAAAAGAAGATGTTACCATAATATACGTAAAAGCCATACCAAGTAAGTCCTCAGCCCTCTACTGAATAGGCTTTTTGTACACTTATTCACAATAATTAATACCATCCTGCTTAGGCTGTTATTACCATTACCTAGTAGTGTTTTGTATTGCAGTTAGCATCCAAAATGTGCCAACCCCATACAAGACAGAAAAATCTACCAATTCAGAGAGCTTAGCAAGGATCAAAAGATGAGAACTACAGTGAAAGTTACAATGCAGAAAAATACAGAAAGTGTCAGAAAAATGCTGAAGATTTTTAACTCTATTACAAAAGTAACAGGTTTCTGTATTAAATTGTTGTTGATGTCAGGGTTCATGGGTAAGCATTTCCTGTTTCTCTTGGCCCTTCTTCCAACTTGATTAGGAGAAAGACTCCTCAGACAAACACAACACTTCATTTCTCTCTTTTTTAATTTTCTTCTCTTAAAACTAGTTTTATTAACAATGTCTGATCATACTGCTATCCAAGCACACTCAGTAGAGACAGAGAAGCTCTATATGTAGAGACAGTCCTGCACGATGGTCATTTAACCATCACCAGCATCTTCCCAGCAACTGACCTGGAGTCCCAGGACTGTACTCAGCTGCTCCAGTCACCCTGTTATGCTGAAAATCTCTCTTCACCTATTTTCAGCTCTGCACTCTTCAGTCTTCTACTTTTGCATGATTTGAGAAATGCAGGAGTGTCTCTGTCTGCCAAATTTCCATGTGGAATAGCAATTTCCTATGGTGGAAAAATATGCTCTGCACAGTAATTACTTTAAGTCAAGTCCACTTAATCTCCACAATGACTTCTACTGTCCTGTGCAGTTTGGGAGGATTTTGGAGGCCTAGTCTCTAAAGTTGGTAGGACAGCAATTTTGTAGATGTTAGAAGTGCAACATATGTTATATTGCTGCATATATTGAGTAGACGAATTTTTGGCATCATAGCCACACAGATAAAAAGATGGAATAGAGACTCCGGTTTCTCATGAATAAGTCTAGCTAAGAGGTAGACACGGGATAATCATTACGTAGCTTTCCTATTTCCCTTTATTAATTTTATCCTACACACTTTCTTGAACCTCTAATCTTTTTTCCCCTACTTTATTGTTTGTTTAGAATGTATAAGATTGCAGCAGGTACCCTTTTTTTCACCATTTGATTTTTGATTTTTCAGATCTTTCACATAGCACACAGAAAGGGAGACTTTAAATGTTTTTTCTATAAAGAGAGCCATACCATGACTGTAAAACTACAGTTAGATCTGTAAAATCTACAAAACTGTGAGCTCAGTCTAACTTTTTCTTTCTCTCCCTTTCATTCAATCAGTTACTTGTTTTCATCTCCAAAAATGATCGTTTGTTGTTCTTGTACTGCTGCAGCCACTGTTATTGTTTCAGGACTGAATGTGGCAGCGGAAAGGAGGCTGTGATGCTTGGGCATCTGTGAAAACGTGTGCCACAAAACTGTAGAATTCTATATATCATAATTTAAAAAATTTGTTTTTTAACACTATTAATAGGAGACTCCTATACCTAACTAAGCTAAACTTTGGAAATTTCTTGATTACTTTCCTTTTCTCTTGTTTTGTTTATATGTTTCCATGAGCTGAAATCTCTATGTTAGATTGCAGTTCTTTGTTTCAGTCTTGCCATAATTTTCCCAACTGTGGTTTGAGATTTTGCAGAGATCCTGGTGGTCCTTAGACCACAATTCAAAAAAACACTGCTTGGAAAATATTCAGTCTTCAGCTCTTGCTTTGGTGTTTTTATTGCGTTAAAGAATTAATGGATCCAATTTCATCAGATTAAGTCCTTTGGGGAATCAAACTGTTTCTTATGAAGAATCTTGCCTAATGCAACTCAAAGTAGGGTGTTACCAGCTCTTGAAGACAGTATATTTGTACAAAAATCAGCAAAATACTTCAATTCCTTTCAAAATCCTCCACTCTCTTGTCCAGATTGTGATTTTCTGCCTGACACAGGCATGTAAATCCTGCTTGCAGAATCTATGAAACGCTTTCATATTCAAGTGAGATCCAGATACGCTGACTGTAGATTTTTATCTGCAGTTCACACTTGTCTGTGTCATTACCTTCTGAGTCCTTGTATCTGCCCAGTCCAGTTCCATAATGGCGTTCCACACACTCAGGTTTTACAGGAAGGGACAACTCTCTGCAGGGACAACTGTTAATGGGGAGGCATTAGAGTTAAGATTAGGCTTATGGTTCAGTTTAAGGTTAGGATTAGGGTTAGAGTTGTCCCTGCAAAGAGTTGTCCCTGCAGAAATTTGTCCCCACAGAGAGCTGGCCTAATCCCCAGTTTCGGTCCTTATCTTATAGCCAGTCCTATGGAACCAAAAAACTCAAGTTCAGGAATCCTAGCAGTGCTCTTCATATTTTCCTTTTGTTTTCATACAAAGGGACACAAACAGATTATTATCACCCATCGTGTCAAACCATAAAATACCCATAAAGCAATAGAACATGCCATGTTGAGCTATCAGTGATCAAAATTAGAGTAATAGTTCTAGATAAAGTGTTCCTACTGTGAAGGAAGCATGAAAACATCTTTGGAGTCTTTTTTTCTCTAGGTATGCATTGATTTGTAGATTGTCCAAAATGTATGTCTAGTTATTACTTTAAGAATCTCAGAATAATGGCAAATCTACATCAACAATCCTTCAGAAGGAACTGCTTTGTAACAGTACTCAGGATAACGACCTTTCCTATTAGATAAGAATACTTCTTGAACAAAAAGTTACTGTACATATTGTTCAATGTGACTGTTAACTACTCAGATCCAGTTTTTAAAAGCAAGTATTTGTTTAAACAATTTGAAGTTGATCATTAAGAATATTTTGTGCCTAGAACTTATTATTTTACTATTTATTTAATGTCTCCCTCCTACAATAAGGTAATATGAGTTCTCAAAGCAGTTTTGTAGAATGTTCAAATAAATGTTAAGATTACTCCAGACTTTTTAAAGCTCAAAAGAAGCCCATGTCTTACTTAAAAAATGTCCATCAGTTACCTACAATGCATCTGTTCAGCATAACAATCTTTGTAAGCATTTCCCTTAGAAAAGAGAAGTAAACCCAGAAATAAAGGCAATTGCTTATGTTAGCAATTTCGATGAAATATTGTCTTAGTAGTACTGTGAATGGAAAACAGTTGCTTAGTACTGCATGATTACTCCATTGAGGTTAATTAGTAAGCTGTTCGGGTTTTGCAGGAGCCAAGAAACAAGAAGAGGTAATCCAAAGTTTGGACTGAATTATTGTGTCTCTTGTAGGGACTTGCAAATGAAGTTCACAAATTTCCAACTGTAAGAGAGTGGTATGGGTTTTTTTCTTTAGAAAATTGCTTTTTGGAAACAACTTCATCAATACACTACAATGCTATGCTTTAGTCATGAGCTACCAAGTTATCCTTGGTAAATGATCCTTCATGAATCAAGAGTTGGATGTTTAAATGCCCGCTTCTGGGATTCACATTTTGCTTTGTGTTTAGTCTATAAGTTAGAGCACATTTTCCAGGCCTACAGTCCCTTTGACTCATGTCCTGTGGATCTCTCTTGCTGAGAAAAAAGCACTGTGTGTTGAGAGGTTCACCATACATGCACTCAAAGCATAGAAAAATCATTCTGTAGGTGGCATGCATGTGACAGATGGTTGCTTATAGCTCATGGGGAAGGCACAAGGAGGGTGATCTTGACTGGGCGTATACATGCTACTTATCAGGGTTCTTTGGCAAGGAGGTATGCAGGTCCTACAGGGAGGCACTGAGCTGTTGCTGAGCAGTGAGAAATTTCCAGGTGCTGCCAGCTTGGAGCCAAGAGAACTGAAAAGCAACTTGCTGGGGTAGCGTGTGCTGAGAGGAAGGAAATACAGAATCTCTTCCTAGCTCTGCCCTTGATGTAAGATCTTAGCTCCATCCAGTGTCTACCCTTGTAACTCTCTCTTCTACCTCATCTGGCTGGTGTCTTCTGTGTAACATTTTTGGGTTTGTGACTGTCTTTCAATAGCTGTTTACCTAGAGCTTCTAACTGAAAGTGTAAGTTTCATCTGATCTGCAGAGTTAAAAACTTCCCTGTCTTACCTGTCCATCGCTGTTAGCCAGGTATTGAGGGGTGGGAGAGATTTAAGCAGAGGAGTCTGGCTTGGATTTTCTTTCTTTCAGTGTTATTCCATTTTTATAGCCCTGAGTTTCATTCCCAACACAACCGTGAGGAAAAAAGATCATGAAATAACTACAGTACACACTGGTGTTGTGTGACATAACTATGAAAAGATAAGAGACGCTGCACAATATCTTTTCATTACTTCATATATTTGCTATTAACATACATTCAAGCAGTTGGATATTTTCCTTGGCTGAGCTCCTGTCCTGGAAGACGTGCCCCGTGTTTTACCACTAGCTCTGTCTGTCACTTTTGGTAGGCCTAAGAGACATTGAACTGGAAGTTTGTGTTCTTATGAATGAAAAATGTGCAAATAAATGGCAATGTGCTTTACGCAGTCTCTGCTTATCAGATTGCTTCTTACCTCACCTGAACTGCTTCCTTTGCTAGAACTGAAAATGCACATGTGAGAAGAGATAGACTTAAACCAGTGGTGCATTAAATCAAACACTAAGAGGATGTGTGCAAAGAATTATCAAAAGACCAGTGAATTATGTGTTCAGAGAGGCATTATACAGTTAAGACAAAGAATGTCTCAGTGTTTTGAGAGCAAGAAATGAGCCTTTTTGTTCTCCAGGAGGCGAGAAGCATCATAAGGGGTGTGTTGGCAGTTTGCTTGCTCCAGACTCTGAAAGAATGGTTGGTTTGCAAAATTTTCATCTCTTCTATTTTATTTCCCAGTTATGAATTCCACGTGAAACCTAGAAACCCTCTTGGTGAAGGTCCAAGTAGCAATGTTGTGGCATTCAGTACTGAATCAGGTAAGAAGTTCCAAAGATCCCATGATCATTTACAGTGGCTCTGGTATCCATATTTGTGGGATACATTAAAGGTTTTCTTGCTTCATTTTGCGTGATTTGTCTTGCTCTTTACTGTCTCTAGACTAGCCTTTTACTACTAAGCACGTTACGGTAGTATCTGGAAGGTCAGTCTGAGATCAGGGTTATATCATGTGAGGATATAAGATGTCCAGACTGCAGGGGAAAAAAACAAGAACACAGACAGTTTGTTTGGTGGTCATTATGAAGAAACCAAGTTCATACTTAGAGAAGACTCAGTCATTTAAGATTAATATTCTGGACCTGTTTATAACTGTCAAACTCATTTGTGACTTCTGGATGGGGAACAGAAGGTTTTTCTTTGGGCTGATGTGTTTATGGGCACTTTTGCTACCTGTTCAAATGAGGCTGTTGTATATTAGTGGTGTCTTTTGACTGAAATAAGGACTGAGAAACAGCAGCTGGGAAAAGTTGATGTCCAAGCATGTGCTCTTACATCCTGTTTACTCTCCTGTGAAAATGTTGAAGAGGTGTATGCAAACCTATTTTGACCACTGGTTGTTTCTCAAGACCTGTCTGACTCAGAGGCGAGAATCAGAGAGGGCCTTTGCTTTCTCTGTTCCGGTTCCCCATGAAGCTAACCAGATGAGACTTGTTGACTTTATACAAGCGATAGTATCTTTTGTGTAGTATTGCATCAGAGCAGTTAAAGACCACATAAAACACAAGATGAATTCAGCTTTTTTAAAAGGACTTTCTCAATCTGCATTTAGAGCCAGGTGTAATAATATAATAGCCTTCGTCTAGTGCTGTCGCTGATGGATGAGAGTTTTGGCTGAGCAAGGGATTAGTCAGGGAGAAGTTCAACCTGTGCCACACATTTAAAAACTGTGAATACAGTCTTTGTAATCCTAGATTATTGAAACCACAAAAATATTTATGCCAAGTGCAGTTTACTCATGAATGACAAAGCTCATGTTCTGTGTCCTATTTAGCTTGGGCAAATTAAACAGTCTCGGTTTTATTCTTTCTTAATTGCATGCAGCCATTTCTCACTTTTGGGCTTTCATAGCGAAGTTTTGTGTGGCACATGTTACAGAGGGGTCCTTTTTATTATTTAGGGTTTGAAATTGGAATTTTAAAAAAGATGCAGTAGAATAGGGGTTTGCTGGTTACAGGTTTAAACTCTTGGGTTTGTCCCATTAGTAAAATTTTTCAAAAAGTTCATTGATACTGTATTCACTTGTGAAATTTATTTCTTTTAATTTAATTCAATACAGAAGTGAACTGTGCTTCCATAACTCTCTCTGTTTCACAAATTACAGTGTGTGTCAACTGTAGAAAATCACTTATGAATGCTTTTCCATTGAAATATTGGGAAAATTCATTTTACAATGTCTGACTGAATGCTTGTTTTCTTTTCTCAGCGGACCCAAGAGTGAGTGAGCCTATTTCAAGTAAGCTTTTCTTGTACAGTATAATACCTTCTGATCAGGAATTTTTTCAGAAGTGAGATAGTGTAACTTTACAAGGGGGGTTGGCTGTACTACACCATTTAAGTGAGTTATGGAATCAAACAGTATTCACTCATGATTTCACTCCTTCTGCCCACACCCCTGGTAAGGAATTCGTGCCAGGCTTCTTGTTTACCTGAGCAGAATGCAATCAGCATGATGTGGTGCTCCCATGGCAGCTGGGATGGCTTCAAACCAATGTACACAAATGAGCCAAAGACAGTCTCACATTTTCTCAGCCTTGTTGTTAAAACAAAAGAAAGCTCTGTGAAATGAGTAAGCTAATTCACAAGTTTTAAGTGAGTTCACAGAGCATGACTTGGTGGATACTATTTATTGTGTTTTAGAAAAATTTTCTGCTTCTGGAGGCTTGATCCATCTCTGCTTTAGGCCACTTAGAAGGCTCTTCAGTGGGAGGTGGACCGAGCTTTTGAAGAACAGCTGAGATTGTTCAAGCAAATTGGGCTGCTTTTTGCATTTGCAGCGGACATCACTTTGACAAACATTGAGACAACTTTTCTTTCCACATAATCCATAACACTTAAATTTATGCACATTTTTTTTAACTCACATAGTTTGCTGCAAGTTGACTGTCCTGGCATGATCCCACTGAAAAACAGTGACTGCATCACACACTTTGTAAATGAGAGTTTTGCCAGCACACAGACATTGTCCCCCTACCAAGGTCCTAGGATGAACTTGTTCCAAAGCGGCACCACACACAGAGAGTAGAAGCAGTTTACTGTATCAATCATATCTAAACCCGTTGGTGTTCCCTTGAAATATTTTTCACGCTCAAAATGCAGGTTCTATGGTGCTCCATGAAGGTTTACAATCCTTTTTTTTTAATATATTTGTTGTACATAGTTTTGTATGCAGCATCACCCTTCAGTCTCTTTCTTCCTCTCCTGCAGTGGGAAAGGATGCTATCTGGACCGAAATCCCATTTAATTCGGATACCTATTCAGAATGCAAAGGGAAACAATATGTAAAGAGGACTTGGTATAAGAAGTTCGTAGGCGTGCAGTTGTGTAATTCTTTGAGATACAAGATATACCTCAGTGATTCGCTTACAGGTAAGAGACATTCAAGTCCGTGTTGTCCATATTATACACTCCTTTAAGATATGTTTGTTCCAGAACTAAGAGATTTAACAAGGTGGGCCTGCTCTGCTGAAGTGTGATCATGTATGTTTAATCTAGTCCATAGCCAGATTCATCATAAAAATAAATCTCCTTGTCCTCAGTAATCACTGATGTGCTTGATATTGAATTTTCAGACTCGAGTTACTTCTCTTTGTTGATCATCTGATTTGCAGTAGCTGTTAGTACCCCTAGGGCAGGGATGTCAAACTCACAGCCCAGGGGCTGAATCCAGCCTTCCACCTTGTTTTATCCAGCCTTCCACCTTGTTTTATCCAGCCCAACACCTTGTTTCTACTGGTGTCAGCACCGAGCTCCTTGCCTCTGTGCTCCTGCCAGTGCACTGGTCACGAGTGCAGCATGTGTGATGTGTGTTACGCTGCAGGAGAATGGCGGGAGCTGTGAGTTTGACATCCCTGCCCTACAGTCATACAGAAAATTGATAAGGATCTCTGCCAGTACGTGGTATATAATGTAAAGGTACTCAATTTGTATTTAAAGGGTAGCCTAGGATAGTTCTTAATGAGAGGATTAGAACCTAATTTTAGACCACAATTAGACCAGTCGTTCCCACCCAATTTGGTAAATATGTAACTTTGCTACGTTAAGGTGATTTTCACTTCTTGCAATCTACTCTAATCTCCTGGGTTTCTTCTGTAAGGCCTTTTATGAGAGGTGCATGGACAACTGTATCATAATGGCATTAGTATGGCATCCAGAGAACAGAGTATAATGCAGCTGTGTATGGGAAATGTCTTTGAGTGCAAGTTAGACAGTATGTTCATCACATTGGATTGAATTAACTAGGAGAAACTGTGGATGAAAGGATCAGCTGTCCCACCTCAGAGCTCAGCACCTCACAGGAGCAGGGCTCTGGACTCTGTATGTAAGAACACGGAGAGAAAAGAGCAGTGTAGATCAGCCCATGCCAACGCTATGTTAAACTGTCTGGACTTACACCTGGCACTGTTCTCCCATGAGCAGACAATGAAGGAAGCCCTGCCATTAATAGTAAGTACAATGCCTCATACATAAATAATATCTTGGCATTATGTGAATAAAAAAGACTGTTTTGAACAGAGGTATCTTTCTTTCAACTGTTGCTGTACTAACCAGCAGTGATCAATTGACAAACACTGGCGATGAGGCATAGAGTATCACAAAACCAGCCAGTAGAGGAAATAGCAGTGCTAATCCAGCAGGACTATTCTTCAGCCCTAAATCAAGGGAATTAACACTGCAGTGAAAGCCACTTCAGTCTTAAAAGAAAAGCTTAATATATCAGGTGCCCATTTTCCTATTTTCATTACATTGTTTTTTTTCTTGCTGGAAGACTGGTGATTTAACTTGGCTGGAGAAAGATGATGGTAGCCACATTGTGTTCATTATTCACTTGCTAAGCCTGGTTCTTGCACTTGAATTGTTACAACCAGTGCTGACCAGTTGTCACAATACTTTTAAAGAACTGAAATATTTACATAGAAGGAAAGCTGCTTTTCCCGTTTCCAAAGTGAGACTGCCATGGCATAGGCCTCTATGTGCGAGTGAGAAAGTTTCCAATTTGAAGCCAATTCTGTTCTGATGAGTTTCATTTTCACACCTTGTCTCATCGTGCCACTGAGGCCAGCAGAAGTGTCTCAGCTAGCACCAGCCAGATGGGCAGCGTGCTAGCAGTGAAGGGCTGTGCTGGGGTCTAAATTCCACCTTATGCTGGAAATATCTTCCAAAGCTTTACTGTTTAAGCAGCATAACAATCTTGAAATTTGGGTGTTTGGACGCATTATACAAATGCTGTTGTATAAGGCAGCCAACAACAATATCTTTTTGTGCTGATTTTTAGCATTAATTTATACTTCTAGTGTTGAAGAATTCACAATGTATAAAACAAGGGTAGCATCTAATTTTCTTAAGACCACCCATAAGGGAACACTGGGGGAAAAAATGAATTTACTTTATGCTAGAATTGCTATCCTCAAATGAGAAAGATTAATCTAGTCATTTGTTAGCTAAGTATTTTTAAGTGTGTTTTCCTTTATTATGGAAAGAACTGGGCAGCAAGAATTTAACAGTCACTGAGAATGCTGCTAATTTATGTATAGCAATTGTTTGAATCATGCATAGGTTGCACTGTGAGCCAAACGACTGTGTGTGTATCTGAAAGTTACTGTTCCTGTGTTAGCCATAAAAATATGTTTTATTTTGCCTCTCATGATGAAAAACTGATCTACATGACACATGCCAGGGCTGTTCCATAAACTAGCATCTACTGCTGACCTCATTTAACAGTTCTCCAGAGCAGTCACTGCAGGCACTCCAGAAAAGCAGGCCACCTAAAAGTATTTATTAAGGGGAGGAAAAAAAAATTCTAAGTGTGACCTTCAACAGCCATGGAAAAAAAAGTGCTGTTTTGGGCAGCCTGAATATTCTTAACTTCAGATCAAAAAAAATTGCTTAGAGGAACTCCCTTTGACCAGCTCCCTAATGGAAAAAACCATGCCTGCAGCCAAAACTAGTTAGTAATAAATAAAAAGAACTGCATGCACAGAGACTATCAACTGGAGGTGAGAATTTTTGGCCAAGTATTGGTCAGATCACAAAAACATGAGAAAGGCACAGTTTATTGGTAGGCCACTCTGTTATGAGTTGCACTTCAGGGAGCAGTATTACAAGCCACCTCACCATTTCTCAAATGGCCTCATCAGCTCTGATTCAAGCCTGTGGGACACCCAACATCTAAGGAGTAAACGGACTTTCTGCTTAGCTTATGCTTGAGTACTAAGTCAATTTCTAAATGCTCTCACCTTTCCTTTCAACCTCACAACCAAAAGTCGAACACATTAAGAACAAATGCTGTGAAAGAAGATCAGAAAAAAGGTAAGTTTATCTAAAAAGGTTTCCCGCCAAGGCCTGGGAAGAGAAGGTATCATGCTTTTATCCATCTTCTGAACTGAATTTTACTGATGTCTTGTAAATCAAATCAGTAAGTAAAAACATCTCTCTGTCAAAACTCTTTCCCTATGAATCCTCTTCTTAACAGGATGAGCACAGCCTGTAACCTCAGCATACACTGCATGGGGCACTTGAGCCCTTGTTTTCTACTCAGTTGCTGTCAAGTGTCCTGTTAAGCAGTCCTGCAAAAAAATACAAGGGCACACATCATGCTCTGGAGAAGCAGTTACTGTATCAAGGTCATCTATTTGTTAAAGGATATCACTTGTGCATACATGTTATACAAATACAATGATTTATAAAACAGGCCTTGGCTGTGTTATAAGGTGGTCTATAAAAACATCTTTGAAGGTACTGGGAGGTTCTTGTCAGGGAAGCAAACCTGTCTTTCATTCAAATCTTGCAGAACTTACCTCATTTTTTATATAATCAGGATGAGGTTCTAGGTAATAATAGAATTTCACTTACTGTATGAAAAATAAGGAGGGGAAAAAATACATTCAGGTATAGATTTTGGCCAGGAATGGGGCAGGTTTGTTCACAGCCATGAGAACTGTACTTGGAGTATGCACATAATATTCTAATTTCAGCTACAGATCCTGAGAGGAAAAGAGTTGTAGCATTCACCTTGGCTTCCTCACAGAGCAAATAGCACAGACCTTTCCTTCTGGTGAGTTCTTGAAATAGTCCTCACTAAACTGGATATGGATTTTCAATTTTGCTGCCTCTTTGCTTTCAGGAAAATTTTATAACATTGGAGACCAGAGGGGCCATGGAGAAGATCACTGCCAATTTGTGGACTCATTCTTAGATGGAAGGACAGGGCAGCAAGAAGATCTACCAGTCAAAGATGGTAATTCCTTATGCCTGTCTCTGTTGCAGACTTGGCAATTCCTTTATTTGTGTGTTTCTTTTTCCTGCCAGTGGATCCTGCCACTGGGGTGGGCAACGGAAAGAGCTTTGCAGGTAGAGGAAAGTCGAGAAGTTTTTGAAGATGAAAAATGACTTAATAAAACAAAGTTATGACTCAGGTTCTGTTAGGTAGCAAACAGCCTCTCTCTCCCATTTAAAACATTCCAAAAGATTATTCACAGTTGGCATTAACATATTTAAACTCAACCATAAATTTGAGTTTGCAAAGAGGCATGAAGTGTTATGTTCAAACTATCGAGGTTGATTTAAAGGGCAGTAAATCATCCATTGGCCATAGAACAGCTTTGTTTAATGCTAATGAGAAACTAAAAAGTTATTACTGGAAAATATAATTCACGTTGCACTAATTTTGTGTGCACTGATTTGAACCGGGTGCATAAAATTCCAGACTGGTCTAAGCGGGCATGGGACTGGATGTTCTAAATGCAGTTGTGACCTGCCTGGCTATTTTTCATAAGTTGCTGAGGCTCAAGAGTAAGAAAGTTATACTTTTGTCAGCTGAACTCCTGCCTTGCTTGTTCGCAGCAGTGCCAGTGTGAGGTATTCCATTCCCTTGTGGGGTAAGAATGCAGGCTGTATTGATACAGACATGCGTGCTGAGTGTGTGATGGAATATTTTACTGAGGAAAATATCAAAATGGTTTTCAGGGCAATATCAGTGTGTTGATCATACATACCTGCACGTAGTGCTTCATTTATAAAACACCTTACAGAAGTACAGAAATGCATTGAGGGAAGTGTGGGAGATTAAAGGGTGGTGCCTGCTTTCACCAGGTTTTCTGAAAACAAAGTAGGTGAATTATCTGAGAGGTGTATGCTTATGTGATTTTATTTCACTTTTTCAAGAGGGCTTCCCTTTTCCTTTCCCAGTCAGTGTTGCCCATCTGTAAAAGTATTTTGTTTACATAAGGCATTGTATGAATGCAATTTGACATTGCCAGGACAGCAGACCTCTCAGTTGTTACTGGATTCACTCTTTTTAAAAGATTTCTACATAAAAAGCTCGCTATTCCAGCTTAAAAGACAGTTAAAACCTATTTGCTTTCAGCAACTGGATTTATTTGAGTGGATTCATGAGCTACATTCATTTTGAGTCAAAAAATAAAAATAAAAATCAAAACCAAAAACCCACAACCAAACTAATAACACCCCCAACTTTTCCTGTAGCTTGTATTCCCAGTAAATGAACTGAGCCGAAGGGAGAACAGATGAACTGCCCATTGCTGCTCATTTCCTCCCTGAATGGCAAGCTGAGTTCAAACTGGACTGCTATTGTTTATTGGTTGCACAACAATATTTGCATACACCTGTGCATATGGGTGTGTGCACACATGCATACTTTAGCCACACATACATTTCTGATGACCAGGTTGGATTCAGCACTAATTGCTCACTTGAATTTTTAACTCAGTGTTAATTTTTGGAATAGGAAGCATGTATAGTGTCATACAGAATAGATCTAAAGCAGGAGGTATGATCTTTTGTTAGAAATGTGAAATATCTGTCAAGTTTTAATTAGGTTTACTGGTGTGTTAAATGCTACTCTAGTGGGGAGTATTTAATCATTGTAACTTTGGAGGAGGAACAGCCTCCTGTTTGGAGAAGACCCCAGCAGCAGCCAGATGTGGAGAAGTAGGGGCACTGGCCTTACCCCGCCAGCACCATCCACGGGTGGGTGCTGGGACCACAAATCTCAAGGAGAGGCAAGGCTTCACCTCTCCTGCTCTGTGCTGCAGCAATCCCAAGTGCTTTTGCTTTTGTTTGAGTCACGTGGACAAACATCATCTGTTTCAGAGTGCTATCGATGCAAGGGTAGCAGACCAACCTGTTTGTGGTAGATGGATCAGCAGCATAGTGACTAGTTCGGCTGTTAATTGAATTGTGGACAAACCACGCAGGGAAATGAAAGGATGGTACTGTCTGAGGGCTTCATACAAGCAATTCTCTGTTCTCTCTTACAGGATTTTTCAGGGCAGTGCGTCAGGAGCCTGTCAAATTTGGAAAAATAGGTGGGGAGACCCACATTAATTATGTTCGTTGGTACGAGTGTGGAACATCAATACCTGGGAAATGGTAGATGCGACGTCAACTTGGTGACAAGCCCCAGCACTTACCACCCCCACCAGCTGCCCAACACAGGCTCAAAGATGGAAATGTTTATGATTTGCCTGGTACTTAAATAAGTTTGCTGATGTGCAAAGGTTTATGCAAGTCAATATTGCATTAATTGTGTAATAGTGTAGCCTGCTTACTGTAGTTATTCAGTTTTACAAATTTGTTTTTAGATTAAAAAAATCCCAAACAGGGTAGGGACATTTTGTAGGATAATGTATAGGGAAGCTGGCTCCCTATTCTTGAGGTATGGTTTATATGATATTTTTAAAGATACAGTGTGTATATTATTTATCACAATGTTGTAATAAATGTTTAAGGCAGAACTGGTCGTGGAATGCAATATGCATTAGTTTTTAAATATTCACTGGTTGTCCTATAACCTAAGTGCCATAAGCTATCTGTTCAGATAGATCTGTAATATCTCCTCAGTCATAAATTATAGAAGAGACCCCAAAACTTGAAGCTTCTTCTCCTTACACGTACAAACAGTTCATACTCCTGCCAAAATGCTGAGGTAGGCTGTTATATGTGCAGCTTTAAACAATCAAGTTACTAGTATTTTTCCATGTTTGTTTTCAAATGCTTCAGCATCAGCAAAACAGTATGTTCAGCCCTGTGCTGCAGTTAGAGCCACTGCCCGTGAACTTTGCAGTGGCTGGTTGGTGGGTTTGGTTTCCTCCCATTAAAGCAGAGAGGTACACATGAACATGGAACAAAAAGATGAAACTGGCTTCCACAGCTGTCACTTTCCGTGACAACGTAGTTTTCAGAGACTGAGAATTACTGGTTCAAAAGCTAAATGTGTGTACAGTGCAGGGATGGCACTTGCAAAGATAAACAAAACAGAAAAAAAGCTACTTACAAACAGCATAATCAGGTTTATTTTGTCTTTAAAAAAAGAAAGTGGTTTAAAACGTTGTTCATTGGGTACAAAGGGAAAACAGTGATAACTTTAAAACTGCTTTACAGTAATTCTGATTAAAACCTCTCCCAAAGCTACTTCTTGTACTGCTTGAACATTTATGAACTAAATGAAGAGATGTAGTTTTTTTAAAGGTGTTATTCATTACATTACTAATGTGTTGAAAAAATATGAACAGGAACACCCATATATATATAGTAGAAATAGTCATTTATAGAAAATGCCTTATAAAAGTACATTGCAGGTACACTGTACTCCTAATAAAATATTTTTAATCAAGTGTTTTTCTTCAGTGTTTTATGTGGAAAACAAACGTTAGTTTCTGTGGCAAATACTTATTTCAGGAAGCAGTTTATCCTGAAACAGGCACATGTGAAATAGTGTGATCAACTCTTGTGTTAGGTCTGACAACAGAACAAACAGCTGCAGTTACAGCTATGGCTCAGTGGATAGTACCGGTGATGGGAGAGCAGCAGTCATTAATTTGTCTTTCTGAGAGTTCAAGCAGCTTGCTTCCAGTTCACCTTTTTTTATTTTCTACTTGGTTTTATGTATTCCTAGAATCCATAAGATGGAATATATTAACTGGAAGAATGCTTTGCCCTCTGCTGTTATATGGTTTATTGAGTTTGTTACAGCTCTTCAACTCCTTTTTCTTGGCTCAAAATCCAGTCACTAGAATTGCACTCAAGTTTTTCTGGGTGGCAAAGAACCTGTGGAAAGCTGTTCCATTTTAAGCGTTCTTTTTTTAAAAATACATAGTTGGCTTAAATTTTCAAGTATTAAAACCAATTCTCCCCTTGCCTTTGTTAAAGTGAATTTGGTAAGGGGCTCTAAGATTTTATATATTGCTTTTTACTTATGTGGTAAAAGGGTTTCTTGGCCATTAACAACAGCAGACAGTGCACTGTCTACTCTTGCATAACCTCTGCAAAAGTAATCTCTATTCACAGAAGTGCTCCATTTACACACCTAAAAATCTGTCTCTTCTAGCTAACCCGAGTGCTACTGATCATTACCTTGCTATCTATACAGTCAGCACGCACACTTGTCTTAACAGTTTTGTTCCATGTTACCTGAATGCTAAAATCAAGACCCAGGCAAATAATAGATTCAGGGGTTTTATTAGTTTTCCATGTGAGCATTACAAGTTATAATACATCACATCTGGTTTTACCTCCAGATTCATTCTAATTTAGTACACCACAGTATTAGTAAAAACAAGGCTGATAAGTGGGCTATAAACCTCCAACTAGCATATTCATACCCTTCAAACAAGGCAAGCTAGAATGTCAATCACTTTACAGACATTTAAGTAGTGTTTCCCAAAAACAACCCAGCCTCAAAGTAAACTAGGAAGCAGATACAATCTAAAGCAGGAAAGGCTCATTTGGTCATCCCCCTTCCCCAGCAGAATTTAATTACCAGCTATACTTTTGCATCATTACAGTTTTGGAATCTCAATTAAAAATTCTGGAGTCTGTTTGGATGGAATCGTTCATGCCAGCCAGCCAGTTGCCCATGTTTGGTCACATCTCCTTACCGGTAGCCAGGTCCCGGCTGGGTGTAGCCCTGGGAGCCAAAGGGTGGCCGGTTGCGGGCATAGGGGTTGGGTGTGCTAGGCCCAGGGGTCATGGTGCTGCCGGGTGGGGGGGTGAAGCCAGGCCTTGGCTGGTAGGCACCAGGTGCTGCCTGGGAGCCAGGGGGACCGCTGTAGGGAGCGGGTTGGGATGCCTGCGTAGTGTAGGGCTGCGGCGGGTAGCTGCCAGCTGGGTACTGTGGGGGTTGCCCTGCCGGCAGCTGCTGTGGCTGCCCCGGGAAGGCAGCAGCTGCGGCCGGGGCTGCTGGCTGGTTGTATGCCGGGAACTGCTGGGCTTGCTGTGACGGGGCTTGCTGCTGCTGACTGTAGCCTGCTGGAAAAGCATACAGCAAGGTGAGGTGAGAGACAGCAAAGAACCTAGGGCACTTGCAGAAAGACATTTTGGGGTATTTCTTACAGTGAGAAACACAAAACAATGCAGTAAGCACTGAAAAGGCAAACCAAGAACAAACTGCAAGTTTTCCCGCCTTTCATAGAAGCACATTGCCTGTTTTTTTGGCGCACTACCACAGTAGTGAAAAGTTAGTGTAAAATAGTTTTCCCATGACTGACAATTAAAAAATGGTAAATAGTTTTCTACCATCACAGCACATGAAAAGAAAAATTCTTCATGGGCAAAAGAGGGAAAATACAACCTATTTCCCAAATGAAAACTCAAAACTAAACTATCATAAAAATATTGTTAGGGTTTAATATAAGTCATACCTTTGGTTAAGTCATAGGCGTTTTCAGTTCTTTAGACTTAAACATGAAAAAGTTGTGCAGAATAGAACACTTTAGTGTTTAAACATGTCCCAAATGGATTTTTCTGTATAAAACCAGCTTCCAAAAAGAAACTTCACTTATTGAAGACTTTAAAGTGACACAAAGTCCTTTTTCGAAGAAATAGCTACTTTTGTCCATCATAAGACACACCTGCAGCTACTTGCAATGAAACCTCTCCAGTGACCGGAGCCCTGTCAGCATTAAACATCAGACACACAAATTATTAAAAGTGCACAGCCCTAAATGTAAAGAGTAAGGATTGAAGAATGCACTGGAGTAAATTCTGAAACTCACCTTGAAACTGGGGTCAAAGTTTACTCATGAGACAAACCTTTGAAGGGTCCATTTTTACTACCATGAGTAAGGACCAACATTGCTGCCTAGGAGATCTACTAGAGCAGGTATGGATCCTGCTCTTGGGGGATATGGATTTGAAAGGAGAAAATACTCATGGGAACAACAGCAAAACAAACAAATAAACAAATCCTACATGTTAAGATCTCCAAAGGCTGCTGTCAGTAAGTCCTCAAAAAAAAAAAAAAGATTGTTTCTGAAAGATTAGGTTAATAATGAAATAAGTTATGAGAAACTGAGGAACCCCAGATCAGTTTTGGTGGTTTAGCGACTAGAAAGCAGATGCAACTCCTTTTTTTTTTTCACTACTCAGTTTTTAAGCCTAAAGAAAGTCAGATAGACACGCTACTTCTGAGAGTCTCCTTACTTCTGAAATAAGACTTCATAAAGTTCTAATTACAAATGTGGGAGTGAGAAATCTGCAGAGAACAAGATACCATTTAGAGACCCAAATCAATCAGCTCTCACATGGTGCACGGGAACAAGGGCTGAAGCACAAACTTTCAGTTCCAAGTTTTCTAGGGTTCTTAGCCAAGATAAACATGGAATTTCTTCATAAGCTCTGCAATTGTGCTCATCTACATCAAAACTGATGCACTCCCACTGTATATATTGCACACCAAAAAAAGTACCATATAGGCTCTATTCAGAGTCATTTAATGGTATGGGAGTCTTTTGTTTAGGTTAAGGAAGGCTGTTTAAAACAAGGAGTGATGTTTTGTATCATTTTCTGAAAGTATTAAGCAACTTGCAATTTGTTATGGAATGTTCTGTTACAGGTTCATCCCTGTACTTTAGCTGGATTACATCTCCTAGCATGTAGTATGTAATATTAGATGCCAGCTGCTTCTAAAGTAAATAACTGAAAGTTCTGAAGTCAAGTTTATTTTGGGTATATGCAAAAGCCAGCTTCTCATATTTGATTGCATATAAACCACGAGTGCACTAAAATGTTCTGCCAAAAGTCTACTGGTACCTTTACTTGACAGATCAGTAAAATCAACAACTAAAGAATACCTATCACTTGAAAGTTTTGCTGAAATCACAATATTTGTAATAGCTCAGTATACAGAAAATGACAACTGTAGTCACTGTTCACACCACTATATTTTGTACATGGAGATCACTCTAGATAAAAGAAATAGGGGCCATCTTTACATATCCCGATATGTAAAGGAGCTAAACTGGGATGTTTTAGTTATTTACTTAATAGAACGCCAAGACTGCAGAAGTTAATCTTGATGACTGCTCATATTTAAGGTAATTCCTTTTGCCTTCCTTTCTAACAAAGTGTTCTGATTAATAATGAAGTCTGCTTTTGGTGACAGTCCAGTAGGACTGAGGTAACAGAACTTCACTTAGGCATGAAAAATAGTCAGCTACAGTGTTCTCTTACTGGTAATTTTTGAATTGTGCCAGTTCCCATCAGAACCAGAGGCACTCAGGCTGCTCAGCAATCTGACCCGCCCCACAGGTCCACAAGCTAAAGCTCACAGGGTCAAGCACTGAAGGAGACCTTCTACAGCTAACCCACTGCTAGTGAGAGCTGCTTACCTGGGTACTGCATACCATACTGTTGCTGAGGCTGAGCCTGTGGCTGCTGAGCAGGATAACCAGGCTGTTGATACTGCTGATACATCTGACCTATGGATTAAAAACTTATTTAGTTGAGGCCCAGTACCCTAGCTCTTTTATAAACATCAAACAACATCCCAAAAGTTCAAAGTCACAGAAACAAACCCTCTCACAGCATGTGAAAACTTAATTAAAAAGATCTAAACACAGTGAAATTTGAATGTGTTCCACCCAATTACCAACTGAAATCAATCTACAGATTTTAGTTTCTGCACCATGCCATTCTGAAGACTAGATGGCGTTTCTCTATGTCAAACAGAATAAATAGTTCCAATTTGGTACGTGAGGCATGCTATTTCCCATTTTCAGAGGATGCCAGAAGCCATGCACTTTAATTACTGCTACTCTGGTGGGTAACAGAGCAGGAATCTTTAAATGTCTCAGTAACTGCTCCAGAACTTACACTGTAAATTAAAGTACTTCAGAAGTTAAACATGTCTTCAGATTGTCTGTTTATATTAGGCTTTTAAGACCATTTCTGCATCAAAGTACTGTAAGCAGCATGGTACATTATTTATTCTGACCACATTTTCCAGATAAGTCATCCATCTCTTAGTACCTGACTTGCTGTAAGCCAAGTTTTCTTAAGAGATCCAGGGGCATACAGCCTAAAGCAAAAACAAACCCGTAAGTTCTTAAGCTTGGTTATTCCAATTTAATGCTGATTGTTTTCTAAATACCAATTTCTTCGCAAGAAGAGGTAGAATATTTGTCTAGACTTAACCTATGGGCCCTGTTTAGATTTTATGCTTCTGCTGGTTTTCAATTTAATAACAGGTACAGTCAAAGAACCCAGATAACTACCTGTCAAAACTAAAGCTTAGCTGAACTGGAGCAGACATGGAAACTTTACTATTATAAAGTGTTACTGTACTATTAGTCATTCTGCAAAGTTCACCAAACTGTATGAATACACTGTAGGCTATATCTTCTGAATTGTACAGTTTGGCTCTGCTTCAAGTCCTCCCAGACCCTTGTGCATGCTGCTTTAACATAACTTCTTTCTTCTTTTCTCTGTAATACTTGCAGCCGAAAGCAACTGTAATTTCGCATTCACACGAAGGTGCTCAAAACGTTTTGTAGTGTTAACTGTCCCTTCAAAATTTTATTTGGTATGCAATTATTGTGGGATGAGAAAAGTGGTAAACAAAAGGCTTGAAGATAATTTAAGTCTGCTAGCTTGATAATTAAGAATTAGACACTCAGAATGCATGGGTTTTGTTTCTTAAACTCAGGTAAATTCTGGGAGTACAACCAGGAAGCTGCCCGTGTCGGGATTATGACCTATAGGCTAACAGAGAGACCATACTGGCACCTGCTGGAGACACCAGGCAAAGGAACAGAAAAGAAAACATGGAGTTTTTCCAGGGTTTTCTGAGAAGGCTTGCTGCCAGGGTTGAAGCATTAGAAGAGGGGTGCTCCAGTGCCATTCAAGAAAACATTCCTAATTTACAGACATGATCCTGTGTCAGGGATCCTATGGGTCCTTAAACACAGTTTTCCCTCTCACTAGATTTTGCTCTGAAAACAAGTGAGCTACAGCATCAGTGTCTGGTTTTGTACTTAGTGCTTATTGCAGCCAAGGATCTGCCAGCATTTCCCATTGTTCCTGTGCACTAGAAGAGCCATTTTAGCTTGATTCAGAAAAAGGACTAAATAGGTATACAGTCACACAACATTCTTTCCCCTAAAAGATCATGAAGTTCTTACCGTGAATGAACTTCTACATCTATTTTAGAAGAAATTAAAATGTCCATATCTGTACATAATTCGTTTCTGATGTGTGTTCAGCAACTGGATTTAGTGATACAAAGGCACAGGCATGCCACAAGAGACAGTACTATACCAAAGTGTTTTTGTCACTATTGATTTAATTGAAACTAGTGAATGCTTAAAACTTTATCAAGGGATGCAAGCCATTCATTAGTATCTGCTCAGGGGTGAGGTGACTAGGTATTCACAAATAATGATCACTAATAACCACTAATAATCATAATATCATCATTTATTGGCAAAGAATGGCATTAAAAAGCAATCCTTGATATACCAGAATGATTGACACTTGACTGGCATCGCTGTTTTATATCGCAAAAATACCAGGAAGTCATTCCACAGACAGTTTCAACCAGAACTATTCAGGTTCGAAGGCTCAGTGCTCTTAAAAAGTACCAATAGAAAAATTATGTCCAAATGTAGCAAATCTCTGAGTAGGTTTATTTTTAGAAGTCAAATAGCATACGAAAAGTCATGGTACAGAGGAATCTGAATATCAGAGGTAAGACCTTAGGCTTTAAAGGAGAGCCAAGTGAGGCTTTCAAGGGTTACATAGGAAAACTCCAATGTGTATGTGCTAGTTATAAGGTTTAACATGGCTACTGCAGAGCCATACATAGTAAAGCAGCAATGCAGTAATGGCTCTGGTTTGTAACAAAAAATTTTGTTTGCTCATCATTTCTAAATTCATAACAGACAAACCAAGAAACTATTAGCTGAGTGAAAGCCTGACAAAACACACAGGGTATGATACAAACTAAGGTTTTCAGACAGCTTTAAAGTGCAGCGTTTACAAATCTGCTTTACAGTAAAATGAGCATGGATGCAAGTAGAAAACAGTAGCACAAAAATCCTCCTGTTCCATCACCTACCCTTTTAAATAAAGCTGCTGCTCCACCTCCCGTTTCTATATTGAATAGCATGTGAGGAAAAAAGTTCTTCTGTCTGCTGGCCTAGATGAGTTTGCAGTTTGGTATCAACTTTGGGTGTGCTAACTGCAAGTCTTAGCTACTGGCCACTCAAGACACCATCATTCACATCTTAAATAGCACAAAAACATGCTGCTTACCTTCCACCTGACCAGTCTGTGGCTGTCCAGGGTACGGAGACTGCTGTGCCTGAACAGCAGGGGGGTGGGCTGCAGAAGAGGAGGAAGTGATGCTGTCTGGTGTTCCCGATCGCTCTTCTGCAGGGGCACTGGGTGGTCCTAAAGGAGCAAAACCAAAATACAGTACATGAAATGAACAAAGAGTTTGAATGAAAAGAATCTAATACAAGATCATTCCCTTCCTTGCAAAGTTTTTTTTATTTTTTATTCCAGTTTTCCACAGATTTACACCCAAGCGTCATGCCTGAAATAAAACTAAATACATTTGCACATCTAAACTCTCTTTTGAAAATATTTTTGGGGGGAGTTTTCCACCTGTCTCTAGGTCACTTCCTTCTGAGGAACCTGACCCATTCGTGGGATAAAAACCTACACGACAATGTGTTTTTTCCACAGCTTCAAGTGTTAAGCTTGCACACATACACTGAATGCCTGCTACATTTGGAAAGAATATGCACCTACATACCATATTCTTTCACTGGAGCAAAGGTGAAAGACTGAGCAGAACACTTCAAATGCACCAGTGTTTTACTGTGGCCCATACGGGCCTAGGCAACAAAGTGTTTTATCAACTGCCATACAGCATGTGAACAGAAAACCTCCACGGAATGTATTAAATTTGCCCTCCCAGACAGGATAAGGCAGGCTTCAGTCTACAACAATTGTCCACTTCGATAATTCTGAAAATATTTCAGCTAGCACCCAAAGAAAGCATGGAAAAGGAGAATTCAGATTTTCTATACATTAGTGAGAAGTTCTGAAATATGCACGCAAACAGGTACAATATACTACACATGAATGCAAAATAATTTATTAGAAACAAGGAGGGCTTAAACCTTGATGTTTACTGCTCTTAGCTATATGAATACTACCTATGAGACACTACTTTCAAATATATGCTTAAAGATAAGCACAAGTATTAGAATTGCTGCAGATTTACTTTCAATTTTAAGAAAATTAATTTACACAATATAAATATCAATCCAACAAGCCCTTATTTGTGTTTTCATATTGCACTTATTACAGGGAAAACAAATCAAATCTGCCTACTTCTGGATTTGCCTTTATATACATAACTGCAGGATTACAGCTTTAGAAATGGGATTTCTTATATCCTGCTTAAATGGTCCTCTGTGACATTTTCTAAAGTTCAAAGCAAGGTCAAGACAGTTCACCCTATCAAAAAGAATTATGGCGACACAAAAACATTGAAGCATCACTAAAGTTATCATCAAAGCATTAACTGACACCGAGGCTTTGTACCAAAAGACAAAACTACTCCTTCAAAAATCAGCTCCAATTTTACACTAGCTGTACGTCATATTCTACTCTATCGTATTGTTTAGTGGTAGGCCACTGTAAGTTTTCAAGTACCATCAAACCTTTATCTGATTTGTGAAATAACAACACCGTGACAATACTCAAAATGTATCATGGAGGAAGAGATCACTCAATAGGCCTGATCCACGGAGCACTATCCCAATCTGAAGACAACCACTACATCTGCAGGTACAACTTTGGATCCTGCACAGTTGCAATCACACGATGCAGTTCTATTCCTATCACTCCACACTCTTGCCAAGACAGCCATGCTATAGAAGCAAGCTCTAGTTGCTATTAGTTTGTCCATCTGTATCATTTGTTACTTCACACACCACATAAAATTAACTTGCTCTAAAGTTAAAGAGTACACAGCAGATCCTGTTTAGCTAACAGCTGTTTTATTTTCCGGTTTCAATTCTACATATTAAATTTTGCCAGACCCATGCAGATTCTGTGCAAAATCACTTCTCCATATTTTGCATCACACTCCCTATCGCATTCTATGTTGCCTTTATAACTTCAGTTATCCTGTCCTGAGTTGACTGCATTCAGTTTAGTGTAATCAATTTTTATACGTTTAGCACTCTACTACTAGGTGGGGTTAATAGCCATGCAGCTCTTCAAGAATAAACATAATTCAGCCAAGCATGTTATTCTTCTCTGTTAACAGCAAAAAAGTTGACACTATTTACATTTGAAATAAACAGAGAAAAGGCAGAGTCATACAAAACATTTTAACTGACCCAAACAGCATTTCTGCCAAAGCCAAGCCAAACTGTAAAATCAAACTCCAAGGCAGAGCAGTGGATACTGTTTTTCTATCAATTAAATTACTATACACAATAGCTTTAAGTAATTCAGATGAAAAAATATAAGCCATTATCTATTCCAAGCTAAAACCAACAGCAACATTTCAACACTTTGTATACAAAAGTTACAATACCTTAATATATCACATTTTGGAGTTCTGAACAGAAAGCATGAATATAAAACACAGCTTAATACTTCCGAAATACAAATACTTTGTTACAAATCAAGATTTCAGTCACTGATTATGAACAGGTTTTTCTTTCCTTTTCTTTCACAAGGTGTGTTCTTACCTGCCACCTGATCATCTGTCAAGCCAAATGCTGACATGACATTCTTGCTGATTTCATCCTGGTTCTTTAGCGGATCAAATGCAGACATGCTTGCTGCTATAACTTGAGTAGATGGCTTAACATTAGAGTCAGCAGCAGCAGGCTTTTCTTCCCTACCATCTACAGCATCTACAAAAACAAAATGCCCAGTTATTAATTCTTGAGAACTGAAGCACCATCATATAGACACATGTTGTACTACAACAACTTCAAAATTGCATAGTTGTGGAGGTTTTTTAAATATTTTAACTGTTGAAATACTTATGTTACATAACAGTGATGTACCTGAAACTGCAATGAATCACAAAGCTTAGGTTTAATTGCACAGTCACTTAAACATACTATGATACTGTGGAATATCAGTATCACACATAACTTTGTGTTAAATTCAAAGTTACAAGGCTCCTGCTTCAACAAATTCAGTATGGTATGACTTGCCTACAGAGAATTCAAAATTAAAAAACTTATAGGATAGGTTCCAGTTTATTACAGTGTTTTATCTACTGCAGCTTTTGTTTTGCTCTACTGTCTTCTCAAATTCTTCCTAAGCTGACAGGTGAAGTTCATCTCTTTGCAATTATACAAGTAACCCTCACCTAGTAGGTGCTACATTTTCTCCTAAAAAAGCCAAGTTCAGATACAGTTCAGACTGGCTAGTTTTGTTCACACTCCAAGACCATCACCGTGACCTCCTTCTAAATGGTTTGTAAGCAGAATCCAGAGCATTCCACTGAAATTAGTAATTGCTTATACTGCAGGAATAGAGGTTGGGATTTTTTAAACAACAACAACAAAAAAAAAAAAACAAAACCAAAAAAACCTCTGAGGTTTAAAATACAAAAGCAGCATTTCCCAGAAGAAAGGATGGAGTTCTCCATTCACCTCTTTACTCAGAATACTGTACTTCACAACTTTGTGTCATTATTTTCTGTGTCCAGCTTATCTCAAACCTGTAGTTAAGTACACAGAGGTACAGTTTTTCCAGTACAACAGCCTTAAGCCAGGAGATCAATGCTTCAAAACTGGGAGAATAATACTTCCTTCCCCGTTTCATCCTCCCTTTATAATTCTTTCCTATCCCTACCTGCACCCTTGTGCTGCTTACCCTGAGACAGCCCTGATGCTGGTCTGAGCTCCAAATGTGTGGATTCAATTTCCTAACCTGGCAAAAAAAGTGAATATAATTTTTGCTGAATTCACTTTTTACTGTTTTAGTGAATCAAACTTGCTTAGCAACACAACAAGATAAGCAGCAGAGCTAGCCCAAAGTAAGCAGTGGGAGTGCTCAGCTGAGAGCAAGAACTCTCTTCAGCAACAAACTATTCATTCAGCTCAAAGCCCTCTGAAAATGTTGTCTTGACTCACCAAGCGTTAGTTACAGCATCTTCATACATTGCAACAAAAACTCAGACTTTGAAGTTTTATTCCTAAATTCAACTTCATGCTTTACTCCAGACACTTTGAATAAAAATTCTGCCTCTGAAATAACTGAACCATTAAAAATAAAGTTCTGAACCATCAAGCAATAATGAAGAATTATCATAACCAGTATTCAAGCCTTCATTTTTCACTTTGGTAAACTGCACACAACTCTGCAAATCAAACCAAGCAATACTTCGCCATGCCACCTACCACTTTCAGGCAGATTAGTAGAAAGCCCTGGTTCAGCTGGTGGTTCTAAACAGTCCAGTAAGCGATTAACTTTATTGCGAAGTTCTATCAGCTCTCGACGCAGGTATTTCACCTGATTAGATTCTAGGGGTCTTGGCTGTCCATTCACTGCAAAATAGTGATTAGACAAATTTAGGACAGTAGTAACATTTTGACATTGTTTAAAATTGCAAAAAAAAATTCTTTTTACTTGCTCAAAGCATCATCTTCCACTGTGGCATTTAAAGTGACACAGTTCAATCAACACAGACTGAACTCATTCTAGAGTTCACTGTTCCTTTACTATAACCTCAGTTCAGCATAATCTATAGTACCAGAAATGCAGAGTAAAGTCTCTAGTTAAATTTTCTGCATTAATGACTCATTTCTATGAACACATCCTGAACAATACAAATGTCACACTTGGTTATGGAAAGCTGTCCCTATAGAAAGTGTCTTTAGAACTAAGGTAGCATACACAACACTGCTGGAATTCATTAATAAAATCAGTGTCCAGGTTGCTATTCCTTGGAACTATGTGCTAATTTACCAATAGTGGCTTGAAAATAAAGAACTATTTTATACAAAGGCCAAAGGGTAAAGGTCAACTTTAAGCAATTAATGTTAGTTTTTAGCAATGTACCATTAACAGTGCAAGTTCATCATCTTAAATTTCTCATGCGCCTGTGAAAACCCCATAAATGCTAGAGCATAAGATAATATGGAAAATAACATTAAGAAAAAACAATTAACTATATATATGCCAAGTACTCCAAGCAATCTTATTAACAGCTTCAGTTTTCATAAATTCAGATGTCACATGAAACATCAAGAGAGAAAATAAATATCACGTATTAAGCCAGTACTATACTGATTTTGTTCTTCTGAGGTGACAAACTGACAGTTTAGTACCTTGTTGCCAAGCCCACTGCCTGAATTTTAATAAAGATTATTAAAAATTCCACAAAAGATTAACAATTTTCTATACTTACCAAACAATGTCAGCTTAAGTATCCTACTGCATTGAATTGCAAAGGAAAGGTCTGAGCTATCAAAAATTGTTATAAGATCTCCATCTGAAAAGAACATGAAAAAGTTAACTAAAACCAAAGCTACTTAAATTCACACTACAGCAGATTAAAAAACATTTTCTATTTGATCCTGTAACTACAGTAAAAAAGCTACCAATTAACAGCATCACAAAAACAGCATCATATCTCATTATATGGGGGATGTGAAACCTGAAGATGTAGAAGTAATAAGCAGAGGGTTGTTTACTAAGTAAGGCTTATACCCTCATTTCCCTGAGCTACAATCCGAGACACACTGCTGATTTAAAAAGTAACTGCAATAACTTAGGTAGGAAGAATTATTTCTAGAATTAGGAACACTTAACAAGAAAAATTAAATCATCAAAAACAGGGGTGTTTAAAAATTATATCACAACAAAGCAACAAGTTAGACTTGTACAAAAACATTTATTTTAGCATGAGTCAGGGTGCAGAGAAATTATGTACAGAAGATAAAACAGAAGAATGACTGGCTTCAAGACAGTTTTATGACATTAGCCCTTTCGAAGTTCCATACAGTTCATGATTCTTCTGTGTTTGCATATAGAATGAAACATTAGAGCTAAGAGTTCTCAAAGGACAACACCAGAAAGAATGACGCTGCCTGTTAAAGTTATATGCACATTGCAAGTGGCTCCAAAACTGTACTGGTCGTGGACAAGAGAGTCAAGATAAATAGCACAAGACAATCCAAATTTAATTTTAAAACACAAACATGCACACAAGGGAAAATTTTAAGTGACAAGAACTCTTCCTCAGGTTCTACTCAGAACACTGAGGTGCAAGAATAAAGTTCCTGTGTACAAGTGAATAGTAAAATATATATTAGCCTTAACACACAAATAGGAATGAAGACATGAAGATGTCAAAGTTGTCAGAACAAAACTTTTCTCCCAAACCAGGAATCTGGCATGAAGACTGAACTCTTAGCCATTTTCAAGCAGATTTCAGAGGAACTCTGAATCCTAATGCATCCTAATGAATCTGCACATCGCCATCAGACACAAAATACCTAAGAATTGTATGGAATCTTAAAACACAGAGGATTATGCATAAAGAACTAAACACCTTTAATCCTGTTAATGCCCAAGAGAGATAAGAAGCTCCCATTAAATATGGTCTCTCTCAATTTTTAACCTCAGTCAAGACATTAGAAAACCACATTAACACCTTATCTACTCAACAAGATCACAGATAGAACAAGACTATTCTCTTTGACAGAACAGATTTTTTTGCTGTTCTAACACATTCAACAGATTAAATGAATGCAAATTAGGCAGTGTAAAGGAAAGAGAAGGAACACATTATCAGGAAAATGTGCACAGGCAGAGAGAAAGAGGAGGAACAGCAGAACACCTTGAAGTCTTGGAACTGAGACGAGACTTTCTCAGAAAGCTTCACTTTCAGAATTAATAGCATTAGACAAACAACACAGCTGGGAACAAAGCCAGCTCCAGGCTACCAATGTTCCTCCCAAAAACACTGTTAGGAGGAGGTTTTGTGGACCATACAGGAATATGTTTCTAATTAGAGATTACTGCCTAAAAATCCTGAGCTACTACTTATGCACTGGTGACATAAAGGTCCACCTGTATAAAAGTTACGGTCGAAAATAAATAACTGCTTCAGTACAAATGGTCAAATGATGACAACCTAAAAAAAAGCTCAAAATCTGAAGAACTACATATTCTAATTTTGTCATACCTTGAATATAAGTAACACATCTGCAATGGAAGATTTTTTAGTATAGTACCATTAATACCACCTAACAACACCCATCAGTCTTCAACAAAGTTCCTTTCTAAGAAAACATACAAGGAATCTTAACAAATACTAACAAACTGACGACATAAAATAATTTCCAAGTATTCCTGAAGGAAATATTGTCTCCAAAGACTTTTTTGTACCCTGTGTTCTGTTTGTACTTCCACAATCTCAAAACACATTGGTTGACAGCAATATCAGTAATGGATTTGCTGAGCAGAGACTGGAAAGTATCCAAGAATGGAGGCTCCACAACCCTTCAGGCAACCTGCTCCAGTGATACACTGCCCTCCTGGCCAAAACTCAAGCTCAAACTCTCAAACTGCAGTTTATGACTGCTGCCATCTGAGAAGAGCTGAGATTCAGCAGTCTTTGCAACTTCCACAGTTTGCTGGAACGTGCTATTAAATTTGCCTTCAACCTCCTCTGCACCACACTGAGGGAGCCCATCTCTCTCTCAAATGCTCCTTGTAGGCCACCTGCCGTAGGCCCCTCACCATCCTCACTACATCCTGCTGGACTTCTCCAGTTGCTCAAAGTCTTTTTACCTCAGAGTCCAGGGGTCAAAATTGAGCACAGAGTTCCCACTGGGGACAGTAGTAGTGTCCCTGTTTGCCATTCTGATCCATAACAAGGCTTATACAATCAGACAAATTGCATAATGTTGAACAGTTCTTCCTCTTTGGCAGTAAAGTGTGGGGCGTTTTCTCCAACTCAAACATTTCCTCCAGCTTTTCAGTATCCTTTCCTAAACACTGATACCAAAATCCACTGGTATAAAGCCCTTATATTCCATATTCTCCTACTTACAGAATCAATTATTATTTCTCTTGCCAGTGTACAACATTGACATTGACACTTTTCTGTCATACCAGTCAATATTCAGAATCACGGCCTGAACAAAACTGCATGTTTCATGTTCTGAACAGTAGCTTATCCTGCACAACTAATTGAAAGTTTACATGAATACACATGATTTACACAGATTAACGTCAACAAAAAAAAAAATCCAGATCATTCCATCTTATTCTCCCTCACTTATTTTAACATTTATATTGAAAGTAGTTAAAAACAATTATTAAAGTTTTGATTTTAAATTGCTGGCAGAAAAAAAGGTTGAAAAGCACCAAGTACAGAATCTTCTCAGAAGCATAAAGTCAATTCTTTAATTCCTATTAACAGCCATCAACCTAGTACCCAGTAGTGCATATGCTAGTATTCATAAGGTATATGTCAAGCCATACACAAGTCTGGCAATTTAAGAATATTAGATTTATCAAACAAACCTCTCATCTTAAAGAAATGCCAATGAAGCCCAATTCCTGCTATCATTACATGGATAGAAATACACAATGTTAATTTTCTACTGAACAATAAAATAGACTTTCCTTCATGTTCTCTACTAATTTTCTTATTGCCAGAGCTGATCTTTTTAGTTTTTACAAGCAGCATAGCTTTCAATTCCCACGTACCCTAAATACTTCTTGCTACACCAACTATGTTTTTATCTTTAGCATAGGCTAGTGACTCCCTTAAATTACAAATGGACTGGAAAGTACTTTAGCGTTAATTCTGCATCATTATGATGCCTTCTGATAACCTTAGAAGTTAGAAGATATTGGAAATGTTGAAGACATTCATTAGAAGTCTACCTCATTATCCCTGGCCCTGCCAGCTATGCTTCCTCATCTACTAGTTTTATCTACTCTTATATTTATCTTTTTTTTTCCTATTCCATTTAAGGGGGCTGGGGGGGAGTAGTTTTCCTTCACTTCAGTAAATTTAACCCCTTTAAACCCAAAGGTAGAGACACTGACTAGTACACCACATTGCCTATATGTTATGACTTAATAATTCATTATTGGCTCTGACACAAAGATATCAACTTGTATTGTATACGGAAATTTCATGTCACAGTGAAGAAGTACATTCTGAGACACAGAAAGATAAAATTAAAAGTAGGAGATCTCTATGCAGTGAAATCAACCAAAGAATAAAATCATAATTACTGTCTCCATCATATACCATCATCTTCTTCAAAAAAAGACAAACATAGAGGCACACAAAACCAGGGAACTATACTTAAAGAACAGGCAGGAACCCAAAAAACGGACTAGAAGCTTAAACCTAATGAAAAAGCATCCATCAATCTCCTTTCACCTTCCCCATTCCAGAAACAAAGGCAAAACTGATTACGTGACATCAGGAAAACCAAAACTACCACAGACCCATTGAGTTCTCATCCACTAGAGAACAAGACCCAAAATATTAGCTGTTCATTGCATATCAATTTTGATGAACAGTGTGTCTCAAAAGCTTCATGAACTTGAAAAAATCTGTCTTGGAGTAATTCAAAGAGAAATCATATTGACTTTTGTTCCTGCATCTAGGTATTTGACATTTTTGGTACCACAGGCAGTGCTAAAGTTTCCTAGTGCTATCAAGAAAAACGAACCTGAATACTTCAGTAATGTAGTTCTTTTAATTTACACCTGCATAATTATGATACAGTCTTTGATCCAAGAGACTTTGGATTTTATCACTTCATTCTGAATTTCATTTTATTAATACCACCCCCTCTCTCCCAAATGAAGTAACTTACCCATGGCTCCACACTGACACTCAAAGAGGAAAAACCCTCAGAATCACTACTCTCTATACATCTCAAACAAAACCTTATTCATCCTGTGAAAACCCTTATCTCAAGGTTGAATTTGTTTAGCACTAACAATTGAGATTTTCTTTGACACAAACTACATATGCCCAACAGATTCCAATTGCAGCACAGAGGAAAGATGACTTTCAACAAATATTTCAGGTTAAGTTAAAAGTCTCTTATCTTCACTGATGGAGAAAAGCATAATCAAGAATTACTGCTACATAAATCAAGTCTTATAAGAGCTTGTGTTAAGTCATACATGTTTATTCACTCCTCACCTTCAAACACACTCTTGTCACTGAAAACAAATGAAATGGTTAAATGAGTGGACAGCAGAGAAACCTGCAGTAGCATCAGCTTACTGCAACAGCAAAAGATGAACTTTCAGACAGCTGGTATTTTCGGAAAACTAGAGTAAATGCTATGTTAAGACAGGATAACCACAAGAGATACAGCTTCAATTGTCTGATTCAAAGCACTTCACAAGAAACCACTCACTTTTGCCAAGGAATCTAGGCAATTTTGGAGAGGTGAATTTGACAGTTCCTGTTCTTAGATAAATCGTTATCAGAGCAATAGTGGTGATTAAACCTTACCTTCATCTTTATACTTTATTGTGACTTCATCATTGCTCAGAAGTTTTCCTCTAAAAACTCTTTGCATCATTAGCACCAATTCATCATAGGTGATATCTTCATTATGAATAGGAATTCTCCGAATATCTTCTCCAAGCTGAGCTTTGATGATCAGCTTCCCACTTAAGTCTAGTTGCCCATTCATGATGGATTCCTAATTGTGTACAGGTCTGTTAACAAAAAAACATTAAAAACAGTTTAGAAAACTAAATTGTTAGCTATTTAAATCTATCCAATGACAGTTTTGAAGTTTTCCATCTCTGGAAAGCATTACTGCCAGGAAGCCCTCCACAGAGTTTCTCTCTGACACATTCTATGATGCACTGATTTCTCAAACAATGAAGTGCACAATACACTAACTGAGCTCACTGGCAAAGGAGAAAGCTGCAAGAACAGACACTTCAAATCAACAATTACCA
Source organism: Neomorphus geoffroyi (assembly GCA_033558235.1). Classification (NCBI taxonomy): domain Eukaryota; kingdom Metazoa; phylum Chordata; class Aves; order Cuculiformes; family Neomorphidae; genus Neomorphus; species Neomorphus geoffroyi. Next base: position 85,251,727 of record JAUMJM010000005.1, read on the forward strand.
TAGTTTCCAGTGTTCAGAATGTAAAAGTAAATATTTTTTGAAGTCAGACAGCTGCTAAATAAGTGTGACATTTAAAAATGTCAAGTCTTTTTTTTTCTTAAGGTATCTGTAAACTGTCATGGAGGACAAGCTATAAAGGAACTAATATTCCCTAGAATTTGGTTTTGAGATAAAACTATACACCCTCTCTCAGGGAAGTGTAATTGTACCAAATGTTCTCAGGCTTATAACATCATATTGGTTACATTCCCACCTTATTATATTATTTTTACATACCTCCTCCCATAATTATAACAACCAGCAAAAAGGGGTTTTTTTCCATTCAAAACAAAATATCTTATTTCAAAGATTAGAGGTGGTTTTAATAAGGAGATCAAGCTGAATCATGCACTATTTGCGTATTTGTTCATTTGTTTGTGAAAGAGCTGAACACTGGTTTTATTACAGGAACACATTAAGGGCTCCTCTCCAGAAAGCAAGAAACAATATTTTTATCTTTTTTTTTAAATTTTGACTAAGATGTTTTAACCAAGATTTTAGATTTTTTTAAAAGCTGCTCAATAGACTCATTAGGCTCAGAGTCACAGATTTGTTATGCAGTATACAAGGCCAGAACAGTCAGTTACTCTCAGTGCTTTAAGAGAGGTGGATAAACGCTTCAATTTAAAAGTCATCCTGTGCCCAAGCAGCAGACAGCACATACCTCAGAGTTGTACCTCTAACATTTTATGTATAAAGACAATTTAAAAATTACCACTTTTTACAAGACACATTGTTAAAAACACAAAGAAAAACAGAAGCTACAGATATGTTACTGAGCAGAGAAATGGAAAAAAAAATCTAGATAGCTGGTCAAATGTCCTATTCTTTCTTCATTGTTTTGGACAGCACCAAAACAATAGATCTAGAAGAGCAATTAAAGAGGCAGTTATATTAACATCTCAAGTACCAATACTGGAAATCTTTAAAACACGAAGTTGCACACATCAAAGCCACATGCAGGAAAACATGTTGTTCTTTCTCTTGTGCAAAAAGAATTCTTGGTAGAGACGCAGATTTCTCCCTTACCTTACTATAGGATACTATAACACAGTGCTTTATAAAAACTCTGATTTTTGCTTTGGTACACCTATTTTTAAAAGTACTACCTTGAAAATTACTTCTCTCCTGCCAGAGAAATAAGACACTCACCTAAAGCCTTTAATAAATCATGTGCCTTGATGCATATACATATATATTTAACTCTACTGTTTCAATGGTAATGTTTTGCATTAATAAGATGTAGTACAATGCTATCTCTACATTGCAATTCAATTTCTGAATTTTTTTTGGTAACTGACTTAATATAAAGCAAATGTTCCATGCAAATCCCTTTGTTTAGCCAGAACATCCAGAAGAAAAGACAAGCAACTACTGAACAAAACTCATTCTCCTAACCAGACCTTACAGGAGGAAGGTAGATACAGTCACTAGAAAAGGCACCTGCAATTAACACAGCCAGGATGCTGCTGAGACACCATGATGAAACAGTGAAGACCATCACATTGTTAAAGCTCACTAATTCATTATTCACGTTTTGCAACATAGAAGTCTTGATTCAAGCATTTCAACACAAGCTAATTAAACACAGGTTTGTTGTAAAAGCACAGGCTTCTGCAGATGTTGTTTGTTTTTTAAATTTAAAGCATTAAAAAGTAAGAGTATCCATGCACAGGTTTTCTTTCACCTCCTTTCCAAACATTTATCATTACCTTGTCTGTCTTACTGATGCTGGATTATCAGACAGGTTTCCCACCTCACTTCAGGACTGAGTTAGGATAAGCCGCCATGCACTACCAGTGGCAGGAAACAGGAAGCTGCATCAGAAAAAAAACAAACCAAGAAATACTTATTTATGGTCACACTTCATTAGAATTACATACTTCAGATCAGTCTTTCACTTTACAATACCTTAACCAATACACTCAACTAAAAAAAGTCAGTGTTTTATCCATAATCTAACAATCAGACTTATACTTTTGAGCACGTATTTTTTCTAAGCACAAAGGAATTCCTAACAGTAATGTGTTCCTTTCCAGGACAGTAATCTTACCCAACAGTCTTAAAGGATCTACTTGTATGGTCTCTATCTTAAAATCCCAGGTTAAGTTAAAGAAAATAAACTTGGATTGATTTAGCAGTATAAAAACCTAGAAGGCCATTTCTTAGTTTAAGGCTGAAGCTTCTGTGGCATTCAGTAGTGTGTCTTCAAGGACAGATTGCACAGCATTAGGACAGACTACCAAGAGGAAAGGAGCAGCAATGTCACTTTCCCACAGGAAGAGCCAGCAGACTGGGTGAGAAGGTAATGCAGTCAAATACGTGATCTGCCCTCAGTTCAGCTTGATTGTGATTTTTCTGCTAGAAAGCATATGTGATGAACTGCCTGAAGTTTACACAGTCCGCCTGCTTATTACACAAATGCCCAGAGCTACAAGACAATGATTTAGCATACATACCAGTCCAACAGAGAACATAACTGTGCTCCTCCCTCCCACCTGACAAGCGTTCTCTACTCAGTACTCTTCTCCTTGTATCTCTCTCACAAACATGGTGAATCTCAAACATCAATGATCTAGATGATTTTTAGACAATTTGTTGCTAACTTAGCTCCTCTCTCATGTTGTAAAGACATTATAGCTGGGCACTAGTTTTGCTTCTTTAGCATTACAATGCAAACTACCTAGAAACTGACAACAGTAAGAATCAAACCTCACCTGTAATTCCTGAAGACACACATTTTGACAGACACTTAGCTCCATTGGCCTTTCAACAGACTGAATGCAACATTTGTGTCTTTATGCAAGGAAATCAGCTACCATAATGTACTTGCAGAACTATTTAGTCATATTTACCAACATTGCCCACAGAAATCCACTGTGTATCTATCAATGACTGTGAAAAGGTAACAGGAATGCATTTAAATGCACTTTTTTTTGTCCAAGCTTCTCCACTCTGACTGAAGTCCAGGTTTTAAGAGACAGATTCTAAGCACTGCAACTGCTTGCAACTGTTACAGAAAACTACGCGAAATGTTCTAATCATTGAATTACACAGCTTGTCTTTCCTCACTATGACACAGTCAAATGGATGACTCCCTTGAAAAAGTTTTTTAGAGAAGACACCCACAATGCACACTAATGAGCTTTTTAGCATAACCAATCACAGCATCTACTTTCTTGAGGGAAAAAAAAAAACAAACAAACAAACAAAAAAACCCCCACATTAATGTCTTCCTGCGTAAGAAAGATTATTTTTCAATAAGAATCACATTGACATGTTTCTATCCTTCCTAGTGTACCACATGCATTTTGGAGGTACAGACTTTTTTCCTCCCCTCTTGGCTCTCTTTCTATTCACACCACATACCAATCTAAGCAGTGTATATGGGCAGTGCCCAATCTAAGCCAGTCCCTTCAGGATCCTTTCTAAAGCCAAGATGTCATAGCAATTTAGGCTTTCACTACCCTTTTTGTATCACACTAGGGAAAAACAGCCTTGCCCAAACAAGGCAATAACAGGCATTCCTGCTTTACTCTTTCCTCTGTCAAAAAGAGGGACAAGGAACAACAGGGCACAGCATACAGAAACAGGGTCAAGCAGCACTTTCTCCCAACCCCCCTCGACAAAGCCAGAAGAGTTTTCCCAGGATAGCTGAAAGGAGAAGAGCTCTTTTTGGTTTTCTCCAGTTCCGATAAGGGCAGGGTCGACCCAATGGGGAGCAGAAATCATGGAATCATAGAATAATTTGGGTTGGAAGGGACCTCAAAGACCATGCACTTCCAACTCCCCTGCCATGGGCAGGGACACCTCCCACCAGACCAGGCTGCTCAAGGCCCCATCCAGCCTAGCCATGAACACTGCCAGGGAGGGGGCATCCACAGCTTCCCTGGGCAACCAAGTCTGTTCTTCCTCTGGCTCCCAAGAGAAGAAAAAGAGGTTCAGTGAGCACGGAAGGCGCTTCTGGCGGAAGGCGGGGAGGCCCCTGCCAGCCCTCACATCCAGCTCCCCAGGCCCGGGCCCGGGCCAAGCCTCCCTGTGGCACGAACGGCGGGACGCGAGGGGTCTCCCAGCCCCTGCGCCAGGGATCGCGTTGCCACCGGCCCCGGGGGAGGCGGGAGCCTCGCGCCTAGCCCGCACCACCCCCCCGCCGCCTCCACCACACACGCAGCGGCTCTCCTCGCCAGCAGCGCGGGGCAGGCGAGCAGCCCGCTCCTGCTCTCTTACTCTGCCTTCTCCGCGGTCCCCGCCGCTGGAGGCCTGCCCACCCGCGCGGTTCGATGCCGGATCACGGCCGCCGCCACCACCCGATACGTGGCACAGGGGACACAGAAAGCGCTGGAAGCGACAGCGGCAACCGCCAGGCCTGCGACAGCCGCACGCATGCGCACTCGAGGCCACCAACCCCGCCAGCGCCGCAGCGCATACTCCTCCTCCGGCCACGCCCCCTCCCCGCCGACCACGTCCCCGTCTCGACCGGCCAGGCCCCTTCTGCCGCGCCGTCACGCCCCCTCTGCCGCGCGACCACGCCCCCCAAACTCCTGACCACGCTTCATCTGCCGGAGACCTCGCCCCTTCAGCCGCGGGGCCATGTCCCCAACTGCCCCTCGCCGTCTCGCGTCAACGCGACACCGAGTGGGGGCGTGGCAGCGCGCCACAGACTTTAGCGGGTCTACGGGTTCACGTGGCACCAGGTTGACGCTGGGGCGTCCCCTGCTTCTTCCCCTCCCCTTTCTACCCTCTTCCTGCGTGTCAACTCAGTGTGCTTCCGCACACCTAGTGCTGGGGTTTAGCCTGTGTTTCCCGAACAGCCAGGCTTCAGGGCAAAACCTTTCAATCTCGTAGGACAAGGGCAAATGGCTTTAAATCGGAAGAAATTAGGAAGAACTTCTTCACGATGAGGATGAAGCACTGGCAGAGGTTGCCCAGGGAAGCTGTGGATGCGTCCTCCCTGGAAGTGTTCAAGGCCACGTGTGATGGGACCTTGAGCAGCCTGGGCTAGTGGGAGGTGTCCCTGCCCATGGCAGGGGACTGGAACTGGATGGGCTTTCAGGTCCTTCCAACCCAAACCGTTCTATGATTCTATGAAACTCTTGCCGCAGGACAAAAAAACCTCTTCTGGGGAAATGGAGGCTGAGGGGAGACCTCATCGCTCTTTACAACTACCTGAAAGGAGGCTATAGTGAGATGGATGCTGTTCTCCTAAGTAGTAAGTGATAGGATGCGAGGAAATGACCTCATTGTGCCGGGGAGGTTTAGACTGAATATTAAGAAATATTTCTTCATCAGAAGAGTTGTCAAGCATTGGAACAGGCACAGGGAAGTGGTGGAGTCACCATCCCTGGAGATACTTAAAAGATGTGTAGATGTGGTGCTGAGGGACGTGGTTTAGTAGTCAATTTGGCAGCATTAGGTTTACAGTTGGACTTGATGATCTCAAAGGTCCTTTCCAACATAAACAACTCTGTGACTCTAAGCATTTCAAGAGCAAGATCCCATTATAATCCAGTGTTTTCTGAGAAGGCTGAGAGCAGAATGTCAAGCATAGTTACCTCTTCTTTTAGGAGGGCATTCTCAAAGCAATGTATTTATGCTTGTGTGTTTCTGAGGTATTGTTTAGTTTGCATGGTTTTGAGGATGGATTAATTTTGAATACTTGTTAACATATTACATAAAACAGTATATGATACAATATGCTGTCTATAAAACAGTAAATGATGGTTCAGATAGAGCACTGTAACAGGAGGTTTGCTTTGTCTTGCAAGCTTTGACTCTCATAGACTGGTGGTTCTGGGGTGAAAAGCCTGCCATAAAATTCTGCCTTCACTACTCAGGCACAGAGAGCCTGTTCACCCTCAATTAGTTATTGCCCTAATAAGAATGCCCTTCAGCATTCAGTACTGTCACCCCACAGCCTCACCATGCATTCAGAGCTTGTCCACCTAACAGAGAAAGACCTGAATCTGAAGATGATTTCCCGAGTTTTCTTAATTAGAAGTGCAGCAACGGACTCCTAAGGGTGCCTTTCACAGAGCTACTGGAACTGGACCTTCTGTTACTCTGGAGTATCTGAGATTACTGTTGCCTTTATTCATTCATAGGCGAAGTTACACATGCTAATACACATGACAGAAGTTCCTATGCAGAGCTATCTAAAGCACAACTGTAGTTAGTTGTTCTTAGAGTCAGAGATGCCTCTGAAAATTTCTCCTGGGACAAGAAAAAATCATAGAGATTTGATTTTTTGTCTTTGCTTAGAGCTTTGTCTCAGCTTAGAGGAGCGTAATAACAAGTCAAACTAGCAGTAAGCAAGTGTTATTCACACTGAAATGGAGTTGGAAAAAAGCTGAATATGATACATCTTTTTAATTCTAAATATTTTTGAGGAGGGGGAGGGTATGGTTCAGGAGGCTTCTTTGATAGCATTAGAAAATATTTATTAATAATTTGGGCATTTTCAATGCAAAAAAACCCTCATCTCTTCACTTTTAAAAATACAGGAAAGAGATCCAGAAAATAGGACTTTATCATTCATTACACTCATAAACTCTGGCTTTTGTATTTCATACCTTTGTACTGATGATTCAGTCCTTCTCCAATCCATTTCTTTATCAAAGTAGTACTTCCAAAGTGTTAACCAGAAGAAACTTTGTGATCCTTCGTGAGCCCACATATCGCACAGAATACCAAAGTTCACTACGTTATTAAGATCAATATATTCCATGTGTAGATAAGAGCTAACTAGTGATCTTGTAACAATCGAGCACACAACCTGGAAAAGATCATTTTGCTTTATTCAATTTTTGAAACTAGGATTTCTTGGATTAAAAAAAAGAGCCATAATGTACACTTTTCTGGGTTTTTGATACTGAAAATTAGTTATGTTAGATGAGACGTGCTCAGTGCTGGCTGTAATGGCATTTTTATTAGCATCTGAAATACTTAAATACAGGATGTTTAATTTAGTTAGTAAAAAGTCACCACTTTTCCAATTCAATACTTCAAATTCTTGGGGTTTTTGCTTGGTGTTGGTATAATATGGAGAAAATATTTTTATTAGATTTTTAAAAGAACTGTGTTCAAAATTAAATTGGATGTGTACTTTAAAGAGTATTTTTGTTCAGGGGGAAAAATATTAAAGACTAGAAAATATCAACACTGATTTAAGCCATCCTCACCATGCCTAGCTGTGTTTTACAACACAATCAAATATCATTCTTCCTAAACCAAACTATAATTTCTAAAATATACTTTCTTCAGTAAAATTGAAGGAATTGACAAAGGCAGGTATTGTACATTTTATTTACAAATAAAAAATGGGTGCCCATAGAAACATAAACTCCCTGTCCAAAAAAAAATATTAATTACCTTTTTGGGTAACTTTTAATAACCTTCTCTAGCTTTTCTGGAGCAGTGGTGATGAACTTCAGCCTTGTTATCTGATGTGACTTCTCTTTTTTGGTGGTTTATGAATGCTAGAGAACAATTATTTTCTGCTTCATAGAGGAAGCATGGATTTGTAGGACACAGAGAACTTTTCAGAAGTGCTAAAGCATTTCTATGAAGACATTCAGAAAATCTCATGTACAATGCTCAATGTATTCAGAGGTGCAATCCTTAAATATTCAAACATCGTATTTAATCACACCAATGACCTTGTCTGCAGCAGCTTGGAGGTTTTCAAAACAGACCACATTCATTTTTAGATAAAATGAAAGCAAGAGGTAAATCTGACCACACTTCTTAAACCAGGTTATTTATAACTCGACATGATGTTTTTATTTTATTAAACCCAGAGATGGCAAAACATACAAATATATTTGTTCAGAGAACAGAATAAAGAAATAGCATTTTTAAAAGTTGCCTGTCTAAATGTCTCAGGCTTTTGTCTCACACAGGAGGAAATGGGATGAGTCAGCATAGCTATTCCCATTCATTAAAGAAGAACCCACTACAGTGGGCCTTACAGCTTTGCTCAAAAGTCTAAAAGTGGGAAGAGCTGCTTGCACTTCACTAAGCAGTTGTGCTCAAGCCACCATACACGTTCTTCCATTTTGGTACTCTCCTCTTCCCTTACCCCTCAATCCAACACCCAGTCCTTCTTCTCTCTCCCTTTGACATTGCTTTCAAGCTTTTTGTACTGAATAATATAATAAAAGATGGAAGGTTTATATTTACTTATAACATAGGTTTAGAAACCAAAGTCTTAATGCCTAGGTCAGGCAACCCCTCTTCCAAGCTCCTTATAAAGCCAAAGGACCTAGAGACAAAGAGAAAGGCACAGTCCAAATTCAGTTCAGAGCAGGGTGGCAGGGTGTTAACTGAAGCACTCCAGTTGGAGTTCTAGTGACTCCCATCGACCTCTGGAAGCAAACAGGCTAATGCTGGGATGATGTAAATAGGACCTATGTTACATATTTATAAATAATTTCTTTCCTAGTTTGTTTCTTCAAGCATCTAACTTTTATAATTTTAATGTTCTCTTATGAAAACAGAATATTTTGTCTAATTACCATTTATAATAAAGAAGTTTCAGTGGGGAAATAAAGAAAATCATCGTAAGATACAGATTTTCTTCTGTAAAGATCAAGGCGACTTATTATGGAAGTAGTAAGTAAAATTTGGACCCACAACCAACAAGATCTATGCTTTTTGTTGCATTACTTTTTGGTTTCTAATTAAATTGAAATTGTTCCTACAATAAGGAGAGGAGAGCTGGAGCACATAGGATAGGTAAACACATTCAGCTGGCCTGAAAAATGAGAAGGGCATAAATAGAGCAAATTCTATACATCTTACTGTAATATAAAACTATAATAACCCCAACTCCTTTCAAAGACCTTCTTCAGTGACACACAGAAGAAGCAGCATGAAGAGGATTTAGCACTGCATCAGTGCTTAATGATAGCACAGACTTGCTAGCGTGCAGTCCTGCTTTTGACTCCTGGTGATCTTGTCTTATGATCTATATTGAGCCACCTGCAGTTGGCATAGTACGTCCATCATTCAAGATACCTGTGAGAGCTATGTAAAACAAACAGTGAAACATGCAGGATTGTATTTCACATATACATAGACAAGGAAATAGTCTCTGAAAAAGTCTCAGTTGATCTGAAAGTTTCCTGTGAATGTTTTGCAGGATGTGATTTTGAAATGTAGTAAGTTTGTGAATGCGAATAGATCGGTACCTTTGGCACGCAGAAAAAAAGAAACACTTCAGAAACCTTTTTCTTGAAGATTGGTGATCTGAAAGTGTACAGAATACAAATCTGAAGTCCCTGTACAGTAGTTGAAAGTGTAGGGTTAGTATTTTGTTGATAAAACCAGAAAAGATTAGTCGGTACTATTTGACTTGAAAAACAACCAGAGAACAATTTTCAGCAGCAACTAACAACTACATTAATACCTTGAAATACAAGAAGTACTTTCAATAGGAAAAGTATTCCACTACTATAGATTTACAACTACGGTCACCTCATTTGCAGATTGTAATGGATTAGCTAGTATGTCTCATGATATTTTCATTACTACTAGCTCGGATGAAGGTTAGACCTGCTTGAGCATGCCATAAGCTTTAAACATGGCTAGTGTGCCCTATCAGCACTTCAAGCAGAGGAAGGGAGGGAAGCAGGACTTCAAAATTTCTATACCGGTTCTCCTAAATTCTCATTTCAAGGATTAATATGGAGTGTGCTGGGTTAAAAAAAGAAACAAAAGGACTCATTGTTTAAATAGATGGATCTCTGCTCATTATTTCAGTTTTAAATCACATATGTAATCCATCAATCAGTGTAGTAATAATCACTTCAGAATTTTTGCACAGAGAGTTTGCAGATCTGATCCCCATTGGTGTACAGGCCCTCAGTTTTCAGTAGACCAAAATTATACTAAACAATTTAATATTTGAAGGTGGGGGAATTTTCACATATTTCCAGGTATCTGTTTTTTAGAAAATACTTAGTGATGTAGTAATGAAGAATTCTTTACTGCAAATATTTCATACTTCATATGCCTTATGGGAATATAAAGCCAAGAATCCAGCTGGGAACTGGGGGAAAAAAGTTACAGGTGCTGTCCTGTGGGCTTTTATCCAGGATAATTGTGACAGTTCTCAAGTCATGAAGCTCTAATTACTTCCCTGGGACTCTTTCTTGCAGCTGATGCAGAAGTCTTTTTCCTGATATTCACTCTGAATATTATTTTATATATGATTTGGTATAAGAGAAGCCACTCAGACAGGAATATCTTTTCAGTGGTGACCTTGAAATAAAATCTCACATTGATTTGCAGAATGGGAAGAGTTTTATGAGTGACAGACAAGAAGGATAACATCCCCTTCTGAACAAAGATTCAGAATTTCTATAACTGCTTTCCAGTGAGTTCCTGGGTTATACCAAGCTATAGAACAAATGATTTCAACATCTTTTTTTCCATTATTTCAATTATTAATCTCGGAATTACTAAATACTTTACCTGGGTAGCATTCAAAATACAGAACAGATAGCTGAAAGTGAGACCTGTTTTTTCATGACTTATTTACATGAGGTAGCCTATTATCCAGGTGATTCTGAGCACTACCACTATAGAGATAGTGCGAATCATCTTTTTCATAAATGAATCCTTTCTATTCATAGAAACACAAGCAAAAAAATAATTAAATCTTTCTCTATGCCATTTATTAGCTTTTTGAGCTTTAGACTTACAATTTTATTTATTCAGGGCTGTATTGCAAAGATGTGTTTTTAAGGTGCCTTGAGAACATACACATCCCTGCATCCAGAAAAAGAAATCTATCCAAGTTAATGAGAATAATTTATGTTTGGAATAAGTGATTCAGGTGTATCTTTCTTTAACAAAAAAAAAAAAAAAAAAATGAGGCTTACCAAAGCAATGAGAAGCACAGAAAATTAATACATTTGTTATTACAAGCTTTTAGGAATGCTTCTAACTTAAGTCCAAATGTTCTCAGTTTTAAATGTAAGAATAAGCTACCGATGAAGTTTAGATATCCAATTTCTCTCAAGCATAAGAGGAATCAGAGAGAAGGTATTTTGGTTTGCACCAACCATGAAAATGGTATGTAAATGGAATGAAGAAATGGCTCAAATTTTTGTTGAACAGATAAGTTCTGTGCAGTTAATAAAAATCAGAGTAATTCCTTTTTAAATAATGCAGTGTACACTGCAGAGTTTGTGACACACAGATTGTGACAATAGATGGACTGTTGATGTAAAATTGAGCGAGTAAATCTGCTTCAAAGCTGCTAGAGAACTGGCCTGACATTCAGATGTGCTGAGAAATTCGTAATTCTCGTTTGGCTGGACTCAGCTCTGCGCTCACTTATATGGGTTTAAACTGGGAATAACCTTCACTAAAGCCAAGTTGAATGACACTGCAACCGAAAATAAAGAGGAGCGATAGTCTGAAATGTGTTCACTGATAGGCACTTCTACAAAGTCTGACTCATTGCAACAATGGAATTCATTTTCTGACTGCTTTAAGATTTCTTTAAAACAAAATATTTTGATAAAAATCTGACTTTGTGAGGAGAAAATCTGAGCTGGTGACAAGAGACCAAGGAACACATTTGCTGAAAGATCTGAGGAGTCCTGTGTCATCTCACCTTGTCAAATTCTCATTCTTCTTCCATATTACAGAGACTGTGATCTTGATGAAGATGGTTATGTTAACCAGGATTATGAGTGCTACTGGCAGAAGGAATGACCACAACATGGGCTTTTGCGTGCTGAAATTCTGATTGTGATCCAGTGCTGCAAGCCAGCAACTTCTAATATAAAGAGAGGCCATTTCAAGAGATTTATTAGATACATTACTCAGAATACCAAACCAAAAATAATATTCTGCTTTTCATCCTGAAAGACCTAATGAGGTCTTATTAACCTGTCTCTGAAAGGCAGTTCCTTGAGAACTGAGAGCTTTCAATCATGCTCTTTCTCTGGGGAATGCAAAGTGATTTCTCAGACTGCACTGGGAGATATAGAAAGGTCTATTATAGCTAACCAGGTATCTGACCACCTTACTCAAGTTTATCTTCGGAATATATATTATAATAGAGCTAAAGAGTAGCAGGGGAGACCTGATGGACAAAAGTTGAAGGAAAAACAGGGGCAATTGCAGGAGGACAGGATTACCTTGCAATTCCCTTTTAATTAATACAGTGTACACTGCGGAGTTTGTTACACAAACTCCGTTTTTTCATTGTGAAATAATCTCCATTTAGAAGTAAGTGCTCTCTAAATGAGCATCATGAGGTGACCACCATGTGGAAGAGGAGTATGTTTAGATTTCCAAAATAAGTCTACCTTTGTTCTGTGTCACCCACTATCACCAAGGTAACATTGTAAGCTTGATAGGCAGGCAGGTGTGAATGTCGATACCGAAAACATAGGGTAAATAGGGATATAGTTACGTTGGTTGAAAAGATTTTAAATAAATGGGAAGATTAAGTTTAGGTACTGAAATGCAGTGATGAACTTAAATGAAAATCTTGAATTTCAGTTAGGGTAAGAGCATTTACAGCTTCCAATTAGAGTCACAGAGGAACTTTCAGGAGGATTCAAGGCAAATGTGTATCAAGTACCCTAAATCCTTAGTGAGGAGAAACTGCAAATCCTTGTAGTGAATGTTTAGCTTGAGTGAAACTTTGTTTTCTTTTAAGTACTTAGATATACAAAATACTATACCAACAGTAAATCTAGAATTTTTCTAATAATAAACCATCACATAGCATGTGGGATAGCAAGAGTTGTAATAGTATATGAACTTACAATTCCTCCTGTCAGTATTTTAAGGCTTTTCCTTCTCTGTAAGTAGCTCCAAGTGCTATTGCAACTACTACAGCAGGAATTCCTAATTAATAGGAGAAACATTAACAATTCCACACAAATACCTTCTTGCCTCCTAAAATCCATGTATTTTAAGAACTCTGTTTTATCTGCCTTGCACTAAGCTAAGTGCAATAGCCTAGAGAAAAGGCAGTGCTGAGGGTTGTGAGCACTATTTTTCTGAGGACTATTTATGTCCATGACTTCCTGATTTTTGCTGTTAAAGAGCTTCAATACAGATTCCAGAGACAAGGCCAATGGTGACAGACCAAACTCCTTCCTTTACTGTAGCGGACTGCCTCCTCATAGCTGTGCAATTCTACCCTGTTTTCAGCAGTGAGAAACTAATGTAAGAGAATTCTACACCAAGCATCATTTCATACCATACTGATGCAGAGTGTAACTTTTGCTCTCCAAGAAGCATGGCAATGTAGGCTTGCTTCACTTCCTGTCTTCCATGTGTCCTGCTACCTGTTTGCTATGCAGTACATCTCATGGGAAGGAGCATCCTGGACAAGTTTTTATCTGGGAAATGAGTATGCTTAATGTCTATTTCTCCCTCAGGCATAACAGTGATCTTCCAGACTGCCAAGTATTTGCTGTGCTCTCAAAGTAGATCTGAAAAGCAGTGAGTCAGAATCATGCTGTTTTGAACAAGTGCAACTAGTCACAGGACACAGTGAAGAACCTAATGCTGTGCTGTCATGCGGGTATACGTGAAGCACGGTGACACGTAGCCAGACAGCTTTTGCTGAACGTTTTCTGGTGTGCACATAGAGTCCAAATTCTAAAAGTTTTAGAAGAATTACCTCTACTTCCACCCAAATGCAAAATATTATAATGAAACAATTAGGATCTAAAACTGCTTGGTAGATGCCATCAGAAACAACACACCACACCAGCTGGAATACACAACATGGAAAATGCAGGTATTCCTGTATACTGTATTAGATGAGTTTCTTGAAGGAAGCTGAGATTTTTACTTTACCTAGTGGGCATCTCTCTGCATCCTTCAGCTCTCCCAGTAGCTCACTTTCAGCTTGCAGTGTTGCTGTTAACTGCTTTAGTAATTAAGAATGTGTTCTTTGCTTATTAATAAATAAAACATAACTAATAATATTACTCACCCCTTGCTTCTGGATGTGCAAGGCTTTGGCCAAGTTCATGAAGAATCTCAGAGATACCTAAATGAATAATTTGAGTCCATATATGAAGTGACTATATCTGAAAGATTTTTTTACTTAGTTGACAGAAATTAATTGTTGAATGTGTTGATTTCTCCTCCACACAACAGACCTATGTTATTGTGCCACTGAACAAGCTATCAGATTTAGTGCTCAATCAGGACAATGAAAACAAGCTCAGTGTACATCAGCAGTGTGAGCAGTAACAGGAGGTTATTTATTAAATCACATTGTGCTAAACCAGAGAGACACTGATTATAATTGCTCTCTACTGATCTCCTATCTTTATAACTCTCCCCGAATGTACTATGTACTGATACTTTGGTTAGGTGTTGCCATATATACAACTTTAAGAATTACCCTATCTAATTACTGATGTGGTTATGAGGAAGTGTCTAGGCAGGGGCTTCATGGCTCTCAGCAGCAGTAAATACATCTGTGCAGAATTGAGTGCTGCCCACATAAATGTTGACAACAAAAAATAGTGCAGTAAGACAGCCACAGCTGTACACCAGGAGTCTGCAGGAGTATCTACTATGTCAGATGTGAGTAGGGTGTTACTGGTGGTATCATAAGGAAGGTATTGCTGGTAGTAGCTGGTGGTATCACTGCTGTGATTCCTGGAATTTTGGTTTTCAATTCCAGAGATGAAGATGAAGTTAAAAATGAGCATAGAGAAACAGAGACTTACTGTTACTGACGTCTTTCAAGTTTTCCTATTGATAGTAGTACATTCAGGAGAAAAAAGAGAAGCAATATAAGAAAAATTGTAAAGTAGTAAACTATTTCTTCATTTCTATTGATATTAAAAGCAAGCTAGAGTGTGCAGTCTTTAATACAGAGAGAAAGCAAAGCAGTAACTTGTTTGCAGAATTCTACACTGTCATTACTCTCAGACAACTTACCAAATCCATCAGTTTTGTCTGATTTCAACTAGAAGAGAGAATACCCAGAAACTTTTAAGACTGGACCTTTTTTCAATAGTAGTTGGAATGCATTTACTTTTTTTCCACTTTGCTCTTTTCTTCAGTGTTAAGAGGTGAAATAGCATGACGTATTTCTAAACACTCGTCAAAGTAAAAGAGGATAATAAACCTCCACTTCCAATGCTTTCTTGTAAATGCATTTAAAATGCAAAGTCTGAAAGGTCCTGCAGTCTTAAATACATTGACCTCGATGGAATTTCAAGTAGGATGAGAAATATGCATTCATGCAAACATGCACTCTGTTGGCATGACTTTCCTCCTCATTCAGGCAGGAATCATATGACACCATTAATCACGGGCACATCCATCAAGTAAGTTTGCTGTAATTGTATTTAAGTCACTCATAATAAAACTGTAGCAAACTGGTGTACATAACCTATATTGCAGTATAATCACAGTGCTTTGAAATCATCTGTTCTCTACAGACATTTTACATACAGAAGGGAATAGAGTACAGAAACTATCAAATAGGCAACAGAAAGCAGAGTTTAAAAAGGATAGCAAGAGGAGAACCTGAGGAACAACATATCCAATTCTACATGAATGCTAAAAGTCTAAGCCATAAGACTTGGCCTTTTAACATGCTCTTCCATATGCTGTTGTATCATTTGTTTTCAAAGTACACATTTTTGAAGGTGAATTTTTTGGATGATAATCATATATATATATATCTCCTCAAAATAAACAATTAAGATTAACTGAAAAGTTAAAACTTCATCTAGGTGAGTGGCATGACTGAGACATCTTTTGTCTTTAATGAGTAATCTTAACTTACTAATTTACTTCCCAAGCTATACTATGTGATTTGTTCTTTTTTTTTATATTATTTGCTGATCAAAAATATTACCATATGTTCTAACGTGACTACTCTTTTCTTTTTTTCATGCTATGTACAGAGCAAAATATTGTAACTTAGCATAAAATACTTGCAATTTTACATCTTCACTCTTACCTAGTAAATATTTGAAACAAAATGGTAATGACCAGACCAGCCATGGACAGTCCAACACCAATGTAAGAAATGTACTCCAAAGGCTTTGCATATTTATATTTGATCTGAAAGGCCTAGAAAACAAATTGTATCAGTTACAGAAGAGATAAATTGCTTTCTAAAACTTGTTTTTCTAGTTGCAATAAAAATGTTCTAGCAAAGTTGTGACTGTTGCTAGCCGCTGCCAAACTTTTCAGCTCACACGAAGTTATTCTAGACCTCAAAACTAGAGAAACTTGAGAAGAACTCCAAAAGAGACTAAACAATATCAATCAAATATCTAGCAAAATAGCAGATTAAATTATTCATAGAAAAACGCAAAGTGACGTAGACTAGAAAAAGTAGCTTTAACTTTTCTCACTGATGTGCCCTCTGAATTTTGGCTTCTGACGATAAGGTCTAAGGTAAGATGTAATGAAAAATTACAAACCAAAACCATTCTTTATTTGTATAGTGACAGTAAAACAGCAAGTAAATGTATTCTGTGAGACAGAAAATACTGTTATGTTTGCTTAAATGGATTGGAATCTTCTTGAATACAGTCATTTTTTGAAATAAGTACATGCATAAGATAAAGAGAAACAGAAAAACAAGTAAATATTACAGATATGGAAATACTGTTCTATGAAGACAGACTACAAAGAAACTCTGAAGTCCTAGCACTGCTGAAGGCAATGACCACAGATATGTGATTTTACCCAGGGAGTATTTTGTTTAGAGAAGCTGAAACAAATACTGAAAGAATAACAGATGTCAGAGACAGATAGTCATTGCTAGTCTTGTTAGCACAAGAGGGCAATAGATAAAACTGAATGGTAACAGGCTTAATATTTACAGAGTGGTTGCTTTTTATAAACATCTAAGCAAAGGAAGTAGTTAATCCTAAGTACTCTGAGTTTTTTACCCAGCAGAAGGCACTGCCACACCTAGCCTTGATCCTGAACTGCTCATCTTGGAGCACTTTAGGCTTTTCAACAACCAGCTGTGGCAATGGAGGTACAGAGCTGGAGGCTACCACAGCTGAGCAAGGGGAATGAATTGTACCAGCTGTCCCTGCTGCTAGGGTGAAAAGACAGCCACAATTTTTTTAAGAGGAAGCCAGGATTCACCATTACCTTTGGCTTTCCAGCAGCGTTGTGACAACTCACATGTCCCATCTTGCCAGTTCTGCCACAGGCCAGAGACAAGCAATGTGCGGACATCTTAAACTCCCGTGCCTTCACCCGTACATGGGCATGCTGGTCTTACAGTTGAAAACAACCAAACAAATGAAAAAAACCCAAACTCTTCCCATTCAAGAAAGGACAATGCCCTGCCATCAGGACAGCAAAATTAGTAGTGTGATTGCACCTGCATCTCAAGAACCGGTCTCTTGCACAACCATCCGTGCTGCAGTCGTTGACAGTCCCAAAAAACACAGGCATGATCACGCAGCTGCAGTTCGGATGTGTTGTACTATGGATTGGGATTGCAAGGAAAAGAAGTAGCTATAAACTGATATGCACCAGCAGACTGCATGTACTGACAATTATCCCCTGAAAGGGGAGCAGAAAGCTATTAAGGGGTTTTTGGCCTTTCCAGTAAACCTTAAGAACAATATCAATAACAGCATAATCTGGCATTTTGAACTCATTTTACGTGCTTTTCTCAGTCAAGATTCCTAATGAAATCACCCATTTCTTTGAATTATTCAGGTAATTATGGTTCAGATGCACATTGACTAGGCATTAAAGAACTGCCAAATGAATTCTGCATAAAGCCAAACAACAACTTTCAGATATTAGTAGCATTAAATTGCTACCAGCTGGAGCTGAATCTCCACTGTAGCAGGAAACAAACAACAATAAATGTCATGAAGCATCCTCTCCCTTTCTGCAGCATGGTGGCGCTTCTGGAGTTGTGTCAAACTCCATGCAGTCATTTCAGACAACATACTGCAGGGTACTGCAATTAGGGTTGCATTTTAATAAGCAACAGGCGGCTTGAAGTACAAATAAATAATTAAGGCAAATATTCACAGTACTAGGTAGTTCAATTAAAAATGAGGAATAAAAGTAGGAGTAAAGACATCAATCATAAGTTTGTTTCAGTGATTTCCTTAGAAATGAAATGTGTTTCTTGGTCACTTCACTGTATGGATCCATGATTACGGTTACTGATCTGTCATATGCATGTATTTCAGCTTAAAATCTTTGTTAAACATTGTAAGAAGAGGCCAACTACTGTTTTCTGGAGAAAACATGCTAAATGTGAGTACATATTATCTAAAAATTCAGTTATTCGGGCAAATGATCACTCACATACAGAATTTCCTGCAAGAAAGCAGTTACATCTGGAATCAATTCCTGAGGGAGGAAGTAAAAAAAAAAAAACACTCACACAATGATTTTAAGTGGACACAGGAGTTAAAAGACAGTATGAAAAATGAAAACTCCCCACATGGGTAGGGGTATTGGAATACACTGTGTTGACTTTTTCTCATTTTCAACAATTTTAATAGTCTCCTGGAAAGAAAAATTGTCCTTCAGGGATGTGACATTCTTCATTCTTGATTTAGGACTAGCCTACCCTAGGACAAATCCACTAGTCAGAAATCAAGGCAGTATGCCAAAAAAACCCTATACTTGAGTCGCTTGAGAAGGGCAAGCACAGCCTCTGGTTCAAACTGAATATGGCATTTCTTACAGAGGCTTACCTTTCAACACCTCTGGTCCTTCCACCATCAGCGTTGCCTGAGACCACTTGTTTAGAAAAACTACTGCAACTCCAATAAATCCTTGACTGGAAGAGTCTGTCATTTTGATATAGGACAAAGCCAACTCTTCCACTACTTGATGAACATTTGCAAGGCAAACAGAAAAGCAGGTATGGATAGCAGGTATCAAAGAGGCTGGTGCCTTTGAAGAAGCCTACACACTGCTGTTTCACAAATCCATCATTTTTAGCGGAGTTTTATTTAGATATTTAATCATATTCCATTTAAGAAGTAGGGAAGAACTTCACTTCCTGGGAATCTCAAGAAAGTCATCTTCAATTTTTGCTTAGGTGAATTTTGATAATAATTTTTACACTTCTCTTAATGGAATTTCTGGGGAAAAATACTGGTAATGGGGAAAATAATATCCTAAATCCCAATGTTTATACACAGTCCAAATGGCCAAGCTTTTAATAACACTAGATAAGAAATAATAATGCCAGGGACATTTAAAAAATCAGATGATAAAAAGAATTACCTAGACTTTTACCTTCAGATCCAATTTTTGGACCTTGTTTCTTTTGCGCTCTTTTACCAAATCAGAGATTTCATCTAAGTGATTTTAATCACTAATTTTAATCGTTGCTTAAGTGAGGAAACAAAAATCCTGGTTTATGTAATGGATTTTGTTCTTCATTTTATATTTTTTGTTGAAGATCATGAGAGAGACTGGTTTGATCTTTCTCTGAAATGATCATCAAGAGAGGCTAATGTAACTTTATATTTACAAAACATCACAAATGTACATTTAATATTGAAAAAATCTATTTTTTTTAAGACAAGTTGTGCATTCAATCTAGCTCTGTTGATGGTAGTGTTATGATATACAGGCATTATGATAAAAGCTTTTTCCACAGGGTTTTTGTCTCAAATGGTGAACAAAAAGAACAGTGATCAGTTAATGAGCTATTCAGTACTTTTTTGTTATTACTAGGTGTGTGAGGCTACTTGTCTAAGCACTCTACAAACCTCACCTTCATTATGCTTTTCTGTTGTGATTTCTTAGTGGTACTGTCAGTATAGAGAGGGACTGAGGATGCCAGCTGGTTTCAGGTGCCCAGTTTGAAACTCTTGAGATTCTTAGCATGTCATAGCAATGCACGTGTTCAAAGTTCAGATCCTTCGCACCCAACAGCTTCTGCAGCAAATGAAGCAGAAGAACTATAAACTTTCTTTTTCTTTTTTTTTTTTTTTAGCCCTGAACAACACCAATTAATCATCCAAGCACTTCAGACTATAAGCAGTGGACATCTGGAAAAATCCCATGTGACTGTGCCATTAAAGACTATCCTAATACGTAAGTGTGAGGATGTGTATGTACTGGCTGACTCCTGAGTAGTAATAATTTTAGTTAAAATTGTTGGTGTCTTTGTATTTCAGACCAGGTATGTATGTACTGACTCTTGATCTTGATGTCTGTAGAGCCACAGTCAAATATTCATTCCATTCTTGATTTTAAAAAACAAAATAAGAAGTATCAAACGCTGAAAACATTCTGGCGATTACATTTACATGTGCATTAGTCTATAAATAAGATTATCCAGCTCATTTGACATATGCATTTCTTGTACCACTGTATTGCATCAACATGCATAAAAAACAACATGCAATTGTTTATATTGGCTTAGGTATTTTGTCCAAAGTAGATTTTTAGTGAATAGGTATTCAGGGTTTTTTCCCAGGCACAGTTTTCAGTAGGAAAACGAACTCACTGTCGTTTATAATGTTGAACAGTATCTGAACTTCAGTACTGAGGTCACCAATAAGCACAGGGATATTTTCCTGTATTCCTACTTTTGTTAACTGATAATATCCTGGTGCTGTATCTGCAAAAATTAGTAGTGGATGCATTAGGGTTTATAGTACATAATGCCTTGTCCAGGTAAATCCAACAACACACACAGATTTACCTCTCTGTGTTGAAAACAGAATAGTAGAGGAGCTTAATTTCAGTGAAGCAGACTGGATTGCAACATTGGGCCATAGGTTGGACTCGATGATCTCAAAGGTTTTTTTCTAACCTTATGATACTGTGATACTGTGAGATGTTGCCAGTCAGTGAAAATTCCTCCATTGTTTTTGTAAGGTTGCATTGAAAAAATGATTGAGATAAAGGTACCATATATGACTGCAGGTTCAGTTTCTGAACTTCCTCTCTCATTTGGTTCATCAGCAGGAACTGTTCCTCCTTCCTTTTTCTTATCCTTTCTCAAAAACCGAAAAATCCATCCAAAAATTGTTTCTGTTAGTATAAATCTACTGAATCAATGAAATTGCATATTGGAGTTGCACCCTAAAAATGTTTTGGCTTATCCATGAACCACTTTCATCCTGAAACAGAAGGGAAAATACAGTTGACTGCATCTGAAAAAAATGGTAAAAGCAAGGGTTACCTTGATATAACATTGACAATATTATTGTGGTTGAATTCTGTTTCATTGGCAGCCAAGAGCTGACTCACTGTAGACTTTACTGCCACAGATGCCTGAGAAAAAAAGGCAATATTCAAATGTAATTACAGTAAATCAGGCCATTAGCTACATAGTGAATGGGCAAACTAAGAAAAATTAATCAGCATCGATTGAAAGTACACACAACAGAGTAACAACATAGAGGATGCCATTGCAGAGAACATGCAATGGGTTCATAAATACCACTGTTTTATCAATTTAGATAGTAAGGATTAAATTATTAACTTAAACATCAAATGATACTCGTATTAGAATTTCAGAAATATGCAAGTCTAAACAGCTGACAAGGAACAAATTTACTCTCAGTTCTGAGAATTGACCCATCAGTGATTCCACAAGTGTGTACTGAAAGCTACTTAAATTTAACTCTGCTAAATGGCAAGATAAATGCATTTGGTTGTGGTGTTATGTACAGTTAAGAGGAAGAAGAGTCTTCCTTGTGCTCAGAGAGTGAGACAGAATTGATATCGCAAATAATAAGCCATGGAAGTCTTATTTTAGTCTTAATAAGTCTCATCTGAGAGTCTTCTGAAACATCTGGCCTTTCCAGAATTTGCACTGCAATGTTCACAACAGCAGAGATGGTTTGTGCTGTCAGTTGATCTGGCATGGAGGTGAGGGTTTGAGTGTTACTTGTGATAGCTGAAACATTGCTGGAGTTTGCAGTTTCAACCTGTTAGGAAACCGCCATTCAACAGAAAGAAGTAAATAAGAGAGTCACCACTTTTATAACATTCTCAAATAAAATCAAAATATACAAGTAATTGGTGGTCTAAGATGTTGCTGTTCATGTCAAGCATGCAGCGTTTTCAAATTCTCCCTAGAGGATGATTTCATGGACTTACAGAATAGCTTGGGTTGGAAGGGAAACCTGGAGGTCTCAAAACCCAACAGGGCATCTGAGACCAGGCTGCTTGAGGGCTCACTTTGAATATCCACAACCTCCTTCAGAAACCTGCTTGTGTTTGACCAATGTCAAGGGGAAAAAATATCTCTAATCTAACTGGAGTTTCCCATGTTGTCACTTGTCTCTCTCGCCACTCATCGTAAAACTGAGCACCTCAAAGAAGAGCCTAAGCCCATCGTTCAACACATCTTGTTGTGAATTAGCTGTAGACAGTAGAAGGATCTCCCCTTTGTCTTGAGGTCATTGAGCTTCTGAGTCTATGAAAGTCTGAACAGCTTTCACTATTCCTTAAATAACCAAAATGGGATTTTTTTGAAAAACCATCAGAGGAACTTGAGAAATGTCATCTGGAATAATGGTACTTATCAACACAATGCTCATAACCTGCACTGAGATCATTATCCTCACTTCAGTATGTTGTATATAGTTTCAGCTTGCAATAAAAGTAGAAAAAAACACATAGAAAATTTTAGGATGCTGGAGATACTAATAAGAATTGGTAGAAGAACTGGTTGGGTCCAGCCCTAGTCAGTTAGCACTTAATGCACAGAGCTTAAAAGTCTATAGCATCTTAAGAGTCTAAACACACACAAAAATAATGAGCCATTAGCTGTATATGAAGGTAACAATAAGAGATGAAAAATCTGGTATACATGAGGAGAATTTCCTTTGCAGGCAATGGAGATGAACTAGACAGTGTATCAAGTCATCCTTTTTCTAATCCGGTCAATGAATAGTTAAAATGAATAGCTTCAATAACTGAATCGTCCTCAAGTGGTTTTTTTATGTTGGAAGCTATCAAAATCAAGATTGATACAATCGTGCAGCTTGGAAGTGTTTATAAAGCTTGCAGTGGTATGAAGGAAAGGTGAATGTATTGCACAGGGACGAAGAACTTGTAGTTACTGGAGACGGTGGTTTTTTGACTTGAAAACATCTGTGTATGCATCATGAGCAAACAGTACATCATGAACTTTTACTTTCACTGTATTTTCACTTCTGACTTATAGCATGACATCCTATTTAAAATATATATTTCAAATATATATATATAAAATTTTTATTTAAAAGGAATAAAATTATTTCAGACCGGGCCTTTGGATCACTAACATGAACACATCCTCCCATTTCCTAGCGTTCCTCTTTGGCAACCCTGGACTCACTAGGTGGCAGCACAGCATCACAACCTGCGACAATATCCCTTAATTCTAATGGCCTCAGAATGAGCTTATGTTACCACTAATATTATATACTATTTTGGATAAGATTTGACTTTGAAACCATTTAGTGAAGGCTATGTACTGGGAAAATACAATATTGAGCTCAACCATCCAACAAACGATCCAGGCAGGTAGAGCACAGAGTTGAAGGTACAATAGTCAAGCAAGAACACATGATGAAAGAGACTTCTCTTATTTAAAGGAAGTGAAAGTTGTTTCTTTTTTCTTTTTCTTTTTTTTTTTTTTTCAGTTGGGACATATGATAAGGAAACAAAGCACAGAAACAGAAGAGAAGCAGTTGCTGTCAGTAATGGACTTAGTCATGTGCAGTTCTCTGTGTTTTGTACACATGGCAGAGCTAAGCCTTAAAACAAGGCTTAGGCGTTTATAGATTTTATCATGAAGATCTTGTCATTCATACAAGAGTGTTCAAACACTGAGGAACAGCAGAGTTTCATCTGTGTTTAGCTGATCACAGGACTGAATGGAAAGGCTTTGCTCTTAATTTTTCCTAACCTGCCAATGGCAGCATCACTTTGTTGCCTCATGCCAATCTTCTCCAGCCTGTCCAGATCCCTCTGCAGAGCCTCCCTTCCTACAAGCAGGTGGACACTTGCACCCAGCTTGGTGTCATCTGCAAACTTGCTAAGGGTGCACTCAATGCCTTCATCGAGATCATTGATAAAGATGTTAAACAGGACTGGACCACGCACTGAACCCTAGGGAACACGGCTCGTGACTGTTTTCCAAATGGATTTTCTTCCATTTACCACAACCCTTTGGGCCCGGTCATCCAGCCAGTTTTTAACCCAGCAGAGGGTGTGCCTGTCCACGCCAATGGCAGCCAGTTTCTCCAGCAGGATACTGTGAGAAACAGTATCAAAGGCTTTACTGACACCACATCCACAGCCTTTCCCTCGTCCATTAAACGGGTGACCTTGTCATAGAAGGAGATCAAGTTGGTCTGGCAGGACCTGCCTTTGGTGAACCCATGTTGGCTGGGCCTGATCACCCGGTTGTCCCGCGTGTGCTGTATGATAGCACTCAAGACGATCTGCTCCATGACCTTCCCTGGTACCGAGGTCAGACTGACAGGCCTGTAGTTCCCTGGATCTTCCCTCCGACCCTTCTTGTAAATGGGCGTAACATTCGCCAGTCTCCAGTCTGGCTGCACTTCCCCAGTCAACCAGGACTGCTGGTAGATGAGGGAAGGGGGTTTGGCGAGAACCTCTGCCAGTTTCCTTAAAACCCTGGGATGGATCCCATCTGGCCCCATGGATTTGTGTATGTCTAGCTGGCTGAGCAGGTCACTAACCAAGTCCTCCCGAACAGCTGGAGCTTCATCCCCCACCATCTCCCTCCTGAGGGGGCTGGGTATCCCTAACCCTCTTTGGGGTTAAAGACTGAGGCAAAAAAGGCATTGCACACCTCTGCCTTGTCCTCATCCCTCATCGCTACTGCCCCTTCTGCACCCAGCAATGGAGGGAGAGTCTCCTTTGTCCTCCTGTTGCTCCTGATATTTTTAAAGAAGCTCTTTTTATTGTCCTTGACCGAAGTGGCCAGTTGAAGTTCTAGTTGGGCTTTAGCCCTTCTGATTTTTTCCCTACACGATCTGACCTCACCTTTGTAGTCCTCCTGGGACACCTGCCCCCTCTTCCAAAGCAGCCCTGCAGACGTTAGCCAGGTCTTTCAGCAGTTTTGAATGAAAACCATGGATTTGAATACTTTTTATGGTGGTCCTGTTTTCCAAGTGACAGATGAAAGCCAAGAATAAGTTGCTACATTCATGCATGAATATGCATGCATTCATAGTTGAGTACCTAAGTTTTATCATTTATTTTTCTAATTGATCAAACCTTGATCAGAGAGTGCTTTGGGCTGGTTTTTGTACACATCTATACTACTATACATATCTATAAGACCATACATATCTATACTACTTGGTCTTGGACTTAAAAGAAGGAGTCCATCTGAAATAAAATTGTTTGGTGTTTCACCCTGCTGATGCAAATCTCAGATTATTTCAAATACAGCAGAATTGCTACAGAATTAAAAAAAACCCAACACAACAACCAAATAAAACCCCCAACATACTACAAGTAAGAAGAAAACCAGGTCCTTTGTTATGATCTGTGAAGAAAAGTAACCATGATATAATGTACAAAAGGAATGAAATATGAGCCAAGTGGATTTTTTCCATCACCACTGGAACAAAAGTAATTGGTTTACATAAACTCTCTGCCCTATATTCCCTGCTTTCTTCTGCTAGCAATAAAGATCACCTTCTCTATATCCCCAACACTCTACTGCTCTTCCTTCCAGCTTCCCCAACACTTTTAGCACTGTGTTCGACACTCTCTATGCTTCATCATGCCCAACTCCCCACCTCTGTCCCCTACATTCATCTTTAGTTACAATATATAAAATACATAAATACATATAAATATACATAAAATATACATCTTTATTGTATTAGGTGGTGGAGAGGAGATGAATGTCATGGGTAGTTTAGACCTATGCATCTTAATGGTTAGATTAGATTGACTGGCCATGTGGCCCCCACCTCCTCACGGCCAGCATTAGAGTCCTCGTCTTTTTCTTAGTGAGGTATTTAGGGAGTTGATCTTCTCTATGTGCAAAACTCATAGCATCTTAAGACATTTAAGACCTGTAAGCATGTAGTGAATTTGGTTGAAACTGATCAGCAAGTTGCCAAGGAAGCGGAATGGCAGATGGGCAGTATGAATGCTTCTTGGAAATAGACTAAAATTCAGATTTTGAAAATGCAATAATGTTTGTTATTATTTCAAGATCGTGCTGCCTTTCCAAACATTCTTCCTTCCTTCATGTAATTAAAAAATACCATTGCATCAATATATACTTTAAGGCAAATCGCAGTAAATCAAATACAGAATAACAGAGGACTGAACACAGAGAATTAGAGTCATTATAATGGTTTATTTCCAGTGCTGAAATCTCAGCTATAATTATTTTATTTAAGCCAACTTCTCTGAAATATTTTGGCCAAATGTTGCAAACCATCATGAACCCATCCAGTCTGTCATTGAATGTGCTACCCATCCTGATGTAAGGGAAACGACATGGGAGACCTAAAGTTTCCGTCTGCCTAGCAGTTTTCTCTAAGAATATTTTCCTGCATAAGCTGCAAATCTTTTGACATCCTTCTGACCAAACATATGAGTTCATTTGACAAAGATGTAGGCATATCCATGTGTCACACTGGCCACTGTGCAGGTCGTTGGCATGGAAAGCATGAACTCGGAATCTTAACCTGCTCTGGAAATACTGTGGTTCCATGAGATGTCACCCTCCCAGCACTGGCTCTGTTGGCACCCTCCCACGCAGCCACATCATTTAAGGCACTGCAGAAATGCCATGCTGCAATAGAGGACTTTGAAATGGGAGTCAACCAGGCCAGAACTACGTCAGACGTAGAAAATTCATCTCATCCAAAACCAATGCCAGTGGCAGCAGGAGCTGAGGCAGCAGGAGCACTGTCCTGCAGGGTGCTGAGCTGGATGACGTCCCTTGAACACTGGAAGATCCAGGCGTGACATTACTGGCCTCTGTGGTCTGAATTTGATTTTCAAGACACTGTGATGTTCAAACAGAAGAATTTAAATGAAGGCCAGATTGGCTAGAAATAAAGCACAGATAGTTGAAACCCATAATGTCTTCCCCAGATGCAGTGCTCCTTTGAAAGAGCAACAGAAGTTGGTGAGGGACATGGACTTACCTAGCAAGAAGAGCCATGGCACTGATTGTGTGCCCAGTCCTACTCATCAGGTCTCAAAGGGATCGGGGGGGCAGGGGGAGGAAGATTAAGATTAAGAGTGTCCCAAAGCAGAAGGGTTCGCAGAAATTACATCAGCTACTCATGCTGCCTGGCTTGTACTGACCTATCTCACAAAGTGACCCCACCCACTCCTCTGGGCAGACGCAGGCTCCATCCTGACAGATGCCACCATTGATGCAGAAGCATGGTGATACCATGGATTCTGTAGTGTCTGTGTAAATAAAGAATCAAGAGATATATATATATTCATAAACATGTATGTAAAAACATTTGCATATCTGTATAACTTTATGAAAGAAACAAACAAACATGTTTTATTTGCAGCTTCAGCTAAATAATATTCACCTGAAAAATATACGTGACCCACAGTCTCTCCCAGGTACTCAGTTACTGGTTCCTCCTTACCCCTAAAACCAATGGCATGAATGTGGGGTCAAAGCTTTCAAACATCAAATCTGCATTTCCACAACACTGTAGACAGAAACAGGTTTGTGTAGCTGGACAAGCAGCAGTGATGGTGTGAGCCTCCAGGCTGCCAAAAGCTGAAGCTGTTGAACATTTGAAAATCCCAAATTACTTTTGCAGGATTTTACAGGAGCAAGCAGGCAAAACAGGGCTACAGGTTCCCAGTGTTGAGGACCCAGAACTTTAACAACTGCCTGCATAGTCGCACATCCAAGAACTCTGATTTAGGCCAGGTATCATAGGTTAAAGCAGGTAAAACCCCATGCCCAAATCTCAGCCATAGCCACTATCCACAGTCCAGGACAGGTGCCAATTTTTATTTTGTCTTTTGTCAGAAATAGTGGATATTGTTCAACATAGTTGATGCACAAGGCTGTCACAGCTTCAGAAAATAAAAACACAGTGTAAGTAATAGCAGAGAAGCTGTATATCTTAGAAATTTGTTACAGAATCATAGAATGGTTTGGGTTGGAAGGGACTTAAAGGTCATCTCGTCCAATACCGCTGCAGTGAGCAGGAACATCTTCAACTATATCAGATAGGTCAGAGCCCCATTCAGCCTCACCTTGAATGTTTCCAGGGATGGGGCTCCTACCACCCCTCTGTGCAACCTATTCCAGTGTTTTGCCACCGTCATTGTAAAAAATTTCTTCCTTTCTGAACACAACATTTACTGTGTTCAGCAAGCTCTGAAAATGTTAAGGTTTTTTAAAAAGATGATTGGCAAATCTCGAATGGCTCAGGGCTATTTCTGCAGCAGAAATTGCAATAGGAAAGGAACTGACAAACTTCAGGCTCTGAGATGGGTCCAAGACTTGGGGGATGTCCATGGACCAAGGTTTCACTGTGGTTTATCTCACCTGGTCCATAAGTGAAGGATGGAGTTGAAAGTCCTTCCCATAAACATCATGGCAGAAATTGTGCACTGTGCACCAAGTGCAATTCTGTGACTTGAAATTATGCAGAAAAACGAAGCTGAGGACTGCCATTTGATCTGACAGTTTAGTGCCTGTGTTTCAACATGCTGAAAAACAGAGTAAAGCCAGAAAATTCAGAAGTAAACAGTGCTGTCAGAAACACTTGTGTTATTGTGTATTTCTAATGTTCTTACTGAACAAAAAAGATTGCCTAACTTCTCACTCTTTAATGGGATTCATATAACTGGAAGGTTATTGCCAACTATAGGGGATGTGCCACATGGCAGGGGTAATTCTGTTCTTGGCAAGCATCGCTTGGCTGTTGCTCATGTTGTTGCTATTTAGCATTTGTGTTTCAGGCTGTCTCAGCTACATTACAGCCAGATGTCTATGATAATAGTGGAATAACATCTATGTGTCACTAGGTAATGTCTCCACAGCTTTTCAAAACACATTGTCTCTCCATTGGAAATCTTACAGAAAAGAAAGGAAAACTCCTCCAGCAATCGACATCTGAGAGGCCCAAGTTCAGCTGCTGCAGAGAACAGCTACATTTGGGGTAACTAGGTGCCTGGTTGGGCATCTGTTGCCCCATTGCCTGGCAGCCCTGGCTCACCTGCCAGGCACATGGATGTGGCAAATGGGGCCATGCGGCAAAGGACTGAGAGTGGTGCTCAGCCACTCGTTTGTGAGCCCACAAAATAATGGGGAACCTGCAGCACAGCTCCAAGCCTCTGTCTTGCTTGTGAATGTGTGCCCAAAACAGCCAAGGAGAAGATGACACAGCAGGGTAATCTGATACAGAGGATCCCAAAACCAGGGAGGGAGCAGTGAAAACATGAACAGGTGCTATATAGCATCTTTTTCTTGTGTGCATGCAAACATATAAACTTCTGGAAAGCTAAGTATTTCCTTTTAAATACAGAATTTACTAGGCAAGTTAGAGGTTTATTTTTGTCCTTTGAAAAATAAATCAGATTTTTTCCAGAAGAATAAGAAAATTTCAGGACATTTTTCCAGGCTCTATCAGAGGAATTATGTCCAATGTAAATACATTGAAAATACCCCAGGGATTGTTTGCCATCCGTTTCTGTTTTATAGCAGAATGCAAAGTTTATGGTACTTCTTTAAACAACAAATTAAGAAGAAAAATATTTCCACCTAAGAAGCATATAGCACAGATATAATAACGTTTATCAGCAATCATGTTTAAATACTTAAGGAAAGGAAAAAGAATCCAAAGAGCTCAAATGAAGCTCAAATGAGGTAGAAATATATTTTGTACCTGTTTTAAACCTGAGAACAAGCTGCCAAATACACAGTGCACAAAGGATCACAGTCACTACACAACAGGTAATTCCAACCAATATTCTCTCCCATTGAAGTGAAGGTATGTTGTGGTGCAGACTGTCTGCTCTGCTCTAGTATGTTATTATACATACATAACCTTGTGATGGATAAACCATTAACTACTTCTCTACTGCTAAAATTTGAACCTTTTCTGTTCCACTGAGGAAAAAAAAAAAGTTTTGGTGGAGAAGTAGCACACCATTATTTCTATCATTTTCCAACAAATTTAAAATTTCTCTTGTCAAGGAATTAAATGTCACATCTTCTACTTACTGTAGAAAAACATCCCAGCTCAGACATCCAACTGCATTTATACTGATAAGAGTTAAAACCTGTTATTTGAGTGTATAGCACAGCTCAGAGCCATGCCAGCGAACCTCTGTTACCTCCAAGTGAGGCATCCCTGTGTATATGTAGGTTGCCTCCTGGGAACTGACTCTGGTCCTCAATTAGACCTGCATGTGGGCGACATTGGCTGGTGTGGGCCAAAACCATGCCAGGCATTGTGCTAGCACCTGAGGGATTATTTCTGCTGTGTGGCCTCGTTTCATTTGCTGGCACAGGTGTAACAGACAGGCTCTGCAGTAGGGAGGCCAGACAGGACCAAGGGAGGAGGCTGTGGAAGGTTGAAAAGAAGGTCTTTCCTCTGCAGTAATGTTCCTCTTGTGCTGAGAAGAGGTGGAAATGCTAGCTGTATTAGGACTGGCCTAGATCAGGCACTTGGCATGCACTTTCAGGACAGTAAATGGCATTTCCATACTACATAATTCAGGCAGGCAGTGCCTTGTTGCATCCCCTCTCTGCCCCTCCACAATTAACTATGGTCACTCAGCAGGCACTGGCACAGCTGGGAATAAAATCTGCATCTTTAGATTCCCAGGATATCTGATCCATCCAGAAAGGAGTGGGAAAGCTCCAGGGCTGGCCCCAATGTGTGTCCCAGTATCTGGCCATTCCATGGGCTAGGACACACTTGCAACATCTCCCAGGCAAGACCTGGTAGCCTGACAGCTGCATGGCCAAGGACAGTAACTGTCCTACTTGTCCTACTCACAAAGAATGCTTAGTACCCCTGCACGTGTTAATTACTTTACAGCCTCTTGCCATAAGCCGTCAAATGTTTGCTTTTCTGGTGGTAGAAGGGCCAAGAGTTTAAAACTGGGTCTAAGAGACACAAACAATGATGCCTGTCCCTGTGCAGGACTTGTACAGAGCAAAGCAAACAGAACATGATTCAGACAGACTGGATCTTGCAGTTCAATGGAAGGAGCAATCCTGCTTCATTGCTTTACATAGGTAACATCATCACAGACGTCTTTGAGCCACATGTTGCATTTAGATATATAAAATATTGTGTGTCCAAAACCTTGGGTTGCAAGCCTAGGTTTGCAAATTGAAGATAGTTTGTCACCTGGGAAGTGGAAGTAGTATTGTGAGCAAAAAAAGACTGGGAACTTCTAACTTCATGTGAATATTTTATATAAATTTTAAAGACAAATAAATTATTTAAGGAGCCAAATGGTAAAACCAAAACAAATCAGTAAGTACCTCCTAAATGTTATTATACTTTTATTCATGAAAACATTAAACCGTGTTCATATGATAGAATAATCAAACTGAAAGAAATCCTTATTACTTGTAAATTCATACATGTGGTGTAGCTACCGGGAGAAAAAAACATTCTTGAGTGACTAGATATGTTTCTTCTGATTTCCTCCATTTCTTTTAAGCCTTAATTAGAGCCAGATGTCTTGTATTTCCTTTCTGGTTTTGTTTTCAAGCCTGAATAAAGTAAACACCATCTTTGACATATTTTTACATGTCAGCTGCATCTGGCTGAGTTGGAGTCACAAACCAGTAAAATTCCAGCAAAGCATTGCAAGCTTTGACTCCTGCTGACATTCCTGCTGTCAGGAGTGAGAAATCAACATTACTGCTTCTGGGGCTGCTGCACAGGAGCCATAAAAATCCCAGAGATGGTCTGAGAACCTTGTACCTGGTCAATAACACTGGAGGCAGACTGGAATGCCATATACCATGAAAGCAGCTTCCCTTCCCATATTCTTAGAGTGCTGGGAGTGATTTCTTTTTGCTTAATTGCTGTTCGGTTGAATATATCTGCAGTCTATTTTCCATTTCTTCTTTCTTCTTTCTACTCAGGGGAGCAATGGCTGGTAACTGCAGTATGCAAACATAACCATTTCTGCTCCAATGTCATGCCCTTAGAGTGACATTGACCTCTTAGGTATCATCCCCTGCAAAATATTCTGTCATTGAATGGCAGTGGTCTATATACAAGAGCTTTCTCTCTGAACCAAATTACAAAGCGTACTGTAGGATTTATCATTATGTTATTCAACTACGTTTTTAATCTGTTTTAGTTCTAAGAAGTGTACCCAATGTAGAAATTCATGAACTACAACAATTACACAGCAACATGTTAGAAATTACTGTCCTGAAAAAGTCATCTGAGGACTAGTTATGCCTTCTTTGACAAATATTAGGCTTTTTACTCCCACATATTTTGAGCAAGTACATATTTTACCTAGAACAGATTTTAAAGACAAGTGCCTAGCATTTTTCCAGTTGTCTTTCTCCCTTTTAACAGATGTGCTGTTGTTGTGCAGTCCTTGGGAGTCAGGCTTGGTTCCACTACTGCGCATGCTAAAGGGCTTTTAGGATAAGAAAGCTATTCTGTTTTCTTCCATCGACTTCTGTACCAGTATCTCCTACCCCAACTGCTGCAGTTGAGAGGAACTGAATCACATCAGGGGAGGCTATTAAGGTACCAGGTATAACAAAATTTTCTAGTATCTCAAATTCAAGGATGAAGGTATCTGTAGGATTGACATTTGTTGCTGCCAAATTTACTCTTAGTTCATACTAGGTTTAGATTCAAGAGACAAAAAGGTATATACAAAACAAAGAACAAATATCACAAGTACTAAGCTTTCCAGAGTTGCATATAGTGTAAATTAGAGAAAGCCATATTTAACCCTCATAATTAAACTTTAATGGGCTCCTTCCCTCCTGTCAGACAAAATCCTCAGCTTTCCCATGAGTATGCTTTTATTGGTAATGCCAAAGGAGAAGACCTCCTTAGCACAACCATTCATGCTACAGGTGTTTTGGGACTCTAGTTTTGTCCCAAGGATCTAGGTGCCCATTAGTGCTTGGAGCACACAAAGTGCAACATTGGAGAACACCATCAAACTTTGTTTCCCATGAAAGGACTCTGGCTCCTACACTCCAATTCCATTACATGATGCAAACTTTGGCGCTTAAGTTGAGACAAGCAAGTGACATGCAAAGTGCTCTCTTGATTCAGACTAAAATGCTAGTGTAGAGGCAGCAGTAGTGTGATCTGGGACCCAGGAGCTGCAGGAGCAGCCTTACCTTCAAGCTGCCAACTCCAAGATGCTCTTTTTCCCCAAGGACATCTTATTCCCTGGTGGTCCAGGGAGTGGTTTCAGCCACTATGGACTTCTTTGCCACACGCTGACAATATTGAGCAAGCTCTCTTCAGCGCGGACAAGGCCATCCCAAGACCAGGATCACCATAACGAGCCTAAGTGCCTCCCTCCATGCCTCACCCCAACACCAGTTTAACTGTGAGGTCTCCTGTTGTGAGACAAGCTTCTGCCACACATGGCAGCTGGTCTGTCTTACACAGAGAAAATGCCAAAATGCACATTTACACAATTGCTCAAATGGGATGGGGCATGCAGCCTGTCATCGACTTTTTCTTTAGATCGACCGTGAGAGTAAGAAATCACACTGGCAATGTGGTTGGAGATAGCTGGCCCCAGTGGACATAGTGACATTGGTATATTTGATTTTCTAATGCAAACTGATAATTCCCCAATAGATTTATTTAAAGCTATTTTTAGTTTTTTAAGTTTCTGACTGGTAGTTTTGAGAAGACTTATATGATGCTTTCAGATTTGTGAAAAAACAGGTGAAATGGGACTTTCCCTCCCTTACCCAGTCCTGGAGAAGGTTAGAAGTTTACTTATGTATGGATAAGGGAATCCCAGCCCATGTTCTCCATGGTTGACAAAAATCATGGTCTGTCAAATATGTAGTAAAGTGGTATCAAATCTATGGAATGATGAGAGCAAGCCATGTTTAATGAACAATCAATTTATCCCAACATGCAGTTTGAGAGTAGCCAAAATTATTCACTACCTTTCGTCAGGTATAATCCCTAGTTTTAATTTTAGAAACTGATGAAAAATCAGGAGAGAACAAAATCTTTAACTGCCAACACTTCTTGAAGTTCTCATTTTTTTCTTCCAGAATTTGTTTTCCTTTTGCAGCAGAAAAGGGGGTTTGTTTTTTCTTTAAAGGAAAAAGTGAGCAAAGTCCAATAAAATTCTAAATATTTTTATTATTAAGCTTGCCAAAACAGAAAGATCCTACTCATGCAGTTCTGTTTACTTGACTTGCTGGCTACTCCATCATGTATGACACAGGAGACCAGATCCAAATTTAGGACCTCCTTTTTCCATAGCATCGGACTTCTGTGAATCTGTGAAGCTCTACTGCCAGACATTAAAAAGTGTTGTTTTCACCTGTGTTGTAAATGACAATTAAACTGTAGAATCAAAGGAATTTGACAGGGCAGCACTGACCTTTCCTGAATTCGAGTTCAATTTGTTCAAATGTTTGGGAGGGCTATGAGATTAACATGTCTTTCCCACCCCATCCTGTCTCATAAATACAATTTTCCCCTGAAAACATGACAGACATATGAATAAATCAATTTTATTTAAATAAAATTACAGGCATATCTTGTCTATTATAAACTACCATATAAATTTTCAAAGGCACTGATATTTAACAATAATTTAAATCTTCTTGAGAGCAGCTACCTTTTTCTGAATGGCATTAGTAAACTTATCAGACTTCCTCCATTCATTTAATTCAAGCAAAGTCTGTTGCCAGTGAAATTTCAAAAGTCACACCTTTTTCATTGTAGTAGGCATGTTACTGTTCCTGAGCATCTCCTTAGAGCCATGATTGAGAAGAATGAGTCAGGTGTCCTGCACAGCAAAACCCTACCCTGAAATAGGATATTTCTTTCCTTTTTGGCACCAAAAATACACCAGACACAAAACCCCGCTATGACAGGTAATCTTCATTTACTGTAAGTATTAAATATTAAATCCAAGAGACTACTGTTTCTTTGAGTCTTCAGGATCTGTTTTTCTTTGCATTCCTTGAAGCTTAATAATGCATTGCTACCTTCTCTTATATGAAGAGTTTCTATAAGAAGTCTGTCCTACAATTCTGTGTCATAGACTGCATTAACCTCCAGGTTGGGCTTCTTTAAAAGCATCTACACATGGCTGCACCAAAACCAGCAGATGTGTCTGACAGGCTTATTTGTCCAGTTCTTTGATTATTTACAGAAGATTCACAGCCAGGAGACAGAGGGAGATACAGGAGATACATCTCAGCAGGGTAAGTTCTGCTCAGGTTTTCTCCCAAGAAAATGCATAGACCTACAGCCATTTCTGGGCTAGCACCTGGGTGCAGGTAAGCACAGAGCCAGAGCTACCAGGCTAAGGCGGTCATAGGAGGAACCATGGCAGGCAGCCACTCTTCTGGCCATTGCATTCGCATAGTGGGACATTTTGTCTCTGAAAAAGCTTTTTTTTTTTTTTTTTTCAAAAGTGAAGATTCCTAAGCACCAACCATGTTCACCGCTCACTTGGGTTATTGAATCCCATGAGGGTCACTTTGTCAAAGGATTTTGGCTTATCACAACAGACTTTTGCAATAATCCCCGAGTTCTCTTTGATACATAACCATTGTCTTCACTGCCCAGCACTGCAGAGACTTATACACCAACCATGGCGACAGGAAAAAAAAAAAAATCTACTTTTTACAAAAATCCCAACGATTTAGAGACAATGTGGCACAATGAAGGTAAGATTATAGCTGGGTGTAAAGATGTTGCATCAGTGTATCCCTGCTGCAATTAAGTGATAAGCTCCTCAGCAACATCGTGGATCTTCTTGCTTATACCAACAGAAAACCTGATTTTAATAGGACCACAGTGATGGAACGCAAGTCTTAGGTGTGCAGAGTGGAGTAAATATCAATTAATTCAGAGTCTACAGTGAGACCACTGCAAAACTGAGACACAGAGATACAAAAGTCCCATACTAATATCTAGCTCACAAGAATGTCCTGAGCCAGACTTGATTAAAGTTTGCCAAAATCTCCAAGGTCCTTTAGAGAAAGGCACTGGAGAAGGGCAAATATTAAGAAAAGTAGTGATCTTTGGCTAGGCATCTGCAGTTTCCCATTTTGCATTTCTAAACAAAAAAAAAGTTTGTGAGTCAACTATTCTTGTTTTCCAAAGTAGATTCATCTGGATTATCTGATACCTGATTACACATGTCACTTCACGATACGTCACAAAGATCTAAAATAATTTTTAAACATTGCCAGGTGAAGTCTTCTAAGAAGACATACCAAAGCTTAGTCAGTTTATCATGCTTTCCTTCCTGCTTAGATTATCCTTTCAGTTTAGAGGTACAGCACCTTAACATTCGTACAGTATCAAATATAATTTATTAAGAAAAACAGTGAAGAAATTTGCATTGCTCCTGCCTGTGAGAAGCAAAGTACTTCCTGAAGATCTTCTTCAGAATAAATGACCTCACTGATTTTGGAAAGGCATGGATAAGCCTGGTCTAAAATTCAACACAACATCATGTGCAGCTAAAGAAGGTACTCCTTGAAAAAGAGAAGGTAAAAGGTCATCCTAAATATGAAGTAAATGTTTATGTTGCATTGAAGGTGAAATATCTTTAGAAAAAGCATTTAATTTTTTTTTCTCAGTCTTGGGATCCCCTTAAACTACAAACTATATTATTGCCTTTCTTTTTAGGCAATCAGCTTACTATAATTAATAATTCTGTGCTAGTTATTTTTCTGGTTTACACTGAAAACAATATAGGGAAAACTGGAAAGTAGAAGGATCAGATCCTACAGCTCTTGTTCATCTACCAGAGTCCAGCTCTGCATTCCCTTAGGAGCAACTAAAAATATTTCAATAGTAGAAGGAACACACTTTGCAGCACCAAACCCGATGCACTGGTACTGTTTGAACAGAATTTGTTGTCCTGCACAAGCCAGTTTCCAAAAATAATTAGAAAACAATATTTTTAGGTGGTGTTCTAAAAGAAAGGACTGTTCTTCAGAACGATCACCTTACCACTGGTGGATATGTAGAATTGTCCACGACCACCAGCATGCATCCCCATGCTCAGTCCTCTGAAAAGCAGAGCATACATGCAGTGGAGCAGCAAGTGCTCCCTCCTGCCCAGCTGCCTGTGCAAGTCTTTTGAAATATAAATTAGAGCCAGAGCAATACTTCAAAAGTCTGCCCTATAGAGGCAGTGTACTTACATACAACATCATTTTCTGGTGTCTTTTGCCATGTGTGAGTTATTTCCCTTTTGTTGAGGTCAGAGCCCATCCAAGAAACATTGAGAGTGGGGTGGGTGGGAACGCTGGTTTTCACTGCATCAAGACTTCAGTTTTAGTGGGGAAAATAAATAAAATTTTTAAAATGTGGGGTTTTTAAAGACAGTCACTGCTGGGGATAGTTGGGCATGGAGTTACTATGAAGGCAACATCTGCCCTTCCACAACTCCACACAAAGCCACAAGCAGATGCATTAAGGTGTTTAACAAGACAGCTGCAAGACTGACTTTTTTATGTTGTTCTACTGTTTTCCAGGCCTGCACAGTTGTTTATGCACAGTTACCTGCAGGGCAATGAACCCACTGAGTTGGACACCTTACTTACAAAATCTTAACAGTCTGTTCAGCAAACATATAGACTTCATCATGCCACCTCATCCAGTCCAAGTCTGTCTAATATTGATTTGGTTTTCTTTGGACCATGTGATAAGCAAGGCACTAGTGAAACCACCAAACTTACCCTCCTCAAATAAAGATATAACTGAGTACGTGTAGACAGTTCTTGGGGGATGATATTTGCATAGCAAATTGTAGTAAAGAACGAATAAGATGGCAAACAAATCTAGAAATGAAGTATCAGTTAGTCTGATGGTAGAGCAGGTAAACCAGTCAGGCCATATGCGTACTAAATTTCATCTTCTGACTCCTGATCTTGTTCAGATGTTTTCAGTAATCTCATTTCCATGGACTGGGACTGTTTAACCTTTGAATGAACTGCCCTGGAAACAACAACAAAAAAGAGTTGCCGATAGTACTTCAAAGGATCATCTGGCCATTTTTACAAGGTAAAAGACTAACTCTTGCATGTCATTGAGGAGTAAGGATGATTGACTTATGAAGGCTTGAAGGGGGCTTTGTAGTGGAAGACATAATGAAGAGAAGATAGTAATTTCAAGAAGAATCTGAAAATTTAACCCTAGGCCTTAATTGTATACACCTGTATTTTAACATGAGTGACTGCTATACAATGCGAGCATGTACCGTGACATTAGCATGTGCTGCCTTTAACAGTACCATCCGTTATGTACTGCTTGTAAGGTCTTGTTCCTACATTTAAGAGTGTACACCTTAAGTAAACCCCAGTGTAACATCCAGAAAGTTCAATGTTGTTGGAGGTGCAAGACCAATAGCAGTGTTCACTTGGAACAGTACTATAAAGCTGTGAAGAGTGAGTCTGGTCAGCCTCACCATGGACGGGTAATCTGCACAGTGTGCCATGATCAGTCTGAGGGGGCTTGTATGATGCTGCAGCAGCTGTCATTCCCAGCATCAGAATAGATGCAAGATTGCTGTCACCTTCTCTATAGATGTCATCCTCTACAAAACAAACCAGTTACCCAGCCTTAAGTATTAGTGTTAGTGCCTTTTGGACTGAGATAGGTGCAAAGCAAGACTGCAAGAACTACATATGGCCAAAGCACAGTTAAAAAGGGCTATTAAGATTGTAAGGGTAAAGTGAGGGAGGAGAATCATGTTTAGGATGGTGCATGCAGAGGCTTGTTAAGGTCCTGTAGGCAGAAGATGATGGGACACAGCAGAATCAGGCTTGTTTTTACAATCAAATTAATTCTGCAGTTGGAATTTTGTCAGATTAGCATAGGGTGGTGAGGAAAAGGGCTAACTGTAGAAACCAGGGGATGAAACTGGCTAGTGAAAAAGAAATCAGGTCTAACCACAGGAAACTGCTAGAAATAAAACCTGTCCAATAGTCTCCAAGTTTAAGTCATGAAGCCTGCTGTCCAAGCCACTTTGAATTAGTAGGAATGAGCACCAGGAAAGAAGACATTGTAGGGAAAAATGACTCTCCTCCTTGTAGCTTTTGATGTACTTACAAGTGTGGAAGGCTATTTAAAAGAGCTCATTTTATATGAGAAGCACTACATTGTCGGAGCTGTACTTTGTGAATGTTCCTTCTTTCTCCTGAAACAGTGAGTCATGTTTTCTTCATTAATTAGCATAGTATCTATGTTTATTTTACCTTGCAAGACAATTAATTACTCTGTGGAAACTTCTTGTTTTACCAGTGGAACTCTTCTAAAATAAAGCTCCTGCTAGACTAAATAGACAGGTCTCCAAAGTTTTGTGTTTCAAGTAACTTACCAGCTGACAATTGTGTAATTCACCGCAAGTATAAGAAAAGCAAATGCGTAATGCCAGCAATAGCACATGGTCAGGAACATCACATTAGTATGATCCATCTGGTTCCACTCTGGGCTCCCACTTGGAGGATAAAGCACAAAACCAATCTGTAATAAAATATAAGATATTTAGCAAATGTCAGTTGACATATATCTATGCTGTATCATGTATTAAGCTACCCATCACAAGGCAGACATTTCATTTACTTATAGTGCTGATTATTTCTGTTTACTATTATTATTAAAAACAATTTTGCAGTCACACCTAGATGCGATGGATTGTTTTATACTTTTGTGCAAAAATGCCTTTGAAGATGCAGAGCCAGCCCCAGAGATCCCCTGCTCTTGCCCAGGAAATCAAGGAGCCAATCTGACAAGTTCTGCAGCTATCACAATGATGTGCTGTAAGGAAAGGGGCTGGTGTATAGTCTGAACTGCACGCATATCACCAAACAGCAAACCTGCTTGGCCATTTGCGTTGTCTCTCTTCTTTCCAATAGCATCTGGAAATGTGCTACATGATTCAGAAGATGAATAATTAATTAATAAATAAAAGAGAGAAATAAGCTTATTTCTTCTGGAACACTCAGGGAAAAGGTCAGGTTTTGAAATTACATAAAAATGAAGCTTACTCATGCAAACCTATACGTTCATGTGAAATACATAGCTGATTTGTTTATTCAGAAGTGGGAAAAATCAAAGTCAGATTAGTGTCTAAGCTTGGAAGCCAGTAATCCCATGGCTACACAGGGTCTGCCTTGACAAGCAGAGGTCCTCTGTACCACCTCTTCAAAGTCACTGCTCAGCAGTTTAACTGAGAATTTAGGAGCTGGGAAGAGGAGAAGACCGAGGTGAGGAGTGCATTTTGCATTTCCATGCAAAGATTTCAATGAATGAGGGTGCTGATGATGCCGAAAGTCCCTTTACCTTCTACAGATTTGTCATGCTGCAGCCAATATGTGATTTTCAGTCACACAGACAGTTGAAGACTGATGTGGATGTGAAAAAATGTAACACTTAAATCTCTTGTAGTTTTAGCTCTTTGGTTTTTCACTTTGAAACAAAAACCACATTGCCTGCAGAGTTAAAGAAATAACTTGTTCTAAAATTAGATTAGGCAGGCAACGAAGAATAGTTTCAACTAATTCCTCTTATGTAAACCTTCTTAAATTGCTGAAGAAAAGTTTACAGACAAGAAAATAAAATATCAGGTACTGCAGCACCAGGTTCTTGAGTTGACTTATCGAAAAATTCTGCCGTTTCAGAGATCTGTCTGCTTGCCAGAGCAAGTATTTAAATATTTGATTTGGTGCTGAGTGTTCAGTTCTCCTAAGGAACAGCAAACATTTTTATTAAGTGTGTCTGGCCAACATATAAAAAAGGGGAAGCCAGTCTAGACATGCCGGAAAAAAAAATCACTGGAGTGACCTCAGTTCTGCACTATAAGATGAAACACATATTGGCACTAATGCTCCTATTTCTTTGTTACTAGATGGGAAAAATTCATTAAATTCTCTCTCTTGTTTGCCAACAGAGAAAGAGTTGATATCATATATCTGTTAATTGGATAGAATCACAAGGTGAAGGCATGGCAGCTACATTTTGAAAAATCTTTTGGGGAGCCATACCCCTGAAATATAAAAGTTTAGGCTGTTACTTCTGCTCAGTTTTCCAAATGCTGGAAAAGGAGGAGGCTTTACATTAGTCGATCTTTTAATCTGAATTGGGAGATCAAATACCTTTTAAACCTAAGTTGCCACTGTTGAAATACTTTTCAGAAAGTGGAAAGAGGCAGCCAACTTGAAAGGTAATTTACACTTTCATTCCTCTTCACACAATGTCAGTGGGTTCTTTGCCTCAGCTATCCAGTACTCCACTGAGCATTTACACACTCCTCCAGCACCTGAGAGTGCACCTGAGAGTGCACCTGGGAGTTCATAAAGAATAGCATATATTGCCGGACTGTAAAATCATTGTGATTTGGAAGGCAAAGTTTGAACAGGATGTTACAGAGATCAGAGAAGATGCTCAGTCACAAGGGGGTGCTCAATAGAACTACCTAGACGTAAAATGACTTCTTCATCTGTAAAACAGATATGGTAAATACGTGTATCTCTTTAAAGGGACATTAAGAGTTTTCTGTGAGTCCTTGGAGGACTGTGTTTAAAAGGCATGTTAAATCACCTGTGAAACATCTGCAAAGGAGTAAATGACTAATTTTGGTGAAGGAAAAAATTCCCAAGGCAGAAAAGTGACCTACCTGCCAGAACCAGCTACCTTGTAATATGCAGAGGCTTGTACGGAGCATCTCTAGCACAATACTGC
Organism: Neomorphus geoffroyi; assembly: GCA_033558235.1. Lineage (NCBI taxonomy): Eukaryota > Metazoa > Chordata > Aves > Cuculiformes > Neomorphidae > Neomorphus > Neomorphus geoffroyi. Next base: position 85,293,639 of record JAUMJM010000005.1, read on the forward strand.
CATGGAAGAAAACCTCCAGAAATATGCAAACAGCAGCTCCAAAGACAGCAAACAGCAGTAACTGATGAACATGAACATCCAGCATGGCTCTCCCATGAAGATGGTAGCAAAAGAGAAAACCTGGAATTAATTAAGTGATCGGCTGAAGATATTTTCTTTCCTTATAATCTCCCTACATCTGCTTTTATGGAGAACCTCTGGCATTTGGAGAATGGAATATCGAGCAATGGCAAACCTCTAACATTCGTTTCTATGCCAATATCACCTTCTCAGTTGAACACAGAGTGATTTTTTAAGCCTGATGCCTACATACTGTGTACTCCTACTCTGGAACTCAGATCAGGAAATTGCATGGGAAGCTGCAGCTCTGTCACTTTTCATTTAAAACATATTAACCAAAAGTCTTATTCATCTTTGTTTGCAGTGTAACAAGAGGGGTGCTATTGGGTACACTGTGTGTATGGAAAACATAAAATGGGTTTGTGTCTTCAGTGCAATACCAACATGTAATTTCTGTGCAGGTAAAGGTAATCATGCTGGCTTTAAGCTAATGAGTTGCATAGCGTGTCAGTACCTACATTGACACACATGCCTGAGCTGCTGAGCACTTATCCAAAACAGGATTGTGTCGCTATTTTCATAGCATTGCTCTCTGAGCCAGCTAGGAAAACACAGATACATCTCTAGCCGTGGTCATGCCCTGGGCTGCAGTGCAGACAAACCCTCAGCAGCTTAAGGAGGGCCAAGACTGGTCTTTTTAAGCATTTCAAGGAGTTAAACACCCAGACCCCATAGGCTCATTCTCTAAGGCTGATTTGAGATTCCCAGATCAAAGATTTCCCCCCCGCCATGTTTCACGTGCATCTCTGCAGGGAAAGGTAAACTAACCTTCAATAAACACTGCTAAGGAAAGCATCATCCTGTCCATGGCCACTGGCAATGCATTGGTCCCATAAGCCACAATGTCAATCAACCCTGAAATGCCATAGAAGAGGTACATGGTGGTATGTTGCCAGTTCATCAAGTGATCCCAGTGCTTTTCCTCATAATTATACAACTTCAGATGAGGTCCATCGGGAACGAACTGCTCAGCCACCATTCCTTCACATGAAATGAAAAGTATGACTATTAGTCCTGGTTCTTAGACTTCATACAAAATAGGTTCTTCTTTATACAAAAAACAGAGACAACAATATTTCCCCATGCAGCCTAATGACAGTCTGTTTGAGGTTTAGTCTGGTTGCCTGAAGATTGCTCTGGGTGATTGGTATGTTTTACTCCCTCCTGTCCAGTTCAGCTATTCCCAATAAAGGTTTAAACATGTTGTGCAAATTCAAGTGAAAATGAAGAGGTTTCAAAGATGTTAATTTTATTTAACTTTTCAAGAAAATAGGCAGTGGGGGGAGAAGAAGCAAAATAAGTGGCTTTGCTGAAGGAAAGACCACAGAGTAGACTCAAGAACATATTAAGCATTACATAATCCAGAGAGGAGGAAGCCAGGGGAAACTAGGCTTCAGCTGCACTCCTAGTGGAACTGTTTGCATCTTACAGTTTCCAGCAGTGAAAATGTAGATGGTTATTCTGTGCTGCTTTTTTAAAAAAAACAGTTGCTACTGTGGTAATCTTCAGACTGAATTTTTCAGTTGCCTTTCTCAATGTTTCAAACATACATTTAACACATGCTGAAGTCCCCAAAAGAAAGATTTACCATTTCAATATCCTGTACTATGCAAGACAGCGAGTTTTCAAACTCTTAATTCAAAGGGGATTTTTCCTATAAAGCCATAAAAGGAAATCCCTTCATTGTGCAGAGTTATTAAAGGTCCCATGTACTCTGAGTTAGGGTTTGAATTGCTTCTCTAGTGCCTCCCTTACCTTATCCCCTTGGTGTCTTGCAAAAGAGCTGCAGTACTCCAGAAAGGGGAAAGCTGCTTTTAGATACTTTATATGATCTGTGAAGTTTGGGAAGGGTTTAAAATATGATATGCTTTTAAGACGTTCAGTGTAATGATATTGTTTCTGAAGTGTTGGCCAGCATACTGCTGCTTAAGTAGATCTGCTACAGAGCAAATGCAGTGGTTTTCCACCCTTAATTTGGATCTTCCTAATACAGAAACAGCAGGTTTTACTCCTTCTGCTGCCTTTGTCCTTGCCAGGCTTTGTTGACTGTAACTGAAATACCGTATGTTAAAATAATCACTTTTAGGTGCAGGGAGAAAATTTGTGGTTTAGCTGTCCAACCACCTCCAGTCACTGACTGAGAAATTTATAGAAAGATGTCCCCATTCACACCTCAAAATGAATGCTATTATTTAGATTTTGATAATTTTTTAAGGATATCAGAGTACATATTGTATGCACAACAGCACTTCAATGCTGATGTGTCTTCACTGACACAAAATCAGGAAAAGCAGAAAGAAGATTTTGGCACAACCTGCATGTTGATTAGACACAAGGCAACTCTGAGCATCTAAAGAAAAGTAGATAGATAGACTCTAAAATTCTAAAAATCCTGAAAATTAAGAGCCTTTCAACTTCTGACCCACATATGCTGAGCTCCTCTAGCCCCCTGTTATTTACTTTATAAACGTAAATTGCTAAGCATGTTGGAATGTAAGCAAGAACTAGGGATTTCCAGTCAACTGCACAGATCTACATTTATGTATTTTATCAATAACTCACTAGACTCTACTGACATCTGAGATGGCTGGACTCAAAACAGAAAAGCAATGTCTCCACAGTCTGGCGCTCCTAGTCTGCATGTGAGCGTCCCTTGCCTTATCTCCCTCCCTGAAGTAGTAAACAGTATATAGACACTGAAATGGTGTAGTTGACAAGTAGGAGTAGGTGTAGGTGTAGGTGTTGGGTCATAGGTTGGACTCGATCTCAAAGGTCTTTTCCAACCTTATGATACTGTGATACTGTGAAATGGACCAGCTGTAATATTGTCAGGAGAAGCTCCAGAAGAGTGCTATGGATGGAAACTATATAACAGCTGTAAGTATGTAATTAATAGCAGTAGCTCCCACTAGTGCTTAGATTTATGGTGTTTAAAGGACAAAATACTAAAACAGAATGAGATATGTTTTATCAGAGAACTTTTTTTTTAAAAAAGAGTGTTAAAAGGCACAGCCCTTTTGTTGCCTGCCCAAAGTCCACCTTACTTACCAATCACGGCAAAGACAGCTTTGATGATCCCCTCAACAAACTCCAGGCGACGAAATCCTGCCCTGGAACCAAGGTAGCAAGCGTTCTTGTTTTTTCGACAGGCATACTTCAGTGGATACTTCACTGACCACCACAAGCCAAAAAGAAGGAAAAAGCTTCCAGGGAGGGCATGCCCTTCGAAATTGCCCATGTTTTCTGCTAGGTGATATATGAAGTGAAACAAATGCAGATAGGTTATGTGAATAGTAGGAGAATTCTGCTGGTTATAATCTGAAATTATCTCCTTGCATATACCAAAAGGATGTCACTGACTTAAGTACTCACAATTAAATTAAAAATGTATTTGGGCACTTATCTTCCCTGGTTGTTCATAAGACCCAACCCGTTTACCCAGTTTCATAGCTTTGCAGAACAAGAGTAATAGACCCAACTGCAAAGAAGCTGGCCTGAAATACAGAGCTGGCAGCTGACAAATTAAGAGAAAAAAAGGTCACAGTACACTATGTCGTGCTGTAGAAGTTAGCTAGTAAAGGAGAGAACATGAATATTCACTATTTGTTTTTTTCACCTTTAGAGAGGGCTTTATGTTTATTTAGTCTACAAACAGAAATCAAGACATTACCTGATGGAAGGAAAAACTAATTTTATATAGATTCATTGGGTAACTATTCACTAATAAATTGTATTTTTTATTTCAATCTGAATGTCTCATTATGATTTACAAACATCAAGTCATTCTCAGCGTTTGATTGGTGAATTATGTACCCACAACTAGATACATATTATCAAGTACATCAGGTTCACTGAGTGATAAAGTTATTAGTTGGTCAGTGTCATACGGTCATTTAAAAGCTGTGCCATTAATAAAACTAGTAAATCTGGTCATCATTCCAACTTTTAGGAGAGTTTACTTAGCTCCAATGGCTTCTTCATGAAAATGACAGAAATAAAAATTTAAATTTTTATTTAAGTTATTAGAAACTGAGTTGTTGCACATTGTGACCCAAAGACATGAAATTTTTGCACAGACAAGAATCAAGAATCAAGAATCAAGAATCAGAATAACCTCTTTAGAAGCACTGGCAATCTGTACTTTCTGTTATTATTACTGCTGATGGTTCGTGTAATGCTGTCTAGTCACATAGAGTGAGCCCTCTCCTATTTCTGGAGGCTAAAGGGCACTGAAAACATTGATTTTTCTTTTTTTAGAGAAGAGAAACTTTCCACATGCACGGGTCCTGAAGCTGCCATAATACTGTTGCCCAGATGCATGAGGGGGCGTGACCTATAATGCCATGAAGGAGGAGCAAAAAAATTATGATTGTTCATGCACAACACAAGGCAAGCTGTGTTTTAAACAGGGATGCTGAAGAGGGTCCTGTCCCCACTGCTTGTCTCCTCCTCTTCCACTGCTGATTTCTCCCAGTATCAGGGCTGCAGAAGGGGTGAGGGATGGTTTTTAAAATCTTTCTGTAGATAAAACTCCCCTTGGTTAAATTCTGGGCAAGTGTTACTGAAGTACAAGCAAAGGGAAACATGATACCGGTTGCCCAAATAAGCCCATTTCTGGATGCAACATTTTGGGTATTGCCAGTACTGACATCTGTATATTGAAGCCTGGAAGGAAAGCATGATGAGATGGCTAAACCAAGCTTGGGGAAGGCTCCTGGGGAAGCAGCACCTGCCAGCTGTGGGGCAGCCAAAGGGGGAATGAGGGATGTGTTTACATGTTTTTATGAAATGTAAAGGACTCTATTTGGGACTTCTGTTGCTGTGTTGGGAAGAAGTCCTGCATGCCACTTGGCTCCCATGACGAAGAAATGCAAGGATGGTAGGCCCAGAGCTGTTGTGGGCAACTTTTCTTCATCTGGTGGTTGGCCAGGTGCTCAGATCAGAGCAGCAAAAGCCATCAGGAGGAACCAACAGTGGCAGACCTGGCAGGCAGCTCTCAGCACAGACTTCCCGGCCACCAGCACGGTGATGACCACTTGCATGTCTGCTCACAAAATGCTGGATTAAGCTCTAAACTCCCCTGGGGCTGAGCTCGTCAGAGGTACCAAATCAGCTTGCTTGTGAGCTGAACATCTCCGATCCTGACCCAGGAAGAGCTGGGCAAGGCAAGAGGAGGAGGTAGTGGATGAGGATCCAAGGATCTGGAGAGCCTTTCTCTGCTCTCTCTGCCCTCTCTACCTTTCCTACCACCCTTAAAGTCTCACTGGGATGATGCCTGTGTGTTTTATTTACAGGTGGGGAAAGCACTGCTCAGTGTCAAGCAACCAACAGTTGGACAGCTTAGCCCCAGCGGTTAGACACAGACCCCACAGTCTTGCAGAAGACGTACCACATTTCACGACATTTCTAGTTAAGAGAGTCTGAGTAGCTTGTACATTACTGCCCGTACTCACTGTGCCTTTGTTTGCCTTGAAAAAGGGTAGTACTAACATGAGAACTTTGAAATACTTCTTTTGTTTTGAAGGCCTTAATTTCAGGTTCTTCTAAAACTTGCTAGCCTGAAAGGCATTGCGGTCTTTTCAGACACGTTGGGTTTTTTCTTCTTTGAATGAAAGGAAGACTAGGGGATGGCCTTTCCTTACCATATGTCTGATCTCACTGAACACTATTCATTAGAAAGACTTTATTCATTAGGTATTTTTTATTCACCATGGGTACATAGCACTCCAAATGAAAAGATTTACTCTGTACCCCACATCAGAGAGTAATACTGGATTAAAAAGGTAAATTAAACCTATGAAAAGCCTCCCTCTAGGAGAATACAGCTACAGGAAGAGCCAAAGGAAGAACAGTATGTTAATGTCATTTGTAGTGCACGGTTTACAAAGCTTCAAAAGTAATTCTCAATCTGTGAATTGACACCTGGGTTATCTAAAGCTCTCATCACTGCAGGATTTTTCTGTCCTAAGTCTGAGAAATCTATCAAGATACTCTATTTAAAACTACTCTTTCCTTTCAAAACAAGGGAAAAGAATAAAGGAAAAGACTGATACATTGGCTACTGCTGCATATCCAAAACAGAACTAGAAAATTAATTTTTTTTCTCTAAGCAATACAATGATTTATTATTAGCTTTAGAGAGTGTAAATTTCAGTTTGAGTTCATTGAAAGATTTTGGGGATTATTTGTAGAATTTCTTTAGAAAGAGACATGTCAGATCTTCCAGCCAACTGCTGCAGTAGGCCCTTGGAACACTGCATCTCAGCACATCTCATCTTGGCTTCAGAAAGGAGTTATAGGAATTATACTTTAAACCAAGGGTGTCAAACTCAGGGCCCACGAGCCAAATCTGGCCCTCTACTTATTGTTTTATCTGGCCTGGCACCTTGTTTCTACCTGGTGGCAGCACTGAGCTCCGTGCCTCTATGCTGCTGCCAGCACACTGGTCACGTCTGCAGCATGTGCAATGCATGTTATGCTGCAGGAGCAGGAGAACGGCAGGAGCCGTTAGTTTGATACCCCTGCCTCAAATCCTTAGTAACCTTGGAAGTATCGTGACAGAGCTTGCCTTAAACTGGTTAAACCTTCAAATTCTTTAATTTTCTCTTATCAGCGCTGAGAGTTTATTTAGCTGAGACTAGAAATCAGCTGTCACCACTCACAGTGATGTGACTGAGTTTTGCTGCAAGTAAACTAGGTAATGTCACATGGTTTGGTTCCTCAATATGACACTGAGGATATGGCAAGGCTAAGTGCAGCCTCTGCTGCAGCAAGGTCACTGCAGAGTCGGGCGGTAGATCTGGAAGGTGTGAGGCAGGTGTGCAAGGAGAGGTGGAAGAAGAGGAGGACAGGATGGCAGGCTGCTGGCTTTCTGTGTTGTGCTTTGGGATCCCCTGTTCAGCCTGGTACAAAGCAGCTCCTGCTGGCTTTTCTGTGCAGTTTGGGAGCCAGTTAGTTTTGGTATCTCACGTGTTAATTATCGGGTAGAGATGGCATCATCATTTTACGACAATACTTAATAAATTTGACAGTTTATTTTTTACAGAGCTTTATAACATGAACTATCAAACAAGTCACTGAAGGGCTGATGTTGCAACATGCACAAATCCTAGACCCTCTTTTATCCTCAGTGATCTCAGGGGCAAGGGTTATGGTGCAGCCAAAGCCATTTTCTGAGCAGTAAAACTTCTTTGCTGTCCATCACCTTCCTTAAGAGCAAAATCTGCCAGAGATACAAGCAGAGAAAATCCCAAGGCTGCCCCACAGCTGGGGTCTGGATACTACCATGCGGGATCTGCCCACACTCCTTCCATTATCCTCCAAAGCCACCCAGTCACACCAAGTACAACATGTGTACCTGCTGCTGGTAACATGCTCGCAATCCAAATCCTGCTCATAATTCCACCAAGCGAAGTCAATGGTGCTGGTGCCTACAAGAGGCACATAGACAGCTGGCATCACTTGGCCATGACCCTTGGTTTGGATTTTCAGTGAGCGTATGCAGGCTTTCTGACCATTGCTGACTGAATCACCCCTGTTACCTTTTGTGTGCACCTCTAAGATCCCTGCTGGCTCATTCAGCTTTTCATGTCTCCACACTGAATTGTCAGCACCCAGAACCCTTCCACTACCACCAACTTCCATGGGGCTGTGGCAGCCAGGGCACCAGCAAACTTTGACTCTGGTAAAGGAAATTTTAGACCCTTCCTGGGAGAAGCTCTCTCCCCACCAACCAGCACGGCTGCCATCCCAAGGAGCAAACCCAGAAAAGGTTTGTATTCCAGCCAAGATTCAGGATTTCCACAGCAAGTGCTCCATGAAACTCCTCTCTTGGGATGGTGTGGCACACTCCAGGAGAGGAGCATACTGTCAGGGTTCAAGGGCACCCATGGGCCCTAATTGTCCCAAACAGCCTCAGTCAGGACTCCCAACCTGGCATGCCTGCTGATGGACCCATGGTTGCCAGGGAACTGGAGAAAAAAGTAATTAGCTGTAATTATAGCAATAAATTCAATTGTTAAGGTAGTTTATAAATTTGAAGTACCAAGCAGAATTTCTGCAGCTGGCTTAAGGAACAAGAATAATTTACAGCTACCAATGACTGTGAGATGTGCCTTTATTTACACATGTGAGAACTCCAAGTGTGTTTTTTCTTGCAATAATCATGGAAAGCCTTGCATGATTCAGGCATTTCCAATGACTGGAAAGCTGCATAGTATTGCAACAGTATTTTGCACTCAAACCTTGCCAATTAAATATATGTTGCCCATAAATTTCTGTGTAACAGTAATGCTTTGTGTACCTGGGATGTTCACCCCTTGGTTCAGGCTATATCTTACACTTTGGAGCAAGAAGGGAATATGGGGATCCGCTGGCAAAGGAGAGGATGAGCAAAGGCAGTTTCCAGGTGAGTATTGAAGAACAGATGTACCTTTTTGTGGGTATTAAAAGCTGCCTTTGTAACCTGAAAGCTATCTCACACAAGCAGAAACATGAAACGCAGGCAAGAAACAGACTTATATGATTATTTAAACATCTTCTGACTTTTGGGGGAGGGATGTTTCGTAACATTTACTGGTTTGATTCCTGATCTCTTGAGGCCACCCGTGTGGGGACTAAGGCAAGACTTGCAAGTGGTATGGAGAAACTAGCTATACCACTTAGTCAGATGGCTTCTCAATTGCTTCCAGAGGAACTAGATTACTTTCCCTTTTTTCCCCCTTCTCCCTTTAAAAAAGGTTTAGGCAGTGTAACCTGTACTGGATGGGACACAAGTGGTAGCTGAGTGGTACCCTCAAAGCTAACCCTGCAGCAGGCAGGTTCCCTTCCCTGCACGTTCTCCTGCCACAGCAATATGCCTTGCAATTTCCTGTGTTTATCAAGCCCTGGGGGATATTAAAGGTTCAAGAGGATTGTCAACCAGAAATCATGAGTTTTTTTCCAGAAATTACACAAGTTAGGAGGCCACAAATTCACTCTGCTGCAACGCCTTCATTTCTGCTACAGAACCATATGCTAACAAAGTTAAACCCAAACAGTAAACACTAGCAAATTTACTGCAACAGTAAAACTGAAGACTATTATTCTCCCATACATTAGACTAGGAAACAATGATGTAAAAATTTCCTTTCAGTGCCCTGCGTCTGTCAACAACTCCTCCTTCTGAGACACTTGTCCTTTTCAGCCCTTTGAGTACTCCTTACTGTATTATTTTCATCTGTCATGACCCTCCGTTCTCTGGCTTTATTTCCCCTTTCTCTGTGCATCTGCTAACTTTGTTTCTGTTCCCAAACACAAGCAGGCTATCTCCAGGAGTTTTCCAGGGACAACAAACACTCCATAATAACCTTGCAATTGGCTCTTGATATCAGAGCAGCTGCTAGTATGGGGATATGAAACTTTTCAACTTCAGGACTGCCAACTTGGAGCATTTTATTCAGATCACCACAAGTTCAAAAACCATACACACATAAAAAATTAAATCTTGTAATAACATGGTATGCATAAGAGTCATTTTTCCTATGAAAGATTCATAGTTTCTTTATTGGCCATAAAACCTGGTATTTCCTAGCACTGACTGAAATACCGGGTAAAATAGCATGGGTATGTGAGTAAACTACTGCAGGTATGACAGTGCTGCCTCCTGCAGGAGTATGTTTGGCTTCAGCCACCGCAGTCTCTTCCCTGCCCACAGAAGCCCAACAGTATCAGCTGTCTCCTGCAGAGTGGCAACTCTTTCAGCTGTCTCCTCTGCAGAGCAGCAGATTCCTTTGAGCAGAGTGTCACAGCAGACTGCTACCCTCAAAGTGAGGTGGTGCCAATGTGTGGCTCCTCCCAGCCCAGCAGACTCCAGTAAGTTTTGATTGTGTGCAGCAATGGCTGAGCACTGCCATACAGACTGCATGGTGGAAGGATGTGCTGTGACACCCCACTGCTGTGCAGCAAGACCTCTGCACTGACATCTGAGATTGGCTCCTCTTCCAGTGCACCTGGTGCTGGGCTCAGCTAGAGCTCTTTTTGCTTCCTGATTTTAACTTGAATTGTGCCAGCTAGTGAAATTCCTATATGCTCCCTCTTTTTAAAGTCAGTTCCTCTTGTTGTCTTTAAAAAAGCCCAGGGCACTTCAATGAACAACCTCTGCAGGACCCTAGGTTATCCCTGAAGGCCCATGATCAAGCAAAGGTCACACTGCCATTGAAACAATTGCTACCTGGGGTACCTTACCAAAACTATCTTTGTAGGGTATGATCCCTGGCTGCACTCTAGGTGTGCCCGCCTACATGTTCACTGCTTCCTGATAGACAGGCTAGGAAAATGTCAGGAGAGAAAAAGTTTGTCATATCAACTGATGATTTATTGCTTAAAGCCGAGCACTGTAGAGGAAATGAAATCAAATATGGTTTGGTTTCTATTAGCATCACTTTTATGCACCTTCACAATATAGTCAGGGCTTCAGTGAAAGGATTTAATGACAGCAAAGCTGACAGACCGCTGGACTACGACAAGTATTTGTAATAACTAGTAATGATGACTAGGGCTGTGACAAACCCTGCATTTGAGACTTACAGAACACTTTACAGGCTGTTAGAAGTTGCTGCAATTGTTGTTTATGTTTCCAAATACTTCTGAAGACAAGAAGACACAACCAAAAACATAGATGTTTACTGAGAAAACTCAGTGTTGGAGTGGTCTAAAATGCTGGTTTCTACCTGCAAGGAAACCAGGCCTGAAAGAGTAAAGTGAGGAATTCTGTTCTTGGTGAACAACAGATCTTTAGGTATGAAAGACAGGAGTTGCTGACCTGAATATGATTTATAATTCTTCAGTTGCAAGGATTGCTCCCTTACTGTGGCTACCATTGACTGTGCAGAAAAGGCATTTAGATTTCTCTTCCTTATATATAGTACCAGATATTGGGGTGACTGAGGCCTTCAAATGAGAAATTGGAATATTACAAAGGCAACTGTGTTCTAATGAATCACCAAGCACCAACAAAATATGGTAAGCAGCAGTTTCATGCTGTGCTGTACATACTAGTAAGCTTTTATCTTAAAGATAGTCTCAAGTTAACAAATATGGGAAGGAAGCTTGCCTTAATAAAGGCAAGAGCATTGATTAGTCCCAGCTGGTGTACATAGGAAGGACTCAAAAAATTAAAAAACAGCTCAGTTATCCTAATAACAGCTCATACCTGAGCAACAAGCAGTTGACAACTGTAAGAGCTAAAATTTTCCTTTTCTCTGCCAGAGAGGAGACTGGAAACCCGGGCCATGTGGTTGGCTTCTAGTGGTACACAGTGCTGTATTTAGCTGTATCCTCCTGCTGAAATCCAGTCTCTTCCTGAATCCCTACTTTCTGAAATGATTTGATTAAATGATTCTTAACCTTCAGCTACCATATCTGTCTGTGGAGTACGGTTGGGTAGCGTGAGCCCTTCAGGGCTCTTAGAAAGCAAACAAAGCGAGTTAAAATAAATGTTTAAATGTCATGGATTTGGATGCTGCAAACAACGGCATTTGAGTGTTTAGGGCTTGCAATATTGTGTCATGATAACAGGGAAAAAGTATATTCTAGCTAACTTGTCTTGAACCTGGAAGTTTCCTCTGCAAGTCTTGCTAGTTGAGATTAGGGTGCTTTAAGGCCTGCTTGTCACAAGGGTGACCAAGTGCACTGGTTGTACTAACTGTTGTTTGATGGAATCATTCTCAAAGAGCAGAAAGATGTGAGAGTCAGAAAAGAAAGAGAAACACTAATGAATAAATAAGAGCGTTGGCAAGGCAGTCAGTAACATTGATACTACCTGGAAGAAATGGCTGTCTGAGGTAGCCCAGCTAGGAAAAAAAAATACATCAAAGAAATAAGTATTGTTCCTCTTTATGGAATCAACTCATACTCACTAAACGGGACTCAGCTAGTGCTACTGCAACATTAGCAGAAACTGAAGAGTCCTCCATAATGCAGGGCTATAATAGCAGCGGCTCTAATTACTGCTGCCCCTCAAATGACAGAATTAATGGAGGAAGCAAGTATAATGCCATGCAGGAGGAGCTTTGCAATTCAGTAAGACCATCAGCCGCAGCAAGGAGCTGTATCCTCTTCCAAAATCTCTGCCATTGTAAATGCTACACTGTATCTTAGACATGTCTCAAGTGCAAGGTCATGTGGAACAAGATTTTCAGGATTTTCGCCCAGATAGCATTAAAATGTTGTAGCAGGCCCTCATTTAGGCATAAATTGTTTAGAAGGCACTTAAGTTTCCTTTTTATCTTCTGGAAAAAAAAGCAGTGCCAGAACTCAAGGTCTGGCCCATTCTACACAGTGAGACAGGATTGCCACAGTAGAGTAGCATTCTACTACTTAGGTATTTCAAAAACAATATTCAATTATTTATAATCCCTGGGTTTAGGAGCTTGCCTTGCTCATAGCTAGGAAGAGATGACCAAAATGACCACTGCTGCCAACTGCAAACAAGCATGAAAGCATTTGATAACATCTAAGAAATAGAGTGGGAGCCAGTTAACAAGAGCTTTGACACTTAGGAGTCTTGATTCATGTACGTCTTTAGACTGGAAACAAGGGTCCTATTTTTGTGCTGCTGCACTGAGCATTTGCGGTTCTGAGTAAAATGATACTCCCAGGCAGATTTTGTGTGCAAGAAAAGAGTAAACAGAGCAGTTTGTCTAAACACAGGCATAATTATTCAAGCCACTCCATAAGGTTCATCTGAGTTTTCTGCCCCAGCAGTTATTTCTGCCCACACTCTTCACAGCTGAAATAAATATATGGTATACCTAGCTTCACTTGTAAAGAGAAAAACACAAGGAAAGTCCACATAAGCAACCTTGAAAAGTGGTGAAAGACATTTGGGTGAATTTCAGAAAAGTAACCGCACAGTCAATGATGAATTTGCAACTAAAATGGATGTCAAATAATTTCCTTCTACAAATTACAAAGTAATTATGGTGACTTACAGTACAACATATGCCATAATGTAAAGAGGTCTACAGAATCAGTAGTATGAAGAGATGCAAAGTTATATATACTGAAGAAATCACACAGGCCAGATATGTGAATGCCTAGTAATCATGAAATATTCAGTTTAAAAAGGAAGAAACATAAATACTTTTGTCTAAAGTACTTGAGTTCCTAAGCTCTGAAATTTCAGAAGGTTACTTATCAGAAAGATAATGAAATATCCAATACCATGTCCAATTATGAAGTGTTACTAGGAGAGCAGAATATGATTCACTGCTGAAAAACTGAAACAAAATGGAACATATGCAAGAACTGCAAATGTTTTCCTGAGTGTTATTCTGTTTTGAAACAGAAGAGAGAGTCTGGGATAATCTAATTTTAGGGTTTCTCTCATATAGTAAATAGGCATAGCTACATTTACATTCTCTTGATTTTGCCTGGAAATTCAAGTTTGGATATACATCTCCAAATAGTTGGATATACATCATTCAAATTAAAGTTTGGATATACATTTGAGGCATCCAAGGAAGAGAGAGGGGAAAAAAAATCAGGCAAGAAAACTGAAACTATAGTGCCTGCTTTATTCCTATCCCTAACACTTAATCCCCCTTTGTTTAATGATCCAGACTCACTGCTGCAAAAACTCTCGTACCTGGGGTAAAACAATTGCAGAAAGCGATGAGGTCTCCCCTCAGCCTCCTCTTCTCCAGGCTAAACAACCCCAGTCCCCTCAGCTGCAAGTCGTACTTTAGCAGCAGCAATCCTCTCAAAAGCCATTTCTGATTTAGAAATCCCGTTCACGCTTTTTACATCGGGAGCGTGTGTGTCTTTGCATTCATCCCATGGACAGAGTTAAGGGAAACACGGAGTAGTTCTTGTGCTTTCACTCAGGAACATGCAGCACCCCCCCTCTAGCCCACCCAGCCGCCCCCCCGCCTTTCTCCCTGCACTGGCGGGGAGAGCCCCAGCCTTTCCCGCACGAGGTTTGCCCTTACCCTTACCTCTACCGCTCTGCTCCCTCGCTGCCTTTTCCTCTGCCTCCTCCGCAGCCCCTCGCCCCTGCAGCTGCGGCCGCCTGGGGATGTGTCCAGATGTTGCTGGCGCGGCAGCCCAGATGTTCCCCCGACGGCCCCGCGGGGAGGGAGGGCGGATTCCTCTCCGCCTGGCTAGGGAGGATCCAGGGCAGAGGCAAGTAAAAGGGGACTCGGGGAAAAAAAGAAGCTTCGGGAAGATCCGGCGCTTCCCTGTGTTCGTCCAACGCTGCTGCCCCGCTTTCCAGGAAAAGCAGCTGGGAGCAGGCAGGGAGGGAAAGTAGATGAAGTAGAGAGACTTTCAGACACACAAACCCTCTTTTGATCGCTGCATGTAACAGAAACTTTTTTTTTCCTTTTTTTTTTTCCCCTCCGTGGTTTTCTCCATGAAAATGAGCACCCGTGACTGTAGTTCCTGTAATTTGGCAGGAGTGTATGGCGAAACCCTGTATTCAAAAGGAGAACGTCTAAAAATAAAATTGAAAGGATGAAGCCACAGTTTTATTTGCAAATGCTATGCTGTAAACATTGGCGTTACTGAATCATTCACAGCATAATGAAAGGCACCTTGCCCTGCATCGCCTCTGTCACATTAGCGAACAGATAACAGCAACAAAACACTCACATCTTACATATGGAAAAATCCTCCTTTGAGGTATTTGCCAGGAAACTGTGATAATCAAGTTTTGAAGCTCTGCTTAAACTACATTAGAAGTCTCCCCAACCCTTTCCACTCCTATCAGCAGCCAGCCTCCTCTGTGGCTGTTGGAATAGCCAAGACAAGGTGCAAACCTTCCCACCAGATAGTCATAATATGGAATAAATTCTAAGACTCCACCCCACACGCGCTAATTTAAGATTTCTGGTTTTCAGGATCTAAAATCTTTCTGCTTTTGTGGATGAAATTAACTCCATGTAAAGATTAGAAATCAGATCAATGGTGCATTTCTGTTTGACACTTTTTCACCCTTGGTTATCTTCTCAGAAAGCTCCACCCATGCTTGTCATTTTACAATGACGCTTTCACTATCGGATAGATAGTACTCCAGTAAATACCTTTCAGCATCTGGCAAGCAGATTCCTTTGCATGTTATGTCATGTAATGAATACAGAGAAAAAGGCAATTAATATTTTCCAGAAGGACCATCTCTCTATAAAGTGTATCAGAAATGCAGCCTCTGTGGAAACTTCTCCACTTTCCTGGTCTAAGTAACTTCTTTTACAACTTTCTTTAGACAGCATAATGGATTTCGCATAATGGCATCAATTCCTACTTATTGGATAACCTCCTGTTGTAGAAGAGTTTTCAGTTAGCCTGAGCTAAATTAGTCAAGGAAACTGATAATTGTAATTACCTCATCTATTTACCTCTGGTTTAATGTGTTTGTTTTGGCAATGGAGCAAAGATTTCTTCCTGGGATTCCTCAATTCCATCCCTACTTAAAATGACTTAAAAGTGATTCTAAGTAACAATTAGTGTCTCAAATATCAGAAACTCCAGCTAGCATCCTGGAAACCATGCAGGGATTCAGCACTTCTGCCAGAACCATTGCAGTGTGCATTAAAGTAACCACAGAGAAGTGCATACATAGAATATTCTATAAAACTATTAGGGACTACAGAAACAACAAAACATCCTTGGCAATTTTTCACCAAAGGCTCAAATGAGGCCAACAGCACTGCTGCATTTAGTCAAGTTCAGACCTTTCTTCATTTTCATCTTACTCTTTTTTACCTTATTCCAAGGTTAGGAAATCAATTCACCATAACTGTTCTAAACGTACAATACATACCTGACACACAGGCAGACAATTGAACCCTCCTCTAGCTGGAGGAATAGAGTATTCACTTGTCTCTGAAAGGGCTACATGGACTTCCCAAACTCTGGTTGGTCAATGGAGACAAGAAATTGTGTAACATTTTTCTTGCTTTTTGGGAAAATGTATTCTGAAGAATTAATAAAAACAATCACAAATACTTTAAATAAAACTTAAATATATAAAAATTAAGTTAAATAAATACAGAATTGTTCAGATCATAGTGTGTTTTCCTGCCCATTCAGGATTGCTTTATACAACACAATTGAAAGAGACAATGAAAATTACTAATAGAGCCAGTTTACCAGTTTGTAACTAATATAATAACATCTTGGATCCATTCCAATTTTTTCCTGCTTAACATTGCTGTCAGCAAAGAGCAATTGCTTTTAGATGCCTAATCTTGTAGTGAGTGTTTGGTCAGTGCTATGAATGATTCTGGACAATGACTCATTACTTAAATGCCATGGGTTCAATGTGATTAATATTCCTTTTTCTATATGATAAAATGACCACATAATCATACCTATATCCTCTCTGACATAATAAATCCGATTCACTCAGTAAGAACAAGCTATCAAGTAACTACATATAAAAACTGTGGCTTCTAAGATAGAAGAGCAAGATTCCCTGAAAAATACAGCCCAAGTGCATCATTTTTGTCTGCCCACCTGACAAACTTCTTACTCCCATTTGCCCTATGTTCTCTTATTTTGGCCTGAAAAAAATCCTTTATCATTGGGAATCCCTCCATTATTGCTGGAGTCAAAGTGTATTCACAAAAATCATTAAGAAACACACTTGGAGGCAGGTGAGGTAGTTTCAGTCTGGTCACTTGGAGTAACAGTACCTTTGGGAACACTGGAAGTAGATATCACAATAACCTTGCTTTCCAATTTGTTTCCACAAGTCTCTTGCAGCTTTACTCTGTGCCTTTGGCTTTTGTTGCTCTTACCTAGACTGGTTGCATTGACACCAGCCTGTCTTCTGAGGAGACCCTCTGGCTTTCAGCATGTCTGTAGAGTAAAAATATGCAAGATCATGGCTCTGCACAGTCAGGGGATGAAGATGACTGTGGACCTCCTGAGCCTTAATCTAGTCCAACAGGACACATTCATTGAACTCAATGATCCTTGTAGGTCCCTTCTAACTCAGGTCACTCTGTGATTCCGTGTAAAAACTAAACTATCTGTCTGCTCCCTTGGACACTTCAAGTTTAAGATGTGTTGTTTGTAGATATCTCTGTAGCACCACTTATAATTTATAGCTGATGAAATGTAGCATATAAGTGTAGCTGACACTGATAAAATAATTGATCTCCAGATAGAATGTCCAGAAAGTTAAACAAATAATTCTGGCCTTGCAAAGTTTATGCAACAGTTGGAAAAAGAACAAATACATGCATTGGCTATGCCTTGAGGAAAAGCAAACTTTCACATTTTGTTTTCAATACAACTTGTAACAAGCAAAATAAATAAAACATGAATTTCAATACAAAGACCCATCTTATGACAATCAAATTATCAGAGTACAAGTATGGATATTTGCTCTTGAATGGGTTTGGAAAATTGGGGTTTACATCTCTAAGGTTTAAAAATGTTCAGAGGCCTACTTCTGCCATGAATAAAAAATATAGTTACATTACACATGGCATTTTAAAAATTACTGATTTTTATAATTATTAATTACGTTGTTTTTTAAAGTACTTTTCAGGTTTTTAATAAGTAGCTTGTGTAAGAGACTTCCAAGAAAAGTAATTTTTTCAAGTTTGTATCTTGCTGAGCATTAATCAGTGATTTGTCAAGCTATCTTTTTGTCAAGCATATGGAAATGTAGCCCACCCTGTGAAAGTCTTTCATATATAGGAACATGCAAAACCAATCACAGCTAAAAGGATTCATCTAACTCCTATCTACATTAAGAGAAGAACTATAACTACTGAAATTCCTGAAAAAATCTATAATTCTAAGTTTCAATCTGCTTAGAGTCCTTTGAACTAATCTAGCAACTTGGCAATGGGGAATCTAGTTAAATAAAACCAGAAATGCCAAGCGTATTTAATGGTATGAATTTTTTTCCCCAGACTTCTCTATTTCTGTGTAATAATGACTCAGAACAGAAAACTCCAGGAAAAGCAGAAGCACTAGGAGAAAGAAGTTTGCAGATTCCAAATATTTTTCTTCTGAGTATCTGGGGATGCTGGTGGATAGCCGGCTGAATATGAGCCAGCAGTGTGCCCAGGTGGCCAAGAAGGCCAACAGTATCCTGGCTTGTAACAGAAACAGCGTGGCCAGCAGGACCAGGGAAGTGACTGTCCCCCTGTACTCAGCACTGGTGAGGCCGCACCTTGAATGCTATGTTCAGTTTTGGACCCCTCAGTAGAGGAAAGACACTGAGGTGCTGGAGCGTGTGCAGAGAAGGGCAACAAAGCTGGTGGAGGGTCTGGAGCACAAGTCTTACGAGGACCATCTGAGGGAACTGGGGTTGTTTAGCCTAGAGAAGAGGAGGTTGAAGGGTGACCTTATTGCTCTCTACAACTACCTGAAAGGAGGTTGGAGTGAGGTGTCTGTTGATCTCTTCTCCCAAGTAACAAACAATAGGATGAGACAAAATGGCCTCAAGTTGCAGTAGGGGAGGTTTAGATTGGATATTAAAAAAAAATTCTTTACCAATACAGTGGTCAAGCATTGGAACATGCTGCTTGGGGAGGCAGTGGAATCAACATCCCTGTAGGTGTTCAAAAAACGTGTAGACGTGGCACTTTGGGACATGATGGGGTAAGCATGGTGGTGTTGGGCTGATGTTTGGATTTGATGATCTTTGAGATCTTTTCCAAACGTAATGATTCTATGATTCTATAATCAGTACTTGAAATGAGTATTTGCCTTTACACTGAGAGCTGTGCAGGTGAGATTGTGTTCAGTACAAACATGCACAAAAAAAGATCACAGGGATCAAAATAAGAATCATTGTTTTTTCTGTTATTGTCATGCATGAGATGAATGAGAGCAAAGATCATGTTTAAGGCTGCAAATGCCACAACAGCAGCTTGAAAATCAGCTCAGAGAATGCAGAACAACATTTCTTTTTACTGTGCTTCGGCTCACGAAGAAAGTTTTGAATTAGTAAGTAAGAGTTTATACACGCTGGGGAAAATGACATGCACTAACCTGATATTTTTAAGTAGTACATGATCAGATCAGTCAAACAAGTCTACAACAGTGCAGCTTCTCTATAGTGTCAGGCAGCAGAGAGCTTGTCTGTTGTACTTACTTGGGGTCAGATACCAAGCCAAGTCACAGTTAATCAGTTTTTGCAAAAGTTAGGGCATGGAAATATAAGGCAGAGGGCTGTGGGAAAACAAGAATTAGAAACTCTCCCTAAATCAGCCAGGTTCCTTGGCCATTTTTAGATGTTACCTGCATGTATGCATTTGGCTGATGATGACTTTGGAGCACCTGGTAGAAGACATGTATGTTATATATTATATAGGTGTCTTAGTTTGGATGAAAAAAACCCAACCAAACCAACCAAAGTATGCTCAGTGATTTTAATCAGAGATTGCGAGATTGTGCAGAACAGATAACAGTTCTTTGCTCTAAGTGTATGTGTGCACAGAACAGAACAAAGTCAACAACAAGTGCGATTAAGTTGTTAATATGGATCAACTCCCGTACCCGAGCTCTGATGGTGCCGTCACTTTTAGCTGCAGCTCCGCTCCGGGCAGCCCTGGCGCAGGGCGCACAGCTTCTCCCAGGCCGCAGCTCCACTCCGGGCAGCCCTGGCGTGGGGCGCACAGCTTCTCCCAGGCCGCAGCTCCGCTCCGGGCAGCCTCCTCCTCAGCGCCGATCCAGATGGTTATCGGTCACACTCGCACTCACACACACACAGAGAGGGAAAGGAAATAAAGATAGAGAGATAGAGAATACAGCAACGCAAGCAGAGGTAGCAAAGCGCGACTATTCTCTAGGTAGCAAGATGGAGAAAAAGAGGCGGAGACCGGGAAGTAGGCAGTGAAAGGAATGTCTGGGCAAACGGGACACAACCTCTGCCCCGGTCTGCCCGGAAATGGCCCCTGCCCCCGCCACTGCCAGCAAAGGAAGAAAAAATTCTCTGAAAGAGGAGGGGAAAAAAAAAACCAAACCAAACCAAGCTGAAACTATAACATTATCCACCCCGAATTTTTTCTTCCATGCCCACACCTCATATCAAACTTAAACTTAACTCATCCAAAGATAAGGTCCCCTTGAGGTATACATCGTGTTTGTCCATCTTCTTGCATTACCCGCCAGGTACAACCAGATCCTTGAGCAAACACAATCCCACGAATGGGTTTGCCTTTGCTCGAGACAGGCTTAACCCAGACGGCTTTCCCTAACATACCTCTCAGGTGGACCACAGGGACCTTATCTCCATCTACAGTGTGAAGTGATTCTGATTGGGCAGGGCCGGCTCGATTGACAGAGCCTCTAGTATTGACCAGCCATGTAGCCTTTGCTAGATGCTGATCCCAGTGTTTAAAAGTCCCTTCACCTAATGCCCTCAAAGTGGTTTTTAACAATCCATTGCACCGTTCAACCTTCCCGGCAGCTGGTGCATGGTAGGGGATATGGTACACCCACTCAATGCCGTGCTCTCTTGCCCAGGTGGTAACTAAACTGTTCTTGAAATGAGTCCCATTATCCGACTCTATCCGTTCTGGAGTGCCATGTCGCCACAAGACTTGCTTTCCCAGGCCTAGGATGGTGTTCCGAGCAGTGGCATGAGGCACTGGGTATGTCTCCAGCCATCCGGTAGTTGCTTCCACCATGGTGAGCACATAGCGCTTACCTTGGCGGGTCTGCGGCAGGGTGATATAATCAACCTGCCAGGCCTCTCCATATTTATACTTATTCCAACGTCCACCATACCATAAGGGTTTCACTCTCTTAGCCTGTTTGATGGTAGCACATGTCTCACAGTCATGGATAACCTGGGAGATAATGTCCATGGTTAAATCCACCCCTCGGTCTCGTGCCCATCTATAAGTGGCATCTCAGCCCTGATGGCCTGAGGCATCATGGGCCCATCGAGCCAGGAACAACTCTCCTTTATGCTGCCAATCCAGATCTACCTGTGACACTTTGACTTGTGCAGCTCGGTCTGCCTGTTTGTTGTTGCGATGTTCATCGTTGGCTCGATTCTTGGGCACATGTGCATCCACATGGCGGACTCTCACAATCAACTTCTCCACTCGGGCAGCGATATCTTGCCATATATCTGCAGCCCAGATGGGTTTCCCTCTGCGTTCCCAGTTGGCTTTCTTCCATCGATCTAACCATCCCCACAGTGCATTTGCCACCATCCATGAATCAGTATAAAGGTAAAGTCTTGGCCACTTCTCTCATTCGGCAATGTTCAGAGCCAACTGGACAGCTTTAAGCTCCGCAAATTGACTTGACCCTCCTTCACCCTCAATAGCTTCCGCAAGTTGTCGTGTGGGACTCCACACAGCCGCTTTCCATTTTCGATTTGTCCCCACGATACAACAGGAACCATCAGTGAAAAGCGCATAGCGTATTTCTTCTTTTGGCAATTGACTGTATGGTACAGCTTCCTCTGCCCGTGTTACCTGTTCTTCTTCCTCTGCTAAACCAAAGTTCTCACCTTCAGGCCAGTTTGTAATAATCTCCAGGATCCCAGGGCGATTTAGTTTTCCCATACGGGCACGTTGTGTGATCAAAGCAGCCCATTTGCTCCAGGTAGCATCAGTGGCGTGATGTGTGGGGGCAGCCCGTCCACTGAACATCCACCTTAGCACTGGTAATCGGGGTGCCAGGAGGAGCTGAGCCTCTGTCCCTATTACCTCTGAGGCAGCTTGAATTCCTTCATAAGCAGCTAGGATCTCTTTCTCAGTCGGGGTGTATTTGGCTTCAGACCCTCTGTAGCCTCGACTCCGGAATCCTAGCGGTCGACCTCGAGTTTCATCAGGCATTTTCTGCCAAAGGCTCCATGAAAGACCATTATTCCCAGATGCGGAGTAGAGCACGTTCTTCACATCTGGTCCTGACCTGACTGGTCCAAGGGCTACAGCATGAGCAATCTCCCTCTTAATTTGCTCAAAAGCTTGCTTTTGTTCAGGGCCCCAGTGGAAATCGTTCTTCTTACAGGTTACCAAGTAGAGAGGGCTTACGATCTGACTATATTCTGGGATATGCATCCTCCAGAAACCTATGGCACCCAGAAAGGCTTGCATTTCCTTCTTGCTGGTCGGCGGAGACATTGCTGTAATCTTATTAATAACTTCTGCTGGAATTTGGCGACGTCCATCCTGCCACTTCACCCCCAGGAACTGGATTTCCTGGGCAGGCCCCTTAACTTTACTCCGTTTGATAGCAAAACCAGCTCCCAGAAGAATCTGAATGATTTTCTTCCCTTTCTCAAAAACCTCTCCTGCTGTATCCCCCCACACGATGATGTCATCAATATATTGCAGATGTTCTGGAGCCTCACCTTTCTCTAGTGCTTCATGAATCAGTCCATGACAGATGGTAGGACTATGTTTCCACCCCTGGGGCAATCGGTTCCAGGTGTATTGCACGCCCCTCCAAGTGAAAGCGAACTGTGGCCTGCACTCTGCAGCTATGGGAATGGAGAAGAACGCATTAGCAATGTCAATCGTGGCGTACCACTTCGCTGCCTTGGATTCCAGTTCATACTGGAGTTCCAACATGTCTGGCACGGCGGCACTCAATGGTGGAGTAACCTCATTCAAGCCACGATAGTCCACAGTTAATCTCCATTCTTCATCAGACTTACGCACAGGCCAAATGGGGCTGTTGAAGGGTGAATGAGTCTTGCTGATCACCCCTTGGCTCTCCAGTTCTCTGATCATCTTATAGATGGGAATTACAGAGTCACGGTTCGTCCGATATTGTTGTCGATGCACTGTTGTGGTGGCAGTTGGCACTCGTTGTTCTTCAACTTTCAACAATCCAACAGCAGAGGGACTCTCTGAGAGACCTGGCAATAACTTTAACTGTTCAATCTCTTCTGTTTCTACAGCGGCTATTCCAAAAGCCTACCTATGTCCCTTCGGATCCTTGAAATATCCATTCCTAAGGTAGTCGACCCCCAGGATACATGGGGCAGTCGGACCAGTTACAATAGGGTGTTTTTGCCAATCTCTACCAGTCAGGCTTACTTCAGCTTCTAACACAATCAGTTCTTGAGACCCTCCTGTTACACCAGAAATAGCAATTGTTTCTGAGCCTACATGTCCTGATGGTATTAACGTACACTGAGCACCCGTATCCACCAGAGCCTTGTATTTCTGTGGGTCTGATGTGCCAGGCCACCGGATCCACACAGTCCAATAGACATGATTATCCCGTGCCTCTACCTGGCTAGAGGCAGGGCCCCTCTAACACTGGTTTTCATTATAACAATCACAGCTCTTTCCTGATGGATGCATTCTAGAGGTTTCCTCTAATGGGTCAGATCCTTGGGGAACTGGCACTGCACTCACTTTTGCTAATTTTCTTCTCTCTTTGTCCTTCAATTCCTGTACCCAGGCTGCCAAGGCATAGGTAGGTTTCCTGTCCCATTGTTCCATATCCTCTCCATGGTCGAACAGAAAATACCACAAATCAGTTCTCGAAGCCTGTCCTCTCGTTCTAGCTGGGAGGCGTCTGACTGTGGCTCCAGAAGTCCCAATTCGTACTGGTGCCACTTGAAGACTTTGAATACTGTCCTTGATCTCTTCCTTAAGTTTCCTAATCTCCTCCTTTTGCTCATCTCTAAAATTCTTCTGTTCTTTGTTGATGTTCTGAACTAGTGTCTCCACTGCAGCGATACGGGCCTGCACTGGACCTTGGATTATTTTCTCATATGTTCTGAGTTTATTCACTGCAACGCCCACTATATCTTGGTCCTCTGCTGAATGTAGAGATGCCAAGTGATGGGAGTATATACTTGGTGCCCGGTATGACAGGTTCCACCACATCTCCGGTGTACACCTAACCTTATCTGGATCATTGAGGGGTTCCCCTTCCCTTCCATAAAGTATTTCTAGTAGTGCCATCTCCCTTAAGCGCAGAATTCCTTCTTCCATAGTCCTCCAAGATGACTTCAAATGATGTGCCTGCAAGATATCCTTGTAGGCAAATCTTTCTTTTACACTGGCTAAAAGTCTTGTCCAGAGTGAAAGGGGTCTTGGTTCCCTCACAAATGCCTGTTCGATACCTGCATCTCGAGCCAGGGCCTTTAAATACCTGGCTTCATGACCATCGACTTGTAAGCTTTCTCCCAGAAGGTCCCAAATTCGGATCATCCAAGTCAGAATAGGCTCATCCGGTTTTCGAGTAACATCCTTCCGCAAGCTGCGAAGGTTGTCATATGTGAGGGACTCAGTGACAATCTCTGGTTCTGGGTCTGCAGTCTGTGAAGGACCCGCTTCCCCATCCTCATCCACCGGATGAGCCGACTTGGCCTTATATTTCCTTTTCTGAATAGGGGCAACTTTCAGCTCTGATTGTTCTTTAGGTTTAGCTACGTCTGGAGATATGATGGTATCAGACATTTTGCTCTCTCCTTTACTAATTTCCTGCGGATGCTTCTGGGGGCATTCCCTACCAACCTTGTCCCTAGCTTCATGCATAAGATGAACACTAATGAAACCAACTTGCAAACAAATAACTAAAAGTAGGATATAGAGCAGGATATCCTTGATGTCTAGCAAGAGGTAAAGTTTCTGAAAGGCTGTTGTAGCGAACCTAAGAGATGACTGAATGAAAATTTGAGATGAGGCACTCTCCTGTGTCCTTCCCTGAGGATAAGTATCATTATCATTAACCCCCCAGACATAACAACTTAGGCTGGTACAGAAGTACAACCTTGAAAACATATTCCAGATAATACCAACAGGCACTGAATCCATGACACTATAAACCCCAAACAAGAATTCAATAATAATTACAGCCGTCTAAGTCTTACTGGCTGAGGCACTGAGATGAATTAAACCTGCAAGCCCCTTTGGCATAGTTCTATACCAACAGAAAGCAAAAATATAATACAGAATGGTCTGTATTGACCCCAAACTCACAACACACATCATGATGGAAAGAACTGTTATCTTCTTCTCCGTACGGGCCACCAAAAACAATGTCTTAGTTTGGATGAAAAAAACCCAACCAAACCAACCAAAGTATGCTCAGTGATTTTAATCAGAGATTGTGAGATTGTGCAGAACAGATAACAGTTCTTTGCTCTAAGTGTATGTGTGCACAGAACAGAACAAAGTCAACAACAAGTGCGATTAAGTTGTTAATATGGATCAACTCCCGTACCCGAGCTCTGATGGTGCCGTCACTTTTAGCTGCAGCTCCGCTCCGGGCAGCCCTGGCGCAGGGCGCACAGATTCTCCCAGGCCGCAGCTCCGCTCCGGGCAGCCTCCTCCTCAGCGCCGATCCAGATGGTTATCGGTCACACTCACACACACACAGAGAGGGAAAGGAAATAAAGATAGAGAGATAGAGAATACAGCAACGCAAGCAGAGGTAGCAAAACGCGACTGTTCTCTAGGTAGCAAGATGGAGAAAAAGAGGCGGAGACCGGGAAGTAGGCAGTGAAAGGAATGTCCGGGCAAACGGGACACAACCTCTGCCCCGGTCTGCCCGGAAATGGCCCCTGCCCCCGCCACTGCCAGCAAAGGAAGAAAAAATTCTCTGAAAGAGGAGGGGAAAAAAAAAAACCAAACCAAACCAAGCTGAAACTATAACAATAGGTTATATAGTATATTCCCTGGAGACTCCACCAAGCAGTTAAAACATCAAATTAATTCTGCTGGAGCAGTTAGTTAAAATATTAAGTATTCTGATCAAATGTCAGGGCCAAGGGGGTATTCAAGAAGGTGAAGCAAATCATAGTAAATTTTCCAATTTCATTGGAAATAAGATCTCCTCGTCTTCAATGCACACTGTTATGATAATCATCTTTGCAAAATATATAGAGCCTGTGGTAAAGCTACCCCAGAAAACCTCATGAAGAAGCTGGCAGCTCTGAATTCAGCACACTGTCTGGGCTGTGCAGTGATAAATGGGGCTCATAGACACAAAGTTAGTCCAGGAAATGTAGAGACCAGCTTTATTCCCGGATGCTGTCCCGCATTTACACTAAACCAGGCACTAGTCCCATGGGAAAAAGAGTATGCAGTCAACTGATTATATCATGTCGTGTGGGGGAAGGGGAAAAGGGGGCTGAACTATGCTTCCAAAGACAGCCTTAGTTCTTGATTTGTCCAGCCTTTGAGAGTTTAACTTCGTAAACCTAATGGTGTTCTTTTGACTTTTAAAAAATTATATAACTTCATATTCCACCGTGTTATTTTTTGTTCTCTCTAACTCACTTGCTGTGTTCAGCACGTAGGTCGGGTGAGCCAGGAGAGAGGGTTGGCCAGGGTGAACAACATTCTGGATGATGACATGAGGCAGAAAGAACGGAACAGGAAAATTGCCCAGTTGAACAGTGATATGAAAAGCAGCAGCTGTAGCTCAGTCTAGGGAGAAAGAGGGGGACAATGCTTTTTCAGGGGATGTGAGAGCAGAAGCACAGCTGTGGGAGGTGAGCATGGAGGGATGGGGAGGTTGGAAAGCTGATGTTGCTGCATGGGCATAATCTCCTGTGACCTTTTTCCCCAAGCTGTCCTGCAGCCCAGCAGGTAACATCCCCCTGCTTGCTGTACAGAGCAGAGGCACACAGCTGTTGTGGAACTGGTCTTCATCCCATGGGATGCCAGGGCCGGAAAAGCTCTGGTGCAAAAAGGCTCCTGTCAGACACATTTATCACACATGAAATAGAAAAAGTACTAATAAGAAAGGAGTCCATTCAAGCACCATGAAAGTCTCTGTGTCCAGGTGCAATATTCCCTGGAGACAAACGCTTTCCTTTCCATCATTGTCCTCCCTAACCAGCTCCTTGTAGGCAGAGCCACATATATCCCATTTCACTTAAATTCGTGAAACTGGATCCTTTTTTTGTCCTACCTGGCTGTCATTTAATGGATCACTGTCCTCCCAAAGCACCTGAACTTTGCTGCGCATCCACCCCCAGGTCCTTGCCATCAACCCAGAACACTTCTCATAAACCAGTTCCCTACCAAAAGTGCCTATAGGCCTTCTCGATACCACTCCTCCACAGGGATGCCCTGATCAAATGGTCCAAACCACAAGCCTGAGCTTCTTATGCCTGGCCTTGTTGACCCTGCTCCCAAGCCAGCCACCAAACCACAGCTGCAGCAGTGTTTCAGCATTTACTTTCTTGGCTCTTCCTCACTTTTGCTTTAATACAGGAGCCCCACTGGTGCTGCCAGGGCAGGCAGATCCACTCACACAGCACTGGCTCCTACCCAATCCTGTCTGTTTGCCATGTTTCTCACAGCATTGAAATGTCCATCAGCCTGTGAGAACGTATATATTGGCACAGACACCTGATAATCACAGGCACGCTTGAACATGGGTTAGAACTCACTGGGTGATGTGGGCTGTAATGGGACCACAGGCAGTCAGCTGAGCAGCTTTTTAGGAAAAGGTTGTGGTAGGGAAGTGAGGGAGTGACCGGGAGAAGGCTGTTTCTGAGCAAGAAAGGTGAGGGAAAGCAGAGAAACCCTGGAACAGCTTGAAAAATAGTAGTTTGTGGCCCGGTGGGGGTGGGGGAGGGAGTGGCAAACAGAAACATGCAGTACAGCACATTTCTCCTTTGAGATGCCGGGATGCAAATGTTTAATTGTCAGTATGTGTCAGGATATATATTACGTTTAAATATAAAATATTGTATATAATTTAACATACACAGCATAAATTCTAGTGTATTAGTGTATAATATGTATTTTATATATATATGAAGTGTATAATACCTACTATATAGATACAGTACATATATATAGTGTTGTTTGGTACCTTGGTAAACAGGCACAATGAAAGTGAAACGACTGAGCAATTTAGCAAGCCAGTAATTGGTGTAAAATGCAAGCAGGCAATTTCTGATCCTGGGTCGCCTGATGAATTTCTCAGCCAAAATATCTACAAAGAAAACCTACTATCAGATTTGTTTTGATATACCTGTTGCTGTGGGACTTTAAATAAGCCTCTGTATAGTTTGATGGGCTGTAGTTTAGGTATTTAGTTAGCCTTGACATCTTGCAAATAGGGGGTTTCACAATGGAGTTTTGTAAGAAGCTCATCAGGGTTGGGAGTTGGGCTGATAAGGAGGAACTGGTATATAAACATTTACTGATAAGGAGGAACTGGTCTGCTAGCATCTGCTGATAAGAAGGAACTGGTACAATGAGGCCCAAAGATCCCAACAACCACCACTGGGAGGCAGTGCGCAAGCAGGAAGGTGAGGGCATCAATGCTAATGATTTCTCGGAACTGATCAGAAATGTAATGAATATGTACGTCTTTTGGCAATAAATATCAACCTGTCCTTTGTTCGACATGCAAGGCTTTTGGAACTATCCACCCTGTCGTCCACCGATGTAATAAACATATCTGACTTCATAACTCTCTGCGATTTGAGGGGGTTATTCACTGGGACTGACTTCTGTTGTTTTAAGAAATTCAGTTTTTTACATCTGTTTTGTTTCTGAACAAATGCGTTTCTTTATTTGACAGAAAATAGGAACTGATGCTGCCAACATGGCCATTTGTATCACAGTATCACAAGGCTGGAAAAGACCTTTGAGATAATCAAGTCCAGCCTATAACCCAACACCAACACCTACTCGTCATCTAAACCGTGGCACTACGTGCCTCATCCAACCTCCCTTTAGACACCTCCAGGGATGGTGATTCCACCACCTCCCCGGGCAGCACATTCCAATGGCCAATCACCCTTTCAGTGAAGGATTTTTTCCTACTATCGAGCCTAAACTTCCCCTGACGAAGCTTGAGACCATGTCCTCTTGTTCTGTCACTGGTCGCCTGAGAGAAGAGACCCCTGCCTGACTACAACCTCCCTTTAGGTAGTTGTAGAGAACTATAAGGTCTCCCCTGAGCCTCCTTTTCTCCAGGCTGAACAACCCCAGCTCTCAGTCACTCTTCATAGCGCTTGTGCTCCAGCCCTATCTGCTTCATTTTACAACCATAAGAAATCTCCCTGCAATTAGAACATTCGTATGTATTACATTTAAAGAATTAAGTTCAGTGTGGTTTTATGTCTCCAGATTTCCATGAAATTATAGTGATAATTAACTGTGCAAACAGCTGAAGACTCCTGTTGCTGCCCAGCTGCTTATTTGTGTCCCGCTGCTTGGACTTACTCTCAGAGAAAAGCTGACCAACAGGAGTGAGTCCCTGCTCTTTGCTGTCGATGTCTGCAGCCCAACAAAGCAGCACAAACCTCCCTTGCATGGCTCAGACTCTGAATCGGACCAGCTGAAATGCAGGTGCCACTCAGCTCACTTCACTATGGATTGTTGCAGAGCAATTACATTCGATGCATGGAGGTGTTTTGAAATGTATTTGAAATGTTACATATGCAAAGCATCTGTAATGTGGTTTGCTTTTTTTCTGGGTGATATTTTTCTGCTAGTTAAGGCAGTGTGAAATGTGAGTCTGAAAAGTCAATCTGCACACTTGACAAGAGTCAAAAACTATTCATGGAAACCTACATAGACCTGCTGAATGTAACTTACACACTTAGGAAGGAAAATGTTCCTTTTTAAAAAAATATTGTAGATTAATCTTTCTACATTTACATTTAAGGAATAGCATGGGCTGCTTATAAGAAAAAATGCTATTGCTTTTTCTCACCAAGAAACTTCTGGCATAACATATAATTATTCTGTCAGAACAAAGCTGGGGCAGGAAGTGTATTATTTTTCCTATTGTAAGGATTAGGGAAGAACTTTCCAAAAGCTTTCTTGTATTTAACATTGAAAATATGAAAAGCAAGAAAATACAGAAACCAAGACCAAGCTCTGGGAGCAGCAAATCCCTTAGTGATGATCGGGACATTTTGGCCTATGGGAGCAGCTCACCAGCTACAGGCAAGTATCTAAGGAAGGTTTCAGAGAAGTGTGGGCATAAAACACACTTTGGTTTCTGGATGCAGTGTGGAAGCTGCTGAACCCCAAGGCTACCATAGAAGTGAAGCTCAGATGGGTGTACAGGAGGAGCAGTTTCCTGAGCAGGAGCTGTGTGAGCTGTCTCTGATGTCAGATGTGGGGATTTTGAGAACAAGCCCTGACATGTCTGTTGAGCAAGGTTGTGGAAAAGTACTGAAAAGTTATACACAGCTACCATTGGCTACACACATGATCTGCTAGCTGATTTGTTTATAGGTACACGATTTCAGTTTGTGATTGGATACAAGTTTTGTGTTTGCTATACAAATGGTGTTACAAGAATATAAACGGAGTTGGGTTAAGAATAGTTGTCTCATTCTGCACCCCAGACTGAGTCTGTGTTTATTTCAAGATGCGATAGTCAGTCACCCGCTGATCCCAAGGAAAGCAGCAACCATAGGTATCTCCATTCCTTTGCAGGAGTTGCTGCTCATCCCTTCCCTCCAGCCTGGGCATTCAGTGTCAATGTTGATGGGAACACCCAGGGCTACACCAGCAGCTCTCTTAATGGCTAAAGGAGGAGATCCTTTGGGCATCGGATGAATAGAGGGCAGATAGAGAGGACAGTTTAGGACACACCTGCAGTAAGGAGCTGCTGATTAGTGATTCAGCAATAGAGAGTCTAAGGAGGCAGATCAAGGTCTTCTGCTGACCATGAGTTAAATACCCTGGTCTCTAATACCAGACTAAACTCTGCTATGGGTTTCAGTATTGATTTCCTTCATGTAAACAAAAGCCATATATGAACAACACAGGGCAAAAATTGTTCATATGATACTGTGCTCTTGGTTATGTTTTTTTACTCTTGTCTCCTACCGGCACTGTAATTAATTTTGTTTCCTTTCTTCTCTGCAACTGGAATCAAGCCCTGGGTATTTCTCCTCTGTATTTCCCGCTCCCTCTCTTCTTGACTTCTTCACCATGGATGACAAGCGTTTGACACTGCCTTTACACAAGCATTTGAACATGACATGTTGGACAAGTTGGTTTCCTTAGCAACCACTTTCAAATACACTGTTAAAAGCAAATGGAAAAGAACCCCACCAAACAGGATTCTAACTCATAAATTCCTCTTATTTCCCAGGAATTTTGAGAGGTGTAGCTGATATAGTCCCTTAAGAAATTAAGATACCTGGTTCAAAACATTTGTTTAATCAATGACATTAAGGAAATTAGGATACCATTATAAGATGAAGTCCTGTTATCATCAGAATAACTGCAGCAGGATTCAGAACAGACATTTTTTTTCCAGAAGGCAGTGTCCAGTAGTTTCTCTTTTTGCTTATTTGATACCTGTCTTTGTGGGCAAGAGAAAGAAAAATTCCCTGGAAAAATCTGAAACCACAACAAAATTTCTTGAGGTAATGTTCTGTATTTGAAAGTGCAGCTAGTGTAGCAGTTGTATTCCATTCTCTCACTCCACTCCATTGATGTCTGTCAGATGCGACCTACAGAAACAATCTCCAATGAGAGGAGTACTTAGACCTTGGTCCCTTTGCTGAGGTCATCAACAAAGGCACCAACTATTACCACATAATTTACCTCCACAGAGAGGAATGAGCCAGAGTGACTGAACACTTAAACATGAATTAGCCAGGGATTAGAAGAACTCCTTGCTTCTTCTCTGCAGTGACAACTGTGAACCACAGACACTGGAACACTCAGCTGCCTGCAGCTCCTTCAGAGCACTGATGTTCCCCTTTTCCACTTTGTAATAGTCATATAAAGAATGACATACACTGGCTGCAGCCACTCCAGTGTGACCCATTGTCTTTGGTCTTTCCATCAGTGCAACACTTCCCTAAAAACCATTAAGGATTGTACTGAGAATTCTCCTGTGTTTTAGGTAGTATCTGATAATGTGGTATTACTGCAGCAGCTCCAACACACATGTTTATTTCTTTCAAACATCAGCATTCAAGGTTTAGTCAGGGTACGGAGAAGCTAATATATAACCCCCTTCCTCTATGCAACAGAAAATAAGGTCCTGGGAGTCTGTCCAAATACGTCCTTGTGAAAGCTGTGCATCCAGTGAAGTTCTGTGCAGCTGCCAGTCTCTAAGTCATCATGACAAATATTACATAATCCTTCCTCCTTCAAGTAAAAGGAAAATTTTATCAGTCTTAAATTAGTTCAACTCAGAATTGCATTTAATTAGGTAATCAAATTGTAATTAATAACCTGAATGAATGGTAGATGATGATTGATGTTTGTTGACTGTATAGTTGAGCTATGGGTCTAAATTTGTTCTGTGCAAAAGGAGTTAAAGGGATGTAAAACCTATTGTCTGAAGTGGATTCACCTCTAGCTGTCAGTAGGTAGCACTTGGCATGTAGAAGAAAGAGTTCATGAAACTTTTTTGGTATCCCAAGTTCTGGGATAACCTGTGATTTCCATTTCTGCACAGATCAGATCAGCCCAAAGTTACTTTACTGTCCCTGAAAAGCTTTTATCGCTACTAGGACTATACAGCAAAACTCTACCAATCAGTTTAGAAATTGCATGAGCTAAAGCATTTTGACAAACATATAAGAACAAAAATGCATCAAATACGACAGAATACTAGTCTTTGATGCTCTCGGTATCACTTCTTTCTGCTCTTTTCTGTCGGACCTCAGAGACAAGATACGGCTGGGAGAAGTTATCTTTTGCCAAAGTACAGTAGAAAATAGTCTAGGATTCAGAGGGATCGTCCTAAAAGGAGGAACATCTGAAGAACATCATTCTTCAATGCCATCTAACACAACAGAGTAAATAAAAATCCTTCCCTTGCAGGCAATGTTTTCTATGATGAGTGAGTCTATTTTAGCATTTGTTTATACATAGTTACGTAAAGCTCTGGCATAGCAACTGCAGACAGGATATTCTATATGAAGTTTGTTGGATTTCAGTATTCACTTCTCATTGAATGACTAGATTTTGTCTGCAAGACCTTTCTGGATGTATTTCAAGACCTGTTTGTTTTCAGTGGTTTTGGCAGATAGTTGTATAAACTCAAGTTCCCATGATTATTACTCATTTCTGTGTGAATAATTTTGGTTATCAGATTTAATTATATCTCTAGGTGAGTTTAGACTATTCATATGTACACTAAATGCACTGAGAGCTGTGCTGACTAAATACCTTCTTTTCTGCTAAATAACAAGAAAAAGTAGAGATTAACATTTTTATTTTTTTCATATTTAACATTAGGTTTCTTTTTAAGTGAGTATTATATTCTTGTTCAGCTATACATTATGGTTGGGATTTTTTTATTTATGCATTTAAATATTTCCCTTTTTTTCCTAGAAAGGATTGTTGTGAGCAGGTACATAAAAAGAGCTATCACTTCATTTTGTCTTTTTGGGGTCTGGCATTTTATATACTAATATATGATGTACAAGTACCCAAAATTTAATTAATCCTCAAAGCCATGCTGCAATTAAACAATACCTCAGATGCACACGGGCATAAATATTTTGCCTTAGGAATGCACACCTAAAAGATGAGGCAACCACACTTGACCTTCTCTTCTTAGCCCTATCAGAAAACATTGGGTTATAACTGGATCTTGAAATTCTTAGAATCACAGAATCACTTAGGTTGGAAAATAGCTTTAAGATCATCAAGTCAATCCATAAACCTAATACTGTCAAGTCCACCACTAAAACATGTCCCTAGGTGCCACATTTACACATCTTTTAAATACCTCCAGGGGTGATGAATCAATCGCTTCCTTGGGCAGCCTGTTCCAATTCTTGGCAACCCTTTCAGAGAAATAATATTTGCTAATATCCAATCTAAGCATCCCCTGGCACAACCTGAGGCCATTCCCTCTCATCCTATAACTTGTTATGTGGGAGAAGAGACCAGCACCTGCCTTGCTACAGCCTTCTTCCAGGTAGGTGCAGAGAGCAATAATATCTCCCCTCAGCCTCCTTTTCTTCAAACTAAACAACCACAGCTCCTTTAGCTGCTCCTCATAAAACTTGTGCTCCAGACCCTTCAACAGCTTTATTGCCTTTCTTTGCACATGCTCCAGCACCTCATTGACTTTCTTGTAGCGAGGAGCCCAAAACTGAACACAAGTGGCCTCACTAGTGCCACATATAGGGGGATAATCACTTCCCTACTCCTGCTAGCCTCACCATTTCTGATACAAGCCAGGAAGCTAATGGTCTTCTTGGCCACCTGGGCACACTGCTGGCTCATGTTCAGCCAGCTGTTGACCAGCACCCCCAGATTCTTTTCCGCCAGGTGCCTTTGCAGCCACTCTTCCCCAAGCCCGCAGCATTGCATAGGGTTGTTGTGGCTCAAGAGCAGGATCTGACACTTTAGGTGTGCTGAACCTCATACAACTGGCCTCAACCCATTCGTCCAGCCTGTCCAGATTGCTCTGTAGAGCCTTCCTTCCCTCAAGCAAATCAATACTCCCATACAATGTGGTGTCATCTGCAAACTTACTGAGGCTGCACTTGATTTCCTCATCCATAACTTCTTCTCTGCCAGCTCATCTTTCAGCATATGGGGACAGACTGCTCCTGCCTAAGACTCCCTTCTTGAAGAATGTCCAGCCTTCCTGGAGTCTTTTACCCTTCAAGACTGCCTCCCAAGGGACACTGTTGACCAGTGTTCTGAATAGGCTGAAGTCTTTCCTGTGGAAGTTCTAGGTGACAGTTCTGCTGACCCCATTTCTGACTTCTCCAAGAATCGTAATCTCTATAATTTTGTGATCACTAAGTACAAGACGGCCTCCAACCATCACATCACCCACAAGTCCTTCTCCATTCAAGAGCAACAGGTCCAGCAGGGCACCTTCTCTGATTGGCTTACTCACTAGCTGTGTGTGCACTTGTGTGTACTGATGGCCTAATTTCTCACAGGAGTACTTTCTAATTAGACAGAAGCTCTGGGAAGGATCCTCATAGATAACCATTTTACCAGAGGACCTGTGAGGCACAGCAAGTTTAAAATATCCTTCAAAGACCTCTAAGTCATGTCAGCTTTTGCCAGTGGGAGTGTCAGTCTACTTCTGCTGCTTGCTGGTTCTCCTCTGTTGTAAAACAACTTCAAGTTTTCAACATTTCCTGTTAATATGCATTTTGAAAAAGATACTTTTTTCATTCTTTTGTCTTTGCTTCCCACTAACAGATGTCCTTCATGTCCCAGGTTTGGACTCTGATGCAAATTGCAGCCATCCTATTCTTGGAAAGAGCAGAAAAAGCAAATAGTGTTTGCCTAGGAATGGGTAGGTGTGTGCAGAAAACACCCACAGCCAGCCCATCTGCTCTGGGAATTGGGGGTGGGAATCAAGGTAGTAACTATTTATTATGACAGTCACGACCACTTTCTGTGGAAATCAGCAATATCATTGTGATCAGGTTCCTCTTCGTGTTATTGTCTTCCTTCCCAAATGCCTGATTCATTAACAAATATTTATCAATTTATGTGGATAACAATTTAATTCTATTGTGAGAGTTTTAGTCTTTCTAAGTGATACTAACGTATCAGACTACATGGAACTAAATTGAAAAGGGCTGTTGGTCCAATCAGGCATGATCTGAAGAGAGAGAAAACACTTTTGAGTGTGCATTTTAGTGATTTAAGGATTACAGTGTTGAGGATATTATTTGAAGGCTTCTCTTTCCAGAGCCACACAGCAGGGCTGATGGGCCACCCCAGAAAGGACACTTTAAGAGTCTCAAATTTGAGAGATGAGGTTGTAATAAACACAGGAGCTGTTTGGAGGCAGACCTGCTGGCAGTGAGGCTTGTGTGTGCTTTGATGGAGGTGCTAAACAGTAAGTCAAAGCCAGGCACACATAGGTTTTCTATTTTACCTCTTTTTCATGTTTTCATTAGGTGTAGTGTACAACCAGCACATTAGCCTCACCAATACAAGTTTTTTCAAATTCTGCTGGAATACAGCTGGACCGGTTGCATTAACGTGGCTGAAAAACAGAAGGAGGAAGCTGATGCTCTGAAATCCAGGCAAAGCTGATGCAGCTATGGCATTCGGCTCTCACAAGATGTGGGGGCAAGCTGCTACATGAAAGCACGTACGCGAGAGGTTTTATCTGAGGAAATCAGTCATAGCTGGCTATGTTCCTTTCTATCTAGGTCTATTTGTAAGGCCATCTTCAAATGAAGGCTATAAAAGGAAACCCATTGGCATGGAAGTTTTGGCTGACAGAAAAACTTCATGAAAATTCAATCTGGATTGGGGAGGAGAGGAACTGTGCATAGGAACAACATTTTTCAGTCAGATTTATTAGTTTATAATATATGTTACCAGGCAAGAAACAACTTACAGGCATCAGCAAGGGTTTATTGCTTTATTATGTATCCCCCAAAGCCCTGCTAAAAAGGAGAAGAATCTTTTAATAGACACAAGTGTTATAATGCTTTAAGGATGCCCTAAGCTTTTAAGGTTGAACATTCAAAATTAAGGCTCTAAAATAAAATATTTTTTTTAATCTTTGTTAATTACAGAAAATCACAGGAAGACTATTCAGCAAACTTTGACTTTTGCTCTTGACTTCATTAGTCTTCACCCTTCTCTAACTGCATATGCAAAGCAGGCTTTCACTACGCTAGGCCTGAGGAAATTATTTTCAAAGGGGGCAGGGTTCTTCTCTGCAAGGATGACTTACATGTTGAAGAAGGGAGACATGAGGGAGTTGGGGGGGAGGCTGTATGTGTTTATGAGCTTATGGAATTGGATTTCCTCTGCATAGAAGGAAATCTTACTTATACTTGGTGAGATTTACATGTGAGTTTAGGAGACACTCAGCCAAAGGAAACAAGAGTTTTCCTAAGTCCTGCTTACCATAGACAAAGCAGTTCCCATTCCCTTGGTTCGGTCCTAGTTCTAGGAAAGAAAAAAAGGTAAAATTTTGTGGCAATCCCTGGAAGTGATTATATAGAAGCATGAGCAGCAGAAATCTCTGGTTTTACTGAAGAGCTTTTAGCAAGGCTCAAATTTTGAGGCAAAACTAGAGATGTAGTAAAAGAGGCTGGCAGCTATGAGGCAGGGCTGTAAAGTAGTAAACAGAGAGGGGGAAGGCCACAAAAGAAGTAAGATAAAAAAGTTAAAGCTGGGAGAAAGAACTCATTGTGTGACTGAGGAAACAGGACAGAGAACACAGGAA
Organism: Neomorphus geoffroyi; assembly: GCA_033558235.1. Taxonomy (NCBI): domain Eukaryota; kingdom Metazoa; phylum Chordata; class Aves; order Cuculiformes; family Neomorphidae; genus Neomorphus; species Neomorphus geoffroyi. The sequence goes on from JAUMJM010000005.1 coordinate 85,330,815, forward strand.
AGACCTGGGGGATATCTTACTGCATAATGACAGGGAAAGCTGAGGAAAGTGAGACATCAGGGAGGTGTAGGAGAGAACATGTGTGTTTGTCTTCTATTAATTCAGTAAATTTGGAGTCAGGAGGTTGACAAAGCAAAGATAAATGTTTCCACACAAATCTAAATGAATGTCAGGTCCAGTAAGCAGGTGGCCACTTATGCGTACCTTTCCTTTCCCAAACCTGCTCATAAGCCCATTTTCAATTAACACAGAAACATAAGGCTATGGATGACTTTGCACGGTTCTGTAATACATACATGCTCTCCTCTTAACACATTCACCAGTGTCCTGCTGCAATGCTAAATATGTCTGAAATCCTCTTATGGTGGTTAATTGCTAGCTTGGATCTTGCTACAGATACATTCTTCCTATGACAAGGATAACATGTCATAATTCCTAATTGTAAAAATTAAGGACAGGAAGGTATTAACGTGGTGTCAATTGTGAAGTTGAATCTTACTTTCATTTTACAGGTTAGGGCTTCTTCTAGTTTACATACTTCTTCTAGCTAACAGGCTTCTTCTGGTCAAAAAAACCCAAGAATGCTCCCTCTTCTTTTCAGAGGGAGTGTTAAAATTCATTATCTTCATGCATTCCAGCTGCCTGTGCATAAATATCCTTTCTCAGTGCTTGCTTGTGGTGGAAACTGTCCATTGTGTTTTGCAGGCACAACTTCTGAACCTTTATCTTCTACCTGATCTCTCCTTGGCTCTGATTTCTCTCCCGTTCTCTTGTGAGACTTGTTTTTTCTGAAATGTAATCTTTCTCTTTCTCTTCTCTCCTTCATGCCTTCAGGTTGCTAAAAGGCAGGAAAGAAATGGCAGGGAATTAAAAGCTACTCCCATGAACAAAAATCTCGCTATTTTATTTCACTAATAATATATAATGAAATACTGCAGTCACCTACCTCAGCAAGATCAGCTTTAACATGATGGGCTCAAATTCAAGGCGCCAGCCAACAATCCTAAAACCCAGTAGGAGGCAACATGCTTTGGATTATACTCTATGTATGGCAGCAGGGTCACTTGGCCAGAGGACTTGAGGGGGAGAGCAGATAGGAGGGAAAAAGGGAGTGGCTCTGAGATTTCAGCCCAAACTCCATGTTTCTGTCCTTTCACATGATCCATCTTTATGTGCCTGAAGGCTATTCAGTGATAGCTACAAAGACCCCACTGAAAAAAAGTGCTGAAAGCCATGAAGCATCCCAAATCCACTAGTGTAAGAGAAAAGCAATATGCAGGGTAGGCGACAAAATGGGATTACTTTTACCCCACTTTTCTTTTAATCCGTGTCATCACGGTTGTTTGAATTACACCGACTGCACTGAATGTGAAAATACTACTCTGTTTTGGAGACACAAGTTTAAGCACACTCCCAAATCTCCTTTCAGATGTGTAACACGTATCACTCAGCTCCTTGGGAATCTCAAGTCCCTCACATCTTTCAGAATTCAATGGTGACTGAGGGAATGACAGCAATTTGGTCTACTTGAAAGGCAGATTAAAATACCTTCCAGCACACCTCACTGTGGATTACAGAAGGGTTCTATAATCCATGTTTTTAACTATCATTGAAGTTGTATTTAGTGCATTATGCTCACTATACAGGGGAGGTTTAGGCTTGACATTAGGAAGAAGTTCTTTACTGAGAGGGTGATTGGCCATTGGAATGCGCTGCCCGGGGAGGTGGTGGAGTCACCGTCCCTGGAGGTGTTTAAGGAGAGATTGGATGAGGCTCTAAGTGACGTGATGTAGTTGACAAGTAGGAGTAGGTGTAGGTGTTGGGTCATAGGTTGGACTCAATGATCTCAAAGGTCTTTTCCAACCTTATGATACTGTGATACTGTGATACCTATTGCACAATTATTACTCACTCACAGGCTTTCTAGACTTTTGAGAAATGAGAAATGATAAAGGATACAAGCACTAGTGAGGGTTGCCACATGAGGCAATATGAAGTTCCAAAAGAAAGAAAGTCTGAGTAGCTCCTAGAGATGATTAGACAATGCACTTAAAATCTCAAAAATGGCATAACACAGTTGTCATCACCGTAATTCTGCATATTCTTAGAGGACTGGGCATGCAAGGACTATAATTGTGGGACTCATCATGTAATGATGCTGCTTGTTGAAAAGAGAGAGTTTTTCTCTCTTCCTGCTGCACAGAAGGTCTGCAAGGAGAGTTGAAAATTACTTCTCTATACAAACTGTTAGTGTCAACAAACTGAAAGATAGTTCCTTCTATTGCTATTTGGTGCTAATGTCTAGTATTATTCAGGTGCAGCTTTTCCAATAGCGTAACTGAATTTTACAGTGTTCTTCTGACACTTAAAAGCAAGTTAGGGTTTATTACCCTTCCTTCTATTGCATAATACACCAGATATAAAAACACATAATGTGTCACAGACAAAGGTTGTTAATGGCTACATCATCAACACAAACAATATAGAAAATGATCATGTCTCAGGACAAAATGATGGGGAGAAGAGAAGGATGAAATGAGGGGAGAATACCCTGCTAGCTGAATGCTCTTACAGTGAAAGAATGCTCTTACAGTTCAGCCACTTGTAGCAATGGCTGCTGCTGCAGCTGTGTGGTGACACTGAAGAGAGCAGATGGATGGAGTCCCAAGCAGTAAAAGAGAAGCCTCTCAAACACCATGGTGTCTGGCAGTCTTACACATAACACTGTGCATGGTTAAATAAGGTCAGGAGTAGTGGGAAAGAAAGCTGAGTCTTCTGACAAAAATGAAGCAAACCTGGTTTCATATCGTCATGTTTCATTGGCACAGCCATAGAAACCTCTGAAAATGTTGCCACAGACAGTGCAGTGTCTCATTTTGAAGATATACATTTTAGAATAAGTCTAGATGGTAACACTAAATCAAGAATTCTCAAACTAACAATACTATCACTTTAACCTTGTTTGCACTACTGTAAGAACCACATAATTTGAGAAATTCTAAGTCAAGTTTACTTCTGCTTTGCCTCCAGCAAAGCGACAGCAATTACACCAGGGATAAAGCTGGCCTGCTTGTTGTTTGTTTGTTATTTTTTCTTCAAAGTGATCTTAAGTTGGATGTTACCTACCAAAGAAACTGAGCGTTTGCTTTTGAGGTGCAATTGCTTTTCAAAGGACTCCGCAAATTCCTGGATGGAGTTTGATCTTGTCTCTGCGCCTGAGCTGTCTGCTGAAGGTGTTCTGCTTGCCTTCCTGTGGCAGTGGCATTTGACATTTTGGTCTTCTTGAAATTCTCTGGAGTCCCTGAGATGGCCTGAAGATAAGCCTTTGGAAGAAGTGTGAAGTCGTGTTGTATGGAGGGAGGAAAGCGTGGCCTGAAAAACAAGAAGTCTTTGTTGAGTATTGAATAATACAGCACAGCAAACGGGGTAGATTCTTTCTGACACAGAATGCTCTCTGAACAATGGTGCAGAATGAAGGACCTTTCTCAGATTCCTGTATCTTTCCCTCTATGTACAGGAGAATCGCACTGCCAAGAACTTGATTTCCAGAGGCATCAGCAGAATTTGCTTTCTTTCCTGGCTTTGAGTATCTAAGTTTTGGCACCCAAATGAGCATTTCAAATGTAAATTGTCCTTCTTAGTGCCCACTGACACTAAAAGGAACTGAGATCCTAACCTCAAAAACTCAGACTTCACATCTGGCAGTAGGTTCTAGGTAGGACTTTCAAAAAGTAAAGACCTAGCCTTTTGTGGATAGATGAGACAGATATAGGGTTTGACCCACAGGTGCTCCACGTCTTATCAGATGTTTAAGTTCATTTGAGTGTGACAGTGACCATTTCTAGCCCGGTTGTGCTGAATTTTATGTATGGCCTACATGTAAACAAGATGTTCTGTTGTCCAGGTCTGAATTTTCTACTGGTTTCTTGGGCATGTTTGTCCTGAACTGATGAGGAAATCCTTTCAGGGCACTGAGGGACATATCCCTACCAGAGAAATGGTAGGAAACAGGTTTCCTTCAACTACATTTGTAGGGCTACAGTGGAGAGGGAGTAAATATTGTTTAGTTTCCATGTGGTTCTACTTACCCAGGCCTGACATGCAGATAAAAGATATTGATCTCCATCAGCTATGTTTAATTGAATATCTGTAAAGGAAATTACATTGAAACAGAATCGCTGTGTCCTGTAGAGTCATGTATTGGTGGTTTCAGAAATAGACACACCTGTAGAAGAGATGGTTAAGAAGGCCACCACATACAGCCAGGCCAGCCCCAAACCCTGCCAGCTGCTGATATTTTTCAAGGTGACTAGCTGAACCCTGATAAGATACAGACAGTGAGAACTGTGAGAAAGAGATGAGAGTTACCAAAAATGAGCCCCTGCAGGTGTTAGGTTATGGCACTCCAGGCACTCAGCTGCTCCATACGTTTTTGACTGTGTGTATGATTCGTATAAGCCTGATGCTAAATCTTCAGCTACTTAGTAACCCTGAGAAGCTCTGCTGGTTTCAAGGGAGCTGTGATTGTTTATAAAAACTTAAGATATATCCCATAGATTTTTTAAGAAAATCCAGGAGAAAACCCTACACTCATTGTAGGTGGAAAATGGTGGTCTTTGTTTTGGTTTTTTAAGAAACAACAGTTGAAAGCTAAACCAATTTGGTATAGTGGTCACATGAATCTGCAGACTTCGAACTGCAAGGGTCCTGAAACATCTCATGTATACATTTCCATTTACTCTGGCTCAGATGCTGTTATAAATATAAACAAGGACCTGTGCAGCCTTTCTCTGGGTAGTGAGGCTGTGCATCCATATGGTTGTCACTGTATCACATTAGACATGCGTGATGAGAGTTGTCAAAAATAATAAATCTTACATCTGACAGAAGCATCTAATACTGAAGGTTTTCAGATCATACGGTACTGGTTCAATTTCTTTTCCAGACATATAGTATTACGGACTGCCTCTGAGAGTACTGGTAATGATTTCTGCCATGCTATTTTTACTTTGGTTTCAAACTAATCAATACAGCTGTAACTTCTCTAAGGTCATATTGAATTGTGATTTTAAAAAGCATCAAAGCAATCACATTGTGCTTGAGGGACACATGACCTGTCAAGTTCAACAAGTCTCCTGTGTGATTTTAATGGCACCAACATATATTGTTTCCTGGAAATATAAATTGTCTCACACTAAAAATCACAGTTATTTATTCTGAAAGTGTTTGGGAAAAAAAGCAAACCAAAACAAAACAGGAGGACAGTTGAAAGGGAGGATGGTATTATGTCAGTCCTGGTTTGCAGTGTTTGTAAATGTTTTATTTTACTAAAACATTGCTTTTTAATTTCTTCCACAGACAGAATGATAGTTAAGCTCTTAACAAAAAGACTGCAGTTCACATAATCACATGGCAGCAATGGTTCAGGAAAAGGCCAGGCCTTCCTCTGAAATGCGTATCTGCCTCAGTGGACTAAAGGTAAAGCAACACATACATATCTATGCAATCACATTACTGTGACTGTGCCTCCTTTCACCGTGCCTTTGCATGACATGTACCACCATAGCTAGGAGGACAGCATGCTCATGCATGTCAGCATGTTGCTGCCTTACGGACACAAACCTACAGAGGACAAGAGCCTTAACACAACTGCTCAAGTATGAATAGCTTATAACTAGCACAATACATTAGTCTTCTTTTATTTAAGATTGACTCTGTGGAAAACTGAAAGAGTCATAAAATGGAGCTCAGCGATGCAGCAGATCTGGCACTGGCTTTAGATAAAATCTGTGTGGCTTTCTTTCTGTTTCTTAGATTTAATACATGCATTTAATACATGCATTTGGTGCCAAATTGCTTGGTAACATTGTAAATGAAAACAGCTGAAGACTGCTTATGAAGTCTCAGCAGCTGCTGACAATTGAGATGGCCTCTATACCCGTATACATTAGTGTCCAGCCACCACTGCTGTCATCCCTTGCCATTGGTTTTTGAGCACAGCCCTAGTACTTGCTCCCGTCCTTGTCCCAGCAGCTGCCTTGTGGCTACATCTGGTGCCTCTTCAGAGGATTCCTCTTGGTCTCTGGCTCCTAGAAACTAAAACTTAACTGGAGAAGTGGGGAGGAGGTGAAACAAGGGAAAAGTCGTGGGAAGGGGGAATGATAAATGCTCCCTTGTATCAAAATGGGGAAATTTCGCTAATGCTGGGAAAGCCAGAAGCACCGAGCATGTTGTCAGGGGTTGTTTCTTCCTCCTTTAGTCCTCCCTTGACTACTCTCCTTCTTCTGCTTGAGCCTTTGTATAAAGGCTAGTCGTGCTTAGTGTATCAATTTACACAACAGCTAAACTTTTGCCCAGTTAAGACACAAAAAGTATATAAAAAAAGTACCTCAAGAAATAGATGTCAGTATAATTTGCCTATTCTCTTTCTCAGTTTCAGATGAAGACAAGATAATTGCTTCTATCTTTGAACTCAATCTGAGGGCTTGCACGGCTGTCAGTAAGAAAATTATTCTTCAGTGTGTCAGCACAAGCATTCATGATGTTTACACAGGCTCCAGTACTTTAGGGATATTTTGGAATATCTGACATTCAGATCCTGTCCCACAGCTTGCTTTCCTTCTGAGAAGCTTATAGCCAAGCATGTATTCCTCGAAAAAGTTTGAGCCCAGCCTCCAACTGTAGTAACAATATTGTGATGGATGTTCAGTCTGACTTTAGTTCAGATTAAATCTTAGAATCATAGAACCATAGAATCACTAGGTTGGAAGAGACCTGTGAGATCATAAAGTCCAGCCATACCTGTTTCCCTACTAAACCACATCCCTAAGAAACTCATCTACCCGTCCTTTAAACACCTCCAGGGATGGCAACTCCACCACCTCCTTGGGTAGCCTGTTCCAATCCCTGACCACTCTCTCAGTGAAGAAATTCTTCCTAATGTCCAGTCTAAACCTCCCCTGATGCAACTTGCGGCCATTACCTCTTGTCCTATTGCTTGTCACTTGTGAGAAGAGACCAGCACCCACCCCGTCACAACCTCCTTTCAGGTAGTTGTAAAGTGTTGAGGTCTCCCCTCAGCCTCCTCTTCCCTAAGCTGAACAACCGTAGTTCCCTCAGCCTCTCCTCATAGGGCTTATTCTCCAGACCCCTCACCAGCCTTGTTGCCCTTCTCTGGACGCACTCCAGTACCTCAATGTCCTTCCTGTAGTGAGAGGCCCAAAACTGAACACAGTACTCAAGGTGCGGACTCACCAGTGCTGAGTACAGGAGCACAATCACCTCCCTGCTCCTGCTGGCGACACTGTTTCTGATACAGGCCAAGATGCCATTGGCCCTCTTGGCCACCTGCACACACTGCTGGCTCATGTTCAGCTGGCTGCCAACCAACACCCCCAGGTCCTTCTCTGCCAGGCAGCTCTCCAGCCACTCTTCCCAAGTCTGTAACGCTGCCTGGGGTTGTTGTGACCCAAATGGAGGACTCTGCACTAGGCCTTGTTGAACCTCATCCCACTGATCTCAGCCCATCGATCCAGACTGTCCAGATCCCTCTGCAGAGCCTCCCTTCCTTCAAGCAGATCAACACTTGCACCCAGCTTGGTGTTATCCGCAAACTTGCTAAGGGTGCACTCGATGCCTTCATCGAGATCATTGATAAAGATGTTAAACTGGACCCAGCACTGAACCCTGGGGAACACGGCTCGTAACTGGATTCCAACTGCATTTAATTCCATTTAAAACAACGCTTTGGGTCCGGCCATCCCACCAGTTTTTAACCCAGCAGAGGGTGTGCCTGTCTACACCAATGGCAGCCAGTTTCTCCAGCAGGATACTGTGAGAAATGGCTTTACTGAAGTCCAGGAACACCACATCCACAGCCCTTCCCTCGTCCATTAAACGGGTAACCTTGTTGATATCAAGTTGGTCAGGCAGGACCTGCCGTTGGTGAACCCATGTTGACTGGGCCTGATCACCCGGTTGTCCCACGTGTGCTGTATGATAGCACTCAAGAAAATCTGCTCCATGACCTTCCCCAGTATCAAGGTCAGACTGACAGGCCTGTAGATCCCCAGATCCTCCCTCCGACCGGTCTTGTAAATGGGTGTCACATTTGCCAGTCTCCAGTCTAGTGGCACTTCCCCAGTTAGCAAGGACTACTAGTATGTGAGGGAAAGGGTTTGGCGAGGACCTCTGCCAGCTCCTTTAATACCCTGGGATGGATCCCATCTGGCCCCATAGACTTGTGTATGTCTAATCGGCCAAGCAGTTCTCTAACCAAGTCTTCCTGTACAGCTGGAGCTTCATTCCCACTATCTATCTTCCAGCTGAGGGGGCTGAGCATCCCTAGGGCATTCCTCCTTGAAATTAAAGACCAAGGCAAAGAAGGCATTGAACACCTCTGCCTTGTCCTCATCCCTTCATTAGTTAGTCAGTTGCTCTGCTTCCACTCTCAGTTGTTTCTTATCAGATTTCTTTCCGTGAGCAGCAATGTCTACTTGAAGGTGGATAAATTCTCAGGGTTGTAAAACTCTTACCAGTGCTCCTTTACCTCCTATCATTTCTTCACAACAAAATATCTGGTAGGTAAGAAACTGTCTTAAACCAAAAAGATGTAGGATAGCTAGAATGTCTTCAGGAAAGTCATAGCTGGAGGATTCAACAAAGGTACCACAGTTAATGTGTCTAAAGTTTGCCAGGGGAACAAGTTAACTAAAGGAGATGAAAACAGATGACTTGATTCTCCACAGAGAGTTTCTACATTCATTTCTGGCCCACAGCAATCTATGCAACTCTGATGCTTTTCAGGGGAGTGAAGTTGCAAGATTTAGCCTGTCTTGCCAGTGACCCAGTGAAGGATGAATATAATTTTGTGTTCGCTCTGCGAAACTGGAGTGACAGTAACAAAAACATTTTGTGAAGCTCATCTCAGTAGTGTCTGTGAAGTATACTAAGGTATTGGGGAGGGGGAGGTAAGTGAATACTGTTGTTAGTTTGGGAGTTGTTCTACAAAGCTTTAATCATATTTTGGGAGGCTCTACCATGATAGGATGCCACAAGAATTTACTATTGTGTTTGAGGTGAGAGCAGTGGCTTGAACATCAACAGTAAGCGTAAAACTACAAAGATCAATATACCTTTTGGGAGCTGAAAGCAATCTCCAGTGTTATGCAAAACCACTTTTTATGCTATACTGCTGACATTTTGCTATGTAATACCAAAATGCTCCTGGTGCAGATGCAGTTTGTGTCAGCAGGACTGCACTATTGCTGATGCACTGTGTACCAGCCCTGGATATGTATGCTGGCAGTGTTGTTTTGGCAGTACCATTGTATCTGCACAAGGAACTTTTGCCAGTCAGAATCTGCTGACTTGATATTCACCAGGACAGTAGTGTCATCTCCATTTACAATGTTGACACAGAAGAAAGGGTACACTGTGAGCTGCCATGGAGGTATTAACTTACAGAAGAGATGCTGTCTGATCTTAGTTATAAACCCTCCTGATTAATAGCACTGTTCTGATAAAATGAAGAAAATATTTAACTAATACTGATAAGTGTTTTGAATCTTACAGTAGTTATCATTTGTAATAATGAATCTTAAGGTAGTTATAATTTATAATAACCGTGAAAAAACCCCACATCCAGGTGCAACAGCAAATTGTTGCTCTCAACAATGAGATGTTTTTTCTGAAAATATTTCTAAGGAATTATTATTGTCTATTTGTTTAACTTCTAGATTTGGCTTAAGAAAACATGTTTTAGTGCTCTTCACTACCAACTAGTCTGAGATTTCCAATTAAAAATATTTATCCCCAAATCATAAAATCCTCAAAGAAGTCATCCCTTTTCATTCCTCTAGTCAATTTCAGGCACTAAGAAATAAAGCAGTTGAAATTTATATTTTTTGTACAAGACAACTGGATCAAGACAAATTAATGTGGAGCATTGATGTAAAGGCTAGACATAAGTAAGTGTATAGGAAAACTTTAGCTTGTTGAAAAGTAATGTCAAAAGTCTCAGTTTTCTCTTTCTGTCTGCTAACTTAATCCAAGTTCTAGGTATTGATTCAGGGATGCAACTATAGCAAATTATTTGAATAACTATTAGCTAAGTATTTAAACAGCTTCTGAACAAACTGAATGTAAGAACATGCTTCAAATGAAATGCATGTGTACACACAAAAATAAACAAACAAATATACACAATGATGTGTACAGCAGCTCGCCAAATAGACCATGATTTAAAGTACATTCTTACAGTTCAGTCTGTATTGGGGCCTAAAGAAATCACATATGCATAGATCTCTGAAGGACAAAATTAAAATAGAGCAAAATAGATTTTTTAAAAAAATAATAAACATTCTGTTTTCAGGCATTCTGATGAAATCCATCAGCACAGCTCTAGCTCAGAGTCTGTCACGTAATCTGTAAGCAGGGTGAAATATAACTATAAATAAAAAATATGACTGATCAGTTCAAAACGAATGAATGAAGGTTACCTCTCCAACCTGTCTATGAATTCAGAGAGGGGCGAGGTGGTTTGGGTCTGGTTTGTTTGTCTTAGCCAATTTTTTCAAAAATTAATAAATCCCACAGCTTAGAATATGGCAGCTGCAGTGCAGGAGAACTTGCAAGGTGAAAACATAGCATGGCAGAAAAAAAATTTGCAAAAGAGTAGCCATTTCTCCACAATCAAATAGAATTTGCTTTGTTGCAGATATAATAATCTAATGATATAAGTGAGAAATTGTTTGTAGGGAAACATAATGCTTTTCGTAAGCCAACAGATGTAACTGGGAAAAAAAAAAGACAGGTTTAGACCAACCAAATTTTTTTTAGGGCTGAAATAAAAGCATCAGCTTCAAGTAAAGAGCAGACTGGGAAGAGCTACTTTCAGTTTAACTTCATTTTGATAATCAGTTAGACAGTGGTGAGTTGCCTTAAAAAAATGGCTCAGCATGTGAACCCTGTCCCTTTCTCAACTATTTTGTTGGTTTAAGAATAAAGAACGTGTTTCACCCTTAAAATCTTAGTATGATGTTGTATGTTGCATCCTTATTTCCAGAGTGAGATGTTTCAAACAAGCAAGGACCACATCCTCTAGCTTAAATTAGAAATTACACCTACAAACAGCTAAATCCCAGTGAGTAAAGTGTACAGCTTCCTGGAGATGGAAGAGTTGCAGAATTAGGTCAAAATCCTGTGAATACATAGAAGGTCATATAGCTTCAGCCATGAGAACAGACTCATTGAAGCCAGTGTTCTTGTGCCAGTTTCCAAAATGTTTTGATCTCTGTCAGGTCATTCTTAGTAGACAAAACAACATTGAAACATATAGTTAGGCATTTATTATATTGCATTACCCCCTTCTTACATTTCTTATCCTGTTGTCACTTATCTTGGAGTTTGTCACTTGTACGCCAAAGGCACCAGAGGTCTGACTCTGGCAGGAAGCTGAGTTCAAAAACCAACTAGCTGCTGCGAGTTGGAACTGAACTTACTCAGTAAGGTGTGCTATACTCATACTCACAGATCTCTAGGGCCATGGACCTGGGGATGGCACTTGTATTTATACATAGACCACACACACAGAGAAAACTGCACACAGCTCTTACCGGAAGGGAGGCTCTCCTTTCACTAAAGAGTCGTGGCTGACGTCTCCTGTGGCCTCTAACCTCTTTCTCATCCTCATCAATCAAATTGTGGCCCCAGAAGCTGCTCATCCATTTTGCAAAGGAAATATCATCATCCTCTTCATATTCCATGTACAGATGCTCCAAACTTGGGGGGTGTCTCCAAACCAGACAAGGAAAAGCCAGGTCAAATGCCACCACCAAGCCAATAGCCTCACACTGCTCTGCCAAAAAGAGGAAAAGGAGATGCAGTTTCAACCACTCTTTCTGCTCTCCATCCCTCCAAACCCATCCCACTGCAGCCCTAGGCACTGTCTAATCATAAAGTCAATCCTTTCCCATCTCTTTTCAACAAGATTTCTTTTAACCTTCCTGTTACAGTGATGTCCAATATGACACTGCCGCAGGGGGCTGGTGGTAAGGGGCACGTGTTGGTTACTCACTTTGTGTTGCTGTTGAGGACACCAGCTGCCAATACCAATGGAGACTGACCGCAGTTATGTGCCTGGGAGGTACATACATGAACCCAAAGTAGGCTTGTGATTTTGAGAAGCGGAATTGACATATTGACAGTGGTCAAAAGCTGGCACAGATGCTTGCTCTGTGGGAGGGAGGACAAAGAGGTCTGTTCTTCCTATGCTGCCCTCCCTCCTGACTTCTATTGTCTGTCTTCCTTTGGTATTCAGGAAACATAATCTGTCTAGGTAGAAAACAGCCTCCCCTGAAGAAACTGCTTCTTCATTTTTGGTTCAGGACAGTCAGTGAGAACTTGCATCAGTTACTTTCCATCAACTGCCATATTAGGGTTATGGGAGACCCTGACTCACTTCAAGGCACACAGAATAAAAATGTGTCTGATTCCTCCTCACCAGCCCTGAGTATAGGCCATACTGGCCCTGTGTATACCACAGAACAGGAGAGGGATGGAGACTCTTTTCTGGGTCTATGACCAAGGGATGAACCGGATGTGGTCTTCTCAAGGCTGCACATACTGAAGCATGGCTATAATAAGTTTATTGTAACTTTTGTATCTTTTTCATGTCAATATACCTGTTATAACAGAAAAACTCTGTTGTGTCTCATAAAATTGTTGTTTGTGTAGTATGAAACTGGAAGATCTAACACATGCTTTGGGACATGCAGGAGTGCTTTGAGGCAGGACAAGCAGGAGTGCTTTGAGGCTAAAAAGCCTGTTGTGATGATGTTGGAACAGGACGAAGAGACCCAAATCTAACTGCCTATTGGAGGCAGTCCTTGTTGTGTGTTAGGTAGTTAAAGGTTCTCCTGGTGCATAGGCATTCCAGTGGAGATGCTAGCTGGCCTTGGCCAGAACTATTCCAAAAGCTTGCTGGCAATTACGGAAAAATCAGTTGTCCAGCATGAGATCTTGCTCCTTGATTTCAGTCTATTTAGCAATACAGATGTAGTAACAAAACTCCAGTTTCATTCATGTGGGTGTAGGTGTGAGGTTTAAGTACAATACTCTGATGTAAGCCTCTTCATTCAGAATAGGGGTGAAGGGAGAAATAGGTCATGAATACCTATGTGCCCAAATTTTGCTTTATCCAGGTCAGATGAGACCACAATTAGCACAAGGACTTGGATTACATGGGTGGGTAGACAGCTTATTATTTGATTTTATGTAACCAAGCAGGCTGCTTTCTTGGCAGAGGCACAGATGGACAGGAGAAAGAGGAATACCTGCAAAACAGTACAGTAAAAAGACACCTAAAGCAATAAAAACGATGCGTGAGCTGATTCTTCAGGTGGGGAAGAACACTCTTGGCCATATTCTGATAGTCTAAATTTGACTTATGTCCTTGAGGCTACTAATTTGTACAGGCACAGTACATCTGAAGGTCTGCGCTAGTTCATAGGAAGCATCACGTGGGTGGAACTTGGGCTGTCCCAGTAGGAAGATATTGCCCTGCTGAGATATATTTTCTACTGTTTGGTTCAAGTTTCTTCTTTTTTGACATGTGAGACAGAACTGCAGGCTGTTGTGTGGAGTTGGAAATGCTGCTGCTGTGTTAAGATGGATAACAGAGAAAAGTGGTAGAGATGTCCCACAGTTTTGGCAAAATACGCTTAATTAAAAAGTGATAATCTATAAATTAAGGGAGACACAGATTAAGATATTTACTACCAGGCACCAGGATATATTGACTCAGAGTCCAGCAGGGCAAATTTTAGTTGGAGTCCTGAGATATTTGCTTTGAAATCTTACTGTTGTTTTTATTTTCAGCACCTTTTTTCTTCACTGCAATATGTGTCTTCACACACATTCCTTCCACCTCCCTCCTGCCTACAATGAAATTTCCAGGTGTGAGATGACTAGTGTTATTTGAGTATAAAAAAGTATCAAAGATAGCTCCTCTACATCCTCAGTCGAGTGGTCCAGGGAAAAAAGTAGAGATAGAAACATAATCTTCCTCTACATACAGGTAAGAATACTTAGTAAGCATAGATACACATACATATAATGCATATGTATGTACAACATATATAAAATTCCAGTATAGCATACCACATTATTTTTAGAGTAGATTCCATTAATAACCAAAAAAGAAGAAAAAAAGGTATTTCTAACAAAGATAATTTTGCTTCAAAATAGAATCACAGAATCATGGAATGCTTTGGGTTGGAAGGGATCTTAAAGATCATCCAGTTCCAACCCCCTGCCATGGGCAGGGCCACCTTCCACTAGATCAGACCGCTCAAGGCCCCATCCAACCTGGCCTTGAACACCTCCAGGGAGGAGGCACCCACAGCTTCCTTGGGCAACCTGTGCCAGTGTCTCATCACCCTCACCGTAAAATATTTCTTCCAAACATCTACGCTAAATCTCCTCTCTTCAGCTTAAACTCATTACCTCTCATCCTATCCCTGCACTCCCTGATAAAGAGCCCTTCCCCATTTTTCCTGTAGGCCCCCTTTAAGCACTGGAAGGTCTGGAGCCTTCTCTTGTCTAGGCTGAACAATCCCAGCTCTCTCAGCTTGTCCTTATGTGAGAGGTTCTCCAACCCTTTGATCATCCTTGTGGCCCTCCTCTGGACTCACTTCCAGTACAAAATCATACAAACCTTTTATTGGGCACCACAGTATAAGAAGGATCCAAAGCTACTGGAGAGTGTCCAGAGGAGCGACACAAAGCTGGCGAAGTGTCTAGAGGGAAGATCATATGAGGAGCAGCTGAAGTCACGTGGTCTGTTCAGCCTGGAGAAGAGGGGAGGGACTTCATAGCCATTCACTGCTTCCTCACAAGGGGAGGAGGAGGGGCGGGCACTGATCTTCTCTCTCGTGAAGTAAGTTAGGACTCGAGGGAATGGCAGGAAAATGTTTCCAGGGGAGGTTCAGGTTGGATATTAGGAAAAAGTTCTTCCCCCAAAGGGTGATGGAGTACTGGAACATTTCCCTAGCTGGCAATATTGAACGAGCATTTGGACAATGCCCTCAGATACACAGGGTGAGTGTTGAGGGTGTACTGTACAGGGACAGGAGTTGGGAGTCAATGATCCTTGTGGGTCCCTTCCAACTCAGATCATTCTGTGATTCTGTGAAACTTCGCAGCAGCCCTGCAAGTCAGCAGTGCGGACACTCCTTCCGCACAGAATCAATCCGGACCTAAGAACGCGCTCGGACGTTTTAGGCCTGGGCTAATAACCAAGTTCAGCCTCGCGCATCCCGCGCTGCCCCAGGTCGCGCTGCGGCTGCTCCGCCGTTCCGCCAGGAGGCGCCGCCGTGCGACAGCGGGTGGAGCTGCGCACACTGGCCGGAAGTGATTCCGCGGCTCGTGCCCTCCCGGTGCGCCCTGGGTGTCCGGTGATCCTTTCCTTTCCCTTCTCCCGCCTAGGGCGGCCGCGTGAGGGCGTCATGGCCGCCTCGAAGCCCGTGGAGGCGACGGGCGGCGGCGGCAGCGGCGGTACGGGACTGCCCCGCTGGCAGCTGGCGCTGGTGCTGGGGGCGCCGATCCTGCTGGGCGCCGGCGCGCTCTACCTGTGGGGGCGGCGTGCGGCCCGGCGCGGCGGCGGGAAGGGCGCAAGCGAGCGCAGGACCCCTGAGGGGCGCGCGAGTCCCGGGCCCGGTGGCGGCGATGGAGCAGGGGCCGGGCAACCCGATGGGCCAAGCCGCGAGGACACGGTGAGCGCGGGGCGGCCGTTAGGAGCGCGGGGCGGCCGTTAAAGTCTCCACCGCCGAGAGAGGGAGAAAGTGCCGTGTGTCGGGGGGCTTGGGTCGCTGTGGGGGTTAGGGACTGCTCTGCCCCCGGGCATGGGGTGTCATAGGATCACAGAATTACAGAATGGTTTGGGTTGGAAGGGATCTTAAAGCCCATCCAATTCCAGTCCACCCTGCCGTGGCAGGGGCACTTCCCACCAGACCAGACGGGTCAAGGCCTCATCCAACCTGGTCTTGAACATTTCCTTTCACAGTTTCCCTGGGCAACCTGTGCCAGTGCCTCACCACCCTCAGCGTGAGAAATTTTCCTAATGTCTAACCTAAATCTTCCCCCTTCCAGTCTAAAGCCATCCCCCCCTTGTCCTGTCACTACGTGCCCCTGTACAAAGTCCCTCCCCAGCTTTCTTGTAGCCCCTTCACGTACTGGAAGGCCGCTATAAGGTCTCCCCGGAGCCTTCTTTTTCTCCAAGCTGAACAACCCCAGCTGTCTCCAGCCCTCTGATCATCTTCGTAGCCTCCTCTGGACGTGTTTCAACAGTCCCAATTCCTTCTGATGTTGGGGATTCCAGAACTGGACACAATACTCCGGGTGGGGTCTCACAAGAGCAGAGCAGAGGGGAAGAACCACCTCCGTCTATTCTTGCTGGTCATACTTCTTTTGATGCCGGGGGGGGAGGCGGGGGCGAAGGCGTTGAGGGGTCTGTAGGGTGGATATTCCACCGCCTGGAGCAGGGTGAGAAGGGGGGATGCTTGGTCTCTGGCCTGCAGGAGGCAGGGCTGGGCAGGCTGCTAGCCTGGAGAAGCAAGAATCCTAGAACGGCAGGAAGATGTTAGATTGGATATCAGGAAAAGACTATTGATCCAGAGGGTAGTGGAGCCCTGGAACAGGCTCCCTGGGGAAGCAGTTGCAGTGCCAAGCCTGACAGTATTCCAGAAGAGTTTGAACAATGCCCTCAGACACATTAAGTTTGGGGTTGTCCTGTCCAGGGGCAGAAGCGGGACTCAGTGATCCCTGTGGGTCCCTTCCAACTCAGTACTTACCCTGATTCCATGAAGTCTTTATGCTGGCTGTGGAGGATGCATGTGAGGGGATGGGACGGAGGCAAGCTGCAGCGGGTGCACTTGAGTGTCATTCTCTTCATGCTCTCTGTGTAAAACAGTTGGGAGGTCAGCCCTTGTGAGCAAGGGGTGCTTGTAACGGGGCTTATTCTTTGGCTTACTGTGGTTGGTAGCACTTTGGTCAGAGTGCATGCATTTGTTCCACTCCTGATACCTGGAAAAATGCATTATTGAATGTCTCATATCTTGAAGTACGCATTAACACAGCTGACTGTATGCTTCTGTTGGCTAAATGTACTTCTGTGTGCTTCCAAGGTGTTGAATAGGTATGAGTAAGTTGCTTCCAGGGTTTTTACTTTGAAAAGAAATTCTGTGATCCATTGTGTATTAGTCTAAGATACTGGGTAAAGCAGAGTGGAGAGAAAACACAATCAAAGTATTTTTAAAGAGAAAAACATTCTGTGAAAATACAGTTCAAGCAACTGAGACTTCAGAGCAGAGTTTGCCTAGGTAGGTTTGTTTTCAAAACTTAGCAAGGTACCTTTCTGAGGGTTTTCAGACCAAACTACCAATACCAAACCTGAAGGACAACATGGAAAATCAGAGTCCAAATCAGATCTATGATCTCTTGTATGCCTGTAAGTGGAAAAGTGCCTCTGGGATGCAGTTTCTTCACATCTACGGTCACAGATGTATCATGATGGTCACGTATTACTGAGGTGAGGTTACAACTGTGAGGTGAGGTTACAATGTTTTAAGTGGTGGATTTGACAAACTGATCGGCTTTGATAAGAAAATCCCGTTAAGATACCCCTGCATTTTATTTTCCTATTCTTGTGTACCACGTGAAATGCTCTCAACTGTCAGGCCACAGTATAAACTTCCTGATTGAAATGATAAGGAGAGAAGAAACCACCTCTAAGAGACTGGAAAAGGTTGGTTTTAACCTTAGTCATTTCAGTGATAAAGATTAGTGTTACGTGAGTGGGCGGGCAGTGGCAGGAGCACATGGGAGTGGTGAAGGAGGATTTCAGCCTCCATAGCTAGTAAATCATAGGTACTCTTAGGCATTCCTGGAAGTGTAGCTGCAAATCCTGTGCTGTACCTGGAGTCTGTTGTTTGAATGCAGTGATTTGTTGGGCAGCAATACTGAGCAAGTAGTGTGAAGAGGACAAATTCAGACTTTGCTTTCTGTGGTAGTTTTGGCTTGTGTCTGCAAACAACATCTGGCATATTAATGGCAGTGTGCTTGCTACATGTGAGCTCTGGTGTGCAGGCTACTTGTAACCTTTGTGTAGCTACAGTGACTTTTGCTGTTCGTATGTTGAGGTTGGGTTTTTTGGTTGTATTTCTGAAGTGCAGAATGTACTCTCAGGTGGTTTGTAGTCATTCTGTAGTTGTACTTGAAGCAAGTGCTTAAAACATTTTAAACACATAGGATTCAATTTAAAATGCTGTCTGTCTAGCTCTTTCAGACTGCTTCACAAATTAAATTACTGAAAGACTATGCATCTAAGAATAAGTATGTGGGTGAGTGGTATGATCTGGAGTTCCTTGAACAGTGACATTGCTTACACTGTAAAGAAATGAGAGATATTACTTAGGAAAGCTGTAGGAGAAGGTATCAGATTTGCCCAAATATATAACATAATTTTCTAGCTGGTCATAACATGGCTACATGCAGGAAAATTAACGTGGCTTCAGGTTCTCTTGACTGTGTAATGTGTGTGGGGAGGATTGCCTTCCTGTTCCTGATATCCAAAGCAGTGATACCACATAGAATTCATGTTTCCACACATATTTTTTAGTTATGGATATTATTGATAAGACTCTTGACTGAAAATACAACAATGCCATATGCTCTACCTGCATTGTACCAGTCTGACTTCCTAATGTAGTGGGATGTTTTCTTAAACTCAGTCAGATTTCAGATACAAGTATGTACAGTGAGTAAGATGTAGTAATTACTTTGACAGTCTAAATACAAGAGGGGTTTCTTTTAGAAATCACATAGGTCAGTAATGAATGCGCTACTAACAGCTGTATGCATGTGTTTCAGGTAACTATTCTTTTACTCATAAATGTAACTTAGTACTCAGACTTCATGCATTTCATTAAATCGGCTTTTTTATCAATTTGATGTTCAGTTCAATGTTTCTGAAGACACAACCTTGAATTTTTTTTGTTTGTTCTTTGAAAATATGTAGGGTCTAAAATCATCATTGTTTTATAGTCAGGCTGTTACTATTTTGCATGCAGGTCAGCCTTTTCTTTCACCTGCTGCAGGGAGAAATTCTTTCCCCATGCAGTGTCTGCACTAGAGGAGTCTCCTAGCATAGATGCACTGGCCAGCTGTGCGATCTGCAACTGACACTGTGTTGGCAGAAGCCCTTAGCGGAGGTGCTGTATCTGGAAAAGCTGATCTGCTTTTGAGATTCTGTCTCCTGTAAGCATGGCTCCTGAACAGTACAGTATACTGGTATTATTGATGAAGTTAGGTGCTGGTGGTAAAACTGCACATGGAATGTGTTTTAGTTAGTAACAGCAAGTGCTTTTTGCGTGCTCTCTATGTTCATAGTGAATGTTGCATAACTTAAACATGCTGGAGAAGTAAACTGCTTTGCATTTA
The DNA here is from genome assembly GCA_033558235.1 of Neomorphus geoffroyi. Taxonomy (NCBI): domain Eukaryota; kingdom Metazoa; phylum Chordata; class Aves; order Cuculiformes; family Neomorphidae; genus Neomorphus; species Neomorphus geoffroyi. Next base: position 85,350,312 of record JAUMJM010000005.1, read on the forward strand.
TTCTATTAAGTATAGAATCATAGAATCATAAGGTTGGAAGAAACCTCTGAGATTGAGTCCAACCATGCCTGTCTCCCTACTAAACCACATCCCTAAGAAACTCATCTACCTGTTTTTTAAACACCTCCAGGGATGGTGACTCCACCACCTCCCTGGGTAGCCTGTTCCAATCCCTGACCACTCTCTCAGTGAAGAAATTCTTCCTAATGTCCAGTCTAAACCTTCCCTGGCGCAACTTGCAGCCATTACCTCTTGTCCCATCACATGTCGCTTGCAAGAAGAGACCAGCACCCACCCCGTCACAACCTCCTTTCAGGTAGTTGTAAAGTGTTGAGGTCTCCCCTCAGCCTCCTCTTCTCTAAGCTGAACAACCCTAGTTCTTTCAGTCTTCCCTTGTAGGGCTTGTTCTCCAGCCCCCTCACCAGCCTCGTTGCCCTTCTCTGCACACGCTCCAGCACTGCAGTATCTTTCCTGTAGTGAGAGGCCCAAAACAGAACACAGTACTTGAGGTGCAGCCTCACCAGCGCTGAGGAAGGCACATTTGCTGAGCTTGAAGTAACAGTTAAGAAATTTTTGTCCATGTTGTCTCAATCTGCTTGTTGAGTTACCTAGATAAATGAGTGCTTCTCAAATACACAAGTGTGCTTTGGCTTATACTCTGTTTTAAGACTTGTTAGTGAACAGTTGCTGAAAGCTGTCCTAAGTACTGAGATTTTAGGGTTTTTTTATGTAACTGCAGATAACTTCTCAGCTATTTGTTTATACTGCCTTGGCAAATAACTGGTTATGGACTTGCATTCATTTTATTGAGCTAGTTTTCTTATTGCACAGATTTTTTGACCAGAAGGCAACAAACTGTGATTTTCTTGGTCAATATGTCTATGCTTTATATATCTCTATATAGAAACGCAGCAGGTCAGGTGAGGAGAAGCAATACAATGGGAAAATAATGTCTAGAAAACGGCAAGAAAATGGCCGGAGGTGTAAGTTTTTTAGATTACTTGTGGATGAGGTACGTGAATTTTTCTTGCATAATCAGTTTCTTATTTGTGTACAATTTCACTGTAGCAATTGGGAAGGACTGGAAGGCTGAGAAGCAGCAGCTTAAAAATTTTGTCAGGGTTAAAACTGATCTGATGTTAAGAATTATTTTTCATATTCTTATTTATACTATTATGAAAAGGTAGTGCAGCATATAATGTGATGTGATTTTTTTAATATCATAAAAAAAACCCCTAAACCCAACAACAGCAAAAAACTTGAACAACAAACAATGGCAACATACCAAAGTAAAAGAAGAGACTCATGAGATTTAGCTTTTTAGTGGTTTTTGCTTTATTGGGTTATACTGCAGTTAGTTAAGTTGAATATGTAACTTAAAAAGAAATCATTAAGCTTTTTCCTTTAAAAAAAAGGGTTATAAATAGTCTTTAAAAATTCACAAAATAAAAGGAAAATATATATTTTTGTATTTGTTTTGTTTTATAAGTTGATCAGTTGTATACCAAAGTTGTAAATCAATCCAGTATTTTCTGCTGTGTTTTCTATGGTGAAAGACTTTCATGATTGCTAAGAAAATTATCTTATCAGGGTCATTATTTTAAAAAAGTTGATTTTAAAATTTGGTCTCGTGTTTTATCACCATTTGGGCTTCAAGATGTAGCTACAACATTTTGTTATTTTTAATGCACAATTTCTACTCGGGCTGTGTGGGATCTATTCTTTGTGGGTGTGAGATGCTAAGTGACTCTGGTTTTTCATCTTAAGTCTGTGTCATAATTGGCTTACTGATGATGCAGAGCTGTATCAACCTTTACATTTAAAAAGCAGCCATTCAGTTCAACAGTGTATTGCATGTGTACTGAGGATTGTAGCAGAACAGCATGACTGAGATTGCAGAGATAGTTTAAGGAAGCATAAACAAAGAAAAAATGTTGAGGGTTTGTTTTTGTTTTTGTTTTTTTTTTTTTTCTTGCCAGGGGCATTACTGCTGATTTTATTACACGGTAGCATGTTGTGCTCTAACTCCCGACTCCCTACTCAAAGATTTCTTGCATCATGCAGTGTGTGGGACAGAGAGCATCCGTGGAGTTAGAACCTATTGAATGATTCATTTCTCTGTAGTTGGTTGTGTAGTCTGTGGTCCTACTACTGTTACTCAGAGCTTACTCTGTCAGCGGAGTTACTGCTGCAGCAGGCCCATGATCTCTGAAGGTTGTGGTCCCTGTTGCGTGCTCTTAGGTTTATCTGAAGACTTTGTGCTTCCCAAGAACCAGCAGAGCACCAGTGACAGCCCCAGGACAACAGATTTCTTGCTTCCACTTACAATTCATATCCCACACCTGACACTGGAGCAGCCATTGCGTTTGGATATTATCCAGTGGCATATGTCTTTATGCAGGAACTGCAGCGCAGAGCTGAAGCACATAGGATGGAGCAGACAAACTGGTCAGCTTGAGGCACAGATCCCTGGGCTAAGGGAACTGGCAGTGATCATAATGTAGTAATCTAATTGTAGTGTAGGCTTAATCTCTGCAGGTTTTAAACAATTTTCATACTGGAAACGCGAATAATTCTTACAATGTGGCCCACATCTTGCATTTTTCCTTTTTGGTACGAAGTAAATTTGAACAATGCTGAATTCTGTATATTACTTCACAAAGACATTTCTAATGTGGTTTGCTATAGAAATGCAGAAAGAAAAATCAAGCTGACTTTCATGCATTTGAGTTTGTCAGCTGCATATGCATAACTATTTCTTTATCTAAAAGAGAAACTTGTTACATTGGGAGGTAAATTTAGGACATACTTGAAGTAATTGTAACCTGTATTTGCGTCTTTTCAAATACAGAGTTACTTGTATCTCAGTGAAAGTATTTGGACTCTTAATTCTGTTTCGAGTATCTACAGAGTTACACACAGTGTACAAAAGGGGTGAAGTTAATCTATTATCAATTTTAATTTAAATTGTTAAAACCCAAAATTGTAAAAGCCAAACAGATTATCTTGTTGCGTGAGTTACAGATATGGTGCAGATTGATTTTCTATAATCCCAGTGACTGGTGATCTGTGAGAAGAGAGCTTTTGAGCAGTTGGGATATTTAAGAAATTCTCTGCCTTACATGGTCTCACTGGTAACTCTCTCCTCAGGGGAGTGCCTATAGGATACTTTTGTTCTATTTGGGTACCTATTGTAGGAACTAAGGCTGACACCCCTTATCTTGTTCTCTCATGCTATGATTGGAAGCTAGGCCTGAATAGAGGGGCTGTACAGCAGCTCCTAGGTTCAGATTTTCAGGTTTAAACATCACTTAGATGCTAAGAATGGTCAGACTGGCATGAAATGAGCAGCCATTAAAAGGAAACAAGATGATGAAACGCAAAGATAGTTTTAAGTTTTAAGCAGTTTGGGTGTAGTTTGATGTTGGTGGTGGATAAGAGAGGAGGGGGGGCAGAAGTATGGTTAAAGAGCAGCATTTACAATTGCCAGCAAATCCTAGATGATCTTTTCAGTTCATGTGATTCAACAAGTGAGAGGTAGTGAATCCTGCAGCTGTTATTTAAGGCTTTACTGCCCCTAGGTTGTATTCTTTGCCTCCTCAGAGAGACTGGAAGGATGGCATGTGGGCACATACCTCTCTTCATTTCAGACTGCCAGGTTAGCCTAAACTACCCCAAAATGTTGATCCTTGAAGCTGGGCTGTGCACAAGGAGCAGAAATCCAGAAGATGAATGTTAAGATCTTTTGCGGGTCTGTTTTTCTTGAATGTGGGTCATACCCCTTTGTTAAAAAGAGGCTTTTTACATCCAATTCCTTATAAACTACAACATTTGATAACTGACCTGTAAATCTAGGGGTTATAGGTAGCAATGTTGGTTTCTGCAGAAATGCAGATTATCAACAGGCAGTGCAGAACATAAAGATTCATTTAGCAGGGTCACAGGCCAGTTAGTGAAATTTTTCTTCCTCTGCTGAGAATGGCAGACTGTGATGGTCCAGCACTTTGTATTAGCAGTTGGATGAAGCAGGTAGAAGAGTTAAATGTAAAGTGAGTTAATTTGTATAGCGTATGGAAGGAAAACAGCTTTGTTTTCCCTACAGGTCTTATTTGTCTTGCTCACGAGGTCTTTCTACAAAGTGTTTTCTGTATCTCATTCATAGTCTCCTGAGTCAACTCTGGTCTTACAGGCTATGTGTTTCAGTAGGAAACCTTGCCTATTTGAATTGCTTTGAGGGCTTTGTTGGCTTAACATATTTAGTCTTTGGAGAAGTAACTTATTTCATTGGTTCTTCTGATGATCCGTCATATAAACAGGTTTTTTTTTAGCTTTCCAAAGAGCAGTCACTGTCTTTTTTAATGCCATTAAGGTGATGTGAATGTGACGTGAGTGCCATTAATGTGGTGAAACTTTTGAAAGGTTTGTCTCCTGTCTGATATACTTGCAAAAGGAAATTTTTTGTGTTTTTCCAGGAAAGGTAAAGAGGGAGGTTTTGAGAAGTCTAGACTAGAGTTTACCACTCAGTTTCATTTTATGTCTTGGAACATCAGCCTGTAAGCACATAGCTTGCATGCAGTGGTACTTTTCTTATTTGAAATGACCTATCACTTTCTTTTTCAGAGCCCTCTTGATAGAGCCCAAGCAGCCAAGAACAAAGGAAACAAATATTTTAAAGCAGGAAAATATGAGCAAGCTATTCAGTGTTACACTGAGGCTATCAGCCTGTGCCCTCCTGAGAAAAAAATTGATCTTTCTACCTTCTATCAAAATAGAGCTGCTGCCTATGAACAGCTGGTAAGAAATTAAAGATAATTATTTGTTTATTCTAAAAAGTTGCATTATAAATTGTGTCTTTTGTCACTTTTGCCCACTGAAAGATCCCAGGTGGTGATATCTGCTTCACAAGACGCTGTTGCTTGCAACTGTTTTTTACTAACTTATCATAGTTTTCCACACATAAAATTATTTTCTGCTAACTATTCTCAGTCTATTTGATATAATTCTTGAATGTTCCTTTCTTGTAAGGTGAAGTTTTAGTTTCTTATCTTCCAGAACAATTTTCTTTTATATAAGTTAGTTTTGCTTCTCTCTACTAGAGTGTTTCTTTAACTGTTAAGTGGAAGGATGCTGCTTCAAAAATTAAATTTAAAAAAATCACAAAATACTGCCAAAGCTGAAGACATAAATCTTGCACATGTGAAAGTAACATTAACTTGATAGCTGAGTATCTTTGATATTAGTTTTAGAAGTCAACCAGTGTTGTTTATTATGATATCAATAGATTTGCTTATGAGGTCAAGTTGGTGAGCTGTATAAAGGATTGGAAGAATTTGATTTGTACAGTCTAAAGTATAAGGTGGGAGACTGATTAGACAAACCTAGTCTTGAAAGTTAGAGGAGAAAGAAAACAGTTATTGTCTAATCAAATACTACTTATAACACAAATTCATGCTGTAAATAATCCGAAAATATGTAGTTCCTCTTTTTTTTCAGTTATTAGGAAAGCCTGTTTTGATACCTAAATTTTGCATGTAAATGGATTTTTAGTTCTTAATACCCTTGACCAGCTCTGCTCCTACATATTCATTTATCATCCCTTTCTGGTAACATAGGGTAGTAAATTGAAAAAAAACAAATTAAAAAAAAATTTACACTTGTTTGTTTCGTTATGTTTTCATCTCTTTTTCTATTTGTTTTGTACCAGTCTTTCAGTCCCAATGTTAACTCCTGCAAGTATCTTTGCTTCAACTCATTATCTTCTTTCATATGCTTTGTACAGCTGTCTGGTTTCGTTTTTCTGTAGGAATTTCTTTTCTGTTTTGTGGCTCTTCTGGTGCAGGTGGCTTCCAGTGGCGCCTGGCAGTTTTTTACTGAGAAACTTGCAGAAATAGAAGCAAGCAGGCAGAACCAGAGCCCTGCGAACAGCAGCTACAGTTAGGTGGGCATGACCCTGGAGCTGCTAGTGGAAATCTACTGTAATGCAGCTGAGTAGGGCCTCTGTCATTGTGTTGTTTTCTACCTACAGCAAAAATGGACAGAAGTGGCACAAGACTGCACAAAGGCTGTTGAGCTCAACCCTAAATATGTAAAAGCTCTCTTCAGACGTGCAAAAGCTCATGAGAAGCTAGACAATAAGAAGGAATGTTTAGAAGGTGAGTGTCTCTTGATATGTATACTTAAAACTGGAATTAGATTAGGTGACTTGGGGAGGATAACTTCTGGGATTGTTTTTACTTCTGTAACTACAGCAATACAGAAGTATTTCTTTAAAACCATTCATAGGTACTGCAAATACATTTTCTTGTAAAAAGAAACCTTTTCCTGTTTTTCAAGTTGTCATCCACTTAGATCTGAAATAGCTACCGAGAAATTGATGTTACTGCAGCCACTCAAGGTATTCCTTTTTCAAGGCACTCCATACATTTTAGAATAGAATTCATGTAACAATGCTGAGTGGATAACCCAGACAATAGTCATTCTACTTCCAAACAGTAACAAACTTGTTTGTTTTAGAGAAATAGTGTTACTACAGAAACCAAGATGTTTTTGCAGGTGGAGATACATGGTCAGAAATAAGAGTACTGTAGTCATTGAAATGCATTTGGCCAGTGTTAAAGGCAAAACAGCTTCAGAACCGTTTCATTTTGATGTATAACTGTTATAACATTTGGAATATATTTAAAAAACCTTTTTTTAATATTAACATTTATGTATTTGGCAGAAACTATGGTGTCATATCCTTCCAAATAGTTTGTAACAGAATACACTTTGAATTGTCAGGAAGATGGTAAAATTTAGGAGTACTGCAGATCAGGTGTGTTATCTGAGAGCACTTTTGAACTAAGAACGCTTTTTAAAAGGACCCGTAAGAGCGCGTTTCACACTGCAAAATGTGGTTCAGGCAGCAACGAGTTAACATTTGCAGAGGCTTCTATGTGTGAATACAAGTGATGTGATATGAGCTAGGACTTTAAATAGGGCCAGCAAGGTATTTGTCTTAAACTTGCTTCATTCCAAAGAGGGGAGCAGAAAAAAGTGGAATATAATATGGGAAGATACCTTAAACTGAGGAAGAAGCGAAATATGATGGGACTGAATGTAAATTCTAAGAGTAGAAAATTAGAACCAGTCCCAGAAGAGAAGCTGTGTTAACACCTTTAATGTGAACACAATATGAAAGTAATTACTATCGTCAAAGTTTCAAAATGGTGAAAGTCCCTACTAGAGGTATACATTTTCACTGTTCACTGAAGTGTATTTGTCTAGATAAAAACATGAAGATAAAAATAAATGTAATTTTTTTTTCATTCACTGTCATGAAGTCCTTTTATCACAAGGAGTTCATTTTGGATACAACTTTGTATCTTGGAGAACATGGTAGATACAGCAAACTGGAAACAGGCTTTTATCCTTGAATAGGATGTATATGAGTTCGGCAGTTACTCATTATAACAGTGGCACATTTTAGTGTACTCCAGTGACTATCTGAATTTGTCTTTAATCTCACTTCTGTATGTTGTCTCCTAGATGTCACTGCAGTCTGCATTTTAGAAGCCTTCCAAAACCAGCAAAGTATGCTATTAGCTGATAAAGTTCTTAAACTCCTTGGAAAAGAAAAGGCCAAAGAGAAATACAAGGTAGGACTTGTGACATTGCTGACAAATGCTGATTTCACCTGACTGTTTGTTGGAACTCTGTCAGTTGTTGTAAGCAAGTCGCTGTCTTCGTCTGCTGAAGAGTAAGAATTCACAGAAATGGTTTTGCAGAAAGCTACTATTGTACCAATGTTGTTTTCCTTTGGGACCTATCCAAAGTTTTTCAAGCTTCAGTAGGGAAGAGAGGTCTATTTCTAGCAGTTGTTTCCATTTAATAATCAAATTTTTTATGGCATTTGGGAGACACCCTAATTTAGTGTGGTGCCCTACATGGGGCTTTTCTGGACTTGCAACATAATGGAAACAGGATATGTTGGAACAGCAGTAGCCGAATGTTCAGTTGCACATCAGGTGGTTGTTAAGTATGTACATTGAGGTAGGAAGTTTTATAAATAATAATTGAAAATGTGTAAAAATGTTGGTTGCATATATAATGAGTAACTTAAATGAGAAGAACTATGATTGAAGACTTTTTCCCTTGGGTTATTTTTGGTTTTATAAATAAAAACTTCATGTAGGAAAGATCAAGTTGACAGCAGAATTGCTACTCTTTATAAAGTGGCAGAATAGTACTGCCTCATCTTTTTAGTAGTGGTCAGACTTCCTGATTCTGTCTTGAAGAATATGTGTTCCTCTCCTAACTACCACAGATGACTTGAGACATTCAGTCGCAGGCTGTTTCTGTTCCCTTTCTGAAAATAGGTGCTGATGTTTGTACTTTTCTATTTTGGCACTCAGACCCTTTTGCATTAATGTTTGGAAATTGCAGAAGAGAGAGGTATGGAAATACAGGAGAAGCCAGTGTCACGGTCCACTCAGTGGACTCATGATGATTCGTTTAGTTTGATCTTGAAGCATGAAATTACGGCAACCAAAATTCCAAGGGGTTATAATTCAATCAAAGAGTATAACTATTATTTTGCTCATAAAGTGGCACATGATAGACAAAGTGGAGAAAAGGTAATGAAAAATGGAGGAAAGGGGATTATAGCTACCACCATGGTTCCAAAGGTGTCCCTATGATCCCAGGTCCTGAACAGCATCGTGCCAGTCCTCAAGTCGTGATCCGTGATCCTTTGGTGGGGAGATCTCACTGGGGTTCAGTTAGGAACCATCTTCTATGCTCAGCAACAGCACCTCGCACCTCCTCTCTCCCATGGATTGTGGCCATTCTCTGCCTTCGTTTTGCAATCCAGACTGAACTGTGCAGGCCCCAAAAGTTCTCACTTCACTTGCCAGAACTTGTCTGCGCCTGTGCCACCTCGCATTCAGGGGTCTTTTACTTCCTCACATCATCTTCCTCTCGTGACTGCTAGGTGACCTGAAGACCTTCTGCGAGTCTCTGCGCATGCTCTTCTTTTGTTGGCTTCTGTGACAGGGGCAAACTTGCTGAGGAAATCTGTCTTTTGGAGAGCAGCTATTTGGCCTTATCTTAGATGTTACTGGCAGTCCCTGGTCACGGTGACCGCTCGTACCATGCAGTCAGTTCTTTTCTCTCAGGATGTTTGCTTCTTGGTCTCTCTCCAAGTCCCTAATGGCGAGGTTGAGGCAAATACTGTTCTTTGGACTGACCCTTACAGCCAGGAGCAGTCATTTTAAGTACCTGATGGGTTACAAAAAAGTTGGAATTCTCACTTGTTATTAAAATGTACTTGCTTGTTGTTTGTGACCATGGTTGCAGTACTGAAATCCATGTTGGTTTTCAAGATGCTCAAATTCTTTCCTATAGAAAGTCACATAAATGTGTGGTGTTGAGAAAAATTCAGAAGAGTGCATTCAGACTTCTTTTGCAGGAGAGATTGAATTGTAACTCTTATGTGCAGGATTCATTTTGATCCAGAAAATTTTTTTGGCTGTAGAGAGAATTTTGTTCCAGGGAGGTGTTATTTCTGAGACTTCGTAAAACGTATAGTATCTGGGCCAAGCTCCAAGTAGAATTAGGATGTTGCCTCATTAGTCTTCATTTTAACGACAGACAGCAGCTTCTCTTGGACAAGTTGGAGAAAAGGGCAAATTGCCATTCAGAATCTTCTTGAATTTAGAATCTTGCTTAAGCTGCCAGTTTGCTTTTTTCACCCAATTTATGTGTACACATACCACTTTAGTACATCTACCCAATGTCTTATGATATCCTAAGTCCTCACTGCTAGCCACGTGTGCAGATAGGTATTATCTCCTTCCTCTATTAAATATCTTCACTTTATTTCTACTGGTGGTAGGTGTTGTGTTGTGATCTGAAGCTGAAATGATCTCTAAATGTCAAATCAAAAATAGTAGGCTATCAAATAAGATAGTGGAAAGTCATACACTGGTTCTTTTATGAATGAATTTTTTTACAATCGCATTGATTTTTCCATTTCCATATTTACCATCTGATCTTACCATCTAATGACTTGCAATTACATTTCTCTGTTTCAGAATCGTGAGCCTCTGATGCCCTCACCACAGTTCATTAAATCCTACTTCAGTTCTTTCACAGATGATATAATCTCCCAACCTTTGCTTAAGGGTGAGAAATCAGATGAAGATAAGGATAAGGAGGGAGAGGCTTCTGAAGTAAAAGAAAAGTGAGTGTACAGGACATTTGGGAATTGTTTGGTATTGGAATTAAGTTTTCAGTGATTTTGACGTTTTGCTCAGTGTAACTTGCTGGGGGTTTTTTTATAGTACTTGGCATAGGAAATCCTGTGGTAATGAAGTGAGTCTATGAAATGAGATGAGTATTAAAAATTGATTTTGATGAAAGCTGACTGGCTGGTTCCAAACTATAGATGGCTTCAATTCACTGAACAGAGGAAGTACAATGACATTGGGAAGATATGCTGAATATTTACTGAAGTATCATAGTAATAATCTTAGGAGAAAGGGAGACTGGAGTGTACTGAGTGATGCTTCTGGAGGAAGGAATGTATTATACTGAAGAAGAGTTCCCAAGGGAGAGAGGAAGTTAGTCTTTGGATACAAAAAGAGAAGACAAGTTAGGAGAAGGGTCTTTGTTAATGAAAACTATGCATTTACAGCAACTGAGGCTGAAAGGGTGTTTTATTTATTACCTTGACAAAGAAAAGCTTGAGAGTTTTTCTTTTTTTGAGTGGAGCTTGAGCACTACATGAATGGTGCTTTAACTTATGCAGCTTTCCAGTTTGGTTTTGGTGGATATTACTGCAGTCAGTATAGAAACCCTTGCAAATAGTGTCATGATTTTTTTTTCTTAAACTAAGATAAAATGTCCTGATGTACAGGCAGATTCACTGAATGCAGGACACTTAGTTGAGGACAAGGCAGTGCTTACTGTAATTTCTGCTGTGAAATCCTTTCTTCCACATATAAACTGCACATTGTTAGGTTTAATATCAGAATATAGGATCCTATCCCAGCCTTCTTGTTTTAAGGCAGAGATTATTGCTGTCATGAACATGAAAAAAAATATTCAAGGGATAAATGAAACTTAAATTCAAGAGCTTTAAGACATTTTTCTTCTTTATTTCCAATGTAATTTGGCCATTTTTTGTTTAAATTGTTTTCAGTTTGTGGTGGCTCCATTCAGGAATATTTGCAACTTTACTTAATATGCTGATGTTGTAACTGAGTATAGCAAAAGTTAGCTTTTGTTATGATTTAATGAAAAATCTGAATTAAAATTGCAGTGTTCAGTGAATGCATGTGTATAGACAACTGTTCTTCCATCATTTACAGCTCTGGCTATTTGAGAGCAAAACAATATATGGAAGAGGAAAACTATGACAAAATCATCAGTGAAAGCACAAAAGAAATTGAAGCAAAGGGAAAATACCTGGCAGAAGCTTTGCTTCTACGAGCTACTTTCTACTTACTTATTGGCAATGCAAATGCTGCCAAACCAGACCTAGATCAGGTCATCAGCATGGAAGATGCAAACGTGAAGGTAAGAACCTGTCACACTTGGATTGTAGTTTGGGTTGAGAAAACATTAAAGTTAGATGATAAACTTGCAGTGTAGTTCAAGAAATCCACTGAGACAGAACCATAGGCTGACATACTTGACGTGATTCATTCATGATTCATCAACTTGAGTTGATTCATTTAGAGTCAGTATGAAATTTATTCCTGCTTAGAATTAATTAAATCTGTCAGTGAGAGAAACTAGTCAAATGAAAAATTTACTGTAATTGTAACAAAGCCAAAAAAATTGTCAAAGGAATTTTGGAGTTGCTAATACTTCTTTGAACTTCTTTTACAGCTCAGAGCTAATGCTTTGATCAAACGAGGAAGTATGTATATGCAGCAGCAGCAGCCTGTGCTGTCCACTCAAGACTTTAACATGGCTGCTGATATTGATCCTCAGAATGCAGATGTTTACCATCATCGAGGACAAGTAAGAAACAATAGAGGTCTTATCCCATTACTTGAATATTAAAACATATACTAAAAGAAAAATAAAGATCAGTACACCATCGGAGACACTTGTGGCAGAAAAACATGAACTCCTCATTTGGAACTGTTGCAGAATAAAAACAGTCTAACTTGCAGGTTGAAGTCGGGCAGAAGAAGTTTATTTCTGTAGCTATAGGAAAGAAGGCAGAACGACAGGTTCAGCCCTCTATCAATATGAACTCTGCCTTGACAGTATTAGCGTTTATATACATTTACAGCAGATATAAGCTGCTCTGTGTATGGGCCTGGTATGGCAGAGTGGCATCTGCATAGAAGGAAGCTTTGGTACAGCGGACGTAATGTGTGTTCTCATAACTTGTCATCTGCAGCAGTGCGGCCTAGACTTGTATCTGTTCAGCTCATCCATCTCTGGCTTGTGACACTGCTGTGTCCTTGACTAATCTCAAGACCTAGAGAGGCTTGCTTCCACAGAACTGTAACATAAAAGGTGCTGGAAATAAAAAGAAAATACTACCATATGTAGCTATGCTAAGTCATATTAGTAAGCAAGACTTCCATGGACCAAGTGCCTGTCTCCATGAATCATGAATTCGTTAGATCTCTTTAGTGCTCAGATATAAGAATGGTGCTATGTGTTGATTAAAGGGAATGGAAGTTTTCTGCTGATTGAAAATCAGTGTTTTACAGTAGCTTCACAGTAAAGTAAGAGAATGGTGAATTGAGCTCCACTCTTGTGAAGAAATGAGAATGTCGCAAAAAAAAAAAAAAAAAAAGTTGAATGCAAGCTGGGAAACCCAAAATGTTTTGACATCCAAGCAGTCCACAGGCATTAACTACAGCGCGGCAAAGCGACCTGATAAAATACAGCATAGTTTTGGAAACTGGACATATGGCTTTAGCATTAGTGGCAACAATCTAAAATGCAAGCATTCTTAATCTCTGCACATGGACTTTGCCTTTTTGTGTATGAAGCCAAAGTTTCATTGGTGGCTTTGTTATGTTATGGCAGTAATTTTTAGTCATGGGGGTTTGTAGATGTTTAGGCATTTCCAAAACTGAACTGGAGATAATATGAGTAACTAGCGCTAATTGAATTATCACATAAGTGTCTGAAGCACAGATTAAGTACAGAAATAGGATTTTCTTTCATTCTGGCTAGCTGAAAATCCTGCTTGACCAAATTGAAGAGGCTGTGGAAGACTTTGATGAATGTATCCGTTTGCGACCTGATTCTGCCTTGGCTCAAGCACAGAAATGTTTCGCTCTGGTAGGTAACATGCTGGTGTTCATCTCAGGGCTTTTTCTTTTAAAAGAGTTCTGGAGAACATATTATGTTTTATTCCAATGTAATGGAAAAGTAGGACAACAAACATCTCAATATATGTTAATAATAAGGTAAAGGAATAATGCAGCAGTTTCTTCAGTTGGAGTAAGGGTTTGCTGCTTTCATTTTGAAATGTTTGTTCAGACAGTAGATCATCTCTTCTGTTTTGTGGTAGAGGAACACGAATTGTCACTCTACTTGTATCACATAAAATTGATCTAAATAAAACTTTAATGTTGTGGAAAACAGTCACCTTCAAGAAACTGGAAACAAACTATTTCAAGATAGTACAATGCCTCTGCATGTAGGAAACTTCTGAGGACAACTTTGCATGGCATGAACAAGGAGGAATTCTAGGCTTGGAATTTCTTGGCTTTTGAAATAGAGGGAGGCTATTGGCAACTATCAGGCCTTATGGCTTCCTTCTTTCACCCTTTCTTCTCTTCAAGCCTGCTGTATCAGAGACTCGGACACAGGGTAGGTTCCTAGAAACAGATTTGGTAGGATACACAGGCATGTCACCTTCTGGAACCTGCAATTGTTATGATGCATCCGTCTGATGGGGAAATGGGTAGAGGTCTGATGAGCCTTTTTTTTGTGCCTGTTTAATTTTTTTCCTTTTTTCTTCTTTTGTTTTCTTTTTCTTTCTTGAACAGTATCGCCAAGCCTATACAGGAAATAGTCCTTTGTCTGTGCAAGCAGCCATGAAAGGCTTTGAAGATGTCATTAAAAAATTTCCAAAATGTGCTGAAGGCTATGCACTCTATGCTCAGGTACATTTTTCTCTCTTAAAGAAAATGTTGCATTCTCTTGCACCTTTTATCTTCAGTAACATACATTTCTTCAAGTAATATATGAAGATTTTTGAGAATTAAGTTCTGAGGTAACAGATGCTGTCATTAGTAAGCTGCCTGAATTTATGAGTAGGAGTGTACTGGCCTAGAGGAAGTAAAGGGAGAATTGGTGGAGCAGAATGTAAGTGATGAGAGTCAAGAGTGGTTATTAGGAGACAGAGGTCTGGCATACACTTCCCCTCAAATTCCTGCATGTATGTGGCATCTCACTTGATGAACGACTGGGATTCTCTAGGTGGTTTGGGAGTTAAATGTGTGGCACTAGGGTAACAGTTTCATTCTGCTACAAATGACATACTGGTCAAGCAGTTTAGTACAGATGTTCAGAGTATACTTAGACAAGAAACGTCAGTCTCTGTTGCAAGAAAACATACTGCTCATCCCAGTATGAAGCGTGAGCTGGACAATACTTCGGAAACTGATGTTCCTGGCCTGCACTACCATAACAGAGCTATATCCAATCTCACATCGTCAATATGGTTTTAATTAGAATTAGCCTAGTGCAGAGTGCGTGTTTTGGTTGCATATTGACATATAGGTTTCTCTTTTGTTGCAGGCACTAACGGATCAACAGCAGTTTGGCAAGGCTGATGAAATGTACGATAAATGCATTGATCTTGAGCCAGACAATGCCACTACATATGTTCATAAAGGGTATGTACTGAGTTTATGATCCTTATGGTCAGGGGCACTTAGCATATTTAGATGAGTCAACCTGAATTGAATGCTTGTGTTTAGAAGTTAAGCCAGGAGAAATAACTTCGCGAAAACATCTTAGTGTTGTTAAATGTATTTTCTACAGTTTCTAACGACTAAACTGTAAAAAAAATTTCAGGAAAGTTTCATTAGTGTTCATTCCTAATTGAGTATCTACTTGAGTATATCTGACTTTTACTTTAACCTTATATTAATTTTAGCTTTGTGGTGAAGTTTCCTCTTTCATAAAACAACTTGTAACAAGTCTTCTTGGGAGGAATTTACCCTTTTTAGCGTAATAAATTGGTAATGTGGCTTATTGAACATTACTTTCACATACATGTTTTTCAAAGCCATGAAGTTACTGTCTACCCTGCATTAGGAATTAAATACATTTGGGATCTTGGGGATTTTTTCCTTATGTGATCAGGGTTTTGGGAGGAGTATGTTAAGTTTGTTCTAAATTTTCTTTCTCTTCTAGTTTACTTCAGCTCCAGTGGAAGCAAGATTTAGACAAAGGGTTAGAACTCATAAGCAAGGCCATTGAAATAGATAACAAATGTGATTTTGCATATGAAACCATGGGAACGATTGAAGTGCAAAGGTAATGTTGAGTTACAGTGTTAAAAGTTCTTAGTTCTTTTTGAAATTACAGTATTCCTTTAGATTTCCTTATTGATCTTAAGATCTCCCCAGTGCTGTGCAAGGTGAGGTCTTACCCAAGTCCTGATTTCTGCTCTGTAACTCTTGGGTAAAAACCTTCCTTTCTCTATAGTTTAGTTCTTAGTGATCTGACAAGTTCCTATATTCACCAATTTCATATTTACTGGACAACATGCAGATGAGTTTGTGTACATTTAAAGAGATCTCTTCTGCATTTAAAGTGACTTAATCATTACTAGGCTTCTGGTATATCTAATGTTATCCTTAAACATATCTTAGCAGACCATCTGTACTGAGGATCCTGAGCCATACTCTCAAGCCTGATTATTGAGGTTTAAGTCCAACAGGACTTGTGTTTGCAAGTTCCCAGGGTAAAGAGGAAAGACTAATGTACTGTTCTGTAACTGTGCATTGTTATTATGATTGTGCAAAAGTTTGGGGTGCAGCTGAGAGTGTAGTTGAATCTTTTTTTTCACATCTAGTAATGAAAAAGACAAGCAATTAAACTGTTGCCATGAGAAATTTTACAAGCATTTTCTGTTTAAATGTGAGCTCTTGTCTGTGCTAGCTTTCCTCTTCTCAGCAGAGAACATTTTATCTCCTACTACCACCCATGTGGGCTTTCAAGAGGAAAATTAACTGTTACCATAGTTGCTTAGGCTTGGTAACAGCTTCTCTCAGTTGGCACATCATCATCGCAAGTTCTCAGTCTTTTTAAGCCATTAGTGGAGATAGTAAGCCCTGAAGGGAAAAATATTCTCTAGGGATGAAAAGATTGCTTGCAGGTCTTAATTGGACTACATTTTGGTTTATTTCAGAGGTAATCTGGATAAAGCCATTGAAATGTTCAACAAAGCTATCAACCTAGCCAAATCTGAAATGGAGATGGCCCATCTCTACTCACTCTGTGATGCTGCCTATGCCCAGACAGAAGTTGCAAAGAAGTATGGATTGAAACCACCAACACTGTAAAGAAATGAGGAGGAAATGACCTTCTGAAGTGAAGTTTCCCACTTCAGCCAGCCCTACAGACACTGTTGCAGACCATGCTGAATGGTGGAACTTAGGTTTTTTTCCCCATTAGTGGTGTTGTTATTTGCTACATCTGTTAAATGTTTCAGTGTTGTGGGAGTGGTTGTTCAAGAAAGTGTGCAGAGTTGCCCCTTGTTCCTTCTGCAGCAAAACCCTTAAAGCGTCTTATGGGAAGTCAATATGCAGGGGAACAAAAAGAAGGTATTTTGGCCATGCAAATAAAAACTTCACACTGGTTCACTTTGGGTGATTATGTTGTGGGCCTTTTTTTTTTTTTTTTTTTCTTTATCAAACAATATTACAGCATGTAGGTTTTTTTCCTGTTCATTTTAAAGGTAATAGTAGTCAGTGCTGTAAAATAGGTTTCTTTTTTATATGCAATTAATCCTTAAGGGTTGATTTTAATTTTGCAAAAAGGAAAAAAATAATTTTCACACTTAGAGGGTTTTTTTAAGCCAGTATATGTGGAGAGAATCCCTGTAAATATATGCAAGCATGCACAATCTTCCCTTAGAGGCCCTCCCACCCTCTGCATAACTCAGAAATAGTCCTCTGGCAGCTACTAGGGAATTACTTTGGTTGTCCTTATCCTCACCCTACAAAGCCCTGGTGTACTGTGTGGGAGAGCTGGTAAAAAGGGTTGTTTGAGGCAAGAGGTCAGGTAACACTGCTTCAGTGTAGGCTTCACTGAAAGAAGGGCCATGTTCCTGTGTGGCAATCCTTACTTTAATGTCCCAGGAAATTGTTCTGGAGGGTTCAGAAGGACTTTTGAGAACAGGAAGCACTGCTGGGAGTAAAGCTGCCAAGGTAAAGTCATGCTTGCATATAATCTTTGTAATTTCTGATGCTTTTGCTTAATGTAAGGTCTAACAGACCATGTAAATTCTCTTCAGTCTCTAGAGACTGATGTGTTCTGATCTGCTCCTTGTAATAGCCCATTTGCAGGATTAAGTGAGATAAGGAACAAAGCACAGGCTAAAACTTCAAATAATGGATTTAAATTCTGTACCTGGTTCTTTAGGCTGTGTCTTGTCCAATATTACAACTACTGTAGAAAGGAAGCAACTGTTGTGCAAAGAGCAGATTGGCAAATTATTAAATATTAGTATAAACAATCTTCCTCTAGCTAGGAGCTTCACAGATGGCTTTCTTGCCTTGGGTAGGGGAGTCGGTCCATCTTGTTTCTCCTTTGGATTAATGTGGCTGGATAAATCTCATGCAGATACTTAACTGATGTAGCTTCATTTAGTGTGCTAGTCGGGGCCACTTTCCATCCTGGAATCATAGATTTGCTTGTGCTGAATTGTCTTAATATATCTCATCTTTTAAAGAAATTAATTATGCTGTGTTCAAACTGTCTTGTTCTCTAGTCGTGCCACCATGCAGCAGCAGCTTGTATTTTCAACTTGACCTGTCTTTCTCCCAGCAACCGCAGTTGAGAATTCAAATGGTGGAGAGTAAGCATAGAAAGATTTAATCATTCTATTTTAGCTAGCTCAGTAGGTGATCGGAAATCATAGTTTTGGTGTAGAATTCAAGGCGTTGTAAGGTTCTGGCACCTTCTAAGGGCACTGCTCGTAATAAGTGTCAAACGTATTTTGGAACTTCCACTCTCTGCATCTCTTACCTGAGAACAAAAAACTGCCAGGCCAACTGATGCATCCTGTTCTCCTGAGGAGTTTTTAATCGCATGTCCATACTTACATTGGCATTTTCTCCTCTTAACCTTACCTGTTCCCCATTCCTTACCCCACCCAAGCAATTAAGGAAAAAAAGCATGTGCTGTGAAATACATTCCAAATCATCACGGACTTTTGCCTGTTCTCAAACTAGTTTGAAACTGCACTGAAAGGATGCATTGTCTGTAATTTTTTTTTTGTAAATGACGTATCACCTGTAAACTGAAAAAATAAATATTACCTTCAAGTACCTCTCTCTGACATGCATAAGAACAGGGTTTGGTGAAAATATTCTCTGCAGCAAGTGGTTCTCTGTGCTTATTTGAGGTTGCTCTGACTCTAGGAAGAACTAATACTAATAGTGACTGACTTCTGCCATCTTCTTACTTAAACCTTTAAGAAAAAATGAGGAGACATGGAATTAACAAGTCTTATCTCCCATTGCTTCCATCACTCACAAGGTTTATCTTGAGAGCTGAAGATCACTGGCAAAAGGCAATCTAGCCAGGAAAGCTGGGAATTTGAGTAGCTGACACCCTGTTAAATGTATGGATGCAGGTGGATCCCTTTAGTTAAAAGGATCTTTTTTTTGTATGGCTGATAGAGGTTTTACTTTAAGCCAGGTGTTCACATGAACTCTTGACTAAAAGATTTCTTTAGTCAGGATCAGGAACAGAAGTAAAACAAGTATACTTAAAAAAAATAAACCTGTTGAAATAATGTAGGAAGCTGCTATCGAAGACTTAGCTAAACCAGGTGTATTGTAGAGGCTCTGGGATGTTGCTTCTACACACACAGTTGTCTTGCATCTTAATTTTAATCATGTAAAATCCCGTTGTTTATGTTAAAGAGAAATTTGCCAAAATGGAGATAAGTTATGACTTGAATTACTAGGATCCAACTGCAGATTGAAAGGGAAGGAGGAACTAACTTATGCAGAGGAACTGTACTATAACTTATTCTGGAACTATTTAGAGCAGCTTAGATGCAGCTTTAACCAGGGTTCCCAGCTGCAGTGGCAATAACACTGCCTGATACAATGGGTATTACTGTGTTTTCTGCCATTTCTTTAAAAAATTTAAACTCTTGCAGAGTGAAATTCTGGAGCTGTTTTGGGGCTGTTACTGGCTCATTTTCCATTCTTAGAGAATACTGGTGCACATGTATAATATGGATGCTTAAAGTGCCTGCTTTCTTCCAACACAGAGTATTGACTGCTTTTGGTCTTACCTAGCTGAGAACTGGTCGTGTATTGTTTTCTTTCAAACCCCCATAAAATCACAGTTCCATCTGTAATCACTTCTGAGTGGATCACCCTGGAGACCTCTAAAATATCCTACTAAAAGAAGGTTCTTGGGAGCTGTCCTGACAAGATTGAAGAGGACCGAGCTCATGTTACCTCTTCAGCTGAGTTCACTAGAATAGCTCACTACGGATTTTCATCCATTCTTTCCATTTGGCATTCCAGGGCAGGAGGGTCCAGGCCACAGATTCTGCTGTGTGTTGCAGACTGCACTTTGCATTTTTAAAATTAAGTGGTTGGCCCATGAGAATCCTGCGCAGTTTTAATCCTCCAGTATTTAGTTCCTGCTCTGCTGCATGTTAAACTAGCATAGAGAGGGGACGGAAAGACAGAGGGAGTAGTTTAGAAAAATGGATGTATAATAGCTGCTGTGTTGTAGAAGTTGGAGCCCAGTGCTAGCCAGCACAGATGCCAATTGTTGAGTATGTGGGTGGTGCTAAATCTAATGCAGGAGACTTGACTCAAATGATAAACTGTTAATTTTTTATATTTATTTTGCAACAAATAAATCTTCGTTTCACCGTATCTCTGTGGCTTTATTTCTTAAGAGTTCCAGTACTGTATGTACATTGAAATGCAGCAAAAAGTACACTCCAAAATGCCTGCCGGAATAGATCACGCCACTGAGCAGAATGGAGTGATCTTTCTTTTGAGGGGAAATAGGCCTCAGGGTTTGGCTTAATTTAACCATTAATTTTCCTCTATAAAACACACACCAAGCTCATTCCAGATAAGCCAAAAGAACATTTAAAAAAGCCCAGAGAGGATGGCCAAACATGAATAAAAGGGTAAGGCAGCTTTGTGGGAAACTGGTGGCGAGGAAGAGCAAGACCAAGTCTTTTCTCCCTCCTTCCACTTTTGTGTTTGTAGATCTCCTTTAACCTTATTGCTTTATCATTTTTGCTGCTCGAAAAGTAAAGCCTAGTGGTAAAGGCTGGATAGTTGGAGTTGTTTGTTTTTTTTTTTTTTCCTCCCAATAAGGAAAAGGGAAAAAAAGCCATTTGCATATTCTTCTTGCTTTACATTAGAAGTGCCAAGGTGTCTTCCTTCAAAGAAAAAACCTAACAAAGCATTAAAATACTTAAAACCAGCCTAGAGTTTTGTAGCCAACTTTAATAATTGGTTTGTTGTTCTATTGAGCAAGAGCAATAAAGCAAGGACCGTCTCCCAAGCAGCTGAGGTGAGCTGGCCTTTGAGAGCAATAATGTATTTAAACATTGAGCAATTCCAGTACCTGTCTTCTGGAAGACTGTGGGCAGAAAGACTTAATCAGCACAACATGTTTTCTGACCCTTGTGATAGACTCCCCTCAGCCTTTTCAGGTGCAGACTGCCAGGCAGCAGAATTGAAGCCCATGCCAACATTCTATTTAAGGACAGAGGTGGAAGAACTGTGCTTCTACATTATCTGATAATTCACTGAAAAAGTAATAATAAAGCTGGCCTCAGAGGATTTCCAGACAGAACAAAGCTCTGGTTTCTGAGTTCTAAAAAAAAACAAACAAAAAAACCCAAAGTAACTACAGCATCATGATGAAAAAAAAAAAAAAGCAATATAATCTTCTACTGTGTGAACTGATTTCACCTCCACCTTTATCCTAGCTATGAAAAGTGATAAAATACTGAAGTATGAGAGGAGATATAAAAAATGTATTTGAATCAGTTTTAGAATTACACCACCAAGGTTTAGGGGGCTTTTTAATTAACTGGAACATTTAGCAGTAGATTGTGGAGTAATCAGTAAGGGAATCCTTCTGAACATGAAAGAAGCAGCAGCCATCATGCCAGCTGACCCTTCTCTGTTCACCCAGCTTCAGTTTTTCATCTCTACACCATAGAGATCACAACGCTTCTGGCTTAGAATAGGAATTTGTTGACGTATTTCTGCAAGTTTCTTCAGATCTGTAGGGTAAGGGGAAGAAAGATCTATTAGAACAGCAGTCAAGAAGGAAAGCTCCTGACTTGCTCTGAGGTAAGGCAGGGAGAAGAGCAGCTTTCATGCAGAATGGGTCTGTAGGGGATTGCAACTGGGCAGCCAGGGCTGAAGGAAGCCTCAATTTTCCTTTTTCTGAAGGTGGCAGCTTCCTCTTAAGTACTGAAACTGTAAGAGTAAAGTACTGCATGTTCTTGCTTTAATCTAGCAAAGGTGAAGAGATGGAAATACTTCATAATCTGTAATAGCATGTGCAAGCCTACAAGCTTAAACTATCTCTCCTTTGTCTCATAACTAACATGTATTCAAGAAAGAAAGGAAGGGGAAAAAAAAAAAAAAAAAAGCCTCACCCTTACCTATATCTGTGTATACAACAGTTTCCTCAGCCCCAGCTTTGGCTATGACTTCACCCCTGCAAAATTAAGCACATTTGTTCCCAGCATTAACACAGAGGTCTCAAGGCATCCATCCAGTTGCTGCCGTTTGTTCAAAAGGGACTTCCTACCCTTGATGCCTACAGCTGTAAAGACAAGGCTGTCCTAAAAATAGCATTATTACTCATAACTCTGGCATGATACAAATGGTTTCCAGGTTTTATATGTGGCACATTATGTGTGTGACATACACAAATATGTTTTTGAAGATCAAGAATCATGGTAAGAGCAACCATGACAGCCGGTGCAGGTGAGCATGCAATGTATCTCAGTGGGAAAGAAACTTCACCAGGGCCACCATGGCAAAACCCAACACTTCCTCTTTTCAGACCCTACTGGCTTTTAATAGGAGCATAATTTTACTCTGCATGAGCTACTGAACATTATTTATGTTGCCCACTAGGTGTTCTGTCATTGATTTTATTATATAAAGTTAGAAGTTCAAAACACAGATAAAGCTTTTCTTACTTTGCAATCATCTGCAAGAGAACTATCAGTGGAACTATTTAAAAAGAAAAATAATTGCCTGAAGATCTGGTCACTTTTACCTCTTGTGCATCTGTGTGACTTCTGCTTACATCAGAATACGTCTCTTATCTAGCTGAAGCCATTCTTCTTGTTCTTTCTTATGGCAAAGCAATGTTGTTCTTTGAGGAAATGAAACAGTTTTCTGTAAACTGTTTAACAGTTTCAGTTCTGCTGAGAATTACCATAATGCATAGTATGTAAATGACCTGAAGCTCAGGGACAAATCAGAAAGTTCAGCATCTTAACTAATGCTAAAGAATACACACTGTTAAAGTAGTTTTAGTTTCTTTCATAGTTTTCAGTCAGACAGTTTTAAAGGATGATTTTGAGAACACAGGCTTAAGTCTCAGGTGCTTTTTACCAAGAAATTATGACATTTTCAAGAGTAGATGAAAATGTGGAACTGCAATGTGACTGTCCAGTTAAATACATTCTTTTTTAACCAGGAAAACGTGGAGTGTGGGTTGTTGTTGTTGGTTTGGGTTTTTTTTAACTCACCACGGATCTACTACAGTGCTGTGTCCCCAGGCAACATAGGATGCTTTTTCGTCTCTAGCAGGAGATATGGTAGCTACGTAGACTTGATTATCAACAGCTCTGTGTTCACAGAAAGATGAGGAATAAAAAGTCAACAGATTTTTTTTTTATACCACCAATTAACTAAACAAAAGTGAAAGAATTAACTCTGAAGGACAAGCTATATATTCTCCTAAGGACTAGCCACAATCATAAATGATACGAAGGTCAGAGAATGCAGAGCCTGGAAAGTGAAGCCTCTATCACATGCTGCAGAGATAGTGGGTAGAATGAGTTACATGTTCTCTCATGATTTAACAAAGTTGATTGAAACTGACCAAGTGAATAAATAATTCTACCTTCAGAAATCTCAGGGTCTGTTTCTATCTGTAATTAGAGCAGTTCTCAAATTGTTATTCACTCTTCTGTCTAGAAGTTTGTGTGTAACTTTCGGAGCCATGCAAGGCCTGAGGAATGATGCAGCTCCAGCAGTAGAGTGGCCCTGCAGCACTGCTTCTGATGAATAGTGTCATTGGGAACACAAGTTTGGTTCAGTTCTACATGCTAAAACTCCCTCTTGAACAAGAGGATAAGCTATTACGTTGTTCTTACCGTCCTCTTTGTAGCAGCTCCCAATGAGCTGGTCCTGTTGTCAGGTTAAAAGCCCCTGGATATATCAGCAACTGGCAACCTTTGTTAAGAGAAAATTAGAACCCAACCATCATTAAGGGGAATATGGTTTACCCTAAAGTGGCTCTTCACAATGAGACTCAAGGCAAGGTTTCTTTCAGTACATCCTGACCTGTGTCCGACATGGAACCAAACAGAATCTGTCCATGCATGTGACCCCTTATGTCAGCAAAGCCCTGTGATATGTTACCCAGTGCAGGGATACACCTATCTCCATCACTCCTCATCAAATGCATATCAAGAAGTGATTGTTACTTTACTCAAGGAGAACGGACACATTCAAATAACAAAGTCTTGGCCACAAGATGAGTTTTGTGTTACTGGGCAAGGATAAGAGAGCCTGATCACGCAGACTGCCCAGTATGTACTACCCTGAACTAGCTCTGCGTTAAGTTCAGGCTTTAAGGCTAACCATGCTCCATTAGGTGACCCAGCCTCACCTTTCTGTCCATAGATCTGAGCCATCTCAGCAAATCGGATATCATAGCAGATGCCCAGGCCCACTTTACAGTATGCTGTTCTCAAAACACAAAAGAGTCATATCAGTATCACAAGTGCACAAAAGCAATCCCAAGACTCCCTGAAGACATCCTGTCAGCTGATATTTTGTATGTCACACAGTACCAAAAGGAGCTATATTTAAATGTGTATCCTTCTCTGTAACAAGCATTGGCTATTTGTGGGGGAGAATTCATGCTTCATAATAAGAAGACTGCGAGCAGCAGTCTTCTCCATTCTTTAAAAACAGCCATTTCCACAAAATTATGTTCTATCAGATCTTTCTATTATGTAGCACATTGTGATTTAGCTGCAGGTTTATAAATTATTTTCTTTCCAAGATAAGAAAGCACAGTCACGCACTTTCTTACAGCCTGCACACTGCAAGGAGGAAAAAGTGATGGTGAGAGACGAGACTCTTCAGAGAGGTCAGTAAACAGGACGTATTAATTTTTGAAGACTGGGGGGGAGTAGCTATCTTGCTTTTTTATCTGATGTGGTTGATTCTATGATTCTATGATTCAAGAATGTTGGAATGGGATTTACAGCTAGTTTTCTCCATTATTGTATCATCCTCACATGATACAACGTCAGTGCAGATGTTTGCTACATACAAAACATGGCTTAGAAAATAATGTAAGAGCAACTTAAAGATTCAATTAAGAAAAACAGAATAACTTCTAACAAATCAATTAGACCACTTAAGGGAAGTGTCATAATGTATGCTTCATCCCTTTCCACTCCTCTGTCCTTTGGCAATCATATTGCCTTTTCACAAGTTTCAGAAGTGACCCATGCACTTGGAACAGACTTAAACTATATTTGCCATGGCTGTTAAATGCCTAATATAAATCTGATAGTCTAAAAATCCATAGCTGAGGAGGAGGGGGAAGAGAACTCCAGAATGACTGTAGTGTTACTGTGGTACAGCTCCTCAAAGAGAGGGTTTGTCTTATACTCACAAGTATCAAACATGGACAAACTATTCCCTGGACTCAGTGTTTCGGACTCTTTGAACTGTATCTTCCCAGGAATACTAATGTCAAACAAATGAACCTGTAATTACAGTTATCATTAATAACAATTTCTCTGCTTAGTACTTGAGCTCCTCCTATTAGCCTCCTTCTAGTTACCGTTACCTAGACGGATCTTTTGTCAGGATCCCAACTAAACACTGTGGAAGATTGTGAGATTTCCTAAATAAACGTGTATAAAGCTATATGGGGGGAAAAGACTGGCCATTTTAAACATGTAATCCCTCTGACTCAAGTGATGTGCATACCAAACGTTTATATTGCTTACCAAATAGAATGCCCTGGCCTTCTCCCCTGTAGTAATAAACAGTAATTAAAAATAGCTTAAAATAACTATTGTAGTTCTATATCTTCTTCACGGAAAGAATCCCTGCAAAATAGCTGGATATCTCAATCTAATGAGTAATTTTCCAAAATAAAGGATACACATAAAATGTCTTGAATTTGACAGGATTATTCTGAAGTACATTAAAGGAGGTGATATTTTCCTCTCTAAGATTTGAATCCCATTCCTGCAAAATGTCTCATAAAATACCTTCACTAAGTCATAAAGTTCATAGGACTTCAACTATGCAAATGCCTCTTAGCCCCTGCAGACAGTCTTTACCCCTCCCTTGCAATGGAAAACTCTGTTTCTGACCAGAGCTTCCTAATAGTAGAGCTGGTTTTATATTATTATTCGTTCATATTTACACATTACAAGCCCACAAATTTTATAACATGATCGACTACTGGGCTTGCAGACTGGAGTAGTACAATATGTAGAAGGCAACACAGTACTTCAGAAAGTGATCTAATAGCATAGCTAAGTGTAGAAGCAGTGTAGAATACATTAATACCTACACCGCAGGGGTATTTTGCATCACATTATTTGTTCCAAGTAACCTTGCATTCCTTTTTTTTTCTTGAAATAAGCTGCTGTTCACCTCAGGAATGATACCTGTATGCACAGTCAGATTAAACAGAAACCTCTCTCTACAGTTAGAAATATAAGGTAGTTTCTCAGAAGGCAGAAGGCAATGTCCAGGTGGGAAACACCAGTAAGCAAGCATCTATCACAAACAGCAGATGCAGCTCAGCGGTGGAACTTGGACTTTGGTTGTCTGCACTAACCACACACATAGCACAAATAGTATGTAAGAACAGTATTTATGATAACAGAAGGACTAAATCCATTGTGGACCTGTGGGGAAATCCTGATTCTACTTAAGTAACGCTGCATTTTACACCTAGACCAAGGTACTCAGATGAGTTGCATCAGGATTTACTCTTTACCACAGTTTTCCCAGCATCTGGGCAAAGCCAACTATGCCTTCTGCTTTTTGTCATCCTTATCCAGAACAAATTTTGACCACCTTTAGAAGGGGTGTTTACACATCCCAAATAAAAGTTACATGCAGTTTTACTGACAGTACACAGATTATTATTAATGCAAGATTCTACTTATTCTCATCAGCACAGATTAAATAATTTATGCAACACTGCTGGAAAACCTTTTAATAAGATTATATTGCCATCTTACCTTCCTATGCTTTGCCAGCATAGCACCATCAGGCCCAAAAACAATACATGTATTATACAGCTTTCCATCATCGTCTTCTGGAATGGATCCTTTGTAAAGGCAAGAACAGAGATTTCCCTCATGTATTACATGGAATTTTGATCCAATGGCACCAACAGACATCGCCCATTTTTCCCCTCAAGAAGATGGTCACCAGGAGTAATTTACCTCCAATGAGATATATGCTGCACTCCTTTGCAACTTCTGAGAGCTTCTGGGTTGACTCCCCAGGAATCTTCTCTGCATACTCCTTAAAGTACTGAGTTCCATATGGAGAATTAAAGCACTCCTGGAGTTAGTAAAAAACAAACAAAAACCAAACCAAACCACAGACATTAAATCCAGTAACACCACTGCAACGAGATGTAGATGGCCTTTCAAACTCCTCTCTGTCAATGTCCTAATACAATTTTACAGAATCACAGAACGGTTTTGGTTGGAAAAGACGTTTTAGATCATCAAGTCCAAACATTGATCCAGCCCTGCTAAGTCGATCTCTAGACCATATCCCCAAGTATGACTTCTATTTGTCTTTTAAACATTTCCAGGGATGGTGACAAACACTTCCCTGGGCAGCCTATCTAGTTACAAGAGTTTAGTTTACAAGAGTTCATTAAGCAAATCAGAAAATATTAGGAGGCCGGAGAGACCTTAATAATTAGAGAAAACACAGTTGGTGCGAATATGTGACAAACAAAACAGGAGCTGCAAGTACATATTCTTTCCTTGTTACATGCAAGCTGCAAGTAACAAGGCTAGCATATTGGGAGACAGGCACGGTTGGACTCGATCTCAGAGGTCTCTTACCATTCTATGACTCTATGATTTATCAGTCCAGACTTAGCAAGATCACATTCTCATCAGAACAGTAAGCCAAGCTCCCCCCAGCTCATTTGACAAGTTGCAAGCTAAATGGATCCTCTCAAGACTGTGAAATGCTCATTTTCATCCTTGCCCCACAATTTTCTTCATTTAGAAAAGGAACATTGCAAAAGCGTACATTTCTCAATATTACATATTCTTTTGCTAAAATAATGCTTTAAAATGCTTTAAAATCCATTTCCTCACAACTGAACAGTGATTTCTGCCCTAAGCTTCAGTTAAAGATTTGCTGTACCTCAGAACCAGGCATGCAATCTTTAGACAGTAAGATTAACAGAGCAGTTTAGATTCCTAAACTAGGTGGCTAGTGGCATTTGAAATGCCCAAGATATCCAGAACTTCGCCAGCACTATTTGCCAGCTTTGTGATGATGTGAGATGAGCACCTCCCAATATTTTTTTTGTTCCCTAAAGGAGTGCAGCAGAAGGCCACGGATAGACTATCAGAGTACCAGCACCTATTCTACAGCAAGCAGGCAAGCGACTCCCAGCCCAAGCATCTGCCTAACCAATGCATAACCATTTGAGTCTTAACTGCTCAAGCAAACTTTGTAACAGCTGTAGCAGAGTGTGCTGAACTGGAATAAATTAACCACAGCTTTATGGATAGTTTTATCCCATAAAAAGATGCTGAGCCAGCAGGTGCCACCTAACCCACAACAAAACATCTAGATAGAAAAGGCAGAAAGGGAAGTCTCTGCAGGTTGTTGAATGAGCTTCTCGGGCTTTTGGAAGTTTAACTAAACTCCAAGGAAATGAAAGCAATGCCAGCTGCCTCCACCCTCCCCATACCACTTGCAGTGTCAATGCAGGTGGTACTGAATCCAGGGGTTCAAGAGACCAGACAAAACTCAGTGCAGGCTCATGGTACCAGCACATGGGGCTGCTCCTAAGGTGACACTAGAACAAAACTGCAGACTGTCTGCATAGATCACCTAGTCCCATGCTCTCCAAACTGATATGAATACAGGGACAGGTCTTTGAATTGTTTTCTATCAATTTGTAGATTGAAATTCATTCTGGTTTTATTTCTTTATCCATTACCACTATGAATTGTTTTTCTCTCACAATTTATTCCTGGTTCAGAAATGAAAAAAGTTTAACATGTCAAGGCTAACATGCCACAGGAAAACTGTTGCATGTCTCTGCAGAGGTATAAATTACACAGTCAATGCAAATTATTTCTGTTCTTTATGTGGTGTGACTTCAAACAAAAAAAGTGGAAGGAAAAGTATTTCATGCCTACATCTTAATGCCAGTATAAAATTTACCTCCCAAAAGTCTGTGAAAAACCTTGCCCTTTTTTGACAAGTTTTACTCCAAAAGCATAGATTACCGTGGTCAAAGTAAGTATCTCAACTAAACAGGTCTGGAAAACTCAATGTTTGTATACATGCTGAAACTGGCAAATAATAGATAATCTCAATATAGAAGGCTCAGCAAGAATAATCAAAGGTCACATCTACAACACAAGGGCTGTGTTAGCACAGAGGAGCTGGGAAGGTTACTTAATACTCCATCTGTGACCGCAGAACAGAAAACATTCTGTGTGTAAAACATTCAGACCAAAAGTTCACCCAGAGAAGAACTTTTGCACTCCTGCATCAGATGCTGCAGGGTACAGGGGTAACACATAGATGCCCAAGAAGAGAGGAAAAAAGCTCAAAGCTGCACTGGAAAGGTCACTGGGAAGTGTTGCCAACACACTCATCGGTGTGAAAATTCAGCATAGTAATCACGGCTGAAGTCCAAGAAATAAATCAGAAATTAACAGTAATTTTAAGTGGCTGTTTGTGTTCCCACATGAGAAAGTCACAAGAGAAATATGTCTTAATCATAATTCAGCCACAAATGATCTGCTGGAAATGTCTTAAGTCTATTTTATTTCTCATGTACTATCTAATTTGAACAACTGTGGCAAACAGAGTCACTGTATACCCATTTTCTTTAATTTTCATGTCTAACATTCTTGAGTTGAAAATCACCTTTTCCTACATTTCTAGCATGGAAGGCTTCCGCAAAGATTCAACCCATAATGTCACTTCCGTGAATTCAGAACAGCCAGTGCCTGGGATTTCAACGAGCAAAAACTTAACCAGACTATTACATCCCCACAAAAAAGACAACCTGCTTTCTTTTTAAACTCTTGTTTCCCCCGCTATTAAGAGTGCTGCTAGACAGAATCCTAGGGTTTTTTCCCTATTTTGGAGCCTCATACAGCATCTAAGCTATCCAGAGAGAAACAGGAATATATCATGCATTATTAATGCTAGAAAGAAGTTTCCCAGGGTTTGAGATATAAGGCCACCATGATCTTTACTCACAGGCAGAGCCACAACTTTTGCTCCTTTAGCTGAAGCTTCTCTCACCAGTCCACAAGCTCTTTGAAGGTTATCTGATTTAACAGCAGATACATGAAGCTGAATAAGAGCCAGGCGGAAGTCTAATGGCAGAAAAGAAAAAATTAGTCAGCAGAATTCCCCCAGGAAAAACTCTGTCTATGACTCTGGAAACCACCTCTTAAAGCAGGGAGAACATTCAAGCCTTGCTAATGGAACCACACATTGCCAACATTCTGCTCAGGCAAAGATGTTCTCATGCTAGTAACTCTTAGCCTGGGAAGCACTCAGCCCCAGTTCTGAAGATACCATGTGACAGAAAGGGAGACCACCAGTCACCTAGATCTGCTTCTTCCTTCCCAGTTTCCTACAAGCTTTGTTAGCCTATCCTTAGGTTGTACCCATGGCCTGATGAGCATTGCATGTCCCAAAATGCCACTAGCAAATTTAAAGGATTGGAAAATCCCCTAACCACCAAATATGGGAAGAGTTTGCTCTTATCCCTCAAATCACACCTAGCCTGGGAAATAGCTATAAATACCCAATAAAGATAACACCTTTCCTTATCATTTCTTTGCCTTTTGGTTTCTAGCTAAGAGACAGTTGCAAGTGTTATCAACACCGTCTCTATTGCAGCTAAGCAGGACTCACATTTGCAGGCTCTTGAAGTACATAAGTGGAAGAGATTAAAGCAAGTTTTGTGCACAACCCCTGGACTTCATTCCATGAATCTTCTGGTACCTTGTGCTGTAGCAAAATGCATCCTGACCAGGTAAAACTGTCTCCTTCCTTTAAAATAAAAAACTGCGCCAGATTCATAAAGAAAAGTACTCCAGTTCCAAAGCAACTCTCTTGTCTGGAAAAATCCACTGTCATACAGTCAAAGATCACTACAGGATAAAGAAAAAGCTGCAAGCAATATAGTTTCAGCGGTCAGGGAAACAGGAAGCACTGTTCCAAGTGAAGAAGAGCTTGGGTGAGGAACAGTCAGGCAAATACCTGTTTTAGTGCTTACTTCAGTGGCTAACCAGCTAAGCTCTAGAGATTAAGTAAATTATTAACTGCTCACTTTGCTGCTCTTCACGCAAGAGACTCTTAATATTCGGTTTAGGGAGTAAAGAAAACTTCAGAGATTTTAAACAGATGTAACCATAGTTAGCTTCCAGGTCCACCTAATTAACCATACTAGGGATCGGATTAAAACTTTCCCTTATTTCTGCAATGTGGTTTAGCTCAAAGAAATTGGATACTTAAAGATTTACATTTCACCATAAATGAATTTCTTCGAAGAACCCTAAAGAGCACCTATTAGGAAAATTTTAGATAACTTCCTTCCCATAGTGTTTAACACACAAGGAAACAATCTATCTTATTTTCTCTGTGCCTCAGGTTTGGAGTTTGTTAAAGGGAAAAAATAAAGTTCAGCCACAGCAGAATACATGCACTTGCGCCCACAGTTTTGTTTAAAAACACTGAGATGCAGAAGTAACAGAAACACAAAGAAATGCACAACAGTGCTGTAGAGGCCACAAAATCTCTTCTTTCAGCCTTGTTAAGCTGCCTGAAAAACTCATTAAGCCTACAGCAATGCAAACCACTACCAGGTAAAAACATGCCAGAGTAAAATAATAGTTCATATTCATATCACCACAAAGCATGTTTTTTTCTGGAAGACATCAGACACTAAGAAAGCCTGCTTTGTTCAGATCAAACTGACAATTGCAGCAGCACCAAGAGACGCATGGCAAGCGATTTCTACCCATCCGTAGCAAACCAAGAGTGCTCAGGGCAGCTCCCTCTAGTACCAGCATTATAGAATCATACAATCTAAATTTCTTCTAAAGAAATTTTGACTCTTAATTAGTGCTTAGGAAGTACTTCACAGTATAGAATCATGGAAAGGTTTGGGTTGGAAGAGACCTTAAAGCCCATCCAGTTCCAACCTCCCTGCCATGGGCAGGGACACCTCCCACCAGACCAGACTGCTCTAGGTCCCATCCAACGTGGCCCTGAACACTTCCAGGGAGGGGGCATCCACAGCTTCCCTGGGCAACCTCTGCCAGTGGCTCACCACCCTCATGTTGAAGAATTTCTTCCTAATGTGTAATTTAAAATCTCCCCTTCCCAGCGACAGGCTAGAATCATTTTAGATAGCAAAAAATGCAGGAGAAGACAGAAAACAGTGTTTTCACGTAACATATGTGAACTGTGATAGAATCATAGAATCATTGGAAAACACCTCTAAGATCATCAAGTCCCACTGTCAGCCCACCACCACCATACCTATTAAACCACCTCCCAAAGTGCCACATGTACAGGTTTTTCGAACACCTCCAGGGATGGTGACTTCACCACTTCCCTGGGCAGCTCGTTCTAATGCTTCACAACTCTTTCAGTAAAGAAATGGTTCCAGATGTCTAATCTGAACCTCCCTTGGTGCAGAGCTTGAGGCCATTTTCTCTCATCCTAGCGCTCATTACCTGAGAGAAGAGACCAACACTCACCTCACTACAACCTCCTTTTCAGGCAGTTGTAGACAGTGACAAGGTCTCCCCTCAGCCTCCTCTCCTCCAGACTAAACAGCCCCAGATCCCTCAGCCGCTTCTCGTAACACTTGTGCTCCAGCCTCTCTTCCCCACCTCTACTGCCCTAAATTTCACCCGAGGGGGATCCAGCCCACGGCCAGAGGGGAGGGTCTGGGCCCAAACCCACATCGGCCCTTTTCCCAGGTCTCCGGTCGGTGCCGGAACCTGCCCGGGAGGAAGAGAAGGAGAGGGAGCCGTGCTGCCTGCGCCACTCACTTGCCATGATGGCCCAGGCCGCCCGCATCCCCTGCCGCTCCGGCACCTCCCCTATGGAGGCCGTGACTGACAGGCACGCGCGTGCGTGAGGGCGCAGGGCAGAGGGGCTGCTGGGAAGTGTAGTTCCTGCCCCGGAGGGAAACTGGACCGTCCTTCTTGCAGGGCCTGAGGCGGGATTTGTTTCAAAACCGTACCGATTTTAAAAAGTCTTTCTGGTGCCTTAACATAGAATCGCTTGTCGGGAAAAGAGCTTTGAGATCATCGAGTCCAACCATACCTGTCCACTACTAAGCCACACATCCCTGAGCACCTCATCTTTTAACACCTCCAGGGATAGTGATTCAACTACCTCCCTGGGCAGCTCTGCCAGTGCCTGAAAACCCTTTCAGTGGAAAAAAATTTTGTAATGTCAATCCCCTGGTGCAACTTGAAGCCATTTCCTCTTATCCCATCACTTGTTAGTTGGGAGACCAACATCCATCTTGCTACAACCTCCTTTCAGGCAGCTGTAGACAGTGATGAGGTCTCCTCTAAGCCTTCTCTTCTCTAGGCTGAACAACCCCAGTTCCCTCAGCTGCCTCTTACAACACTCTTTCTCCAGCCTCTTCACCAGCCTCGTTGCCCTTGTCTGGACATGCTCCAGCACCTCAATGTTCTTCCTGTACTGAGGGGCCCAAAACCGAGCACAGGATTCGAGGTGGGGCTTCACCAATGCAGACTGATCTGACTTTGCTGCACTTCCCCACACAGTTTTGCTGACACAGCTTGAGCACTGCAGTGTGAGTTCAGGGCAGGATTTTTGTCAATATTTTTGTAATACAATGCTGAGAAGTATGGAATTCATGCAGACAGCCCTCCTATAATCTGACTATTTGTTAACTCATTTTGACCATTTATGAATGCTTACTATGGCACATTCAGAAGTATTTAGTGAAATGACTCTAAATTCCAAAATACTTACATTAAGAGGTCACTCCATATGATCTATAATCAGATTTGTCCACTTCAAAGATCAAATTCACTTCCATTTACAAAAAAAAAACTTTAGGAAACACTGTTAATTGATTCAGGGAATTCACAAAGCATGCAACTAAATGCTTTCTGACAGAACAAGTTATGTTCAAATTGTATTTGTTTATTTACAACTGTAGTTTATAAACAGTAACACAAACGTTTTTACATGAAAAAAATCTCATTGCTGAAGTAGGCACAGAGTCAGAGACTCTTCAGGATATTTTCAGAAGGAACTAGGAAGAGGAAAAAGTAATACAACAGCTGCTGGGCAAAACTGTAAATACATGAGGGTTGGCCCAGGTGCAATTTCATGCAAATATCTTCAACAGTTCAGATTCTATTGGTCTTTACTTAGATAGTAAGAAGGAAAAAAACCAAATAATTAGTTCCAGAATTAAGGTGCCCTAGCTTGATTCTTAGTAAATTAACTTAGAATAACAGCTTTTTATAAAGGTCAGTTTAATTTATTTTACCTCCTGCAATTCACAGGTTTTGATTCAAATACTCAGAAGACTTCACGCAGCAAAGCTAATCTTTATCATCTTTACTTCAGAGCTTTTGGTAATTTTCACATCAGTCTACAGAGCTGCTATGCCTCGGCCATAAGGACATTCCTGTACTGAGCTTTTTAACAAGAGAACCGTTACTGGAACAAGTGGAAAGCTGCTGATAAACAATCACATGGCTGCTATCTCTCAAACATTAGCTAATTTAGAAGATGTTAGTTACAGGAATATAAACAAATGCTTAACTCAATGAAGGCAACAGGTAATGAATACTTCTATCACAGGTATTTAGCACTTGAAACTCTTCACTTTATTTGTGTGTTAATTTTCTTGCTGAACACGCCTTCAATCTGCACATACTCACTTCTGTGCTGAAGGTTTTTGTAGGTTTAAGTACCTTAGACGTTTTGTTTCTGAGAAGCAAGGTAACTTGTTTTCAACTGTCATATTGTCATGAAGCTCCAATTTCAATGCACGGACTCATCTTTACAAGAGAAACAGCCTGAACCTATGAAATGTAATAATTGCATAATAAAAAAATCATAACCCTGTAGTAAAAGCTTATTGTGCAGTTCATTTTGGTATTTAAAAATGCCCTTATCACCAATTCCAATTATTTAACTTAGTAGTGAACAAGACTTTTTAAAAAAAGTTCATTTTATAAATTGCTTGCATTTTTTCTGCAGCTCAAAATGCACTTAATTTGTAATGAGAAGGAACCAGTATTTCTAATATTTTCACCTGCTTTACTCATAAATCTAAGTTTTTAATCAGTCCTTGATTCTACTCAGAATGCAAAATCAAATTTATAGACTGAGACATTTTACTTTAAAGGGACAGTAATTTAAAAACCATTCTGTTTTCAGCTGCTTCTCTGTATCTGGCAGTGCTTCATGCCTTTAACACACTTAATGTGAACTCAGCTGCACCTTTGCTTGCAAAGATGCAAATCACTCACATTAAAGCTGCATTAAAAATGAAACAAACTGACCTTTATGAAAAACATTTTTTCAAAGAAAAAAGTAACAAAAAAAATTAAAATCTTCCTCAGAAATTGATAATAATTTACCCTATCTTAAGCCTGCTACTCAGACACTCCCATTAGCAAACAAAGAAACTCTCTTAAGTTAGTATTCAGTTCGGAAACAGTCAGCTTGAGTCCACATACAGTATCTTGGTTGCTTCTTCTTTAGAAACTTTTCTCTACAAAGTCTTTAGTTATTAACTCTCCAAGGCATCCAATACTTTCATGATCTGTTGTTTTATGGCTTTGGTAGCATCACCTGCATTTGGAATCAAATACCTTAAAAAGAGATTAGAAAAAGCCATAATTAAATCACTATAAAAATTTTGACTATCAGTTCCATAATTCTTGTTTTAATTTTTCCTTATCTACAAACTGGAGGAAGGAGGAGGGGAATATATTAAAATTAAAAACTACTGAGAAAATAACATTTATTTTCTCTTTATACTATGAAACACTTTCCATTTGTGAACTTAGAACTGTTGAGAGAAGTACTTCACAGGCCATTCTGAAAAGGAAGAATTCTTAATGATTCAACAGTGATATAGATAACACAGTTCGAAATCTCTACAGACAGCACTGTCTGACTGAAGCACAGCAGTCCTGAGGTTTGTTTGTTTGGGGGGTTTTTGTTTGGGTTTTGGGTTTTTTTCAAAATTCCTATAGATAGCTCTAGATCATCTATTTATGATCCTTTCTTTTCTGGATTTGCTCCAGTCAAGAAGGTGGTGACGAAGCAATTCAACAAGCAATGTTCTTTGCAACATTTTGATTTATCTTTGTCTGACCTACTACCGAACCAATTTCACTGTAAGCACTCATCAGGCACAGAACAATTTCTCTAGTTAGCTAGGAAACTCGACTCTCACTTCTTGTGAAAACAGAGCACCCACTGCACACAGTTCTTCCCAAGGAAGATGAGAAATCGTCCAACTGGTGTCAGCAACTTTGTTAAAACAGTGCCAAGAAACAACAGGGTCCACCAGTGGAAAAACCCCAGTACACTCAATTCCTCTGACTTTCCCAGTCTTAAGCACACAAATGCTAAGCATGGCAATACCTAACTTTCAGGAACCAGGTTCAGAGTTTTGATGCTAGACTTCTGGATTCCTTGTACAATGTATAGAAGAATTGGATGTCTCAAAAAAGATACTACAGAAGAAAGACCACTCTCTTAAATCTCAGTCTTCACAAATCCATACCTTAGGTTGCAGATAGTTGTCCACTTTATTTTCATTTAAGAGCTCTTACAGAAAGAAAACACTTGCACGCATCCCACCCCAATAACTATCACTGCAAACCAGAGTTGTTCTCTGCTGGATCTTGTAAATGCTCCTCCATTTTGCTGGCAGATCTTTTTTCTAGTTCACATCCAAATTATCTACTCCTAAATAAAAACTATTACTTTTGAACTCAATTCTGGGGATTACAGAATGCCCCTGTACATCATCAGTACTTACATCTCTGCTACTGAGATGGCTTACCTTTCAACTGCCAAAATTTCTATGCCTGAAGTATTGCTATTTCCATATTTAAAGGTGATCAGTTCTGGGTGTTTCTTCTTGGATGTGATTTTGACTACAGAGTTGAGTGCCTGTCGAGACTGTATATAAGCCAGACCCTTTCGCGATGGAATCTCTCTCAAACAGTACATGTGAGTTGCTGTTACTAGGAGATGACTTGAAGGAAAAGTAAAATACAAATTAGATTTGCTAATGAACTATATATCCACTATTTGGAAAGCTAAATTCTACAAATAAGCTACAGGAAGAAAGCTAGACGAAACAGTTCCCGTATCTAAGAAATAGTTTTAATACCTATAAAATCTATAATTCCGAAAGGTCTAAAAAATACCTCAGATTTTCTTTCGATTACTTTTTTAGATTTTTTAAAACAAGTGTGGCACCAACAGCACACAGAACTACAGTGAGTAGTTAACAACATCACCTCAACGTAACAGCCATGAGTGCTACCAACAAAGATCATAACCACCACTTATCAGGCCACATACAGAGTAGGGAAAATGCCTCCATCCTTTCTCATCCTTCAATCATACCCAAACCCCATTCTTCCATCTATAGCAGGGGTGTCAAACTCACGGCTCCTTTTGTTCTCCTGCTCCTGCAGCGTAATGCATGTCACACACCCTGCACACGTGACCAGCCCGCTGGTAGGAGCACAGGGGTAAGGAGCTCAGCACTGCTGCCAGATAGAAACAAGGTGCTGGGTCAGATAAAACAAGGTGGAGGGCTGGATTCAGCCCATGAGCCATGATTTTGACATCCCTGATCTATAGTGACAACTCTACATGTGGAGCATCAGACCCAAGCTAAAAGAGTGTGCTGACACTCCATGACTGTCACTCACTGTACAAACACTAACATGGAGACGCTGACCTGCATCAGACCCACTTTTACCTTCTTCATGGAAGGAACGCATGTTCAGCTAGCAGTGGGAACACACTAGTTGAGTTCCAACTCACTTTGAGAAAGGATGCTATGACAGATTACTAACTATATATCATATAAGATAAACCTAATGGGAAACCAAAATTAATAATGAGACAAGAACAGACCATGATGCAAAAAAAAAAAAAAAAAAGCCCATCATAATTTTCTATTATCCATATTCAACAGGACTTGTACTCTTTGGGGAAGTCAAAATACAGCAAGCATCATGGTCTGCTTATGCAGGATTAACAAGGTCACTGAACCTTATGGGCAAGACTGGTGCGTAGTACAAGACACAGAGACAAGTAGACAACAGATACCACGGGTACTTGGGGCTTGAAAAATAAGTCTACATATGCTAAGTATTTTTCTTACTATCTTGCTTTGCAAAGCAGAATTTCATAGTAGGTTCTGCATATAATTACTGTTCTATCACACTGTAAACATAAGAATACAAATATAGTGGTAACATTTTGTTACATGTTGCTTCACACCTCCATTTCCTAGTTTAATATGAAGAATAACTTAACTGCCCAATTTGTTTTTCAAGACAGACATTTTCATTTAGTTTAGGCCTAATTCCAGTACCTGGGAAACATATGTCCATTTTCTTTTACTTCATTACAGGGGAAGTTATACTTCACATCAGGTTTATTTATCCACGTTTGGATGTTGACGACCTCTTTGCGATCATCATCTGACATTGAGGAACTATCAATTTCATCTATTTTCAAGGAAGGGGATAAAAAATTAAAAAAAAAATAAAAGAAAAAAAAATTATTTTCACACAACTCCATACAACTTCTCAACTCACTTAAGCCCACAGTAGCCACACTGACTGGTTCAAACCATGGTCCCCCTAGTCATAAACATTTGTTCAGATAAAGAAAGAAAAAGAGATGCATAGCTAATATTTATCTTTTAATTCTCTCTCAGCAGGCAACTATTTTTAGCTCAGAGAATTTATTAGTCTGGTCTGATTCATCTGCTCAGTAAAGTTTAATAGATCTCTTTTACTTGGACTTCTCCAGACTTTCCTTGAAGCCATGTAAACTTCTTGCATCTATAATATCAATATCTTTTGGCAAGAAGTAACTAAAACATTTCTACTACATTGCAGGAAAACCTCCTCTTGCAGCTTCTAGCTTCTTGTACAAGAAGGAATCAATAATGTTGACCCCTTTTCCAGGCCAGGAATTACTTTTTTTGTGCCACTTTTCCTTCTGTAAGTTGCCCATTCCACAACACAAAAGTTCTAATATTCAGTTATGCCTGTTGTGAAAGTCATTTCATATGTTTCCTCACCTTTCTTATGCCTCCCTGAACCTTCTCCTGTTCAAATATATTGTTTCTGAGGTAGAGGATCAAGACACACAATATTCAATGTGCGGTGAACCACAGGTTTATACAGTGACACAGTGACCTCTGTTCTATTCTCTGTTCCTTTCCTTACAATGCCAAGCGTTTAATCTGTTTTTCAGATTGCTAACAAACATTTACTTTTCATAAACCTGCTCCTCCTGGACACAGACAAATCAGTCTACCATTCTGTATCGGAAACTAGAACTGTTTCTTTTTTTCATGTCTTTCCCACCTCACATTAATTCATACTAAATTTCATGTGCCATTTTATTGCCTACTCACTAAGACTAGCAAAAGACTCCTTCAGTTCTTCACAGTTTGTCCTTACTACCTTGCATAACCTTGGACCCCTACCAAATACTGTTGTCTTTGGGTTCACATTCTTCAATAAGGACATATTTCAAACCAAAATTTTTAGCACAGATGAAACACCCGAGACTTCTAGATGTGTTATCACTTAGTTGCAATATACTGGTTTTATGTGTAAATACGGTGATTAAGTTTACACAGCAATTTTGGTACTACATTAGAAGAATTTAAGCAATCTAGTTGTCTAAAACAATGAAGTATATTAAATGCACAGAAATTAATCCTAGAAATAACTCTGAAGGACACCTTTTTAAAGCAGCTTTTTTCAAAGCCAGTTTTCTACACTTTGTTAGATTCTTTATTTCAAAGCAATTCAGAACTACAGCCACACTTTTGAAAAGGTTTTCATGGAAAAAAAATATATTATGAAATTTAAAGTAATGGAACAAGACGCATCCTCATTTCACAGAATCATACAACGGTTGGGGATGGAAGGGACCTCTCCAGTTCACCTGGGCCAACTCTCCTACTCAAGCAGGGCCACCTAGACCAGGCTGCAATTATTTATTACAAAAAACCCCACTAAAACTTCACAAAAAAATTATCTGGTTCACTTTTTGTATTCTTGTGTACCAAAATAGCATATATTTCACTTTATAAGTGTTGGCTCTGCTTATTCAAACCATTGCAGTGATTCTGTTAACTTAGTAAGTTTTACAGTGCTTTCAAAAGTAAATGTAATTAGAAATCAGCAAACAATGATCACTGAAAATATGTTCTAGACAATTAATCTTTGAGGACCTGTTTTTCTGAAACCACTAGACTTTGCCAAGCACTACTATGGATGCTCAAAGAACTGTGCAAACTTAATTACGTGGCATTCAGACAAATATCTTGTTAGTGTTAAAGCTTCTGCCTGATAGCTTCATTTTGCTACTTCGCAATTTTATAGCAGACAAACAACGATCAACTGTTTGTCATCAATCTTATTTAAACAACTCCAGATCCTATGAAACTCTTTCATTAAGCTTACTGAATTATTTCTTTGGCAGGTCAAAGATTCTTAGTCCAGTTATTTGTTTCTCTCATGGAAGTCCAGTAGTTTGGTCACAGAATGGATACTTGTGAGATGATGATGGTTAGGAGTGAGCTAACATCTACCAGAACAGAACCAAGACAGCAGTAGGCGTACATGATTCTAACTTTAGCACTGGTCTCAAAAAAACCCACCTTTGTGAAAAGTGTGGTGTTCCAGATTTGCCTGTAATTTTCCAACTAGATAAAAAAATCAAATAAAAATTGCGTGTTTTTTTCTACAGCATCCTGCATGCGTATCGAGAGATTTATTAATAATTAATACATTTAATGCTAAAAAGGAAAGTCCAAAACACTGGACACGTATTCACATTAGCCATCTTAAGTTTAGGTCCAAACATATTTTCAGAAATTTAGATCATTATACTAAGT
Source organism: Neomorphus geoffroyi (assembly GCA_033558235.1). NCBI lineage: Eukaryota > Metazoa > Chordata > Aves > Cuculiformes > Neomorphidae > Neomorphus > Neomorphus geoffroyi. The sequence goes on from JAUMJM010000005.1 coordinate 85,391,238, forward strand.
GCCAGTACTAGAGATTCAGCCTGAGGTCTATCAGCCAAATGAGGTCCTTTAAATATTGCTTACTGTTGTAATAGGTACAATTGCAGGTCTACATGTATGAAAGTAGTGTAGAAAACCAGATCTTTACTACGGAAATAACATGTAAACACGAACAATTCACTAAACCCACCTATTTCAACTTCTTCCTGTTAGTTGTTTGGTGCCTACCACAAAAATCTTTTTTAAGTAGTCTGCTACTCTGTATTTGAAGAAGGTGGTTTTTTCTTGGTTGGTCCCAAGCACCACCATAACAAACATGATCAATGATAATAGTTAGAAATATGTCACGTTGTAAGACAAAATGTAAAACATACTTTTGACTTAGCGAAACTTAATAATTTTGTCCAAATAAGATAATCTAGGCAAGAGGAAAATCTACTGTACCAGTATCGTATTCTTCTTCATCTCCGATGCTGAATACTGGTTTCACACCACGGTAGGGTTTTCCTACTCTGTCACTGCTGCTGACATGTCTGTTGGCAATGAAAAGGGCAGGACAGGACATGGGATGGGAGACGAAAAGTAACTTTCAAACTGATGGTATGACTCCTACATTAGCAAAATGTAAACACAACTGTGCAACTGAGAAGGACAAAAGAACTTCATAGAGCTGCCTGCAAGAAAGCTGCAACTGACCCATCAAACAATTCCATTAGTGAAAGCATGTGTTTCAGTTACTTGGCAAGGCTGACTTGTAACAAATAAAGTGAAAAGAAATACTACTTTGTCACCTTCTCAGATGACAATATACATTACCGACCTGAAAAGTGACGACATGCTATGAGGTTTCTAGCATGAAACTGAAATATTTCTCAGCAGTCAAGGTGGCTTTACAAGGATACCAAATTGGGACAGAGGAAAAAAAAAAAGAATATTAACTAACATGTCTAGAATCTCATTTTTCTGGTTAATTCCCTAAAGATAATAGTTTAAGTACTTCAAAGTGGGGTTATTATAAACCATTCACTAGGTGTGAATGGTTTGAACTAGTGTGAACTCTGACTTCCTGCCCATTAGTTTCTCCAGCATAAGCCAAATCCTGAAAACTACGGCCAAGCAATTCCTACTGCTACAATCTCAGTACCACTACAATTTTTGCATAGATATTGACCTAAAAAATAAAATAAATAAATCCACTTTTACAGGTCATATTAAATGACACAAATACACACTTAATGTTTGACAGTAACAGTGGCAAATCCTGAGATATTTTAAAGCTCCAGTTCAAAGTGCTGTGATTACGTGGTCACAGCTGTCATGTCAAAAGTTCTGGCCCTCAACTGCTGAGAATACCTGAAAAACATGAGAAAACCTAGAGGTTCAGAAAGCCATGAAACAGGAATTGCTGACAAAAATAAACTTTATTATTTTAGAATAACTGGCAACATGTAGTAGTTTAAAAAAACACCTAAACCAAACAAACCTTTCCCTGTTTAATTTTCTATAACCTTCCTCCCCATAACGTGTATACATATTTCTTATAAACTATAAGCTCTGGTTCCTGTGTAAACTCCATCTTCCATGCTACTGCAGAATCAAGGATGAGGGGCAACTTCTTTAATAATATATAAATGAATGCTAGTACTCCCATCCCACGTCCCATCCCGTCCCGCCCTTATGTATGTACATTTTCTATGGCTAAAATTTACTAAAGTAGACAAAACAAGGAAGGTTTAATAGCGTGAAAAAACCCAAAATGAAAAAACAGAAATGCATTCTATAATGAAACCAAAAATCCCCAGACATACAAAACCATGCTTATTAGTATTTATGACAATAAGCATCAATGACACTGACAATTCAAAAGGGCAGTGCTTCTATATAGAGGCTTTTGTAAATATGCTTTGGCAATACCTAACCAATTGACTAAGAAGAAGCACATTTAAATAGTAACAAACTGAAATACACAGAAAGGGTTTAAGATAAGACCTCGTTGGCGTTAATAGATCAAAGTTAGTCAAGATAAGAGAGAGTAAAAGCTATTTGTAAAAATTTGGTAACATTTCAAACTAGAAAGGGATTTCCTTGGCCTGCTTGCAGGGAAGGCCATCATTACATTGTTACAAATTGAATGCCCTTTAGTAGCAAACCGGTAGAATTAAATCTATTGGCACTAAACACAAAATGTATCTAATTCAATGGATGGGAAAAGAATGCCATTCCAGGTTTTTAAGAGTTGCAAATTTAAGATAATAGCCTGGTCCATAGTGTGTGAGAATTTATTATTGCATCTTCCCAATGAAAGAAGATAGGCAATATGAGTGAAAGGAGCAAGTAAAATAACCTAAATGTAATCTCAATACATCAAAACTTCTTGGGTACAAACACAGACTCTAAAAAACAGATCAACAAAGCGTGGAAGAAATCACCATGATTTTGAAGATTTCTAAATTAACAAAATATGATGTACTATTGGGATAGCCTCACTTTTCTTTTAAAGAAATAAGAAAAGAATACTGGTTAACATCACTTTTGGGTTTGCTCACACACCACCATTCAGTAATGCTTAGGGGTAAAGCCTATTTGAAATTATGTTCTAACTACTTAAAACAATAATTGGTCCAAAATCCTTGAAAACTCAAACAGTGCTTTAAATCTTCATTAATTCTTCCAGCACCAATCTTCACACTTTTCTGTCTATGAGGGCCTAAAGCTATAGCACAGAGTTCCTAAAGTACAACCAGAGTTCCAAAGCTATTATGCATGAGCTTTCCTCCATTTATCACCTGTAATTTTATATGTCCTCAATTCACAATACTTATTTCTGAAATAAGGCAATAAATCTGAGACAAATGTGAAAGGACTCCACATTTGTCTAAAACACAGCAGTTAGGTGAATGAGGGAGAGTTGCAAGGCATATTTACTTACTAACTCAGCATTTTTCTTTTCCCAGTAATAAGCACCTCTGTTTCCATCACCATGTGGTAAGAAGCATAAAATTTCCATATTTCCAGACAGATTTTCCATATAGAAAATCAAATCACATCATATCATCATATCTGACAATGCCTCATGAACAGTTTATAACAAGTCCTTCATAGTTGAAGTCTCTCTTATTAGAACTTCAAGCCATAATTTGTTCAGTAATTGCTCCCACTGTCTTTCACTAGTGCAAGTCATTAACAAAATGTATGTAGAAAATGACAAGTTAACAAAAATTAATAAGAAAATGACAAGTTAACAAAAATTAATAAAAAGCAACAGTAAGGAAAAGAACAGAAATAAAGCAGAAACTAAGAGAAGAAAGCACTGCCAATACATTCTTTCTCTTCCTCTAGTCCTCTGACCAGCACTTATAAAAAACCAATAGCTTCAATATAGTCAAAAAACCTAAATTAATGTAAAAATAAGCCAGAAATTTTGTCAGTGTAACCAATGCTTACAAATAATGTGATACCATGCTAAATACAACAAAAGTGGTTTTAGTCAGACTGCTTAATTATCAAGCTTACCGCTCCAGGCTTGCTCTGTCTGGCCAGGGAATATTGAAAGGAATTCTACAGTACATTGGGGTAGAGGACAGAACAAAAGATGATTAAAAAAAAAAAAAAAGTTTAAAGGAAAAATCTTGATAAATAATTGAAATGCTCTATATTGGCAATGTATCTTCTTCAAGGACGATACTTGTAAATAAAAGCAGTGTTTCATGACAGCTAGTGACAAGGTAGAGAAATATTTGTAAAAATTCTACTGAGAGATGTATTCTTAATGCTATGTATGGCTTTCACATAAGCCTCACGCAAATTTTTCGCACAATAAAAGCTACCACCAAGTGATTTTTTTGCCTCTAATTGTGAAATAATAACAACAACTTTAGAAATAATTTTCCAGCACAAAAAGAAACAACAATCTATACCTTTTCATTAGGTACAAGACTACTAAAAACTGCTGTTCATTTGGCATGTATTTTAAATCCTGCTATCAAACAAACGCTAGGTCTGTAAGATCCTTAAACACCAATGTCTTATCACCACACAATTCCAAAGGCTGTGTTTTAAAGAACTCTGAAACAGGCTATTCAATTGAAGTTTTGACAGATGATAACTGTTACATTCGTCTCTAGTTAAGCATTTGGAATAATGACTTCCAACTTTGAAAGAGTCTTTTAACATGTTCGCACATTCTCATTCCCAGCTGCAACAGAAGATACAAAAAAGAACAAGAGGAGATTCTGGGTTTGAAATGCAATTTTACATCAGGACTTGAAAAATAAAGATCTTTAAAAAATCTCAACCTCAACTTGACAAGATGTGGCAGTAAAAAAACAAAACAAAAAAACCCCACAAACAACAAAACCAATCAAACAAAAAAACTAATCCAAAATCTTTCTGTCATTCACCCATTCCATTAGATTCAAGATGGGGGATGAACTGAAATAGAAGTGAAATAATTCTTGATTTTTAGACCAAATACAGAACTGACACTTTATAAGAAATCAAATTACCCATGCAGTGACAAATTCTAGATATAAATCCAAGAGAAAAGGCTGTTCATGCTGGCCTTGCAATACTAAGGCAGCACAGTAGCCTTTTACTGTGTCATGATAAAATCATGCGGAGGGTAAGGGTAAGAAATCTAAAAGCCGAGACTGGAAGATAACTTTTTTCCTAATTAGCACAGTCTTCATATTTACAGGACAGCCACCTGAAACAGGAAGTCATTCCTCACTGCCAATTCACAGTGAGATACAAATGACGCACCTGTCCACTGGAGTAGATGTATTTTCAATAAAACTAATAACTTTTTCTTTCACATTCACAGATTTAGTCTTCAAAGCAACCGTCATTTTATTCATCAGGGACTTTACTCCTTTTCCATCACTTGAACCATTAGGAGAATCACCCTGTAAAAGAAAATCCTCTCAAGATTAATCATATAAAAATAATGTTATTTCATCCCTAGCTTAAGAAAGAAAATGGACTACAAAACAGTCAGTAGAACGTTAATTACAGCATTAAGTATTCTTCTAGTGTTCTATCAAGTGACAGCAATGGTATGTGTCTGAGGTAAAGATGATCCAAAAAAGCAAGCCTAACAAACTTTATTACCAAGCACTCTGCTATGAAAATCTAGAGAGGAAGAAAATCTATTAATAATAAATTGTATCCAAATTAAAAGTCCAATTTTAAGCACAACAATTCAGCCATAGAAAACAGACAATTTAGAGCTGTCCCATGAAATCATGTGGCAGTTTTATAGTAGTTTACTTTCAAAGTGAAGAAAAGCCCAGAAAAGAATGGCTGATTACAAATACTCTGTAGAATAACTACAGTGCATGCTTCTCAATTACTTCTTCCTCTCACAGAGGATAAAATATTTAGGTCACCTCCAACTGTACAGTGAGTATACTTCGAAATTCAATGCACAACTGAAAATAATCATGACTTGCAGTAATGTATTTTACAGAACAGAATAAGGAATATAAATAAAAAATTCAGCACACCTGAGGCTTCTATCCCACTATACTAATTAAGCTTAAAATTCACTTACATCGACAGAGTTTATGCTACTTCTTGAGCCTGAGGTACTAGCAATCCAGTGCCCATATCCATTTTCTGGTCCTTCAACATTGATATCTGCTAAATGCTGCTGGAGGGCTGTTAAAAGGCCATTAAAAAAAAAACATTCAGAACTACAATGGTATTAGTCTGTTGATGAAAATACTGTGTAACAGACCAATCAGAAACAACTTTTGTTCCAGGTGATTTAACAAAACAGATACTGTTATAATCAGATACTGTTATAATCATCCCTAGTTTTTCTTTTTGTACTACGAAGGCATTAGGATAATCTATTTTAGAAAAGAAAAAAATTAAAATACAGTAGCAACTAAAAATAAATCACTGCTTTGATCCTAAAAATAGCTGTTATGACACTTCACATATTGATTAACAATGCCTTTATAGGCATTGTAGAACAGATGTCTCCACGGTTGTAGAGCCTGACTGATTCCAGCAACATAAACTGCAGAATTATGAACAAAGCTTAATAGTACTTACAAAGTAGCATTAGGATCTGCAGTCTACAGAGGTTAAGCATCAAGAACAATAAGTTAGAAGAAAGAGGGAATTTCCCCACATCCTGTATTGATTTTTCACCAAGCCATCACAGGTAACCACCAATGTGCAAGTGCAGTGTTGACTTACACAAAACAAAAACCTGACAAATGAGACCTATTTGCTACTAATTTAGCTGATTTCTAGCAAAGGCCTAAAAAAAATATTAACAGCATTAAGATATCAAGCTCTCTCAAGTCAAAGCTCATTATTAATAAGCTCACCCATAAATCCTCCTTTGGCAATGCTTACATACTCCTTGTTTTTCTGCAACAGAAAAGACATTTTTCATTGAAGCAAAAATCTGTAGAATGACTTTTGCAAGCAAGGTAATGAAACATGGCTTAATTGAATAACAGACTTGAGTAATGTAAGAAACAGAGTAAGATTAAGGTGAAAATATTTTGCCATTTAGTAGCAATGATATGCAAAGACACATTATCTTGGCTATTAAAATCAACAGCAACTTAGCTGTACCTGTAAGAAGTGTGCTAGCACCATGTTCATATACATGTCCTCTTCTTCCCTGCCACTTCCCATGAAGCAGAGATGTTCCCCACCAGCTATAGAGCCAGACTCAATGGATTGTTTTTGTGCTTCTAATAGAGATTTTACTGACTGTGCAAATTCTGATGGGTTTTGAAGCATCTGTAGAACAAATAAACAAAAAGTACTGACACCAACGTACTGTAACACAACCTGTGAAAAGATACATGCTTTGGAAATGGTTATAATTTGTTGAGCACAAAAAAGACAACATCAACACTGCACAAGACACACACAAAAAAAAGACAGCCTGACCTAGACCTCATATTATGTGAAGAGCACTGAAAACAGTCCTTTTCTTCCTCACTCCACCTTCCTCTACCCAGGAAAGAAATACAGCTAATATTTGTTAGTTTATTTTTGCAGATATCAAATAATAGTGGAAAAAGTCTTGGCGACTTTCATGTTGCATTAGGTTGGCAACACGGCAGAGGGACTGATTTCCATTTTTAAATATGTTCAAGCACAACACATTTAAACTTTGCACTTTTGAAACCTTTTAAAATACCTAGAATTTCCAGGTGCCAGCAAGGTCTCCAAATGAGTTTTTTCTGATTTTTTTTTTTTCTAATATATTTATCAAGATTTGGAAAAAATCAAGAATACAAGGAGGTATCTGGGATTCTTACTACTCTCAAAAAGTTAAGGCTATGGTCTCCTGAAGGTCTATTATGCACGCAAAGACAATGAGCTGCTACATATGATGAGCCACGCACCTAGGGCAAATAGGTGCGTGGCTCGTCAGAAGAACACAGCTCAGTAGTTTGCAAAGGCAGTGCAAGAAGGCAGGGTGAGCAAGGAGGGCACCAGACTCTATCCAGAAATACCGGAAAACCATGGTGGCCACTCACCAGAAAAGTCTTCCCCTTGCTCTGCACCAACCACAACTGAAGCAGCCTCACAAACTGAGCCCCAATGGGTACATGGCTGCCAATCAGGTACCAGGCTGCAGGACGTGCCCCTGTCCTGCACCGGTATCTGAGGCCAGCAGCAAGGTCACCTGTGGGGGTTGTGCTCAGGTAGAGGAATTCCTCTGCTTGGTAACTGAGCTCAGGGAGGAGGTGACCAGGCTGTAGGGTTAATTAAGAGGGGTTTAAACCAGATAGGAAGGGGCAGGGGAACAACAGCTGCCCTAATAGAATTAAACATGGGTATAGCATCTCAGGTTCTGAGGGGCGATGCAATAGCGAGGGTCCCTGGTTTGCCACCTTAGTGCAAGTAGAGGATTGCATTCCAGGAAGCAGATGGAATTCAAAGGTTATTCATGGCGAAACAACTGCAGAATACCTAGGATTTGAAGCTAGATCAATCATAAAATAGGTGGAGTGAACAGCTCATCTGAAGTGCATTTACAGTAATGCATGCAGCATGCACAACAAACAGGAGGAGCCAGAAGCCATGGCAAGGCAGGAAAGTTACGATATAATTTCCATCACAGAAACGCGGTGGGACGACTCGTACAACTGGAGTGCTGCCATGGATGGCTACAAGCTATTTAGGCGGGCTAGGCAAAGAAAAAGAGGTGGTGGGGTTGCACTTACGTCAAAGAATGTTTTGACTGTATAGAACTCAATAATAGCAATGATAGAGTGCTTATGGGTTAAACTCAGCTGTCTGCCTAGTAACTCAGATAGAGTGGTAGGAGTCTGCTATCAGCCACCCGACCAGGATGAAGAGATGGATGAGCTCTTCTATAAACACCTAGAAGTCTCTCAATTGCTGCCCATCATTGTCACGCTGCATTTCAACCTTTCAGATGTCTGCTGGAAGTACAACACAGTAGAAGGAGGTTCATAGAGTGTATGGATGATAACTTCTGAACACAACTGCTAAGTGAACCGACTAGAGAAGGTGCCCCGCTGGATCTGCTGTTTGTGAACAGAGCAGGCCTTGTGGAAGAGGTGATGGTTGGAGCACGCCTTGGGCACAGCGATCATGAGATGATACAATTCTCACTTCTTGGGGCAGTAAGGAGGAGGGTTAGTAGAACTTGGGAGACAGTTCTAAAAGACAAAGAAGTATAGGAGGGCTGGTTGATCCTTAAGAAGAAAATCCTGGCGGTACAAGAGCAGGCCATCCCCAAGTGCCGTAAAACAAGTCAGCGAGGAAGAAAACCAGGTTGGCTGACTTATTAGCTTAGTATTGATCTCAGGAAAAAGAAGAAAGTTATAAGCTTTGTAAGAGGGGGCAGGCGTCCCAGAAGGACTACAAGGGTGAGGTGAGATCATGTAGGGAAAAAACCAGAAGGGCTAAAAGCCCAACTATAACTTCAACTGGCTCATTTATATATATATATTATATATGTATCTTTTTATTGTAAAGACAATAAAAAGAACTTCTTTAAATATATCACCGGCAACAGGAGGACAAAGGAGACTCTCGCTCCATTGCTGGATGCAGAAGGGACACTAGCAATGAGGGATGAGGACAAGGCAGAGGTGCTCAACGCCATCTTTGCCTCAGTCTTTAACTTCAAGGAGAAATGCCCTAGGGATACTCAGTCCCCTCAGCTGGAAGACAGATAGTGGCAATGAAGCTCCAGCTGTTTGGGAGGACTTGGCTGGAGACCTGCTTGGCCAATCAGACACAACCACAAGTCTATGGAGCCAGATGGGATCCATCTGAGGGTATTAAGGGAGCTGGCAGAGGTCCTCGCCAAACCCCTTTCCCTCATCTACTAGCAGTCCTGGCTGACCGGGGAAGTGCAGCCAGACTGGAGACTGGCAAATGTTGTGCCTATTTACAGGGAAGGTCAAAGGAAGGATCCGGGGAATTACAGGCCTGTCAGTCTGACCTCGGTTCCGGGGAAGGTCATCGAGCAGATCGTCTTGAGTGCTATCATACAGCACGCGTGGCACCAACCTGGTGATCAGGCCCAGTCAACACGGGTTCACCAAAGGCAGGTCCTGCCAGACCAAACCGATGTCCTTCTATGAGAAGGTTACCCGTTTAATGGACAGGGGAAAGGCTGTGGATGTGATGTATCTGCACTTCAGTAAAGCCTTTGACACTTTTCCTCACAGTATCCTGCTGGAGAAACTGGCTGCCATTGGCCTGGACAGGCACACCCTCTGCTGGGTTAAAAACTGGCTGGCTGGCCGGGCCCAAAGGGTTGTTGTAAATGGAATTAAATCCATTTGGAAACCAGTCACAAGCGGTGTTCCCCAGGGTTCAGTGCTGGGCCCAGTCCTGTTCAATATCTTTATCAATGATCTCGATGAAGGCATCGAGTGCACCCTTAGCAAGTTTGCGGATAACATCAAGCTGGGTGGAAGCGTCGATCTGCTTGAAGGAAGGGAGGCTCTGCAGAGACGTGGACAGGCTGGATCGATGGGCTGAGACCAACGGGATGAGGTTCAACAAGGCCATTGTGTCCATTTGGGACACAAAAACCCCATGCAATGATACAGACTTTGGGTAGAATGGCTGGAGAGCTGCCTGGCAAAGAAGGACCTGGGGGTGTTGGTTGACAGCCGGCTGAACATGAGCCAGCAGTGTGCCCAGGTGGCCAAGAGGGCCTGTATCAGAAACAGTGTGGCCAGCAAGACCAGGGAAGTGATTGTGCAGTGGTGAGGCCGCACCTCGAGTACTGTGTTCAGTTTTGGGACTCTCACTACAAGATGGACATTGAGGTGCTGGAGCGCGTCCAGAGAAGGGCAATGACGCTGGTGAGGGAGCTGGAGAACCAGTCCTACGAGGAGAGACTGAGGGAATTAAGGTTGTTCAGCCTACAGAAGAGGAGACTGAGGGGAGACCTCATCACTGTTTACAATTACCTGAAAGGAGGTTGTGGCAAGATGGGTGCTGGTCTCTTCTTGCAACTGACAAGCGATAGGACAAGAGGAAATGGCTGCAAGTTGTGCTAGGGGAGGTTTAGACTAGACATTAGGAAGAATTTCTTCACTGAAAGGGTGATCAGGGATTGGAACATGCTGCCCAGGGAGGTGGTGGAGTTGCCATCCCTGGAGGTGCTTAAAAGACAGGTAGATGAGTTTCTTAGGGACATGGTTTAGTAGGGAGACAGACACAATTGGACTCAACGATCTCAGAGGTCTCTTCCAACCTTATGATTCAATGATTCTATGATATAAGAGATGGAGAAATAAAGACTTCCTAAATAGAGCTAAAATTTTAACCTGCTCTTGTGGGGACAGCATTTATTTAAATTAATAAGGAAATATTGATGTACTGGATGGCAGGGGTGGGGGAAGGCAGGGGGAATTCTCATTATCTAGCCTTTACACTGAATTAAATGATAAAGCACAAAGTAGCAAGTACACAACTTAGCCATAAGTAAGTCAACCTGAACTTTAACTGGGGTTCTCCTAGAGCCAAATACTGCTGCTTCATTATATATATGTGCTAAATTTCATTGCTTCCTCTATGTAAAACTACCTAGTGTCTAGGTTAAAACCCAGAATGCTATATCATAGAATCATTTAGGCTGGAAAAGACCCTTAAGATCATCAAGTGAAATTGTAAACCTAACACTGCGAACTCTCCACCACTAACCCATGTACCTAGGCACCATGTCTACAAGTACTGTAAATAGCTCCAGGGATGGTGACTGAACAACTTCCCTGGGCAGCCTGTTACAGAGCTTGATAACCCTTTGGGTGAAGGTATTTTTCCAATCTAAACTTCCCCTGGCATAACTTCAGGCCGTTTCCTCTCATCCTATCATTTGCTAACTGGAAGAAGAGACTGACACCCACTTCACCACAACCTCCTTTCAGGCAGGTGTGAAGAGCAATAAGGTCTCCCCCCAGCCTCCTTTTCTCACCTATATGATTATACTTGTGCAAATAATACTGAATAATACATTAATTTAATTAGAGAGGTAAAGGTAAGAGATGCAGGACTGAGTTGCTCAACTAAGAAAGGAAAAAACACCTTTTATGAGGTATATACACAGAAATCATTCTATGCAGCATCCACAGACTGCTTGAAATGAAATAGCAGAGGGTTAATCTAGAAGTGAAGAATACAGTGTAAGCCAGTCAAAGCATAAGTGATTTAGGGGAAAAAGGGCAGAGAAAAGTATGACTGAATGTTCAGTTAGGAATTCATAATAAAATCAAAAGTACAGAAAAATCTTTAATGGAAGTAATTAGTGCATAGTACACCTCAGTCCCAAAAATCAATGCAGTTCCTCTCTCATATTATACCACAAAATTTAAAGGAGGAACCAAATCATCTGAGACATTATTGTCCTTACAAACAGGCTATAGTAAGACTGACTGGGAAAAACAAACCAAAACAAACCCGCCTAATTGATAAAATTAATAAATTAATGACACTTTTCATTAGAAATCATAGTGCTAAAAACATTTCTCCCCCAAGCAATATCTATAGCCTTTAGCCTGTATAGGTTTCCAGTTCTAAGCAAAGAATAGGAAGTCTGGAACCCCAAATTCTCAAGTCATTAAGGACTAAACTTCTCAGTAAAACAACAGTTCTACCATACTCTTTTAAGAGAAGGTAAGTTTTGAAAACTCATCACATAGCTAGACATTGCATTCCACAGACTAGAGTCTAATCTAAGGATAATTCATATTTCAAGACAGACATTTCTCTCTTCTATTTAACTTAGGATTCAAAAACCAGTAAAGAAATAAAAAGCACACGCACCAAATCCGAGTCTAAATGAAATGCTGTTGATAAATGCCCAGCATTGTATTGCTCTGCAGGACGACAATCCACTACAAAGAACCTTACTCCTTCCTGAAAAACAAAGATTTTGCCTATTACAAAATTTTAAAATTGTGTAGTTATTGATTGGAAAGTACAATTCAATTACATTTTAATGTTAATTCAAAATCTACATGAACCCCCCAAAGGAGGTAATAGCTATCATAAAATCTTATTTAATTGAATTAATCTGAACTTCTACAGTTACCAGACCACCAACAGTATTCTAATAGTGATTCACCATTCATACACCAGCTTGTGCATTGGAAAGGATCTCCAGAATGCAATATACACAGTGCAATTACTTCACCTCTGCTGAAAAGAAATTTAGCAGGGATGAAGGGACACATCAACAGAACATCAGAAGGGACAACTTTGAAGTCCCAATCCAACAGTCCATTACTACTCAGAACAGTACATAAGGATAGCTTTATAACACACTGACTTAAACGGGGTATAAGCAGATGCTTAACTTGGACAAGGGAAGGGAAAAAATGATGCATGATGAAACTGGGTCCTGGAAACTGCTATTAAAAGCCAGCAGTTAGTAAGAAACACTGTAATCTAGCTACACTATTATCCATACATTGGTCTTAATTACCCTAAGCAAAGTTCCTGCATCTAAGTATGTCTGCAATTAAGTACTACAGAAATAGCTTCAATCATTTTGCTTGTTTGAACTTTTCATTAACAAAAGACAGATATTTCATAATGGCATTCACCGAGTATGTGAGTTTTAAATATTCCTCTACATTTGGAAAGGAATTCAAATTAGTGTGATATTGAAAATTCCCACTCCTCAGATTCAAATCAGCTGTATTAAAGTTCCCCTGTGCTGTAGCTCTAGTTGTTACAGCACAAATGCACTGCAGCAAGCAGATCACTTATACGGTACACAACTTCAAGACAAGAATACTTCCTGAAATAGCAAATGTTCATCTGTGTTGTTAGCACTGAAGAATATTTGTGATACACAGAGTAGTAAATGATTCTTTTCTATAATATTGGAAGTGGCTGGGGAGGTGGGAATAGGAAGTAACTGAGTATACTGACTCCTTGTTGCTGATTTGCTTGAAGGATCTCAGACACAGAGACTGCTAGACAGAGAGCCTGGCTCAAGTCTGTGTCATCATCTTTGAGGCCCAGCAAGCTGCTGCCGAAAAGACTGTGGTTGTCCTAATAAGGTAAGAGAGAAAAAAAAATAAATACCTGAAGTCATTTACTTTAAGACAAACTATATCCACCACGACACAAACATGAAGCCCACTACAAGCATATCTTATTCACACAGTCATCAATTTTTTTTCCAATTGAAATTTTCTGAAAGTCATGGAAAGGCCTCAACTTCTACTACAAACATGGTTGTTCACTCTGACCATATCAACATGATGAAATACCTCCACTTTTTGGTTTCTTTGGTTGTTTTTTTCCTTTCCCCAACAAATCTCACATACCTGTCTACATGCATCAGGGAAAGTACATACAGGCCAAAGGCATTCACTGAAGTATCTTAAGCAAGGAAGAACTGCAAAAAATAGTGGGGGTGATAAGGTGATAACAGTTTTTTATCTGCTAAGTGACTTTTTCCTGTTTGCTGTTGCAAGTACAGCTAGGACTGCTGTGCTGTCTACTATAACACCATTGTGTCAGTATGGCAGTTTTGCTTCATCATTTCTTGGAATAATCTGGTTTGCAAAACAAGGTCATCAGTCATAAAGACAGAATATTGCAGGGAAGCTTCTCTTTAACGTGTTTCACTTAACTTTATCTTTCAAATATGCTAACAGTAAATACCACCAGAGTAACACGAAAAAATTGTTTCAAAAGCATCACAATTAAACATTCAAAGTTACTGTCAAGCAGAAGCTTAAATAGTCACCAAAAAGAAGATAATTTCAAAATTACTTTGTTATTACCTTCCTGAAAGAAGATGGAGTTTTGCTACAGTAATATTGTGCCAAGGAAAATAGATCTTCTATATCCTCTAAATCGAGATTGGCTGGTGATGTTTCTAAAAATTCTAAGATATACAAAAGTGCACCATTATTTCAGGCATAGAAAACAAGCATCATACATTTTTTCACATGATAAAATAACTTATTTTTAATAAAGCATAACACAATTGAGTTTAATGATTAACAATGAATGTTGATCCCCACTCCAGTTGGAAAGAGAAGATATAGGAACAATTCTTTATCTATAGGAAACCTATGCTATTTGCTAGAAGTTCAGACTTTCTGTGCCAATTATTTTTACCACACTCTTACCTCTGTATAGTTTTAGCTTTCAGTTGCAATACTAAGTCAGCTGCCTCTTCTAAAGAGGGCTGACCAAGAGAATCCTATAAAAAAGAGTACTTAATCAGCAGTACTATTATATGTGCAGGCTGGTATAAGGGTGTAGTTCTGCAGAATACAGCAAAGATGTAAAATCCCAAGCATCTTCATTTTTAACTACTCGGACATTATTAATTATATTGTATTATGCCATGTAAAAATAAAACTACAAAGGCAGGTGAAATAGGCTCACAAGAAATTTAGCGTAACTTCTATAAACGCAGAAGAGGACAAGGCAAGAACAATGAAGCTTAATGCAAATGCATGCAAAATAATAATCTGGAAAATGCAACAAGTGCAATAGCTTTAAAAAGCAGCATTTGAAATCTGCTGTTTTGGACATTCCAAACAAAAGTATAAAACTAGGTGTGGGAGTGCTAGAAGGAAACACAAGAAAAGAATGTTAAGGATAAGGCAAAGTGATGCAGCAAAGGAATAGTAAGAAAGGAATTAGTGGGTGAGGGGATTCATTAATGAGAAAAATCAGTTATCAGTTATTTAGTAATAAATATTTCATAAATATTTCATATTTCACTAACAGCTATAAAAGACAAGTACTTACTTATAATTTCTTCTTTATCTGATTCTTGTGCTAAGATAATGTCTCTGAAAACAGTAAAGTCACAGGCATAGATTAAATCAGTAAAACTAAAATGAAACAAAATTGGACTAAAACTGTGTCAGTAGTTCTAATTAAGAATTAAACTATACACTTACTTTGCATTGACAAGAATGATTAACATTAAGAAGTAAATAAAGAATGGATCTGCTTGTTGTAGATATCCATCCCATATTGCCTGAGTGACTTCAGCTGAACAGTAATAGGAGAAGAGGCTTCCAAGCTAAAGATTTGGAAAATGGTGTGAGAAAAAGCAATAACCAGGAGCAATCTTATTAGGGCTAACATTTTTAACAGAGATATAAGATATCTAAAAGAAAATAAACCCCCCAAATTATGTTAAAACATACATTTGCACCATGTATTGAACTATGGTTCTACCTTCAAGAACAATTTTTATTACAAACATTACAGATTATCCATGAATAAACAAGCCTAGTGTGAAGGCCTATTTTACTCAATTGTATGTTGTCAGCCTTGCAAATTCAACCAGAGATAACGCAATTGAGCTGGAACACTGTTGTGCTCATAGCCACTGCTAAATAACAATTATACCAATTACACCAACCAGACAATTAATAAGAGAACATATTTACTCAACTAGCTTCGCAATTAGAATTTTGAAAGGATCCTGTAAACAACTTTTTTTTATTTTTCCACAGTAAAACCAAGCTAACTGAACATGGTTCCACATTAGTTTGACAACATCACTTACTTAGCATTACACTATGATGATTTATTGCTGAGTAATTAAACATTTGCAAGTAACAGAAAATTTTCACTAGCATTTAACAAACTGTTTCCTGTTCCCATTCAAAAATACATCCTTTCTGATACACAAAGTTCAAAGTGTGATAAAAGAAGAGGTAGGAAGGTAGAACCATACACGCCATTGCAATCACACTTAACACATATGCATACAGCTGGCTCTAGTGGAGCCTTACTGAACTTGCTGATGCATACAAATTCTGTATTGACAGAGCTACAGTTTTCCAAAGCTCACTATATGTTTTTAAACACTATCGTGGAACATTTCAACACTTCCTAGTATACTTTTATAACAAAAGGCAAGAAGTTCTATTCAATCTGGAGTCAAACACAACTGAAGACAAAACGTTGCTGAAAAACAAGGCAATGACAGGTTTATGAATGTTACTTATGTATTTCTACACATTGGAAATCCCTCTATACCAGGGGTGTCATACTCATGGCCTGTGGG
The DNA here is from genome assembly GCA_033558235.1 of Neomorphus geoffroyi. NCBI lineage: Eukaryota > Metazoa > Chordata > Aves > Cuculiformes > Neomorphidae > Neomorphus > Neomorphus geoffroyi. The sequence goes on from JAUMJM010000005.1 coordinate 85,407,745, forward strand.
CCGAATCTGGCCCTCCACTTTGTTTTATCTGGCCTGGCACCTTGTTTCTACCCAGCAGCAGCGCCAAGCTCCTTGGCCCCTATGCTCCTGCCAGTGTGCCAGTCACACGTGCAGCATGCAACACATGTTACGCTGCAGGAGCAGGAGAACAGCAGGAGCAGAAAGCTTGACACTCCTGCTCCATACCAAGTAAGTTTTGACAGGTGAAAGAAGGAATTCTAAGGTAATGCAATAATACAAAATGAGGATTAAGCTTTTTACTAAGTTTTTACAGCAGAAAGCATGATACTGAGCAGCTACACTAGCTCATTTTCCCACCCACTTTCAAAGGGAAGATTTTTTTCCTAATGAATCACTGAAGTTTTAATAAACAACTTCAAAGAAGTTTGTATTTACTACAAAAGAAAAGGCAGATTCAGTAGTAAAAAAGGTCCCTATTCTTCTTTTGAAGGCTGATGACTGGCAAAAGGCAGATTTTGAGAATATGGAAATTCTTCCTGGACACATTTTAATATTAAAATTGGTAGCAGCCTAAATAAAGAAATAATCTCTAATAAAAAACAAATACATACCTTGCAGTTTAATAATTGGTTTTAGTGTAATTTCTTTAACTCGAAGTACAAAAATTTTATAAAGCAAATAGGTATGAAAGAAGAGTCTACAAGAGTTCATGGGTCATAAAGTCTTTACTAGTTTACAGACTTTGCCTCTGCAAGCACTGTGGCATGATTTTGTATTGCATATACTAATTAGCATTGAAATATGAAAATTTTGCTGCTTTATGTTGTAGTCCTGCTACACAAACTTTATTAAAAATATGATTGAGCTAAGGGTCTTTATAACAACCTCCAACTCAAGGCAGTTTTGAAGTTAAGGTGAGCAGGAAATGACCAATTTTTTGACAGCTGTAAAATATCTGTGCCTAAATTTTAAAGGGCATAGCACCATATGAGACAAATACATCTATTAGCATGAAGTTTTTTTAAAATGATTAGTAATTTGACATTAAAAGACCTGTTAGGCTGGTGTTTATGCAAATTTACAACCACACAGCTGCCCACTATAAAAACTAACATCACTGATCCTTATTTTTTGAGTATGTCAGTTGCTCTCATTCTTACTTATTCCAAATACTTCCTAACATCAGTGGCTCAGCTGACACCCAGTACAATAAACAATCATGATAAGATCTCACACCTTATGCTAAATAACTGAAGACAAAAAGCTCACAGTATATTAAACATGCAATTTATTTTAATATATGCACTTCTACTCTCTTGTACTACTCTTCCATAAACTGAAATTTTAAGAGAAATTTATTCTTCATTATGTTTTCCTACTTTCACTTTATTACCCAGTTGAGTGCATAAGAGTCTGGAGTCATCTTCTTCGTATCAAGAAAGGAGCAGAGTTCAGGCTCATGGTATTGAAGAAGTAGTCTAAATAGATGAAATGGTCTTCCCTTCATAAAACAGTCCCTAAAAAGTAGCAGTGAAAATACTCATAAGCCTTCCCATAATATACCAGTTGTAACAGAGTAGCAATTCTTTATTAATTGTGATAGTATAGTTTCCTGTATTCTCAGGAACTGATCATGAAGTCAACTTGCTTCAAAAGTTAAAAGCAAACAAAAACAACAAAACCACCCCACTAACACTGTAAAGTTTATATATATTATTTATTTATTTTATATATTATTTATTATTTATTTATATATATTATTTATATATTAATGAGGCACAAGAAAGAATGAAACACTGCCAACACTTGATAGAGGAGTATTTTAAACAGATTTAAGTATCAAAACAAGGCTAACAAAGTATCAATGTTGTTAACTAAAACCAGAACTTAAATATAAATCATTCTAATATGGCAGCCAAGGGAAATTTAGAACATACTTATTTCATAAATGAGTAACAATTAAATGTCAACTCATCAAGTAGACTATAAAGGAGTATTGAAAATGAAGAAATAGCTGCTTAAAGACATAAGGAATAACGTAAGTAAACTTACGTTAAACTTACGACACACACATCTCCAAACACAATTATCACCCTAACTTTCTTAAACAAGGGTATGTCTATGGTGCTGAAATGAAAGCATTCACAGCAAATTACACATGAGGATTATGTCTTTTTTGACATTATGACAAGAACTCTAACTTTCCATTATGTTAACAGGACCAAAAGTGTGAAAAGAAAAATATTCTATTAATCAATTTAGCATATGAATCTAGACTTGTAAATTTACTGTTTGAATGGTTTATATAGTCAATTATTCCAGTCAGTCAGTCATTCTTTACCACCTTTTAACAACAAGAATGAATACATACCCAAAAATGCCCTTAAAAATAATCTTTCCGCATTTCTACCAACAGTGGAAAAACCTTATTGAGATATTTTTCTAAACTGTTTTGTTCAGCAACTTTTTATTTCTGGTACCTATCATAGTAATCAACCCTTAATAAATACCCAGATTTTTAAAAAACAAACATACAAAACCCAACCAATCAAACAAGTCCCCCCCCCCCAAAAAACAAAAAACCCCCCACTAATTAAGATTTGTGAATTCTTGTACCTATCCATTACTTCCTAAGCTAAAAGCCCTAAGCCCCATGGAGGCAGAAAGCTCAGCCCCTGGAAGGACTGGTAAGAAACAAAGGCAAAGGAAAAACAATTAAAAAAAAAAGGGTTTGCTAAACATAAATAAATTGCTATAGAAATTAATCTACATTGTACTGCAGAAGAAGGTATTTTGGTGTTTTAGTGGGTGCTGTGTTTTGGGGTTTTTTGGGTGTTGGTTTGCCAAAAAAAACAACAACAAAAATGGAAGCTATTTTCTACCCTCTGTTCGAGGCAACATTGATGTAATGTAAGTAGATGTTTCCTCACTTGCCACCTGGAATGAGACACAAATTCATTATTCATTTGCAGCTTTTTAATTAGTTTACTACCTTATAAGCTCTCACACAAATCACTGTCTACTCAACTGCATACTTGAGACGGTATTTTCTTCTACTTATGCCCCAAAGAATACTAATGTCCTAGGACTTCCATATAAACTGTTAATTTTGTATATTTCTGAAAACTCAACATTCCAGAGAAAAGGCAAGAGGGAAAGAGAGACAGGTAGCCACAGGACACTTCATACCAAAAGCCTTGAGAATAACTATTCCCAAGGGAAAACCAGCAAAACCTCCATCATCTAAAATAGCCTACTATGTGGGGGGGGTTTCCCTCATTCTTCCTTTGGGCTTGCTAGAGATGCTCTTTCGGGAAAAAAAAACAAACCAAAAAACAAATCCAAGAAGCAACATGGTCCAACAGATTACATTTCCCTCACCTGTCATCAATATTTAGTTAGAATAAATTCCCAATACTTTATGAGTTACAAAACATGAGAAAATGTGAAAAAGTATGTGATTTAAAAACCAAAAATAGCAAAAAGTTAAAAACTAAACTTATATGAAATGGTGACTATGGTCCAGCAGTCAAACATCAAATTGAGACCAAACCTGATCTAAGCAGAGGCCTTTCTATGCCTTTCATTTTCCCACTAAAAGAAAAAAACAAAACCAAAAAGAGAGAGGGAAACCAGTCTACCTGTCATTGCAATACCACTTAGATTCTTACAGAGAAACTCAAATACTAGATACTCTGAAAGCCTTCTGTGGTTGAAAATAAATGAGTTACTTGACCATAATGCCATGGTCCTCAAACAGTTCACGAAGCCCAACAGTATTTCAAATCAGCAACACACACAAGCTGAGTCAAGTGACGGGACCGAGAAATGTTTCCTGCCACAATACCAAACGTGCATTTCTCATATTAGAGGCACACATCCAGTCACTGGGCCAGAATCTCCTCTCCAGGAATCAGACTAAGATCTGTAGTTACAGACTATCCACATATTCATTCACAAGGTCTTAATTAGAAGACCCTGTCATGTCACTGGAGTATCATGGTGCTACTCCAACAGAAATAAATACTTTTTTAATGAGAGCATAACAACATAAAAAGCTCCAATTTCATATTCTAACTTAAAAAAATCATTTCAGTCCCAACTCAGTAGAACGCAGAGAAAACATCAACTATTTCTTTTGAGACTTAATTAGCGCTCATGAAGTACTTTGAAGTGACAGGGAAAGAATCATTTTAGATATCAAAAATGAAGGAAAGGAAAGAAAAAAATGTTTTCACATAATATATGTGAATTATGATAGAACCACAGAATCATCAAGGTTGGAAAAGATCACCAAGTCGCACTGTCAGCCCGACACCACCGTGCGTACTAAACCATGTCCTAAAGTGCCACATCTACATGTTTTTTGAACATCTTCAAGGATGGTGACTCCATCACTTCCCTGGGCAGCTGTGCCAGAGAATCACTGCTCTGTAAAGAAATTTTTCCTCATATCCAATCTAAACCTTCTCTGGCGCAACTTGTGACCATTTCCTCTCATCCTATCACTTGTTACTTAAGGAGAAGAGACCAGCACCCACCTCACCACAACCTCCTTTCAAGCAGTTGTAGACAGCAATAACATCTCCCCCTCAGCCGCCTTTTCTCCAGACCAAACAGCCCCAGTTCCCTCACCCACTCCTCATAAGACTTGTGCTCCAAACCCTTCAGTTAGTTCTAATTAGTTCCTAAAGAAGCATTTTTAACATTGCATGAAATGACAATATTCTTGAAAAGGTACATCAAGCCTACACCAGTCACATGATAACTCTTTACATCTTAAACCAACTCAAAAATTTTCTGGACTTCAAACTGACAGGTACTGAAAGACAGTTGAATTTATTATCCTACAAAGAAATCTGACAACTGTGCTACAAACAGTGCTACTCTAGTTGAAACGAACATGCGTATCCTTTCAGAAAATACTTTTAATGCAAATTGAAACAGTATACAGGCAAAAGAAAGAGTTTTACCTTGGAATGAACTTATTCATGATAGCATAAAAGCAGTTGTACAAGTCACTGCGTGGCAAACGAAGGTGCACCAGAGGTTTCAGAAGATGTATCCAGCCAAAGCAAGAACTGTATTTAACATTGCGTGACTTACAATAAAAAGTAATAACAGACTCAATATCCAGAAGTAATACTGACTTCTCCTCTTCCGGCATTGATAAATGCTCTGAAATAGGCACAATATAAACTGTATTAATGGTCTTTCAAAGAAATTGAATGTGATTATTTCATAGCACAACTGCACCAATAGAGATTGCTTGGGGGAAAAAAAAAAAAGCCAAACAAAAAAACCTAGCAGCTTGGAGTAACTGCTTACAGAAAGGCATCGAAAACACAAACGATTTTATAACCCCAGTAAGATAAGGCATTTAAATACTATTTAAATATGACAAGATTAAAGAAGTTCAGGTTTTCCAGGATCTTTATGAAACAGAGGCAGATTCTTTCAGTGTACAGAATGCCTCTGTCCTATCCTATACGTTGCATTCAGCACATAACTTATACTCAACTTGACAACAAATTCATTTGAATTTCAACACAGATCAACCCACAATGCATACCTCCAATTCCTCAAAAGCCTACTGACATGCGAATGTATAAAATACATTTTGAAATCAGCAAGGCTTACTGACTTAATTAAATTTCAGCAATAACATATAGATCACATTTTTTAATCTCTTAATTCACAGAAATTTTCCTAACAATAGTTTGAATTTGAGGTTGTTAGGGTGACTATAAAAAGAGAAACGGTTTCTTTACTTACAACTACACTTGGCTTTTCAATTTGATTTGGTACTGTTGCTAATCAGAAGACACACTATCCATGAACATGGAATCTCTTTATAATATAGTACTTTGTTTCAAATTCTTATAAAAGTTGGAAGGTATTGAAAAGTAAAGATGTCTCTCCTGTTTAAAGACAGACTTATTCTGAATCCGTAATTTATATTGTTGCATTTGCATGAAAACTGGCACAAAACTTTGGTACAAAACCAATTCTGTTATTAAGGTAGCATGCTAAACACTTCTTAAATACCATCATTATTGAGTTTCATACATACACAAAGCTTAGGTTTTCATTAGTTCCAAAGCATTTTTTTTTGCATTGACTCTTACTTAAAAGGCTGACGACACTTCAGAAAAAAAAAAAGTACTGACATCCACTTCACTTGAGGCTGTGAACTTAAGACATACTGAAATACGTCAACACCATACCACAAATTATTACTTCTTCCATGTGATGAAACTACTTAGCTTACTTACACTTAAATATAGAATCACAGAATTGTTTAAGTTGGAAAAGGCCTCTAAGACCATTGAGTCCAACCATAAACCTAACACTGCCAAGCCCACTATTAAACCATATCCCTAAACACCACATCTACCAGTAAATACCTCCAAGGATGGTGACTCAAATACCTCCCAGAGCAGCCTGTTCCAATGCTTGACAACCCTTTCAGTGAAGTTTTTCCTAATATCTAACCTAAGCCTCCCCTAGTGCAACTTGAGGCCATTCCCTCCCATCCTATTGCTAAATATACCAGTATTTATTATACAGATTGTAGTGAAACCTAAGTTCACACGATTTGCAGTTTAATATTAAACACCTCTACAGATGCTCAGTGAATAATCTAATACTAAATACACGTATGAATTACATATTTCAGAAATAAATTTGTTTTAATCCACTTAAATTATGTCAAATTTACTATAGCTAAGCTGACTTACAGTAAAAGAAGGAATAACCATGTTGTGTCCCGACAGGGGGAGGAAATGCCTACAGACTACATTAATGCAGCGGTATTAAATTTCTAGTAAACACTTTTCCCCCTCAGCTACAAGAAGCCCACTACTCTCATTACTGTTAATGAAAATCTATCACTGAAATCTTTAATACTTTCCTATCAAAGTCAGGCAATATTTGGCATTTCCTTTCCTCTACCTTTCAGGAAAATAAAATAGTACATAAAAGTCAAATGTCATCTGAAGATTGGAGACTACTTGCTTTGCCAAAACATCGAAATAGAGATATTTGATCCAATCCAAAATTGAAATCTCTATGTAACCTTCATTCTGAACTAAATTCAAATTTATTACTGTTGAGTATTGTTATATATTACAAGATATCTGCAATAAAGACAAAAGGAGAACTAACAGACATTGCATGTTATGAATACTAATTATGATTATCTTCCAGAAAAGATACTGTGATTAAAAGAACACAACGGAATTTTCCCCTCACCCTCTTTCCTTCACAGGACAGAGAAAGAAAGCAAACAAGCCCTACTAGATTCTAAAGCCAGAAAATGTGGAACTGCACTTTAAAAAGCAGTAGGTGCGTTCGTATGCATGCATGCATGCTTTAACTCCATTCTCAGCCTTAACTTACAATTGTGGAAGAATAAATTAAAGCATGACAGGTAATAAATTAGAAGATTCTCTTACTGATGCTGTCAGAAGTAATATCCTAATTTATAAGTCAGCACTGACTCTATCACTTGATCACTGATACTAATACTGCTGCATGGTGTCACGGATTTGGCCATTCTTGTGACGAATTGCCAACTAAATCTTGTAGCAGCTCCTTACAGAAATACTGGAATATCACTTCCTGTGTCCTAACAGCATCTTGCTTTCACAAATACAACCTTTCATTTTTGCTGAAAATACTACTAAAAAATACCTTGAAAAAATAGCCTTTAAAGTCCAAAATGTTTAATATATTTCTTCCTTTAGAGGTTATATGCATTTTGGCATTTTTCAGTACCAGTCAACAGACTATTAAAAACTTGAATACACTACAGAAAAAATGTCTAGTTTAAAACATAAAACTTGCTCAAAAATTGACAACTTTTCTCAACTCCTGAAACTTTCTTCCCACTTGGCTCTGACCATGCAAACTATCACTTACAAGCTAATTCTTCACACTGCCATGACGTCACCCATGTCAGAGTATAGGTAAGATACTACTGTTTCCTTCAAGTTCCTTCTAATTTTCTCTACCCTCTCATCCTCCTCCTCAACTCATTCAGGTTAATTAATTAAAATAACAAAGCCCTAAGACAACTGAAAGTACAGAAGAAGTTTCCATGTAGGTGATCTAAACATAATTCAACTTACCAATTAGCTCTTGGCAATCCTTATGAATTATACTCTGTTCTGGTAGGTCTAAAGAGCCATCCCAGGATGCCAGGCTGTCTCCCTTTCCTACAATATTAAGTGCAATCTGAAAACAAAAATAAAACACCCTCTAAACATTTTAGTATCCATTCACAGTTACCAAACTATTGAACTCAAAGAGGAAAAACAGCTGCATCAACATACATTATTATTAAAACTCCAGTACTACATCTTTCCTGTTTAGATGGATGATAATTAAATAATCTGCCTCAAATCAAACACAATTTCAAATATTTTCTGCTTCTCGATTTAAGCTTGTACTTACCTTCCAGACTTTGGCCCTCAGATCAGCAGGCAATTGCCTTCCTTGAATGATATTTCTCACAGTTTCAAGATCACAGCCTCCTTCCTCTAGTGCATCTGCAAGATCTTTTTCCCTATAATAATGACACAGAAAATGTTTATTAAAAATGAATTACACCATATTTTTCAATGTTATCTCTTAAATAGATGTAGATTTAAAGTCACTATCAGGCAAACCCCACACATATGCAAAGACATACTAGAAAACAATTTGTCAATTACTGAAAATAAATATTTGCAAAAAGTTATTTATTCTTTTATTTTTAAGGCCGCATGTTCAATTTCTAATTCCATTCAATTTACATATGAGAAAAATGAGCACTTGTGTTTGCTTTCATGAAGTGGCAATGTTGCAAAACATATCATAAAAATGCAAATTTGTAATTTACAAATTGAAATACATGACAAATTTTCACATGCACTGCATTCAAAGAAAACACCACACCTGAATTAGATGGCAGAGTACTTTTAAATAAAATACTACATGACTTGAAAAACAAAACTTATTTCGAAGATTTAGAACAGTCAGCTTTTAACCCCATGTTTCCCATCTTTCTACTTAACTCTAAAGTTCTAGTATTTTAAGTGTAGACACATGCACAAGACTGAATTAAAACTGAAAAGTTAGTAATAGTGTAGAAAGTATCAAAATACACAAATTCACAAGACAGAATCCAAAGAGAAATGATACTTTAAATTGCCACAGTAAGACAATAAAATTTCACAAGCACTACAGGTAATAAAGTACCCATTCAGAAATTATTACTTTACAATCTCTCTGATAACTTCTGCAGCCCGTTTCAACTGTTCCATGTCATCAACAATGAGAGAAAATTGCATCTGATGATTTCAGGAATTTCAGTATTATGTAGCACAGCAGTGGCAAAATACCAGATTCACTGGAAGAACAGTAACAGTGGCGATACACAGGCCCTGTAGGCAAAATTTATCCTTTACTCTATCCTCTTAACTATTCTCTTCTAGCTCTAAGAAAGGTTTTGCTTCATAGACCCGAGGAGTTAAGCACACAGCTGGGAGGTTTATAGCCAGAGCAAAACACGGAATGTGATTGTTTTTTCACAATTGATATTCAAGTACGAAGATGCATTCCTTGTGAACACCACATCTATTTATACATGTGTACTAACAGATGTTAAAGCATTATCAGAAGAATTTTCAATTAACCCACATCACCTACTATGTAGTCAATTCCATATGCCCATGGAAAAACCATGTCAGATGTTGAGATGTCTGTTTCTTTAATTTGCATATATCCACAACTAACTCAATGTAAAGCTTCTCAACTTTGGGCTTCTCAAAGCTTAACACACCCTGATTTTCTAAATATCATCCTTTTTGACGTTTCCAGCTTTGCAAAGTAAGCATTTGCCTTGCATTGTATCAGCCAGTTTCTTTGCCTGTACATTTTAGTCTAGACATTAGGAAGAATTTCTTTACTGAAAGAGTGATCAAGGATTGGAACAGGCTGCGCAGGGAGGTGGTGGAGTCACCATCTCTGGAGGTGTTTAAAAAACGGCTAGATGAGTTTCTTAGGGATGTGGTTTAGTAAGGACACAAGCATGGCTGGACTTGGTGATCCCAGAGGTCTCTTCCAACCTAGTGATTCTATGATTCTATGATTTGGTAGCACTTTAAATCACATTCCTAATAAACACTGAGGCACAACTAACCATCTGTTTTCAAGTAATTTTGCAAATTTGAATGAAAAAGTACAGTTTACAAAGACACTGACTTGCCTTGTATTCTTATATTTTTAGCATTAAAACAAAAATTCCAAAGACTACTTATAAAACTACAAGCTGCACGGGTGAATATGCTTTTCCTGAGACAGAAATGGGGATGGAAAAAATACACAAGCACACTTCTGTCACCTTCCCCTATCCTGCTGTCTGTGTATGTAACAATCAAGGCTGGAAAAATTAAAACACCAAATCAGTTTCCCTGAAATAATCTACAGGACATTTACACAAGGACTCCAAGCACTCAGCAGAATCGCAGGAATTCTGTGATGACCTAGCTTCAACAGAAGCCAACATAAAAAATCAGCTGAAGAGAGCTAGATGCTCTCAAATACATTGCAGGTTTCTGTGCACACTATGTATGACAAACAGTCTAGAGAGTAACAGATAGGCTTGAATTATAGCACACAAAATACAATCAGTCACTACAAATATTATCCAAGTATTGAACAGGTACATGGAAATGAATGCAACAGCCGCACACAAGTTGTATTTCAGGTGGAAAGGTCTTGAAGTGCAATACTGAAATTTCGTTTCTGAAGTGCAATACTTAAATTTTCTTTCTATGTCCTCTAAAGAAAATTATTTGGGAAAAAAAAGGTGTAATTTAATATACATAAAACAACACTTAAAAACACATCTACACAAATAACAAAAACACACCTTGCAAAGAATGTTTCACAGATCCACCAGTTACTTGTACCTAATATTCACAGTTTAACAAGCCGTGTATGGATTAACATAAAGATCAACTTCAACAAGTTACTTGCAAATGTTTGCTTCTTCTGTTTGTTTGATAATATATTGCTATTTGCAAATGCTTCTTTATAAGTACCATCATTAGCACTTTGTATGCTGTGGAGGTGACAGGCGAAAGCTAGCTTCACTGCATCACTTTAAAAAGTAAGGATCTGATACGCCCATCTCCCACAGGCAAACACTGTGATGTATTATCACATTGAGTTAAATGAAATAACAGCATGGGGGAAATTGTATTATTCTATTTATTATTTAACTAGCTCTTCTTTTCCTCCATCAACTCCTAAGACTGTTCACAGGCTAAAAGAGAGAAATCCTCAAAGATGAAGAAAAATTATCTTATACATATTATATTGACACTAACTTGCAACATACTATGAAAGGAATTTCGGTACCGTAAAATATTTGCACCAGCTTTGGTTTACCTTATATCAATCTGCACTACAAATACTCCAGCAAGCTGCTAGCAATCAGGATCCTTGTGTTTCATGAGTGAAGATCATCTAGAAAGCTTTCTCTTCATACACTTACTTTGAAAAGAATGCAGTACTTCCTTTTTAGGCAAACTCCTCTAGATCTGAACATCCTTCTTTCTGCTCTTCTGTGGCTCCACTGCCTAATTCTAGACTGTGGTGTCAAACTCACAGCCCATGGGCCGAATTTGGCCCTCCACCTTGTTTCTACCCAGCAGCAGTGCAGAGCTCCTTGCCCCTATGCTCCTGCCAGCATGCTGGTCACATGTGCAGCATGTGACGTGCGTTACAAGACAAGAGCAGGAGAACGGCAGAAGTCATGAGTTTGACACCCCTGCTCTAGACACTATTTGGTTAGATGTGTACAATTCCAGCCTACACCCAAGCCACGGCCTGAAAGGTTAATTCCCACAAAACACACTGTTCTAAATACCATAATGCATAATATTACTATTGGTGTATCTGGAGTAAACTTCCATACTTACAAGAAGGATCTCTGAAATTCATGCCAGTCCAACAACATATTATAATCAATAACCTTTGCAGATATTCAACAGGATTTTTTTAAAAGCAAAAGCAATTGAGATGTGAGAGTAAGCTGCAGGCAGAAAAAAACCTAATTTATCAACTGTTGGGACTTCAGCTTCACGTTCTTTTTAAGAAGTATTTCTTTTATTTATATGTTAGTTGGTAATACTTATAAATAGTAATTAACAGATTAAGAAATTGTGGAGATGTCAACAGCAGGGAAAAGACAGGAGAAAGTATTCTGATAAACTACAAAGGAAATCTGTATTAAGAAAACTGTAACCAATCAGTAGATTATAATGCCCAGAATGTATCTGCAAAAGTCAGCTCATTTGTCATTAGGAAAGACAGACAGCTTTGAACGACTTATTCCACGTCAAAGTGCATTTTTGGAAAAAACACCTCAAAAGTTTAAAGCTTTAATTTAAAATGGGCACACTTCTAATACTAATGTGCTATTTTCACAGCCCAACAGGTATCTATTATGTGTACCAAACGCATCTCCTTAAACACTTATCAGACCAAAACAAGATGATCACTCTTTTTCCATATACACTGAATCCACTACTACACACCTGTCTGTTAAAGATATTATTCAGTGGCTTATAAGAGGTTTAAAACACATACTCTCACTTAGATTATCCCCCTTACCAAACTGGTTCCCACTGAGCTGATCCTGGTATAATACTTGAAAAGCTTTGATTGATTTCTCCCTCACCACACAAGTGACACACTCATTGTAGCAGCACATGCTACACTCTAGCAGGCCACCACCATTTTCAGTGTAAGAACTACTATTTCTTGAACACCTTTTCACACGCCATTCCTGCTTTCCCTACACCAGAAGCAAGGCTGCTACCAGCTGAACCCCTGCCAAGAATATCACCAGCCTTAATTTCTACAGTCATTGTCTGCTAGGACAAACACATCCAGTCTGCAAGTTTTCAAGTACTGCAGCATGCAAAGAGATAGACAGGCGCATACATTGCAATGCTGGCATCAAAACTGTGAGGGCCACATGTACCTCTCCATTAGTGCTGGATTGGACTAATTTATCCTAATATATTTTAATTATTTTTGTTACTAGGAATGCAGAACTAAACTGCATTAAGCAAAGTACTTTACGTGAAGCTCACAACAGCATACAGTTTTTACAACATGTAGTAATCACAAACAAGCTTTACTTAAAAGAAAACTAGGCAAGTGAATAGTGCTTATAAACATTTCCAAAGTCAATGGCTAATATCAATTTATTTTTATAGTCATCATTCTGCCTTCCAGAGGAAAGAATATAAGCTTCCCACCACAGAAAATTACACATGTAAAAGCTTCCCCTGTTCCAGAATATGTTTTTATATAATCTAGTTATTCTGATACCTGCTTTTAATTTAGGATTCTCCTGACTACCAGTAAAAAGCCTCATCAAGAGCTATGTTAAATGAAAAGTAATGAGGAAACAAACAAGCAAAACAAAAAATCAGTCCCTCGTGTTTACTTCAAAATATCCATCATATTCAGAACACCATTGAATATTCTTATTTTCCAAAAGAATTTTGGAGAAAAACATTCATTCCCTGACATTTTTACCTCTAATTTTTCCTCAAGTGCATTAATTTCACATTTAACTGCAGAGGATTTTTTTGTTTGTATGTTTTCAGAAGAAATATCATGGCTCCAAGCACTAATAAGCCAGATTCTGTGCATAGAAAAAAGGATATATATGTATTAGTTTTGTCATCCTATTGGCTAAAACAGTTGGAGTGTATTTTGGGACCCATAAGATGAATTTTTCCAATACAAAGTTAAATGCATGGGAACAATTTCATCTGTGGTGAGAGTTATATTTAATTAGTTCAGGTATAGATATTAAAATAAAAATACTTGATCAAGTTCACTGAAGCTTGAGTATTAAACAAGCATCTGCAAAAAGGTTTTAGAAATAAATTAGTAACTATGTATATCTCTTATCTGTTTGAGAACATAAACAAGAAAAATTAAGTCCAAATCATTAATACACTTTGTAAATGAGGAGAAAAAAAATGTAACTTCCAACTACAAACATTTTACCTAATAACAGGCCAGCTTGTTTGTGTCTATATATTCTATTGACTCCAAGGATTGTAAGAACTAAAATTATGGTTAAAATAATCAAATAAATAGCCAAAAAAAAACCAACCCAAAAAAAGAAGAGAGAAATTAAGATTTGACAGCACAGCTTGAAAGCAGCCTGCCTCCTCTAGGTTTCACAGCATTCTTAGCTTTGGACACATATGTCTTCCAGCATCAAATATAATACAGTCAGCAATTCACAGATTAATTTTTGAGAATATGTGAAATATCTAAAAAGTATTTAATAAACAAGGTCTGACATTTTTTCTCAGTTTTAAGTCAAAAACATTGACAAACTTCCTGCATTTACTGAAGAAAAAGCTGAAAATCTCACCTTTCTATAACTCAATATATTAAGTTTTTGGGAGTGGGGAGTAGCTGGGTTTTTTAAATTGTATTGTACAGTGGCAAATTTCTCTGCTTTTTGTTAAATAAAATACCGAGCAGTCAATATGGACGTTGAGAGTTTTAATTCATCACTGGTTCTGCCCCTCCTCAGATCACACCAGCACTGCATGTCAAGTTGACAGAGGAAGAATAAAAAGAGCATTTTATGTTAATAAGTATACCTAGATTCTATAATATTCAAGGTGCTGTCACAGTCTCTGAACATAAAATTACACCTGCCTTTGAATCCCCCTAAGGAACTGAATACAGGATGGGGAATCAGCACTGCAAATTTCATTACCAACATAGTTCAGGTGTACACAGGCATCATTTTATGTTTTGGCTATGTTTTTTAAAACATGAAATGTTACTGCACAATCCTGTATACTTCAAAACTATGCTAATGTAGTAATTTACACCAAAAAGCTCAACTGGCACACACATATTATGGTTAGAAAAACCAACAACTGTTCAACAGCACTCAGATATGTACACAAGACAGCAGTTTAAATCAATAAATGAAGGAGAAAATATTTCACTGAAACCTGCTTTAAAAAAACACAACCAAAAACCAAACCAAACAAAACACAACAACAAAAATCAAAAAGCCATGTGAAATTGCTGAACAAGCAATAAGGAATACAACTTCAAGTTATTCACAGCGTACAGCTCTAGTAACAGGATGCATTCTGGCATATTAATGTAGCATTTATGCATGAACCCCTTCAACTGTTCCCATAAGGACTTACAAAATCTCTTCTAACAAACACTTCCAAGTTTGTCTTTTCTAGTAGTACCAGCTTATCAAATTCACTACAGTTATATTTTGAAGCCGCCAGTCAGAATGACAACAACACAGGCTGAGTCTCTAAATGTCTGGAAATTGCATTTGCGCATCATTCTTAACCAGGAATTTTAGCAATTTGTTGTGATCTGGGTGACTGTAATATTCTTTCAACATTAGTAATGAAAGAAGTTTGAAGTATTTTTTCAGGGATATGCAACAGGGATGCAACATGGTTCTTACTCAGTGTCCAGGTTTATATTTCAAAGTGTCAACACCACACTGTCAAAGACTCTCTCCTTAACTTTGTAATTTTATGTCCTAACAGTCAGGTCTGTACTTAGAAATAATGTTAATGCAACACTGTACCTATAGAAAATACTTAATAAATTTTGAAGCTCTAATTAAAAGTAAAAAAAAAAGGCTAAAAACCTACACCAATTGATTTTCTTTTGTTGGTAAATGATATTTAGTTGTTTTATCCAAGATCTGTATCTGTAGGATACCCATCTAGACAAAGAAGAGATAGGAGCTACACCTGCCTGTCTATCAATTTGGGCTTCTTTACAGTGAAGTAACTAAGCTGAAAGAAGGCTGAGCATAGGTAGCAAGAAACTTCAAATCCACCACACAAAAATAAAGGCTAGAAGTAAAAACATCAAGTTGGAAGTGATCATAAAAAGCAGTAGGCCATAAAAAGTAATTATTTGAAAAGTATGTACATCAAAAGGACAAAGAGCAATGCTGTGGCTCATAACAACAGGAAGCAATCATGCAATGCAGAAGTGCAATGAGAAAAACAAAGTGAAGACACACTGGAATGGAGACATGGGATGCAGTAAGAACAGCTTCAGTGCTTAAACACAACGTATATTTAAGCCTCAGCAATCTTAAGTGAATACACATGCAACAAATACTAAAATCACATCACTATTACCATGATCCTATAGGCTCCAGAAATAATCTCTATCCTGGAGGACTGATGTAAAATCCATTATAAGTAACAGCTATGCCAGAGGAGGGTGGCAAGCAAAATCATTCATAAAACAAGCAGGAACTTATCATCATTTTTGCTTCAGTAGGTACACAGAGAAAGAGGAACAAAGCAATTTCACTCTGATCAGACAGGTGCACACACCAAGCAGCTCCTTCTGCATATTCCAGTATCTGAAGGGGCAACAGGAAAGCTGTGGAGGGACTTTTTCAAAGGGCAAGTAGTGTAGGATGAGGGGGAAAGGCTTTAAACTATAAGGGGGAAGGATTCAGATTAGATATTAGGAAGAAATTCTTCACAATGAGAGTGGTGAGGTACTGGCATAGGTTGCCCAGGGATGTGGATGCCCCCTCCCTGGAGGTGTTCAAGGCCAGGTTGGACGTGGCCCTGAGCAGCCTGTTCTGGTAGGAGGTGTCCCTGCCCATAGCAGGGAGATTGGAATGGGGATGGGCTTTAAGGCCCTTCCAACACAAACCATTCTATGATTTTGTATTCAAGCTATCATATTAAACTGGAGCAGCTGCCCTGCTCCAGACTGGGCACGGCCAGAGGGTCGCCCCGTTTCACCCTCGTTCCGACGATTGCCCTTCCTCTTTCTGGACCAAGCTGCCAAGCGCCCGCAACCAGTTGCTCCGGGGCTCGACCCAGGCTCTTCCTGCGCTAGGGACACTGGGGACGGCCCCTTACCCGGGAATTTCCACACACACATTTCCAGGCCACAATGCCCCCGCCGAGCGGTTCGTAGCGGTGGGGTTGCCCTCGCCCCCACCTAACGCACAGCCCCGGCCCCACATCCGCACCGCAAGTATGGGGATCCCGAGGGAGAAGAGCGGCGACGTACAGGGGAGTTCAGTCACTCTCATCTACCGACCTTTCCCCGCTCTGAAGGGGTGGGAAGGGAGCGGGAGGAATCATAAAAGTGCCTGGTTGGAACAGACTTTTGAGATCATCGAGTCCACGTACCTGTTCACTACTAAACTACATCGCTGAGAAACTCATGCACCCGTCTTTTACAACCCTCCCAGGGATGGTGACTCCAGCACCTCCCAGGGCAGCTGTGCCAGTGTCTTCTTTCAGAGAAGAAATTTTTCCTAATATCCATCCAATCTGAACCTCCTTTGGCGCCACTTGCAGCTATTTCCTCTCGTCCTCTGTCACTCAGGAGAAGAGACCAGCACCCACCTAACTGCAACTACTTTCAGGCAGTTGCAGACACTGATGAGGCTCTCCCCTCAGCCTCCTCCTTCACTAAGCGAAACACTCCCAGTTCCCACAGCCACCTCTCAAAAGTCTTGTGCTCCAGCCCCTTCACTAGCTTTGTTGCCCTTCTCTGGACACGCTCCAGCACTTCAGTGCCCTTCTTGTACTGAAGGGCCCAAAACTTAACGGAGGATTCGAGGTGCGGTCTCACCAAGGCCGAGTATGGGGGCACAACCACTTCCCTGGGCCCGCTGGCCACACTGTTTCTGATACAGAAACACCTGGGTACCCCGCTGGCTCATGTTCAGCAGGCTGTTAAACAACAGCCCCAGGTCCTTCTCCTCCAGGTAGCTTTCTCTTCCCAAGCCTGTAGTGCTGCATGGCTTGGCTGTGTCCCAAGTGCAGAACTCGGCACTTGGTCTTGTTGAACCTCATCCTACTGGTCTCAACCCATCGATCCAGCCTGCCCAGATGCCTCTGCAGAGCCTCCCTAACCGCGAGCAGATTAACACTATCACCTAACACCAACACCCCCGTAACTCACCAGCTGCGCGGCAGCGCAGCCTCTTCCCCTTCCGCCATCGCTGTTGACGTGCCCGCTCGGCTCGGCCGTAAAACGCAGACGGGTGGTGTGTCGTTCGTCCGGCATCCCTCCTTCTCACGCGCGGACTCCCATCCCCGCCTGTCGTAGTGAGGGCGCCGGCTTTTGTCCCCACCCTGCCCGTGCTGTCGTGAAGTGAGGGCGCCTGCCGTAAAAAGGGAAAGGCTGGCAGAAGAGTAGAGCGGTGCCTGCGTGTACCTCTTGGCGCGGTTCGTTCAGCTGAGCCAGCGCCGGGGTCTCTGTGAGAAACGGGGCGAGCGGGGCCGCAGCGGTGGCTGTGGAAAAGCTGCGGTTCTAGGGTTTAAATCACAGAGTCGTTTCAGTTGGAAAAAAACATTAAGATCGAGTCCAAATGCAGACGCAACACCAAGTCCACCACTGAACTTGCCAAACTGACCCCTAAACCATGTCCTTAGGTGCCACATCTATCTGTCTTTTAAATACCTCCAGGGACGGTGACTCCACCACCTCCCTGGGCAGCTGTGCCAGTGCCTGACAGCCCTTTCAGAGACGAAATCTTTCCTAATATCCAATCTGAACCTCCCCTGGTGCCACTGAAGGCTATTTCCTCTTTCCCTGTCACTTAGGAGAAGAGAACAAAACCTACCTCACTACAACCTCCTTTCAGGCAGTTGTAGAGAGTGACAAGATCTCCCCTCTGCCTCCTTTTCTCCAAACGGCCCCAATTCCCTCAGCTACTTCTTGTAAGACTTGTGCTCCAGCCAGTTCAGCAGCTTCATTGCCCTTCTCTGGACACGCTCCAGGACCTCAGTGTCCTTTTTGTAGTCAGGGGCCCAAAACTGAACACAGGATTCAAGATGCAGCCTCACCAGTGCTGAGCACAGGGCCACAAGCACTTCCCTATTCCTGCTGGCCACACCATATTTGATACAAGCTGGGATGCTGTTGGCCTCCTTGGCCACTTGGGCACACTCCCCTACAGCCTGTATTGTTGCCAGGCTGTACTCCACAGGCTGGAAAGAAGATAAACCAGTGTTACACAGAACCCTCTTTCCAAGAGCTAAAGATCACCTGGCAGTGTTCAGTTAGCAACTCTGAGCAGAAAAACACTAAAGCATCGTCATGTTACTTACCCATCCACACCCTCAACGGGAAGAAAATAGTATACTTCTCCAAAAGTTCAGAAAAATTACTCAAGTAACTTACACATGGGATAACAGTGCCACATTATGATAAATCCACGTCCTTACATTTGCCAGGTTTGCTTCCACATCTTGCTTCAGGATGCGCTCCAGTAGCTAAACTTCCAGACCTCAAGCAGGATCTGCTCCTGAGAGGAGAAACAGGTGCATGCTGATCCCCCTGTGCCCCAGCAACCGTGAAAAGGCATCTGGAGGCAGCAAGCAGTCTTTTCCTGCACACGTTCATTTCTCAGGAAAGATTATATGAATAGACTGAATCAAGAAATTAAGTATTTTGCATCATGAAACCAGATTCAGGCAATTTAAAAAGTGAATATGGTGAAGGATAGAGTAAAATTTTAAATTCCTTTTCTCTTTTTCACCACTGCATCTATATTTTTCACTAAAAAAATGCCCCCCCACCTACAAATGCATTTTCATAGAATCATAGAATGATTTGGGTTGGAAGGAACCTTAAAACCCATCCCTTTCCAACCTCCCTGCCATAAGCAGGGATACCTCCTACCAGACCAGGCTGCTCAAGGCCCCATCCAACCTAGCCTTGAACACTTCTAGGGAGGAGGCAACCACAGCTTCCCTGGGCAACCTATGCCAGTGCCTCACCACCCTCATTGTGAAGAATTTCTTCCTAATCTGTAATCTAAATCTTCTTCCCCTTCCAATTTAAAGCCATTCACCCTCATTCTATGATTTTACATCCCTACTATTACTGCTTAGGAATAAATTTTATAATGTGTTCCTGAGGCATCATTTCCCCCCTGCCACCTGAACTAAAAGCAGGGTAGGTTGGGGGATAGGATGTGATGAGCGCTCAACCCACAGAGGAGGCAGAGGGAGGGAAAGGAATGGGGATACCCACAGAATCATAGAATGACCTGAGTTGGAAGGGGCCTACAAGGATTGTGGAGTCCAACTCCTGCTCCTGTATAGGACAGCTATGTGTCTGAGGGCATTGCCCCAAGTGCTTCTTGAATATTGTCAGGCTTGGAGCCGTGACTCCTTCCCTAGGGAGCTGTTCTAGTGTTCCACCACCCTCTGGGGGAAGAACTTCCTGCCATTCCCCCGGGTCCTATCATTAGTCACTAGACAGAAGAGCTCAGCACCTGCTCCTCGGCCTCCCCTAGTGAAGAAGCAGTGAACTGCGATGGAACCTCCCGCTCAGACTTCTCCAGGCTGAACAGATCAAGTGACTTCAGCCGCTCCTCACACGACTTTCCCTCTAAACCCCTCACCAGCTCTGGACGCTCTCCAGTAGCTTGAGATCATTCTTATGCTGCGGCACCCAAAACTGGTGGTGGTTTTCCACTTTGATTTCCCACCCGCGAGCACTTTTGACAAAATGGATCAAGTTGATTACTGTGAAACATTAACCGCTAGTGCCACACCAGTGGGGAGCAGAGCGGGACGATTCTCTGCCTGGCCCGGCTGGCCACGTCGTGCCGGATGTACTCCAAGACACCACTCTCCCTTCCGGCTGCCAGAGTACTGCTGGCTCACGGTCCCGGCCACCAGGCGGGCGGTGCTAGCGCGCAGGCGCGGCCCCTGGCGGTGGGAGCTACAAGAGCCCCGCCCTGCCTTCACCGCGTGGTGGCAGCAGGGGTGGGAGTAGTATAAGCATGGGAGACACGTTAGAGGAGCTGTGGTGGGAGACTTCAGTCAGGACGAGCAGCACTCCAGGTACTCCTCTCCTAGAGCCCACTCCTCACGCTGGGCTTCATATACCCTTCCTGCAGGATAGCCCCCTCTTCCCCGCCGCCCTTTTTCCCGCCCTTCCTTTTTTTTTTTTTTTTCCCTCCCCCACTTCTCCCCTCCATCCAGCCTCCTAGCATTTCCTTTCTCCGCGTTTAATTTACTTCTGATTTTTCCTTTCCCCCTCGCTTGTTTTCTTCCTGTGCATGTTTTACCCTGTGTGCTGCCCATGGTTTTTCTGCTGGTAAACAAACAAGGTCTCATCTTTGCTCCGTCAGACCTGGGATGGTTTAGAGGGTGAAGCGGCAAGCGAAAATGTCAGCACTTAAGGAACAACAGGACCCCCCACTCAGCAAAAATGCATTTAAGCGAATTTTAAAAAGCAGAGGGGGAGAGAGGAAGAAAACAGCTGGCTTTGAGTTCAGAACTCAACTGTCTCCTGCGTTCATAGGTTTATATGAGATATTAGGAAGAAATTCTTTCCTGTGAGGGTCGTGAGGCACTGGCACAGGTTGCCTAGAGAAGTCGTGAATGCCCCACCCCGGAGGTGTTCAGGGCCAGGTTGGATGTGGCTTTGAAAAACCTGATCTAGTGGGAGGTGTTTCAGCTCATAGCACGTGGGTTGTAAATAGATGATTTTTCAGGTCCCTTCAAACCCAAACCATTCTATGATCCCATGATAATTGGGATAATGTTGGTTTAAGAGATATAAGAACATGATGGGGGGTGGGAACTGGATGATCATTAAGGTCTCTTCCAACCCAAACCATCCTATGATTCTATGATTCTAAACGGTATTTTCTTCCAAACTAGGCTGCTTTGATGAAAGGATGCAACATGATGTGTGTTTATTGCCATTGCTGATGTGAAGTTCTCACAGTTCTGAAAGGCCTTGGAAACGGCCTATGGAGGGAAAAATATCTCTGGTACTTGAAAAGTATCACCCATATGCTCACTGGCATGTCTCACATAACCCCTACCATGTGTTACTGTAAACCTGCAGGAGTTAAAGCGCTTTTCTCCAGCCATTGCTTTTTAGAGCATAATCCTAGGATTGATTTGCCTCTTTCCTGATGTTTATATTATCTGGCTCTTACACTTGGGTTTTATCAATGTGTCTTAAAGCACTTTAGAGCCTGTAATTGCATCTGTAATGTTGAGATTTAATGTAGTCATTCAGGTAGATCTAGGCAACTAAAATAATTTTAAGACTTTATAGTGCCCTGTTTTATGTTGTTTGTTTGTTTGTTTTTTAAATGATGTTTTTTAAATATCTATTTATCTATCTATCTATAATATTGGTAAGAGTTGGGAGTTATTTGCATCTCTGGGAAGAATCCATATCTTCCAGTGTCTTGACAATGATTACTTATTTCCTGTGGAAAAAAGATGTTGAGAGGGAGCAATATAAAAATTGTATGTATGTAATAAAGAGGGGTCTTAAGCCCTGTTTGTTAGGAATTTTTCATTCAGGAGTGCTAAATATCTTAGAAGACTACCTGCTAACCTGTTTTGCCAACCAGAGGTTTCATTTGAGGTGGGTTGGTAAGCTGGTATTTACCTTGTCAGCTTTCCTTTACAAAGTGAATACAAAACAGCACTTGGATGATAAAATTTTGACACAATGGATGAACCATCTGACTTTGAAATGAGACTATGCATCTCAACTTTTCTGGTATGTAAAACTCCTTAGAATTTTAACAATTTCATTGTTGAGCTACTAAAATAATTCAAATGGGAGGGAATCTCTGGAGGTATCTAATCCAGCCTATGCTTAAAAGCAATATATGCGCTTTATTCCAAGTATGTTCTCTGTATATATTATGAGTAATGATTACAGTTGAGTGTTGTGCATACCATGTACTCTGCTGTCCACATCCCACTCACGTAAACTTGTTGGCAGGATCATTACGTGGAGCCTGTTGTCTTAAGTTAACATAAGCTGTCAGTAAAGTACGAAGAACTTGTTACTTTTATTTTGTGTAGCTATTTTTCATGCAAAACAGATATAAGATCAAAGTTTAATTTGTACTGCATCTTGTGGATAATGTAAAATGCTTTGAAATCATTTGATATGAAAGAGGAAATCAGGGTTTACAATGTAAGCAGCAATACAGGAAAATCACTTCCCATTAGTGAGCATTTTGACAAACTTGATCAAGTTTATTGCTTTGAAACATCAGGTTTTGTTAAAAAAAGTTGACTGTCCAACTTCATTTGCTGATGTATTTCAAAAAAGCATCTGCCACAACTGTAGGTGCAAAGCGGAAGAGTTAAAAATGTACTTTTAGAATAGTAATCTTTTGCAAAATCCTTTAAGACTAGCCCTGGAATAAATGCTAACCAATGATATCTTTTTAATAATTCTGGCCTCAAAAGTGTTGTAGATTTTACTAACTTGTAGTTAAAAGAGGCTTCTTTTAAGGTGAAGTATATGAGAGATGTTCAGACTCAGAGTGTATGAAAATATATATATACTACTATATGGATATATAAGTAATTCTTAATTTGCTTTTGGCTACATCTTTGGAAATTGTTATTTTATAATCTATATTAAAGATTAAAAGTAGTTACTGTCACTATGAGACATGAATGTTTATCCCGCTGCAGTTGGTTTATAGATGAAAACAAATAAAACAACAAGAAGACCCCTGAAAGGATTAGGCATCCATTTACCTTGTCACATGACACAAACTAAAGAATCTTGCTCAATAACTTCTTCAGCAAACCTTTAACTTTGAGAGGAGGTTTGTGGAGGGAGTGGTTAGAAATGATTGTTTAGTTCTCAGTGGTGGTGTTTAGTGTTACACAAGTCCCAAGTCATTTAACTGCAGAGCTTCCTTTCCTCCCTTTCTGATTCGTGCTGTGTCTGATCTTGAATGTGATTTTTATATTTCATTCAGAAGGAGAGGATAAGGAGTACTAAGGAGTTTGTTTAGTACTGGTGAAAGACATCGAGTTTTTTCTTTTCTCTCCACGAACAGAAAGAGCACTTCTCACAGCACTGTAAATATCTGTGTCTTGCCTGAAGCAAGCATGCCACATCTCCTGAGAAATTTGTGGGAGAGATGAACTTAGTTTTTCAGAAATTCTTCCAGTTTACTCCTTTTATGTTACCACTCTTTGTCTTTCATTCTCTATGCTTTTTTTGTCTCTGTTAATCTCATAGGAGTGTAGTATCCTTATTTGTCAGTTTGTTTAAATCCTAAAGTAAATGCCAATGCGGGCCATGTCCCTCATAGGTAGAAATGAATTATGTCATTTGAAGACATGAGCAGAAGACAGGGAAGCTCTTCTATTTCAGCGGTACAGGTAGGTGAGAAGTATAAAACGGTACTGTAGATATCAGTACTTGTGGGGTCTTTTGTGTGCTCTGAAGCAAAAGATGCTATTATAGTTCTTTTCTTTTACCAGAAGTGTTCTTTTCTTTCTGTAGACAGGCAGTGAAGGGTGTCAAATAGCATCAATTTTTAATATGTGATTTGCAACTTCTGAGAAGTGGGCTGTTTGTTGTAGCATATTCAGTGGGAGTTTTGTGCTTGATCAGATCTGAGATCTGTTGGCAGTTCGGGGTTTTTTTGGCTCATCTCTGAGTTGGTGGCCCTTCTGGTGAAACTTCTTTCTGTGCTGAAGGTCTCTCTGAGCACGCTAAGTCGACAGCTGCTTTTTGAAATCCGTGTTTTGTTTCTTTGTTTTTACATACACTTGTTCTGCAAGTTGCAGAACATATAATGAAGTGCTTCTGTGAACTTAATTTGGATATGAGAACACATAACATGGAAACTCTGAACTTCATAGTTACCTGCAGATTTAGTGAGTGAAATCTGAAATCTTCTTAATGTGAAAGAGTCATTTTTGCCAATGGTCTTGTGTCTTGTAAGACACAAGCTGAAATAATTTTTCAGTAGGCTGATCTTTTTAAACTTTTCCTGGTTTTAAGTATTCTTAGAAAATTTCTTGTGGAACTGTTGAGGGAGGCGTAAGTTTCTGTTGTGGGTTTGCAAAAATAATCCCATAGTAGTGCTAATGTGTTGTACTGTCTCAGTGGTTAAGTTAAACTTTTAGCTGTGAAATAAAAGGGGAAAAAATGCGTAACTGAATGCATCAAAATATCTTGGCTTCAGCAAAACGATTGCAATTCTGGCTACAGCACTGTAATCACCACCAGCTTTTGCTTTATTTAGGAATTAAGATTTGGCAGTTCTTAAAGAAAGATCTATGTGAAAGGAGTTTTCTCACAAATTATCAGTTGAGCTGTTTATGGAATGCACTCTGGAGGGGAAGAAGAATTAGTGTGACATTAATACCAGGGAAATAAATTAATTTTTATATTTCAAAACAGTAACTGGTGTTAGTTGCTATTACAGGATTTCTGTGGGAGGTTCCTTGCAGTAGTAGTATCTTGATAGTTTTACCTTTCTGAAGTGGAACAGTGAGAAATTTTCTTGTCAGAGCAACAACTGCTGTTTTTCAGAAAATTTTAAACAACGAACCTGGAATCTCTTCTAATGTTTTGATATTTTTTGTATGTTGGCTGAAAGGAAACTTCAAGTGATTTTATTTTTTTTAAAGAAGTTATGCTTTAAGAAAAGCAAAAAAGCAAATTCTCTCATGGGTGAACTAGAACTACTTGTGCAAAGAGTTAGTTGGTTAAAACTTTTCAAAGTTATGATGGCAGTTACCTATTTAACTTGAATGTGAGCAGGAAGGGCAAAGTTGTGGGGCAATGCAAGAACAAACTTGGACTTCTATAGAAGTCACAAGTTACTGTTAAGCTTGACACAAATTTTGAGTTTGACTGTTGTTTGATGTTCTGTGGTTGGTGACTGTTAGCATGCTGACCGTGTGGATGGTTTCAGAGTTTTTCGCCAATGGAAACAATTATTTTTGAGATGGAGATTGCATAAATCCATTTTAATGCCATAGATCATGGAACATTTTTTACCTTCTCCCTCTGCTTTGAAGACAGGTTTTAGTCACAGTCCTTATAATGCGTAGCTTTCCAGAACTGCTGTCTTGTAGTGGTTTGTTGAGATGTCCAGCAGCAATTTTGACAGGTATTTTGGTTGTGCTTGTAGGCTTCGGTTTGGGGATCCGAGTTGGGATTGAATGATGGAACGCATCAGTAATCTTGAAATAAATCAAGAAAAAGTAATGCATTAGGGAGGAGAGATGTTTGTATATCATCCTTTCATAAAACTAATTTAAAACTATCTATCTGAACTTGGTAATGGGAGTGTAGCTTTACTTTTAGCTTATCCTACTTAATTGGTAAATATCAAAGGATCTGGAGTAGAAATAAGAGGGCTATTCTGTCAGCCCTCTGACTATGGCAGGAGCCCTAGGGGCTGAGTGTTACAGTGCAAAGGCTGTGAACTGTGCAACTTTCCTGTGTGAGTAATCAGAGAATTTCCATATGCACAGGCAAGTCTTGATTCAGTCCTGAGTAGCAGGCAATACTAGCTCATACTTTACTGTGAGAGATCCATTCTTTGAAAGTGACTGCAGTGTACACAGAAGGAATGTATTCATGGGAGAGAACTCTCTCCAGAATCCATCATAGTCATATTTAATCGCAAAGAAATAAATAGAAAAAAATGAAGAATTAAAATGAGCACTGGAAAGGGGTGGAGATCTATAAAGGCAAGGACATCATTTGGAATAATATATTGTACCATATTAGGAACTAGGGTTAAAGATGCGCTACCCATCAGAAAGGCTTTTAATATCACAAGCCTTATTATACGTGGTTAAGCAACAGAGTAAAAGAAGTTCACTGAAGTTTGTTTGGTTTTTTTTTTTTTTTTTTTTTTTTAAAAAAAACCACCATAAAATGGGAATGGTGTTCAAATGAGGACAATAGAAAACAGTATAGTATAGAAACTCTAGTGAATTAAGTATGAATAACAATGAGCTTGATCAGAACAAGTTTTGAGAAACAAATTCCCAGTGGCCATAAAAGCCTGCCTGAAGTAAGTATTTAGGGTTTTTTGTTTTTTTTTTGTTTTTTTTTAATATCAGAATTCAAAAGTCTGTCATTTGGTGGAGTTAGCTGTATATGACAGGAGTTCTCAGAAGGATAAAGCTGAGTCAACAGCAAACCTTTGTGAGTGTTTGTTTTGGAGGAATTTGGAGAAAGATTGCACATCACAGATGGATCACAAGTAAGGAAAAAAGCAGCCTGGGTTAAATGAAATTTGTGAACAATGAGGTGGAAAAGCAACCATCTCTCAGACCAATGTGGTATTTTTCCAAGAATTCTGAAGGAGATGATTTTTCAAATTGCTGAATCCTTATTAGTGGTGTGCAATCTGCTGGTGATGCTAGGGAGATGTGGTGCCACTTTAAGGGTAAAGCATCACAGAAGATTCGTAAGTATAACTGCTGAACTGATCAAACTGTAGATATAATAATAATAATAAGGAATAGCACGTTTACCCACATGGTTACAAATTTTGCTATGGAAACACACTTCTTGTTGAGGATAATATTCAAGTACGTGTTAGTCATATATTTTTATGTACGTATATGGTATCAGATTGTCTAATAATGAATTAGGCAGTGTCTGGGAATGTTCCCAGGCACTGGAACTGTTAAATTGTCAATAGTATTGAATTGTTTGAATGGTCTGGTACTCTGGAAAAGTTCTGAGGTGTAGCTTGGGAGTTGGCCCAGATGAGGATTCATCTTAAGTTGGTACTTTGTATCTGGCTGGGCTGTTTTGAAGGTTCAGGAAGATTTTTGTAGTTTGGTTGACCCATGTCTGAGGGACAGATGTAGGTGTCTTTAACTTACTATTATAGATGTGACCATGTTATATTATGATTTTTAAAAAAACCCAACATGATAATTGTCTCCAACAAAAGAATCTTGGGAGAGCAAAGGTTCTGTGGAAAAAGAAGGAAGATCTCATGGTTAAAAAGTGGCAAGTGGATAAGAAGCAGAGCATGTAGCTAGTTTTCATAATATAGTGGAGATACTATCTGTGTCTCACAGAGACCTGATATTCGACATATTTATAAACTGCATGGGAAAGAGCATTAGTACTCACATGGTGATATTTGTGTACAGTATAAAACGAAGGGTATTAGAAAAAAGAGCTGACACTAAATCATGGTGTTGAGTAACAAGATGATAAAAATGTGTGTCAGTTCAGTGTTAACAGTGTTAATTTGCATGCAGTAGTAAATATGACATTCATTGTCACTCAGAACACAGATCCTGGAGTCCCTGTAAACGGTCCTCATTGCTCAGCAACTGGCAATTGTAAACAGGTAGCAGGCATGTTAGGAATTAATAGGAAAAGAATAGAAGAAAACAAACACCAGTATTTTTAGCGTAAAAATCCCTAGCATGCCTACATTGTGGATGGCAGCAGTTTGCCTGAACAGTTCAGTAGAAGGTATGGCAAAATGCGGAAAAAGGTGGTAAAGATGATCAGTTACCGTATGGCTTCTCCTTGAAGATTGTCAAGGTACACTAAAACTTTTCAGGTTTGGAAAAGAGATTGTGGAGAGAAAGCAACAACAGAAGAAACTTAGCATTATGGTGGATGGGCAGTTCTCTCTAATAACATGCTTGAGAGGGCATCCACTGAACAAGTAAAGTAAAGACTTTATTTTCCCATGTTAATGAGCTATGAAAGTCAGTGGGATAGACAGTTCTTAAGGTGATGGTATAAATTGGTTTGGAGAGAGTTCGGTCTGATTCATGGCATCCGTCAAGGACTGCTAATCACAAAGATGTGACTTAGATTTCAGCTGTGGGATAGCCATATGCTGTAAACTGCTAGAGGCTGGGTTTATTATTCTGTTTGCCTGGAACTTAATGGTTGGGGTTTTTTGTTTGTTTGTTTTTTTGGTTTTTTTTTTTGTTTTTTTTCACAAATATTTGCCACTGGTCAGTACCAAAGATGGATGCATAGATCCTAGGTCTGAATGTATATAACGAATTTCATTTTCAAAATCAGGAAGTTTGAATTTGTGGCTTTTTTAAAAAAGTACATGGAGAAGGGTAAGAGTTTGGCTTTGAAAGGAAGGGAAAAGGAGATGCATTTTTTCTTAGCTCTGTGTTCCTTTAAGGTTTTATCTCTAGGTGGCAGCAAAGTTTTTCTTTTGTACTGCATCACATGTTTCTTCTGAAACTTGCAGTTAAATGCTGAATTATCAGGATGCATTTTCATGGTAGACTTTAATGTTAGCATTCATATTGTTAGTATGCAAAGGGAAAAACAACCAATCAAACAGAGAAAAAGCATTTTGCTTCAATTACTGACAGCACTGTGTTAAGAAAGAAGGGGTGATGTTGAAGGAGATAATTGTAATTACCACTATGTGATTTTCCTTGAATACTAAGTTGAAAGAGATTGCTTTCAGACTATGTAGTATGGCCTGATAGATGATACACAGTATCGAGAATGAAATGTTTGGGTGGGCTGTTCCAGGCAGTGCTACTGTCTGATGTAAATTTAGAGATGATAGTACAAAACGCCGCAGTTTCCTAACTGTAAAAATAATTAGGTTAGGCATAATTTACTAAGCATATTGAGATGAACAGGTAAAAATATTTATGTAAAGTCTTGCATGCTAAAGTGTGATTGTATTTCTAAGAGTTGTGGATGGTTTTTTTATTATTATTTTTTGTGAAGTGTTCCAATTCAGAAGTTCCATAGGATACAAAGGTATTGGAGGATTCTGTCTGTAGTTGATTGCATAGCAATATATTTGTAGACCCAGGTTTTTACAGGTTTTCTGTATCTAACTGGTATTCAGGTGCTAAGGTCATCTTAAATCTGTCGGAACTCAGGTGTGAAAATACCCCTGTGCTCTGGCTTATGGTTTTCACCAGCTTCCAGCTCATTTAAACTGCCATTTACAGTATGGCCTTCTGAGCTATCGGATTTTGTTTCAAGCAAAAAATGGTGGTCTGTTTTGCACTTCTGAATGGCAGCATTGAATACATCTAAATTACTATCACTTAGTGCTGAGAGCTGCATTATAACTGATAACTTTTGGTCTACTTGCAGTGTTTGTATTGCTGTCCTTTGTGTTTACTTATAACCACAAAAACTGAATTGATGAAAGTCCTGGCATAGGCTCAAACTTGAGGCTAGCAGTTGTATTACAGGGTTAATTCCTATGCAAATAAACAATACTGGTGTCAAGTTTCTGTTCCAGGACAGCTAGACTTACACTTCAATGATTGTACCAATTCAACTGTATAACTGTAACTTCTGTTTTAGGCAGGAATTTAGCAGACTGTCTGTCTAGTTGTCTTCCTCCTCATTCAGCACTTAAAAATGGGTTTCTTTTTCATCGTTCCTGATATAAATTATAGAGAGGAAAGGCTGTATAACTGAAGTGTCAGTAAAGGTTTTCCTTAAATTTAACTTATTGAGTTTAATAACGTGTAGCTCGATCAAGGACTAAACATCGTTTATCTTTTAAAACCTAGTACTTGTCGAACTGTGAATCTCAGATATGAGTTGTAAAAAGAACATTTTGGGTCAGTTGACTAGATCAGTGCTTAAGCTGCTGTAAGATGTACCTGTGAAGAGGAAATAGCATCATGTGGGAATTGTTTGGAAAGCACTCGGAAGTAACTGTATATCAAGTTCTGCATTGGTTTATTTGTATATGTACTGAAAATTCTTGTGCAGTCCTCTTAATTCCTTCTCTACTACTTAGTGTACAGGCATGTGAGCAGGTGCATTGGCTATGGCATGCCTGTGTGTTGGGTTGTCTGGTTTTGGGCAGACCTGAATGAAGAAAACTCTGTATATAGACTTTGGTGGGCTTTCTCAATTTGATTTTTAGCTCTTATCAATATATGGAAAGTCTGTGCTCACTAAGAATCTCTTCAAAAGTACGTGCCCTTTCTACCAGTTCATTTTTTCCTTCAAGATGAATGGTTTTCAGTCTCTCTTTCCTTTTTTTTTTTTTTTTTTTTTTTTAAATGCTCATTTGTATTCTGAATTTGCTGGCTCTGTGTTCATCATTGCTGTTTACTTCTGGCTCCTTGAGTTCCCAGCTGCAGGCCACTTTTTATACTTGCTGTCTTTCCAAGTGATAGGAGAAATAGTAAGGTATGAGAAATGAAGCTGAGCTGCTTTTCGTGTTCTGCAGAGCTCTTGTGAGTTCTCACCAATGCTCTAAAAAAAAAAAAAAAAAAAAAAAAAAAAAAAAAAAAAACAAAAAAAAAACAAAACAAACAAAAAACAAAACCAAAACCCTAGAAAGTTACCCAGGAGCTACCTGTCTGAGTAGTTGTGTCATTTTCCTTTACTTACTGTGTTGAAACACAGTTCAGTAAATATCTGCGAATAATTACTGCAGCATCAAAAACAACCAGCCACAAAGACAGTAAACTAACCACATTTCTGAAATGAGAAGATTGTCGTATGTCTGTAAATACAACATTGTTATATTAGTTCAAGGTGTTGAGCTCAAAAAACCCCAAAGTTTTTGTCGGTAGTGCTTATGGTTGTAGAAAGCAATTAAAGCAATGATCCAAGAATCAAGAAACTGCAGTTTTGTTAGGATCTTAACTTTCTCAGTTTTAAATTAACTTCTGAAATAGATGCCAATCACTTGTAATAAGAATTGTCAGGAGAAAGGGTGTTAGTGTAGGAACTCATGCACAATGACTGTATTCGTTATTTCACAGTGAATGACAGCAGGGATGGGACAAACACTGCATGGGTAACAATTGTGGAATTTTCACATATAACGTTAAAATAGCCTTTAATTTCAGGAAGTCAACAGTAAAAGCATGCTCTGAAATACCAGGATACATATTCCATACACAGGTTTGTTTATTTTTTTCCTGAGCCATCAGGTATTTTACAGTTCAATGCTGGCTTTCTGGGGAGTGGGCTAAGGCAAGTGTGTATGGGGGCATCAAGGAGAAAAAATATGTCTGTTTATGAACTATTCAAGTACTTTTCCTGCCTTTGGTCCTCTTCAGGTATGATGTATGCTTTGCTTCCTATTTTAACTGTATTCAATTAAACAGGGGGAGCATGTAGTACTTCTGTTTTTAAGTTTTCTTGTTTACCTTTCTACAGTCATTGTAAAACTTGATCTAGGAGAAATAACTCTAGAGATGGTTCCTTCTTAATGCTTACATTTTTAGTTTAAGAAATTTGAGCATCAGAGAATATCATTTCAACTTTAGTGAAAATGGCTAGGATATGATTCTGTAGATCCTTTACACGAAAGTCCACATATCTGTATGTGCACAAACATGGCCAGACTTTAGTTTGTTCCTGGATGGTTTGAATGCAGTCAGAACATAAGCCAGGTCTGCAAGTGAGAATGAGTTAAGATTAAGTGATAAACTTGAATATTCCCTTTGGTCTACAAACAAGACAGATTTAGCTGAAAATTCTCCTCAACCGCACAGGGCATTTGGATCTTTCCTTTTCTTTCACTAGGTCCTAACATCTGTCCTCTAGGAATACAGAGGAGAACTCTCAGATGCTGTGCATTTCCTTTTATATAATCCACTTCTGTGTGTGACTATTTTGAGATGTGTAAGCAGGAGCAGTATAAATAATCTTTATACTTACTAACGTTACTAAGACCTTAGCCAGACTGTCATCGGGCTTGGGGCACTGCATTATCACAGGATTATAAACAGCTCTGAAGAGGGAAAATGATTTAGTTATTTGTGCAGTTGTAGTAGTTGAGCTATTAAGCATGAGAGCAACTGTGTTTGTTTAATCTCGAGAAAACAGAACTGAGGACAGGCATTATAATTGTCTTCTAATATGTAAGAGTCTGCTGCAGAGAAAATAGTTTTCCAAGACCATTGGAGGGATAGGAAAGTGCATACTGGTTTACAGTTTTAGCAAAGGAAATTTACTTTAGAAACTAGCAAGCTTTTTAATGGCAAGGATATTTCAGCCCTGTTTTAGATTCCTGGGATAACTGTGAAGCTGTCATTTCAGAAGGTCAGGGTGAACCAGGTGTTTCTTTGAAAGGGTTTAAGTCAAGTTGTGGTAAGGAAAAAGGATGGAAAATGTCCTGAGGTTCCTTCTAAGCTCTGTTTTCTGTAATTTATTTTCTTCTGCTGGTATCTGGCCTATTATAGTACTCCACTTCAATAATATGACCTATTTGACAGAAAAATCTATATAAAGATTTGAAATACCTTCCTTGTATGTGACATAATTTGCACTCTTGTACCCAAATGTGTCATTGTGGTCTTATTTCCTGAACACCAAGTTTAAATCTACTTTTTGTTAGGGGAGAGAAGAAGCATGGTGGACAGAGTTGGAGGCAGAAGTTGTATTCCTAATTGCTAACACTCTGTTATGTGCCTTGCTTTTCTTGGGACATGTCTTCTCTGGAAGATGTGGTAATGTTTTAAGCATAAGATAGTTTGAAAACTCTTTTTTTAATACATGACCTTACCTTTCCCTTCGTCTTGTCAATTACATTGTGGGCCTGCTCCCCTAGAACAAAGATTTACCTGGGACTGGTGGATCAATATTGCCATGCTATTCTTTGAAATGAACAGTTGCTTGTTCTTAGTTCTCTTTCCTTTGCCCTTAGAGACAAGTAGTAGTGTGGCCTTAAACACTAAACACACTGCAATTTTAATTCTGTCCAAGAGAGGGTAATGCTGGCACTTATATGTTTCTGCTGCTGTTAAGCTGTTAGTGTTCTTCTAGAGAACATTATTCTACAAATCTGTGTGATATCATCCATTCATTTGGTTTAAAGCTGTGCTGCCATTTGTTGAGTGAGGTTCTTGGCAGCAGGTCTTATTTTGTACAGATTTTGAGCCAGTAGGGATGATTTGTACAGATTTTGAGCCAGTATGTGTTTGGATATTTCTAAGTATGCAGTTTTTAAAGATGTGTGGAAATGCGCTTATGCCCACACACACCTTTTAAGGTGAAAATATCAATATCAAAAACTTTTAACGCATTTTTCTTGTATTAGTTAATATATGTTGAAGAAGCATATGGGGTAACCAGGTTGAACCCAAATGTATTCTGCATAGAGAAGGAAAAATAACCCTCTGATTTTAGCATCACAGCTTTTTATCTGTATGGGAGTGGACTGTTTTTCTTTCTTAAGGCTATATCTAAAGGTGTTACGGTCAAAGTCATGCTTAAAATTATATATATAAATCCGTGTTTAAAAATAACCTCTACCTTTTGTCCATCCAAGCTTGATGTTTCAGTGGAATAAAACGTGACCTATAATGGCTTGAGTATGAGACAATCAAGGATAAGAAATTCAAAAGTCTTTATCACAATTGGAGCTACCTTGCTGTGATTTTGTACAAGTCAATTAACTTCTCTCCTGAAAGAGGAGTAAGTTCTTACTTCCTCAGAAGGATATCAATGGAACTGAATGTTGTTTGTGCATTTGGAGTGCTTGGTGATGGATTTGCTTGCTAGATTGTATCTCTTCATACCTCAGTAGTAATGTCTAAGGTGATGAGACCAGGGCTTTGGCAGTGATTCCAGTATAAGTACTCATCCTTTTTGCTTGCCTCTTCAGTTACACTGTTTGTAGCTCTTTCACAGAGCTGTGCGGTGAAGTGTGGGGTTTTCTGTTTGGGAGGGTTTTTTTGTTTGTTTGTTTAATTAAAATCCAAGTTAGTTTCTTGACCTGCTTTACAGTGCTGCCTTCCTGAGCAGCAGTAACAGCATAAATGAAAGGGCAGTATTTTGTGATATGGAAGTGGTAGAGGTAAGAGATGAGTGGGAGCTTCTTTCACCCATTCCTGCATGAAGACCCTGTGAAGTCAGGCCACTACTTGGCCAAGTGGAGAGTCACGTATTGAAACAGGTCTTTCCTCCTCAAAGTCTCAAAGTACTCAAAATCTGTTTCCTGAGAATACTTTGCTTAGTTGTCAGAGGAGAATCACGTTCAGTTGGCAGCTCAGATATTTGAGGCGTAATGGATGTCCACAGTATGGTGGGTCATTGGGTGATGTGCTAGTAGAGAGAATTCAGCTGCATCTTGAGGCCACTGACTGCAGGTTTGTGAAAACACTTCATACTTCTTAAACATTTAAGGTTGGTTTGTTTCTTGGTTTTTTGTGGGGTTTTTTGTTTTTTTTCTTGAGCCATTTCCCATTTAAAGTACTTGGTGTTAATTTTAAAATGTCCTTATACACCCACTTGTGCTGTACTAAAACCATAAGATCTTTTTCTCTTCTGTTTCTTGGTAACATAATGTTTTGGTAATCTTTGCTTAAGCCTGGAGATGAGGCAGTTGTCAGGTTTTTTGTTTTGCCTGTTTCAGTATCTGTTTCCTATGGACAGAGTCATCAGGGAGATGGTTACTCCATTTCCATCACCTGACTCCACAGTATCTGTTCCATCTTAATCAGGAAGTAGTGCTGTACAACTGTTTCTGATTATTTTTCCCCAGTGTGGTAAGCATGCTTTCTTAAGGCTTGCATGAGGTATTTACATATAGATTTATTTTTTCTTACTGTCTTTTGCCTTACATTCTGTCCCAAGGCATCGTATTATCTACTGTGCTTTGGATCAGAAGATTAGCTGGTTGTTTCTGTAATTTTTGTCAGTTCTGTTTCTTAATTAGCTACTTCAGGGAGGTTTTTAAATAAATGGAAATACTACCTCTCAGTTGATAGGTGCGAACTTTGCTCTCAGAATACCATTATTGCTTCTTATTCTCTTTGTTTGTTTTGTTTGTTTTTTGTTTCCTCCTTTTCCCTCCCTTCCCTCATCCAGCCTCCCTGTAAGGAAAAAAAAAATTACAAATATTTCTTGAAGTATTTATTTGCATAAAAAGAAAGGCTTAAAAATGCTGAGTACCAAACTGTTTGTGCTACCCTTGCTTGTGTTCCTTTGCTCACTGAATGAAATAAAAGTGAAGGAAAGTGCACTGGTAACTTCTGCCATTTTTTTGTCTATTAAATCTCCTTTTTTTTACTGGGGCCTTAATATCAAGGGGAAAGAGTAGATTTTTAGACTTCAGAGAAGATGCTTGCTAAGATTTTTAGAGAAAAAAGAAGGATTGATATTATGATCTACCAAAAAGTGCTTTTATGTTCTTTTTCACTTTTTAATCCCTCTGATATATGCTACTTACTTTGTGAAGATAATTCCCTTTAACATTTAATTGAATCATTACAGTACCTGACATTTTAGATGTTTGGGCAAATGTTGAAAAGAGAAGACTCTCGGCCTCCACATTAACAGTAGTACAATTTATGGAATGTTTGAAATTCCTAGAAAAGCTGCCTTACTTAGTTTTAATATGATTATACTTAATGTTTTTGTTCAGTGTTTAAATCAGTTGGAGACAACTCATTTAACTTTCTCCTTGCTATGCTGTCTTTTCTTCGTCTGCCAAGGATGTAGGTGGATATTTCCACGCAGCAAAATGGAAATAATCTGAAATACAGAGGGGTGATCTGAACAACTGGAGGTTAATCTGTAAATAGGTGATTTGATTATTATTATTAAGCTATGCTTCCTATTTGTTACATTATTTTAAATTACAGCTAACATTTCCTTTTGAACAATTAACTAAGTTTCAGCTCTCAACAAATATATCTAGGTGTTTATTTTCTCTGCTGTGTGCTTTGAAATAGACTTTGGGAATTTGAACCGAATGAGCAGGCTTTATTCTGCACACCTTATTTTTAATCATAAAAAAAAAAATCAAATAATTTATTATCTGTTGAAATGAATGACAAAAATTCTACTGTAAAGTCAGTGAAGATGTACACATGAATTGTTTCATCAGCAGAGGAATATAAGCATACCTTAATCAATGTTTATTGTTAGACAATGTAGCAAGTTCCTTTACAGCCAATGGTAATGCTTCTTATTTAGGTCATGAGTGGCTGCTTCCTTTGTCTTTTGTTAATCGGACAGTTACTGGTAAACCATCACCAGTGTAAAGATTAAGACAGGAATATAAGTACTGCCCTGTTTAATAATTTAACTTCTAAGTGGTTTGAACTCTCACCTAGGTTTTGTATTGATAACAGACTGGGAATTGTCCAAAGGACGCAGAGTGCCTATTGCTGTGTCCCGATTTGTGCTTTTCTTTTACAAGATGTTGTAATAGATGGACAGGTGGTTAATGACCAACAATTTCTGTGTATTTTGGAACAAAGGTGTGAAATGATTTTATTTTTTTTCTAGAAGATTTTTAAGTCCAAATGAAGAAAGCATTAGTGCTTCTGGAAGATGACTGTTAATCCTTTAATTTTTGGAGACTCTGCTGTGTGTGTTAGTACACTGGTGAGCAGGTACTTTGCATGCATTTATATGGTACCACGTTTGTAATGTGTCCCTGCAGAGGTCTTGGGTGTGGATCAGCAGGATATGCAGCAGAAGGGCAGAGATTTGTGTTTTGAATGGACTGCTTTTAATTTGAATTGGCCTTGAAGTTAATAATGTGTAACCTGAATGTAGTGAAGTAACTTGTTTGTGTAATCAGCACACTCTGAAATTATTATAATCCTGACTTGCCTGAGTGCTGGCTGCTGTCTTTATCAATAACTTCTGCTGAAGTTGACAGGAGCGAAAGTTTACTTTGCAGTGTACTGACACAGATCTTGGTCACATCTCACTTTTGCAGTCAGTGGAGATAAACTGAGGTAAAACAAGAGGGAAGAACCTCTTAAGAAGGCCATAACTTCAGGAGGTGTTGTCTTAGCATGACATTAAGCTAGGCTTATGCAGATCCACATTTTGTCTTTTTAAAATTGCCACTCATCTGTAATACATTTGTTATATCCCTTTCTATCACATCTCTTAAGTCAATATTTTTTCTTCCTGTTAATTTTACTGAGAAAAATCTGTGTGGGTGGCGGGCTTTGCTTTTCCATAGAAACTGTTCTTTCTGAAGTCAGTTATTACCTACAGTTGTAATTGTTTAGAGTCTTGCCTATCAAAAGACCTAGCGAGGGGACTTTACAATTTTATGTGAAAGTATGTGCCAAAGTCCTTTGAATCAGCTGCTAAGTTATACTGCAGAAATGATTTTTTTTTTCTCTAGATAATATAAACAGACTAAAGATATGGATTTAGTGAATAGAGTCTTTGTACTGACTTGCAAACTTGTTGATAAGGAGATTCATTTTTTTAAAAAATAATTCCCCATCTCCCAAGATACTTAAGCATTTAGCTTTTTAGAATAAGCAGCAGCTGTTCCAATTTACATTTGAAGTTTATGGCTTTTGAAAAAGAGACTTCTGAATGTGCATTTCAGGTCTTTTGAGCTCATTTACTGCATGAAGTTGGTCCACTACTAACAGTCTCTTCTGGGATGTTAGGATTGACCGGCACACATGTAAAGGGCAGAATTGCTTATATTTCTAACCTTTTTCTTAGGCACTAATACTATATCCATCATTGAAATACCTTAACCTGTTTTGTGAATTCTGTATGGTGTTCTCATTTACCATAGTTCTAGAGGTGTACATGTTTGGAGAGTTGGTTTAGTACTACCTCTGTTGAGCTTTCTCTGCCTGTTATATGAAAAACATGAAGATGTGCCATAGTTTGCCAGTATTGTTTTTTTTTCTTCAGTGTATGTGTGATATATTTGTGTATAACTGATGGTGAGGAGCTTAGAAGAAATTTGGGTATTATGTATGAATCTATTCTTCTGAGTTATCCTTCAGGGAATGTAAGTGTTGCTGTTTAATTGTTTTAAAGTTTACCTTTAGTTTGTTATATTAGAAAAAAAAAAAACCTGCTTGCCTTGTTTCAGGAGAATAATTTTGTGATAAAAGCTTCTAAACTGAACTCATCTGCAAGAAAGATTTACAGGAAGGTTTAAAAATAATTTTAACCAAACAGTGTTAAAGATGGGGAGGAAAAGTGGTGGTTGTGCTCTGAAGTGTCATGTATGTATCATAAATTTGCAATGAGATACAATACATAATGTTTTGAGTGTTTGTGTGTGGTATACTGATACTTATCTGAAATGAGAGGGCTAGGGGGAGTTTGAAAATAGCAGAGAAAATAACTAATCAAGTCTTATCTGAAGTTAGCAGGCAATATTATGGCTTAATTCAAATTCTACTGTACATGCAAAAAAAACAAAACACACATAACAAACAGCCAGCAATGATAAAAATAATCAATTATTTACTGTGTTTGTAATGTTAAAATATTTTACCAAGGCAAGTTGCAGTCAAAAGTCACGTGAGTTATTTTGAAAATGGAAATACATAAAGATGTGTTTATACAGTGCAAGACTAAGTATTTTACATAACTGTATTTCAATGAGAAGATATACAGTAAGTGCACACTTGATAACACTAAGCAGGCAAAATTTAACGTTAGTTCCATATGCTGTTGTATTGTTCATGCACAGATCTCTCCCAAAGTAAAGGAGCTGTTCCAAATAAGTCTTGCTGGGATGAAAAACAGGATGGATTGCTGGTAAGGGTGTCAGCATGGATGGGGGTCAGTTATAGACATTACTTACTGTAATTTGTGGTTGCCGTGGGAGAGGAGTGGCTGTTGGTGTGATAGTAATACTGCTGGTAATTTTATTGGTGGGCTTACTGGGTAGGCCATTAGCTAGTCCTGGAGTTCTGTTGTCTTGCAGTGGTTTACAAGGGCTGTTGGGCTTGGAGTTGGTGAGAGCTTGGACATAGGGACTTCCTAAATGGATGTGGATTTTGTTATCCTCAGTAGTTATGACACTTGATCCCGTACTGTTAGATCTCTGAAATTGCCATGATGACTGTCTGTCTGGGGATACTCTAAAAAACGTGTGCTTGGCTCCCCTTTCCAAAGGCTCCGAGCAGAGTATTTGTTCCTGAGAACTTGAGCCTGGTAAAGCCAAAGGAGACATTGTTCTTTCAGGAGTTAAAGAACCACGTGATTCAGGAGTTTGGGATCTTGTAAAAGTAGCCATGGTAATAGGAGATATTACTTGCTCTGGGCTCATGTAACCTTCTGCTGCTTTTGCTTTTACAGGTATTAAGGATGCATTTTGAATAATGGTTATTCTTTGCTTTGGAGTACGACAGTTGGGTATAACTGCTGTGCTTGTGTAGGAGTGAGGACTTTCAGTGGCAGGACTAGTTATTTCAAGTGTTGCTGTGTTTTGTCCATGATCGGGAGTTACTTTTATGTGAAGAGGTTGGCCAGGCATGTGGCTTAGCACTAGGTCTCCCGTCTGTGCACAGTTTCCATTTTGCTTTGTATGAATCTTTCCATTTTGAGCGTGGCTCTCTTTACATTTCATCCAAGGGATCCATAATTTTTTGTTCACAGCATTTGTAATGGATGAGTTGCTTTTGAAAGACACTGTTTGTTCCTCATTGTTGCCTTCATCCTCATTATCACTGTCTTCATACAGTTGCCCATTTATGACTGTTTGCTCTAAAGGTGTGAGGGTTTTGTAATCGGGTGGTTCACTGTTTGATGGATCTGTCTGGACTCTTTTAGAAAAAACTTGCAAATCAGAAATTCTCCTTCCATTGAGACTGGGCCTAAAGTTCTTGCTGAAGCATCTGTACTTCTCCAATTCTTTTGTGAGGCTTTCCATTTCTCTTGCTAACTCGCTGTTCTTGTTTCCTTGCTGGAGGAGTTTCTTCTGTAAGACACTGTGATCAGTTTGGAGGTGACAGATTTGGTCTTCTGTTGCCATGTATTCATGAATTTTCTCTTTCAGTGCATCTACTTCTTGAGAAAGATGACTTGATTTAGCTTCCTCTTCTTTGAGCTTCTTAAAAAGATGCTGCTCTTGATTGGACTCTGCCTTTTCTGTTAATTTATATCTACCCACTTCCATTTTCAGAGTCTCCAGCTCCTCTGATAGGAGCTTGGCTCTGTCCCGCTCATTGACATACATTCGTTCCAGAGACTCAAATTCATCTTCAGTTTTCATAAGATCATCTTCTATGGCCTTCATGTCTTTTAGCTTGTGCTTGAGCCTCTCAACTTCTTGAGAAAGCTCTTTGATTTTGTTGTTCTCCTGCTGCAAGGAGGTGCTGGATTTAGTACTCTCCTTAAGTTTAAGAAACTCTTTTTCAACAGCTTCTAGTGACTGAAGTCTTTTTCTTAGAATGTTCACTTTGGAAACAAGATCACTTCCTTTCTCCTTTTCTTCTTTGAGCTTGTCTTTCAGTTCATCTCTTTCTTTTGTAACACCGGACACTTTTTCCTCTGCTTTTTTACTTTCCTCAATTAGTTTTTCTGTAACAGACATCACTTTCTTTTGTTCCACCTGAAGCTGAGAATTTGCAACTTGCAGCTTTTCTTCTGTTTGCTTTATTTTTTCACTCATAGTTTTTCTTTCATCCACAAGTACCACTGTTAGACTCTTCAGCTTTGTTAAATCTTCTTTAAGTGTTAACTCAGTCTTTTCTAACTTACTTTCAATTGCTTCAAGCTCACCAATTTTAGCTTTTAAGCCATCCAGCTCATGGGACAACTGTTTTGTTAAATTTTTTTCTCTTTCTAGGTTGCATTTTAAGGAGTAGCATTCCTGTTTGCTCTTGTTGAAATTATCTTCTAATTTCTCTAGCTCCATAATTCTCTTGTTGAGTTTGTCAACTTCCCCTTTAAGGTTCTTGCTCTGTGATGCTTCTTTTTCTAACTTTCTGTTAAGTTCTCTGCAGTGATCTTCCATTCTTGTCAGCTCTTCATCTTTTCCTTCCATCTCCAGCAATCGTTTCCGTAGTTCTTCTACTTCAGTCATAAGTGTGGAGTTCCCACACTCTCCTTTATTTATCTTATCCCTTAGGTCTTGCAGTTCTTCTTCTGCTTTTCGTAAAGATTTATTGGTCTCTTCCAGCTCATCAATTTGTTGGCTGAGAGCAGTTAATTTTAACCAGAGCTGTTGATTCTGTCTGTCTTCATTGGTTAGTTTGGCCATCATTGCTTCTTGGTCTTGGGAAATCTTACTGCTTTGGGCTTGAAGTTCAGCTTCCAACCTGCTGGCTCTTTGTTCCTCTTCTTGAACTTTTGATTCAGCAAAAGCCAGCTTCTCATATGCTTGTTCTGCAGAAGCAGTTAATTCTTGAATTCTTTGACTTTGTTGATTCAACTGCTCAGTAAGTCTTTGCTGTTCACCACCATTAAAGTGAAGGATTTCAGTTTAGTCAAGTCTTCTTTCAGTTTAGCTATTTTCTTGTTGCATTCTTCCTCTTTTTTTGCCTGATAGGTTGTTTCTTGTTCAAGAAGCTTTTTCAGTCTGTAGAAGGAAATAAAATTGTATGTTGTGGACATTTTTAATGGGCTTTTAAAAACGCACCTGAAATGTCATGACATCTGTGCCAGATGTGCATGAACATCCACTTGTAAATTCAAGCAGACCTCTCCTTGTAGTGTCATGGGACCCACAGGCCTTAATCTCTACTCAGAAGTTCTTTTGTAATGAACACTTCAATATGATTGTTTGAGCTTAACAACTTCAGTAATTATGGATCTTTTGATTACGTTTTCAGCTTTTTGGCAGGTATCAGTGCAACACAACTTTTTGCTGTTCTGCACTGTTCTGATCTTGGCTGTTTGCTGAGGCTTTGACTATGTGCATGCAGGTTTTCTCAAGAAATGTGATTATCATAGTTGTTGAGAAATTAAATCAGTGCCGTTCTCGAGCACATTTAATTTACAGCATCATAAACCTCCTAATACCTTTTAAGTTACTTAGAGATCAGCCTGATGTTTTATGATTAAACCTTATGGATGATAAAGTATGCAAAGGAAGCATAGGCACACTAAGCAGTCAGTCAGGCTGCCTAATGTCGATCTCTAAGCAATACATCAGAGCAAAACTAAACATTGTAGGTAAGTCAGTGCTCAGTGAAAATGTGAGCCTTGTGTCATATACACCCACAGAAAATGTTGCATAACCTGAATACCTATTTAAACTTAAAGCCCAAATGTCTTGCTGTCTGTTAGGATTGGATTTGGTCTTCTATGCAAAACTTGCAGATACACCCAAATGCAACCCTGCTTTTACATGATTTGTGAAGATTTTCATAATGTTTTTCCAAAATTAGTTTTACAATTAGTACTCAGTCTTTACTGAGATGCAGTGTACTTAAAGAGACTTGGAACAGTGGTGCATTTCTTTATGCAGGATCCTAAGGAACCTCCAAATACCTCAAATAATTAGATTCTTCTTATATTTGTCAGGGTGATGTTTGTGGATTTGAACTAAGATGATTAGGTTTGGCCTGCAAGTTTGCCTCCTTTCAATTTAGAGTTTTCCCATAGCCAAGATGTAAATATGCTTTTGTAGTAAAGAGAATCTGAGCAGCCTGAGTTGAAGTAATAAAGTATTAGAATTTCAATGTTTTACTGTTGTTCCCATGTATGGTACCTATCCACTTTTGTAGATTATGCAAGGGAAATGAACTGCATATCAGGACCGTACTTGCACAAAATCAGTGCTTCGGCACTAATTAGCTGAGGACCCTTGCTTGTTAAAGTTTTTGTTGTTTTGGGGTTTTGTTTGTTTGTTTGGGTTTTTTTTTCCCCCTCTGAAATATGGTGATAACTCTCTAGAAGTTGCTGCCAAAAGAGAAGGTCACTGTTCTGTGTTTTTCTGGTCACCATTGTGATGCTGTTGTCCAAGTGGCAAGTCTTTACAGCTTGTCATTTACAAGTTCCTGTTGCAGCCATGGTTTTAGTTTGGAAATTGCTTAGATAATGGGCTCCTTTGTATAGCTGTTTATTAGCTGTTGACTGACTGGAGACGTATAGTTTGGGGCATTTAATAGGCTGCCTCAGCAATATCCCCTTTGTCAGCATTGTAGTTTTCCTGCATAGAGATGGGTCTCTGCCATTCTGCAACCGTCCATCAGACTTGTCTGATTTAATGGTGATTTTGTATAGAAGTCTGACGATAAAATGTCTTATACCTTCACTGTCCCCACTGTTTTTATTTTGGTATGTAAATTGCACTGTATTGAGAAATTGATGTAATGGGAAATAGCAATAAACAGAGGTGATAACAAAGACTTAAAGCAACCCCAAATTCTTTACATCAGTTGATTAACTTTAATGGGGAAAGGAGACATGAAATTATATAAGTGGAGTAGGAGAGGTTTGTGAAATGAGCTTGAAGGAGTGCTGCCGGTTGACACAACAAATAAATGAGGAGAAGACTGCACCATCCTCAAAGGCAACTTTTTGTTGTGTTGTTGGGGTCTAAGCTTTAGTTCACTTTTAAGAGCTACTTCCAGTTCTTTTTAGTGTAAAAATCTCTCTTCCCTCCCCACCCTTGTCTCTAAATGCTTTAGTAGTGAAGTTCAATTGATGATTTACCATTGCCATAGATATAAAACCATAACAGAAGCATAACTAATAATTTCATTTGGAATAAGCTCAGTTTTTGTGTGTGCGTGAAGTTAAGGCATCTTATATTAATACTGTTAAAATAGACTTGGACTTATTTGCATTTCATTTATTTTAGCTTGCTGCACTGTAATTTATTTTTGTAAGACGAATTTAGCTAAGGTGATAATTACCAAAATTAATCAGTGTTTACCCAACACTGTATTAACCAGTTGATATCTCTCTAGCCAAATGAAACTGTAGTGCTCCAGTGACTGATGGCCCCTAAATTGCTTTAGAAAGATAA
Organism: Neomorphus geoffroyi; assembly: GCA_033558235.1. NCBI lineage: Eukaryota > Metazoa > Chordata > Aves > Cuculiformes > Neomorphidae > Neomorphus > Neomorphus geoffroyi. The sequence goes on from JAUMJM010000005.1 coordinate 85,452,212, forward strand.
TAGTAACCAATGATTGTAATTTTCATAGGGGTGCTGTATAATTTTTTATGATGTGAATAAGATAATTGTACATAATAAAATTAGGTGATGACAAATGTTTGAGTAATCCTAGCAGTCCTTCCAGTAAGCATCAGTCTGTGTACAATTTGTGTGGTTTTTTTGTCATCTTCTCCTCTCTTTGTTTTTTATTCTATAATGTCATTTCTCAAGCTATCTGGAATGCTTGAAACTTGCTTCAGCAAAGCATTTGAAGTTTCAGCCCAAAGTGAGTGCTTGAGTGAGGCAGTCTAAGCCAATCTGTGATCGTCTGTATTGAAGCGGTTATGTGAACGAAAGTGCTGAAATTATTGGTATCGGACCTTAATATTTGTGTTAACTGAGATGTACTCCTATACAGAAATATTCATGTATTCCTATGCAGAAAATGCCCTCAATAGTGCTGAATAAAGATTTCTTGAACAGACTTGAGATTGATATTGTAAGTCAACTGGGAGCCCATTAGTATTTGCAGAAGATTTTTGGTTACTGAATTCATGTTTCATGGTTCAGAAGGTCCAGCAAATGTGTCTCCACGCATGCATTCAGAAATGGAATAAGACTCCAAAACATTTGGGGTTTCAGTGGTGTTTGTTTATTCTTGGGGTTTTTTTGTTTGCTTATTCATAATTTGGATTTGGTCAGCTTTTTTGGGAAACCTGACTTCTGCAGGTCTCGATTGTGTACAGCATTTGAATTAAGGCAAGTCACATAGAATCATAGAATTGTTTAGGTTGGAAAAGACTTTTAAGATCAAGTCTAACTGCTAACCTAACACTGCTGACTCCACCCCTAGACCATGTCCCTAAGCACCACATGTTTAATTGAAGATAAACTGATAATAGCAGTGTGTGATATTTAGCATAGTTTTGTGACAGAACAAAAACACTTTGTGTTAACTTCATCCAAAATATGCTTACTGAAGAAAAGTATCCAGAGTATTTGAGAGAGCAATTTTACCAAATATATGCAAAAGCCAAAAAACCTTGTCTTAAAAAAAAAAAAAATAATTGAAGAAAAAGAACAGTAGTTTTATCATTTCTGTTTGAATTTCATGGTCATGTAATTTCATACTAGGCAAAGGTTAAGTATATCATTTAGACAAAGCTTTCACAGATAATTCCAAGCAGTTGACTTCATAGGACTGCAGGAACCCTTTCTGAATCCTGGCCTGCAAGAACAGGCATTGGAAATTGTTTTTAGGAACATGAATGTTAGATAGTTAAACAGAGTCAGAACAGTGTCTTAGTACTTTTTCTTCAGAGCTTCTGTTATAAATGACCACTTTATTGTGGCTTACTATTGTACTTGTTTGCAATACTACTTGCCTGCTTCTTTATTTCCTTAAAGAAATTGTGTTTGTCAGCTTTCTTCTGTTCTATGTAATCACTTTCCTCAGTAGCTTCTTGGTGTTAATATGGTGCATTCAATCCTGTTGTCTTGTTTTCCAGGGTTTTTTTCAAGTGCATATCAATTTGGCTAATTTATTATACATTATATTTAGCAATATAGTGCCTGTGTTGTCTAGAAGATGCGGGGACTCCTGAAACAGTTCATTGTCATCTTGGTGTCATGTGATATAATTTTGGTTTTTAAATGGGGTTTCCCATTGTCATGGAGGGACTTTCATTATATCAATTTTGTTTAATTTATGTTTTTTATTGGATTCCAGGGAGGCTACTTTTCCTTTGAATTTCAGGGGAACTGAAGAAAGCATGGGTAACTGAGATTGCAAGACCCTTGGGTTTTTTGTTTTTTTTTTTCCATTTTTTGAGTTTGTTTTAGAATGAATCGTTCTCAAAATAATAAGAATAAAAATTACTTTTTTTCTTTAAGCAATCTTGTGATCATAAGTTTAGGAAAGGCTGTGTCCTTTTAAGGGTGCAAGTGAAATAGGAGTTGGTTTGTAAAGCTGTACTTTTATTGTACACCTTATTGATATCTTAATTTTTATCAGAGCATTATGCAGAAATGACTGAGGCTTTGAGTCTGTGACTTCTTTTTCTTTTTGTAAACCATAAATATATATATTTTTCTATGTAGCTTATGTGCTCTTCACCCTTCCGTGGGTAAATGACGTGGCTTACTGGCAGTTCTACAGGTTAAAACAGGAGAGAGAATTGCTTCTAATGTTTTTGGACATGTGCTTGGATTTTCCCCTGTACTATGCAAATAAAAACACTAAGCTGAAAGCTTTTATTTAAATGGAATAGATGAAGTCATGCCTCTTCATCTGAGGCATTCTTCCCAGTTAGCAATAAGCCATGGTCTAGCCTTTAGTAAGAGAAGAAATATGCTTCGTCATTTCAGGTAAATCTTACAAGTTGTAATTTTTTTACACCAATGCATTTAAATATTTATTTTCAGAAGAAAGCCAGTCTGTCTGTGCCTTCCACAGTTTATGGCAAGAAAATTTGGGTTTGTTAAAGAGTTTCTGGTCTTGGGGCGACTATACTCTTTTTTTTTTTTTTTTTTTTTTTTCCTTGCCTACAGTTCTACTTATTGATGTGCAGTTTTTATGAAGACATACGCTATAGCTACTTTCATGGCTCTCCATTATCTTTATTGATGCTTCTTTCTGCCCCCCCCCCCCCCCCCGTCATTAAGAATGCCTTTGAAATTACAGCAGCAACAACATACCATAGCTGTTATGTAATCTGTTAGCTTTATCTGAATCAGTCAGCACTTCCCAACAGAATGCAAGTGCTTATTCTAGAATTTGTTTTCCTATGTACATATATATATTTTAAATAATTAGTTTATACTAGTATGTAAACCTCCACAAAGTGTCTATATAACTGCAATAGTCTGTGTAAGGAAAATTTCCTGATAAGGAAATTTATTTTACGAAATGAGGACTTCTAATGAGAGGGATGTAAGATTTGCTTATTACTCCACAAACTGCCGCAGAGTAGTCAGTCTTCTATCTGATGCTTAAAATGCTGACTTGCTTTACAACTCTTAGTAAAAGCTATATCTGATGAATGATGTTGCCAGTTCTGGGTTAACTTGGGCATAATTTCAAATGTATAACTCAGCTGTGATGCTGAGTAAACATACACAGGTAATATATTTTTCTAAAAATTAATCTGCAACTGTAACATTGTGTTTGACTGTGATTTCACAACTACTCAGCTACTGAAAGTTCTTCCTGGTGATACAGGGATATTGGTGCTCACAACTGTGTAAATCTGGTGACAGTAAATGGCATGAGAAATTTGTAACAGATTTATGTTGGTTAATTTATGATTTAAGACTGGATTAGCATTCAATTGTAGTTGGAATGGTTTTCATTCAGCTCTAAAACTTAGTATTGTTTTGTCATGAAACCTCAGTTGAAGATAATAGTTTTCTGTCTGAAATCATATTCTATATGTATCTAGATGGTCTTGGAAATCACCTATCAAAACATCAGTCTTGTGTAAAAAGTATTAATGCTTCCTGTGGCAGTTACTGCTCAAATATGCAAGATGATAGTTATTCTGTTCATTCATTTCTAATCTTGTAGTGGTAAGGCATCTACAGTGTCTGAGATGATGATAAGATGATGTAGGGCTTTTAGGTGGGAGTGAACAAGTTGCTATCCTGTTAAATTTTTGGCAGATTTGTTTTGTTTTTCAGGATATACAGTCAAGAAAACTGTGCATGAGCGCTGACCTGACAAGACCACAGTGTATGAGCTTTACTTGAAATTAGTTTTCAAGTACTCTGGATCCCAAAGTTCAGCTACAATGAGTTGTCAGCTGGACTCTGATATGTCACCATTTTTGAGATGTGCTCTTCTTTCTTCTTTCCTCTTTCTAGTTTTAACAGCTATTTCATTTATTCTTTGAAGTTAGCATCTATTAATGTTGGCATTTCAATGGCGTGTCATTGTGCATGTAGCATGTCTGTTAATCCTCTTCTGAATCTAAATGCATCAATAACTTTACCAGCTCACGGGAATATGACTTAGATTTGTTGGCTAGTAGTTTGGGATTTTTTTTTTTATATTACTGTAGTGCATATTTGCACACACCCCACATGCCCTCCCTTCACCCCTTGTCTCTCTCTCTCACCCTCTCTTCAAAATGCCTGTAAAGTCAGAAATAAAGCAAGTCATTTGAGATGCAACACCAGAATTTGGAACTCTTCAAATTTGTCAGCCATGAAATTATAGTTTTGCAGATGGAAAGCTTTCAGAAGGAAATGGAAAGATGAACCACGAGAAATGTGGTATGGGGGTCAAAGCAACAAGAGTGAGACATAACTTTAGTTACTAAACAAGATCCTGCTTTTGTCTTTCCTTCACCTTTAACAAGTGAAATTTTGTGCCTGAACTTCAGATTTATTAAAATGGAAAAGCAGTGTTCACTTACTGTCACAGAATTAGTATTAACCGGAAGAGGTTTTAATGGTATGGTAACTACACAAAATAAACCAAAGCGAATACTGCTTTTTATAATTTGTGATTTTGAAATTACATTGTCATTGAAATGATTACACGTGATGATTTAATACTTGATACTGCATGACAACAAGTTAAACTGATGGGAGACATCCTGTGTCTTTATGAGCCTGGATTTTGTTTTGAGCATTATGTCTAAGCCTTACTGCTAGAACATTATTGCTTGAACACAGTTATTGAATTGTTTTTAAAAGCACTAGTGTTGTAAGACACTGAGTACTACAGAGATAAAAAGGACAGTATTTTTTGTTATTTATTTTTTTTCCTCCATGGGCAGGTAAATGTGTTTTCATTGTCTGTTCAGAGTATCTGTAACAGAAAAGCTTTCTGCTAGGATTTAGCAGATGAAAAATCATAGCAGGACTTAACTGAGCTCCTGGAAACTCCTGAAAACTATCTTTTAGAGCCCAGCCTGCTTTTCGCCTGTTCACTCTGGGAAGGTTAGGCGTAAATAGGGAGTGCATTTTGCCCATGTTCTGAAAATTTATGGTCAGGCTGCTACCAGCACTGACACCAGCCATGTGTGTGAAGTTTGTATGAGGCGAATCCCACCTGGTTATCACTGTCATGCTGTGTTTACTGTTGATGGGAGTGTAATAGTTGGAGGGCTGAGTTGGTTTTTTTCTTCCTTAGCTGTTTAATTTGCATCCTTTTTGACTTAAGAGTTTGCTGAAGTTCCCATTCCCTGAATAAGTTGCTTCAGCACTGTGTTAAGTTTGTAACCCTTAAGTTATCTTTTTACACTTTTCAGTTTAGTGGTGATACTAGTTTTAGAGGAAGAGAACAATCTCAAGTTTTCTTTTCTTTAAGCAATTTCAGTAGATAAGTGGTATCTATAATTTGATTGTGTTTATTTATTCTGTATATTGCATCATAGTGTCTTGGTTCAAGGTAGACCTCTGCTTTATGAATGTTCTGGAGGGGCAGGGAAGTTTGGAAAATAGGTGCTTTTCAGATATCTCATTCACCGGGGGCAGTGCTAGTGCTGCTGTCTTGACCAGAACTGGGCATAATTATGCAAGGATCCAGTTCATACAAACTTTTTTTAACTTCATTTAGTTAATATTTTTGGTATGACAGAAAATGACCCCCAGCCAATAATAACACAGCACATTACTCAGAGGAGAATGGTTAGTTGTAAATGGCATTTTCCCATAACATTTATGGGAACTGGATGTTCTCTGAAACAATTTTAACACACATTTTATATAGAAATAAATGTTGGGGCCATGGGAAGAATAAACATTGTGCCTATTGCTTATGCTAACCATGGCCTTATTTGTATATTGTCAGTCCTCAGCAGTGGTAAAATTTAGAACTTTCCATATTGCCACATGCGCTTCCTGTGAACTGAGGACAACCACCTCATTGTTGCCAGCCATGGATAAGCTGCTTAGTCATAGAGTGGCCACTTGCTTGTAGACAGGTGGAAGCTGGCTGGACAATTTAGTATGTTCTCTACAAGCCCAATGCACATGACAATAATTTACATGTTGAAATTGTAATTAGAACCACATAGATTAAACATTAAATGAAGGTACTGTATTGCTAACTAGGACTGCCTGGGAGGACTGAGTTTGCCATCATTTGGAGGAATGGGGCTAGTTAAAAACAATTAGACAAACATTCCTCAGGAATGAGTTAGGTGGTGTCATTCCTGTGCAAGAGGATGAAATTCCATGGCTTCTTGAGGGTGTCATATTTGTGCCTGTAAAATCCTAAGACAAAAGTAAGCCCTCTTCCTGCTGTGCCTACTTCTGTAGTACTTCTGTGTATGTGTATGCTTAATTTGAAGACTGGACTTGGAAGTCACCCCTTTCCTTTTTTTTTGACAGAGAGATTTTTCCATTCTTCTGCAGCTTTGGTAGATTGCAACTGAATTAAGTGTTGCTGACTTCAGAAAATAATTGTTTCTGTGTTTCTTAGGGAAAAAAACCCTAAATTGTTAGGATGTAAATCTGACCAATAGTTCCTTAAACTCTTTCAGATTTGGTGTGTACAGTCTTCCTAAAGCCAAGAGTGATACTTTTTCCATTTTTTGTTGTGTTCCAGTTTTCTTTTTCTGCCTTTCAAAAACTGTCATAAAGATTTTTTTTAATTTTTTTTTTTTTTTTTAGGAAAGAGGGAGGTCATATGCATATATACTTCCCTTGCCCCTTCATATGAAGGCTTTTAGACACCAAGTGTTCCCTGTTCTTCAAACAACTGTTAATTCAGTTGAACATTCCCTGCCTCATTATTGTACCCCAAATTGATTTATAGCTCAGTATCATTCTGTGACTGAAGGGCATTTGGCTACATGCTGTATTTACTCTCTTCTTGCCTCTTGCCTGATGGTCTGTGATGTTTAGGTTATATTTTCCTATTTTCAGATGTCACTGTGAAAATGAGGGAGCTGTAGCATGCTTTGATCTACAGTATGTTGCTGATGCAATACATTTTAGCTTTTATCATTAATTTATGATATGGTTTCAAATGCTTAAAATAAAGACTCAATTATATCTAGACAGAACTTGCTAGTTGTTTGGTTTGCTGCATTAGCCTAGATATGAGGGTCATTTACAGTTTATAAAGTGTTCCCTTGTTAAATTCTAATTTCCCCCACCCATTTAATCCTGGTTGAAATAAGAGAATTTTGCTATTTATGAAGATGGTAGTAATCATCTAGAGCTTTATGCAGAGGATAGGAGTAAACCATGGGCAAACAGATGCTTTTCCAGTGGCTGCTCCTTTGTATACCATCTTTACGTTTTCTTCCATCCCTCTTTATAGAGTTTACCATCATATGTAAGCTTGAACATCCTTGCCAGCTGTCATCTGCTGCTTTCCCAAAAGAGAATTAATGTGTGCTCCTCCTAGTGCAAGCCTAAGCATTCTCTACTGCAGTGCCCTCATAGGTAGTCTATTTCACCTGTCTTGACCCATATTGAAGCTGTACTTGCTGACTTTGCTTCAGAGGTTTTTTTACCCCCCTGTTCTGCTTGCAAGTATGTAAGCAAACACACATACCCGTTTCCATATTAGATATGTTTTTTAGGAGAAGTTTTAAGCCTGCCAAGATTCATGGTGGCCTCTTCACTGGAGCCAGTTCAGTGTTTAATTTGGGAATGACATGAGCTGCTAGTGAGAAGACTTTTGTCTTTATGTGAAAGAGTATATGGTACTATTTTGCAAGTTAAGAAATATGTTTCAGCTTTGAGCATTAACAAATAGCGTGTTTTTTCCACCTTCCTACATCCAAATGAGTATGTTCAGCACTGGATTTCAGATACTTAGGTCAGGGTTGGCTGCCCAAATGTGAAACTGTTGTATCCACAGGTTCAAGTGATGAAAATTTAAAAAGATAAATTATATAATTCACCTTCCTGTTTTCCAGGTGGGGATTTGAAACAAAATGGCTCTGCTGAGGTTGAAGTCTTGACTCGGGGGAGCATTTTGAAGTTGAAAACAAAACCCGTGACATTTACTAGCCAGTTTCTGAGAAACCTCTGTGTAACTAAGTGGAATAGAATTATATTTGGGAATGTGGTGGGTGACATTATAAGCCAAGCTTAATGGTGGTAAAATTTCCAATTTTCTTCATAATTTAACTTAATGACTGAAAGCTATGAAAATTTTGCCACAATATTGATTAAATCCATAAAAAGTTAACAGAATTCAGTCAGGTTATACTTTGTCTAAATGATTTTGTCCATGGCTGAAGTCCAATGTGTAATTAGAATGTGAGTTTTGAGTGCATTATTTTCCATTTTTAAGCAGGCAATCTTGTGCAATTTTTCTCATGGTAGTAGCAATGTGCTGCTTCATTTCAATTTTTAGGGTTTTTCTTCTTATGCTCTTATTTTTGTAGCTGCTATGTAAACACTAGATAAGCTTTGTGTTTCCGATGATAGAGAGACAAAATTTTAAATCCATTCTCTGCATTGAATTTGAAAGAAATTGCTTTGAATATTAGGTTTAAGGCAGATCTTGAAGAACTCTAACCTATCCTTTCTTCTAAGTGTAACTGTTGTGTTCCTTTCCAGGCCTTTGGAAGCCTAAAAAGGACAATGAAACCTGGCTGATGCGGTATTTTACCTCCTTGATATATATGCATGATTAATGTTTTTCTTGTCAGAAGCATTTTGATTGTTCCACCCACGTTTTCAGTCATGTTCCCTTGATATTTGTGTGCGCTACCTAAAGTACGTCTGTAAAGGTTTGTTGAAACTTGAGCATGAGCAGCTAGGTGGCTGTGAGCTCTGGTTGATCAGGTTCTACAAGTACGCAGTGTGAAGCAAAATGGCTCAATTTCTGCTTATTTAGTTCAGCAGCCACTCTCTGGTGGCCATCTCCAGGTCCCCTGCCCAGCTTGAGGTTGAAATCAAGCAGTTATATTACATTACTGTGATATGCGTGATGAGCAGAAACAAGCAAAAAGTATGTGCATTTGTCAACTTTGAATGACCATGGTTACAGAACTTTGAGTTGTGTTGAAAAGTTGTCTAGCAAGGTTGGTTTGAACTTTCACTCTCAAGTTGTTAATTTCATTATTAAATATACAGTCTTAAAGTGATGTTGCTGGGTGTTTCCTCAGCCATAAGTCATTACATGAATGTTCACTGTCACCTCAGTTCCGTTGTTCTGGTGAGGAGGCAGTGCTTTGGGAGGTGTTGGTTTTGTACTGCTTTTAACTGGAGGCTACAGACTGATATAGAAAATCTTCAAATATATTTCCTCGAATTTGTGAACGCTTAGGAGAGAGTGAGCTGGGAATGCCTGAGTGTGCTCCACTAGTCCATCAGGGTGAGTGCTGTTACTGACCTTCTGGAAAAAAACATGTGCCCTGCATATGCAATCAGTGATTTTTATCTTGCTGACAGAAAACACTTGGGGAAAAAAAAAAATCCTTCAAAAACCCCCTTCAAAATCAGCATAACCTACTGAGAAGTGCTAAGACTCAATGTCTGTTTACTTCAGTTAAATCACTAGACTGGGAACTATATTTAGAATTTTTCAGCAATTCCTCTTACCCTTTTGGAGCTGAGTAATACAGTATAGTGAATAGTTGAACTAACCAAGCTTTCAACTACTTCAAAAAAGCTAAACATAAACCTGAAGGATGCCATGGCAGAATCCATTCAGTATGAGAAAAACAAACCTAAACAATTAAGAATAATTTACTTTTATTGGTAAGTCATAGTTTTTAAGCTCAAATCAACTTGATGACAGACTAAAGTATTAAAGGGAACTATTAAGGAGACAAGTCTAAAAGGATAATTTTTAGAGGATGATAAGATGATTTTTAAAGATGCATTTTTCTATGCTGAAAATGCCTTAAGATTCTGACTAAGATATTTTAATTGCTTCTTTAATGAACAGTATTCAGGTAATAACCACACCCAGGATTTGAGAGAAACTGTTTGCAGGATGGGTCCAGAGGAGCAGTGGCTGCTCATCTGCCAATTCCAAAAATTCCAAACTACACCTGATAAACAGTTTTTCCTGAAGGAAAGTGTCAGCCTTAAGAACTGCCATGGAGGTGAAACTGGGAGTAAAATCAGGCTGCTTTTTTTTTTTTTATATACCATGACAGTATCAAATGTGATCATTTATCTCAGTAATAGGTAAATACTAGGGAAATGCTGTTACTTGGCAAAAAAACAAGTGATAACTTAATTTGACAGGTACTGATAGGGGAAATAAAATAAGTGTAAGCTATATTCCTTGGTTTTCTTGGTCAGAGCTCTACAACTTCTGCAGTCAGCAGTTAGCAGCATTGGTCAGTGGAGAGAAGGGAAGTGACAGGGAAGGAACAAACTGTCAGTGCAGTTTGATATGGAGCTGACTTTCATTTCTGGAGGATATTCTTGTTCTTAAAATGCATTGTCTTTACATTGGAAGTTGTAAGAGGATGCTATAAAAATACAATTTTTGAAGACTGAATTATGTGATAATTCTCTTACTGTCTCCTTTTACTGTCTCTATGACTAAATATGCATAGAGACTAAAATTAGTCTGTATGCATATTAAGAAATCTGATAAAACAAAGGAGTGTAATGCTGGGCGTGAGGGGGAAATAAAAGTGAGGCATTTGAATCATATCTCAGTTTCAATTATTTTGGACTTTTATCGGTATAAATGAGAGCAAACTTGGTCTTGGAAGTGTTAAGTAAAGAATGTTTTCCCTTTTGATCTAAGGAAGACAGACTATGGGAAATAGAGCTCTGCTGGTTTTTGTTAGATGTTATGATTCATATTAGCCTAGCAGCATTCACAGTACTCTACAGATGGTACTTTGGATATTGATAAAGCAGTAATTAATGGTAAATGTTACCCTTTTCTGTTGGATTTGGAGGAGCTAAAATAGTCTTAAGTATGGGTAGGCTTTTTTCTTTTTCTAGTTGCTGCCTTTGTCAAGAACATAAGTTTATTCCATGAGTAGCATTTCTGTGAATATTTTTTCTTTATCATACTGTACTCCTTTGACTTCAGTTTGTCCTCTTTACTCAGACACATTTTTTGAGGTTTATTACTTTACTTAACTTTGGTTCCTAACATATCTTTTCATAACTTAGCTAACTTTTCCGCTATGTAGCTTAAAAATTTATTACTTTTAAATCTGCTGGATATAAGATATTTAGGAAACCACGTAATCATTTATCAGGAAAGGGATCTAAAAATACTAGGACATAGGTTGCAAGTCTGCAGATATGGCAGAATAGCAAGCAGAAGACATTATAAAGGGCTTAGGACACCGATCCAGGTTATTAGTTTTCTACTGTAAACTTAGATTTGTTCTGGCTGCTAGGATTCTCGGAAAGATTACCTCGGAAACATGGATGTGACCTTTGTCTAAATGCCAAGGTTAGTAATACACAAATACCTGTATTATCTTTGAAATTAACTATATGTCTATATATTTATGTTTTTAGAAGCATGTGGAAAACAAATGCTTAAATTCTTTTTGTTTTTTAAAGCAAAAGAAAATAAAAGGTTCACACATGGTATTTTGACTTGGTCTCTAAATCCATGTGTGCTTGATAGTACAGCAATGCATACGATTGTATCAGCTTTGATTTTTCTTAAATATATACTTGAACAAAGATTTTCCAAGGTTTAAAACATCAGGTGAAGGGGGGAAAAAACCCTTTCTGCTGTCCTAACATGTAATGCAGAAACAAAAACACGTTTTACTTCCAAGAAGAGTTTGAGTTTAAAGGTTTTAAGGAGTCTGACTTTTCTAACTCATCAAATTACACATAACACTGGAGAGCAATGCTTAGTAGTCTGAATTTGCAAGTAGGACAGTACAATTGACTTAATTTCAGTTGTTCCTATAAAAAAGGATTTTATAGGGCTTGGCCCTTAATCAAGGGAGTATGCTATGCAGATGTGAATTAGACACCAGGTCTAATCATTCAAGGTACTTTGACAGAACTGCTTTCTCTTCTGTGTTTTTTAGAGTTAATAACTGCCATACTGTTTAGCATCTTGCAGAATAAGCCTTGAAGAGACTGCTAAGTTTACTGATTTTGAAAGCCTCATCATTTGTTTAATGACCAGGATTTAAAGGTTGTTTTTTTTCTTCATAATCTGCTGGTTCTGTCCTCTTGTGATTTGACACTTGCACACAAGACACAGAAGAGGGAAGCAGTGTGTAGGAGTTGAAAGTTTTGTTATTAATTAAGCTAGTTGTTTCTTTCGGATGGAGCTTAGTCTCATTGCAAAATAATGTTTCTGGGAATTAATATATCCCTCTGTAAACTACAGTAAAAGTTGTTTGAAAGTATAGTAAATGCTTAGACATATGTGCATACATGTCTACTAATGTATAGCATATGCATATAAATGCAGCATAAAGAGAGGCAGTAGCTCTACCTAATACATTGCAGTACAGTTGGACTCTTTCCACAGCTTTAAATGCAGTCATGAGTTTATCTGACTATTTGGAAAGTGTGTGTAACTCATAACTACCTCCTTCTTTAACATTAAATTAATCCCTTATCTCTTGGCTCTTTAAGAATGGTTTAAAATAAGGATTTTAAAGCTTGAAATAGTCGTCCTGCTTCTGAGTAACCAGACATCATCTAGTTCTTCTGGAGCTGTTTTGGGGTATTTCATTGTTTCTCAGTTGTCACCCGTTTTTTGGAAACGAGATTTTTAAAGGAAGTATCTTAATAGAAAAAAGCAAGAAGCGCCAGTGCTTGCCAAAAGAAGTTTGCTTCCCACCCTCTCCCTTACCTTGCGCTCCTGGACTATAGAAATCCTGGGTCAGCTATTGCTCCGTGGTGTGAGGCATTCAGCTGTAGCATCAGAGATGTGAGCATTCCACCAGTCCCACTAAACAATGAGAGATAGGCTCTTTGCATGCTCCAAGCCTATGGAGCATTACGTCATTGCCTTGCCATATAAGGCACTCTGTGTTGTGCAGACTCGTCCTGTCTGACTGGTGTACTTCAGTGATAGCCAGAACTTAGAAAGCTTATTAACGTGTTCTGGCTCCAGCTGACGCTCAGGACTGTGTGAAGTATTTAATTTGTCTACTAGTTCATGGCCAAGAAGAATGTGTGGAAGGTTTGGGTTAGGGCAGTTCCTTTTTGTTATTGATAATAAAATTGTTAGAAGTTGTTAGCTAATTAATTATAATGTTTTCCACTTAATCTCATAGCCTAGAATTTGAGAAGGGAAAAATTAAATTCAAGGTTGTCATCTTTAATTAGTTGTTCTAAGGGAGCTTTTTCTTCTTAAATTTTTTATTTTTTTTTAATATGACAAAAAATGTGAATTTAACTGAACTCCTCAGCGGCTGATATGAACTTGGAGCCTTCCTTTTTTTTCGTTTTGTAAAGAGTCGGGGTCCTAAGAGGATAGTGTTTTATTTCCTGATGATGTAACTACAAAACAATTCTCTAAGTGATGATGGGAAGGCCAGATGAAATCTGATTTTTTTTTTTATTTTTTTCTCTTCTATGTTTTTCCTACAAAAGCCTTTCCTTTTTGTGTGTTTGTGTTTCAGCTAACACAATTAAGCACTCCAGCCAACTATTTTTAGTAAGAATATCTTAAATGAGTTGTTTATTTTAATATTTAGCAAAGAGACAGGAAGCAAAAAAGTAAGATTTAGATTGAAGAGCTTAAAATGTATCTCTTGTATTCCCTGTCTTTCAGTGTACACCCTGAATAAACATTGAGAACTTGAAATTGGCACAAAACTAATTGAAAAACCACTAAGGGTTAAAGGGAGTTAATGAAATAAGCTCCTTCTATGTTGATGGGTAAATTAGACCGTTGAAAGGTGTTCTATACCATTTTGTGCAGCTCTGTTAAATAGGTTCATCCACAATTCACTTATTTGCAGCATTTGAATTTTAGTCCTTAATTAAACTTTGGTACAGTTTAAGCTGTGCTACTGCCTCCTTTTTCATGTTCTATCATACTTGAACATAATGCTAACATAGGAGAGTTTACTTAATTGGGGGTGTTGTCTGTAGGTTTGGAGGCAAATGGTGATTAAAATGTTCGCAGCTATTTCTTAGCTACTTTGCACATATTTACGCTGAACATAGTTTGAAGAAGTTACTTATTCTTCAGTTGGAAAATTTCAGCCTGCCCTTTGCACCACTGTGACTGGCTATAGACTTAGTCAGAAGTGTGCTACTTGCGTGTGTGGATGGTCCTGTGGTGTCTCCCATCTAAGTTTCTGAGGAAGTTCAGATATGGGTGCTTGATCAGAAAACTTCCGAATCCATTTCATACTGAAATATCTGTATACTAACCCTTCCAAAATGATTTTGGAGATAATGACATGTCTTATTTAAATATACAAATAGACAGACCAGGATAATATTTTATTTTCTTTTCTAGAGATATTTAATTACCACATCCAAACAAACTAACCTGTTCTTTAGCTAAAATTGAACTGTTCAGTTGCTTCAGTAATGTTTTTGGGAACATATTAGAAGTTACATGTTCATGCATTGTTTTTTACATATTTTGTATGTATGCAAGCATACAGATGCTTTGAGGGAAAACTTGTCTCTATTTTATGTAATTTTTTTTCTTTCCTTCCCTTTGCTATTGTTTTGTTATTTGTTTTTTTTATTGACCTGTACACCCCCAATATCTGTCTTCTATGTGAAAATTGCCTGCTTTTTTTGCACTCCCACATGGAACAGTTGTTGTAAACCATGCACAGCTTTGAAGAAGAGGACTTTCTGAAAAGCTGCTAATCAAAAATCAGTCCTTACAATCCAGTTCTGTTCTGGGGTTGCTAGGAACACAGCTCAGATAGTGCTGCTGCTAAGTTTACTGGCAGTCTGGGGGCAGGCTAGAGCAGGGAACAGGAAATGAAAATCCTCCTCCTCCTAAGTTGATACTTACATGCAGGAATTGCCAAAGTATGAACTTTAGTTTCATAATTAATTCTCTGTGATACAAAAGTACACATCTGTGACCTTCTGCAAAACAGCTTTATCATGGATCATCAGCTGAGTGTGTAACAACCTGACTTGCTTCTCTTACATTGTCACAACTTAATAAAGGACAGAGTACAGTACTATTCCAAGCCTTCTTAAGGAACCATGCCATTAAAAATTCCAAGTTTTGGATTACTATAATGTGAAAAGCTTATTTATATCTGAGAGAAAGAACAGAGTTGCTAAGAAGCTTTACTTTACTTTTATTTTTTTACAGTGTCTTCCAATATCAATAGGTGGAATCCTAGTGCTGGTGAACTTCACCAAAGTGGAGGAAAAAAGCCTGTGGACATGTAGAAAAATGCCTGTCTCTACATTGCTCACTGAAAATGAACTGAGTTTCCTTAGTTACTAGGTATAGTTGTTCAGAATGAGTGCATTTGCAAGTATTGTGATAGCAAAAGGAACTGTGAATTTGTAGACATGAAACACCAAATGAAAACCCCATTAGATCATTTGGTGCATCCCCTGACAATTCAGGGCTGCTCTCTGCTGCCTGATTACAGTAGCTTTCATCAAGTCTCTCTGCTTGTCCTTTTGTATTTTTATTTGTGTGTACATTCTCTCAAGATTGTACTTAAACAATAGTGGCTGGAAAGATTGAAGACTGTAACAGGCAAGTAAAAGGCAGGACTAATAAGCTGAAAGACTTTGAGGCTGTTGTTTAGATGGTATCTCAAACTATCTGAATTCCTCCCATTACTTCCGTATTTAAACTACTTTTCTTTCCTTTTTCTTCCCATGGCAATTCTCAGCAGCAGTTCCAGTGTCCTTAAACTCCTAACCTATCTATTGTAGCATTTGACCCCTTCCTTTAGCCATTTTGTATCTAAGATAAATAAAGGAAATTACAACTTGGGCCTCAGTTCAACAAAGCACTTAAAACAGTGTCCTGTGTGTTTTTGTTGAAAAAGGAAAGAACTTCAGCATATGTCTGATTTTACTGATATATTGAAATACTTGGCAGAATCAGGCTCTCGGTCACATTTACTTAATGTAAAAATTGTTTAAGCGTAGGCTTTTGAAATTCTTTGTGGGATCTAAATCTTCAGATTAGTGTCATATTCTAAAAATAGACATTTTGCACAAGTACAAGTACTGTCAGAGCTTTTATTAGCATTTTTCACTACTTAACCATTTGCCTTTTTGGAGGTGTCTGCTTAAGCTTTGCAAGCGGTACTGGAGAACTGAAACACGTGCAAGATTGACAAGTTCAAATTTTATGACTTGCATAAATGGAACTTGATGTTTAATGTTTTGATACCTCATTTGACTTGCAGGATTTTTTTTCTCCAATGTATCTATGCTCAGCCTTGTCTCCGAAATCTATGGGAGTTTTGACATTAGCTCAGTGGAAGAAGGCTCACTCTAATTTAATTCTTGGATTAATAGCATCCTTCAAACTTTTTTTAAATCCAATTTTTCTTTTATTTCCCCTCCTATTGACACTTTCTTAGATTTCATCAATAAAGAGTGTTTTAGTGGTTTATATTGTAGTGCATGAATTAATTTCTGAATATTAGAAACAAATATGGAGGCTATTATGGCTAAGTGATGGTCTGAAATGCGCTGACAACTGATTAAATTGCATGTGGAAGGCAAGAGGGAGGAGCAGGGGAAAGTGCTGAAGATAACATTCTTTAGATTCATGTGTCTCTTGCTATGTACCATGGATGGTAAGAGATTCATATCTTCACTACTGTGTGTCTCTAATTTTTTTGGCAGCAGGAAGAAATATTTTCCCAAACTCTCCTATTGTTTGCAGATTCAGATGCAAATAAAATTCCTAGCCAAATATTAGGGATAATTAGATCCCTTTTTGTTAAGCGCCGCCTTGAGAAGTTGATGACTGCATCTCTTAACTCCTAATGACTTCTCTCTTCTTGATGAAGAGAATGACTTCTCTTCTTGATGAAAACTCTCAATAATAGTGCATTTTAAGAAGCAGTTTGGGCTTGGAGGTTTGTTTTGTTTGTGGTGCTCTGCACTGAGTGTTTTTATTATTCTTTCCCTCCCCCTGCAAGTATGCCTGTCTAGTTGGACTATTTCTGGAAGTATGACAGCCATTTCAGTATTAATGCAATAGCACAAGTGAGTTTTAATCATGTGAAGGCTGTTGCTGTGGTATCTTGAAAGGCACTATGTTCCACAACTGTGAAGATGCTTGGAAGTAGAACATATTTTAAATGTTTGTCTTTAGTCATTAGACCTGAGAAAAAAATGTATGACACTATAATTGCCTACTTTTCTTGATCCATCTCCCTTGAAATCTAGTGAAAGCAAGATTCTTCTTGTAGAACTTCAGGGAAATGATGTGCCTGAAATGTTTTGAGCTTCATATCTGACTCCACATGAATCCCTGTCTCAGATCTTTTGTATGTGTTAACCTAAGCTGTGAATTCAGTCATTTGGTTCAAAGAAATCAAACCTCTTTCTGACCAGTTTACTTCTTGTTTGAATAACAAAGCAGATTGAGTGAAGTTGACTCAACTTTTTGCATAGACATGAATTGAACATGTTAGTGGAGGATGGTCCTTTCAAAACTTTGATACAGATGAGGCGAAGAATTAGATCGTCGTTGCAAGTTCCTTCAGTTTGTCCATAACAGTGACCATCTCTTCCCTTCTACTTTTCCCTTCACACCTGTTGTTTCTTCACATGTTGCTGGGTGATGCTCTTCCACCAATGCTGTGCAGTGCAAAGCCTAGCATGCAGATAGACATTTGACATTCAGTGCGTTTCTTACAGGTTGCAAATTTTACAGGAGTAGCTGGAGGCCTTAGTCTGCTTTGAGGGCACAAATTTGTGAGGCACATGCTTAGGTAAATGTAGACTTGAATGCAGCTTAGGAACCATTAGAAGGCTTGTTGGAGCCATTGATATGTACAGGAGTACAAAGTTGTCATACTTTTTTAGTGGTTAAGTTGAGAGAATCAAAGTGGATCATGAGTCTTCCATTAATTACATTGCTGCCATTCTCTTGAGTAGACTTAACTTGTCTCCTACAGATTAACCCAGTTTAAAATGTAGCTGATTTTAGAAAGCTTGTCCGAAAGATAGTAGTAAAGTTATAAATGAATGACTACGGAAGGCAAACTTTGCAAGGAGAGAAAATTTGTTAGGCTGCCTACAATAGCTAAGTAAAACACAAACATGCTCTTGGGCCCACAGGCCGCTCTTTGGTTCTCCAAATGCTGGAATTTGTTATGAAACCTACATAATAAGAGACTCTTTCTGCCTTGATAATTCTTCTCCCACCACTGCCTTTGGGTTCCTGCTAAAAGATACATTTTAAAAGGCTTTCCTTATCCTCTGCAATTTCAGTAGCTATACACTAGTCCCTGTTTAAAGCACAGTACTTTAAGTTATTGGTGATTTAAATAACTGTTCAAGGAAATTGTATTGAAATAATGCAAAGACAAATGTGTCCTATACAGACCATTTTAGGTTGTGGATTTCTAGGGATGTAATGTAACTTATAAAACTTTGGTCCCTTTGGGATTTAGTATTTCTGAGCTATCTGATAAATCTATAATTCAGAAATTTGACTTAGTTGTGTCATGCAATTCTCTGTTCTGGAAAAGTATTTACAGAACTTCTTGATTTCCTAGAGTGTAGTTCCCATGTAGTTCTTTTGTGTTAGTGTTGCCCACAGCAGGTACTGTTCAAGGACTCTCTTGGGCTTGTGGAAATGTATTTAGCAGACTGAGATAGTCCATAGCTGCAGTCTGCAACAAAAATTTCACAAAACCTTTGAGTGAATAAGGGGAATAAGTACAAAAGGGTATTAATTCGGCTTTTTTTATGGCAACCTGTGTGAGACATGTAAGTGTTAAACTCTTACCTTAAACTCAGCAATACTAAAGTTGTGTCACTATCTGGGAACACTTTTATTGATCTCATGTCTCTGGATGTTCTGTCAACAGGAGGGATTATTACTAAAAGTCTTTCAGGAGATGAACTAAATGCTTGAATAACCTACAAATTGCTTCATGCTTGAAAATTGTACTCAAGCACAAAGTGATTTAAGGAAATTCTTTCAGCACCTAAAAGAAAAGACAAAAATTCCTTTTTAGTTGCTAAAATCCTATGCTCCTTAAACAGTTTTCTTTGCAGCCTTCCTTGGTGCTCTAGGGTATGCTTTATTTTGTGGGGTGTATTTTTAGTTGTTGAGTACTTCAGGTAACTGAACAAAATGGATTAAAAATATTTTTATTTTTAAGGATGAAGTTTCTGTTCCTTTTAACGTTGTATTCCCTTGGTAACTTAGTTGAAAGCTTTCTGACAGAGCATAATTTCTGGCTTCTGTTTGCTCTGGCCAGTGAACTCGGAAACTCCTAATGCAAAAATTAATATTAATTAGATGAAAGCTAGTTACAGTCCATAAAAAGTTGTGTGTAAATTAAGTGTTGTGATCATGATGAACTCCGTAGAACTGAGTAGATGTACGGATGTGTTGAATTCTTTCTTGTAATGATACAATATTGTATGAGAGAAATCTGAAGTGGCTTCTTAAGTGCATAATCTCATGGTACCTTTTGTAATTGATCTTAGATTGTGTTATTACTGAAGAAAAAATTGAACAAGCTGATTTCTTAAATGGACATCTAATTTTGAGTTCTTGTGCATCTTAATATATCTGTGTTTTCTTAGCAAGGATAGTACAATGAAATACTATAGGCCTTAGTACTCTTAGGTGAACAAATCTTCAAGCATGGTAAGTTTATTAATCTTTGGGTTGTTTCCCACGTGTCTATGTCCTGTCCTGTTTTGTTGCCCCAGTACATAAGTGTATGAGTATATTTGCATTTGTGCATAACTAGCCGGTGGCAAGGGCAGAAGAACAGCAGTTCTAGTTGTTGTAATATGGTACTTATGATAGTGAGGACAGCCTTTTTGCAGAAATCAGCAACACTTATTGTTTACTTTAAAAGTTGAAGTGATACATAAAGAAGTGTCTGGATTCCGTGCATGATAAACAAAGGCCTAGTACTAGAAGCTGAGAAAGAATTAAGTATTTTCTGAATTCCTAAGGTATGGTGTACTGTTTAAATGAGACCCGGTTCTGCATGACCTCTTAAAAATTGATTAAAGGTGACTTTTCCTATTCTAAGATGTCTGTGATTTGGGACATGTGAAGCGTATTTGTTCTTTTCATGCATTTTTTTATCCTATTTTTCTGGTTTTATTTGTTTTAATTTTAGAATCCCTCTAGTAGATGAGCAACAGCTATTCTTGCATAAAACAAATCAATCCTTCTTGGTATTGCTGCTGAGTGCTGAGTAAAGTGGAGCATACATGGATCCAACTCTACTGAGATAGCAGATGTTATTTTGCCAGAAGCCTAAGGTGTGGCCATAGTGACGTAAGGTTATACAGAGCTTGACAAGAATAAACTCTTTTTATTTGAGAGATATAAAATGCCTTTGACCTTGGAGATTGGGAACGTAAGTGGAACCTTAACATGTAGCTATTGATTTACATCTAAATCAATGCAAGCCATGTGTGGAAGATGTTGCTATGTATAGTTGGCTCAGTGGTCGTTGTGGTGGGTGGTTATAGTTCCTGGAGCAGTTCTGATGGGGATAAGTATCCATAGGGTAGAAACACTCATACCTCAGAAGCTTGTGGAAGCCTTTATTGGTGGCTTTGCTTGGGTAGACCAGGATCTGAGCCGGACTGAATTCTAAAATACCTCCAAAGCTTTCGGGGATTGTTCTGAAAGCTTTTGGGGATTGTACACAGAGGAGTTGTGGGTACTTCTGAGATTTTATGGATGATGGTTCCAAAGGATATTGATTTCTTCCAGCAAGTTAGTCTTCAGAAGAAATGATAGAGGGCTGTTTGTGATACCTTAGCTTTAAATACCGTACCAGTATGTGTTTGATATATATCAATGTCACAAAATTTGGGTTGATTAACCAAACTTTAACTCATTACTTTTGCTTCAGCGCTGTGAACAATGCTTTCTTGGAAGCATCTTCTTTGTTTTAGGTATCTCTCAAAAGCAGGAAAGCTGCCTATTCTTTATTGTGAATACCAATAGGCTTCAAGGAATAGCATTAGTATCTTAAGTAATGAAAAAGGAAGATAGGGAATCATGTTTGTGGGTCCTTTTGAAGTACAGTAATTTACTCTTTTTTCAGAACTTCAGGGGAACAGGTAGATCTCCCTGTGAAGTGTTTTTTCTTAAACTACTTCAGTTATTAGCAAGTCTTTTCTCTTCTTGTGCTATTCTGTGCTCATTTTTTAAGGGCATCCAGGATTCAAAAGCGAAAAGAGTACAACATTTGTCAGGTGAGGTTCCAGTTTGCCTTTATCATGTTGAAAGAAGAGAATCCATGAGTGGATTATTGAAAGGTAGGACAGAGGAACATGTGAAGATGCCGATGTCCAATGGAGTAACTTGGAAGGAATGATTAAGAGGCATTTTTAGCATTTGTACTGGAATGCAGGGAGGCTTATGATTGCACTTTTGTTCCTTAAGAGAGGACAGTGGGCAAGGGAAGAGGTCCAGAATCAGGAAGTAGTCCACACAAGTCTCAAATTTATACTTTTCTCTTTGACATTAATCTAAGTTTAGAAAAGAAAATGGTTGTGTCTTGCATTTCTACGTGGGATTATTTTAGGAATCTTTTATTTCAAGTAAGACCCATTTATTGCTGTCAATTGCATGACATTGAGGATAGTCAAAATGATCGCCTCTTTCGCAATGAAGAAAAATATTCATTTTGTTTTTCAGTAGAGCTTTGGGCTTGATTTGTTTGCCTGTCTTCATTCTTCTGACCCTGGCATTGTTCTTTCTCACTATTTATAGTAACATCTTCAGTGAGTGTGATTTTGCAGAATTGATAATATAATGTTATTTTTTTGTGTGATTCTTTTGGTGAATATTTGCATATTTTACTTTTGGTAAACTTATTTTTTTTTTTTTCTTTTAAAAAACACTACTTCATTGACCTGAAATGAGAAAGCTGCTATATATAAAGCCCCATGAGGTGACAGTCTTTTTAATGCTGTACATCTGCATGCATGGTCTTATGATGTTCATGGGCTATTACTGTCTATGTTGATAAACACTGAATGTCCTGGGTATATGTTTGCTTGCAACATTAAGTCTTTCCAGTACTTCAAAGGGACCTACAGGAAAGCTGGAAAGGGGCTTTTTATCATGGAGTGCAGTAATACAATGATAGGGAACTGTTATAAAGCTGAAAGACGGGATATTTAGATTAGCTATTAGAAAGACATTTTTTACAGTGAGAGTGGAGAGACACTGGAATGGGTTGCCCAGAGAAGTTGTGGTTGCCTCATCCCTGGAGGTGTTCAAGGCCAGGTTGGATGAGGCTTTGAGCAACCTGATCTAGTGGGAGGTGTTCCAGCTCATGGCAGGTGGGTTGTAAATAGATGATTTTTCAGGGCCCTTCAAACCCAAACCATTCTATGATCCCATGATAATTGGGATAATGTTGGTTTAAGAGATATACGAACACCATAAACACAAGAATTTGCCATGATGTTTTTAAATTGTTCAGACCCTGAAGGAATGCAGTGCATTGTAACACCCTCTTAAAAACAATGCACAATGCAGATGTAGTAAGGTAAAGGTTTCTGAATGATCATAAGTCTATTTTTCCAGTAGCATTTAGGAAACCTGTCAAGAACCTAACAGTACATTAAGAAGTTGTAAATATAATTCTTCAAATAAAGCAACACTAGAACTAGTAAATAGCAAAAGGCTATTTTCAAAGACTGAAAATTTACTGAACTCTCCTGAAGGGAATAAAAAATAAATTACTCTCCACAAATAAGCCAAAATAAAGTTAAAATTATTTCATCTTGATTCTGTTTTCTCAAACAATTCCTGATGCTTAAACGCTACTATTTACTGTTGAAGCATTTGCCCAGAACCATATACGTGCTAAAGAAATCACTAACTAACCTTAAAGAGATGGGTAAGTTTCAGCTCTGCAGCTTAATTTGCATGAAGCATGATGTTTAAGGTTCCTTCTAACCCAAACCATTCTGTGATTCTATGATTTTAATGAAAATCTCTAATTAAATACAGTGCTAATTCTTAACCGACAGGAGTATTGACACAAGTTGGATTTCCACATCTACTTCTCAACTGCACAAATTCTGCATGCCTTTTGGGCTTATGCATTGCTAGAAAACTTTTTTCACATTCTCATTCATAAATACAAGTTGGGAGAGGATTATTATCGCGTTTTTTGAGAACCTGTTAACTTCAAACAAAGGTGTGTTGTTCTGGGCGAGTTTGTGACAAGTTTTGAAGAAAATTGTGATTCTGTTTTTGGTATCATGAAGCTTGTAAGACCTACCAAACAACCCACCTCCCCCCAAAATAGAAAGGGAGACAGTCTCCAGTGATTGAATGTTTCAGACTGAAACTTGCTTGGGCTTTGGAATTGTGTGTTACAGAGTGAGCATGCTTAGATATTTCGTTACTTCCAAATTAACATTACATCATCTTATTTGCAAGGTCACTATGCTATAGTTGTGTTAACATCCAGAAGAGCTCTCAAGTGAAATATCAAATATAAGCATTACATAATCAGAACAAAGCCTTTATTGGTTTATTGTACCCTTAGGGTAGGATGCTGAATGGTAGTTGCATGTGGATGACATAATCTTGCAGAATTAACCATTTCCTAACCATCCTATCAACAACTATGAAGTGAAATAATAGACTGGGGGTAGGTTTCACCTGGGAAGGGTGTAGCTGAAGAAAACCAGATTTTAAATTGAAGGTGACCTTCTTTCTGTTAAATGCACTTACGTGTTTTGAAACAAACAAGAAGAACCAGAACAGTTTTACAGATATATTTATAGGCTGATTTGCTGACTGTTCATGTGATGTAATTCCTGTTAACGGATTCAAAGGAGGCAGACCAGTTTCCATTCCATCTGTGGTTTTAATTTATTGGAAAATGATCCACCTAAAAATACTTCCTTGGTTAGAGAATACTGAATTTGTCTTTCTAAGCTAATTTAAGCACTCTTTACAGTTACTCACTGGTTAAGGACCATATGTGTAAAATTATTGTTATATGTCTGGCAACTTTAATTGATCCAGTTCAGAACTAATGTGATTTTTACTAAGATTTTTTTTTGTAGTATGTAAAAGGTATGATATGGAGTTTATAGTTGTCAAGATATATGAAACTGATACCGAAGTTTGGTCATTTATTGTTTGTCATGGTATTTTGTGTGATCGTAGTCTAGTTTTAGTGAAACTGAACTTCGTGAACCTCATGTTAAATGAAGTAAATAGGTAAGAGCACATCTTAACCCCAAAACCAAAAAAAAGCCCCACAAACCAAAAAAAACCCACAACCCCCCAAAACACTAGCCAAGCATTTAAGCCTGAGCTTAATGTTATGAAGAGCTACAGGAGATTTCATATGTTGTCTTAAACATAGGTTTTATGCATGACTTTGGGGTAAAATTGCACCAAACTTTCGTATCAAAACTGCTTGTCAGGCTTTGGATATGTGTGCCTTTTAGACTGGAAGGTGTTTTTCCCTGAAAAGACTGATTGAACCCATGGCCCTGGATTTTGCACCTCTCTTCCCTCTTACCCTGCCCCCAGACTAAATTAGGCACCAGTATGAATCATCATCTATATTGACTTTGTTTTTCAGATATATTTGCTGAAGAGTGGGAGCATGTTGGCAACACTTTTGTTAATATGCCTGTCTCAACATATCCTCAGAAATAACAAATTTTCTAGAGAATCCCCCAGTTCTTCTCCAGGTGGTCATTTTCTCCATTAAATCTTGAAACAAGATACAGATTTTGAAAAACTTGACCTCAAAATATTTGTCTTGATACCTCAAGGACAACTGAGACAGAAGTGTGTGATGTATTTTGATATGTAAGAGGAAAGGAAGGCATACACTGTGAAGACTTATTTAAAACTTCATTGTTTTTTTTATCTGTTCACAGCAGGCAGTGTAGTTCTTGGACACCTTTTTTGTCATTCACCCACAGAGCGTGCATGAGTATTAGTAGGGTTAATACAGTTAATATTCAAATTTTTGATGAAATAAAATGAATGCAAGTTCCAGTTGTTATCCATTGGGTGAGCAATAGGTGATGTTTAGTATCCTACCAGCTTGCTTTACTTTTACTTATAAGCAGTTTTGCTTAGAAAAGTTTGGACTGTGTATGTATGACACTTCTTGTAGGCATCTTTCTGTTTCAGTCTCCCAATGATCTTTGCACTAGGTGTGAAGCAGACATTGGGAAAAAGGATTATTAGTTAATTTGGAGAGCTAAATACATAATACATGTTACTAATGTGTGTTTAGGAAAACAAAATTGATTCTGCACCCCTAGCCCCAGACTCTGGTATAGAAACATCAGCCTGTGGGATTTCTCTTTTTTGGCAGTGGAACTAATTAAAAAATGACTTTAACTATGTTATGAGGCCCTTTCTGTTCATTTTAGTGATGGAAGTGAGTGGTGGAGGATTTCTTAAAAGTTTCACTGCCGAAATCAACATAAATGTGCAGATTTGTCCTATGTTCTATGATATTTCTGTTTGTCAAGAAACATGACAGTTGCTTTTTAATCTCCAGGAAAAGAATGAGGTTGATCCTAGTACAGGCAGAAATTTTTGACACTGAAGAGGAATAAGAAGAACATAACACTGTTTCACTTTGGGACCACTACTCTTGAGAATTAAGGAAAAAGCGTTATTCTGCATAAATTACAGTTGGACTCATAGAATACCTTGGAAATAACAAACATAAAATCCTGGGATGACAATTATGTTTAAAAAACAGGTAAAAATAACCAGGCGTGTCCAGGAAGAACTGCTCAAAACCAAAATACAGTGGAAAAGTAAGATGAATTGCATAGTTTCCATGCGTGGAGTGAACTTCTGTCTTTAATCATATTCTTACAAAATTTAAAAAATACCAGTTTTCAGGATGTGCATCTTTATTGGTTTCATTATGCTCTTGAGAATTTAAATGGAGGCAAAAGGTGATTCTTTGGCCTCTGATTATGCAATTAATTTTAAATAATTTTCTGGCATTGAATGTTCCTTTTTTTATTTTCTATTTTGAAAACTTCTGCCAGTATCTCTTCAGATGCAAAAAAACCAAACCAAAAAAACCATGACAAAATAACCAAACCAAAATAAAGGAGAAAAAACCCCAATCTAGAATTACTACATGGCGATTTTTATTCTGATAATCAATGCAAGAGAGTCGGAGAAGGAGTGAAGGAACTAGTGAAGATATTAGCTTTATTTCAATACACTTTAGTTTAGCAACACTTTTTATTTTGTGAAAGATATTTTTTAGGGGTAGCTTCTCTTGAAACTGTCTACCCTTTTGCACTGTGTTTGTCATTGAGTGACTTCTCCTGGAAATTCTTCGTTGTTTTTAACCTGTTTAAAAAAAAATATTTCTTGATGAACTAACATCCTGTTATCCCAGTTTCATGTTAGCAAGGTTGAAAGATAGCTGCTGGCATCCATCTTAGTGTAGAGCTTGCTTTCTGCTGACTTTTTGGGGTGCTGAAGTTATTTTATCCTTATGGACTGTTAATCAACTGTTTCTTCATGGTGCTTGGAAGAACTAGACTCAGGAGCATGGGTGCCTTGGCATTGTGGGAATTGAAGCTGTCAAACTGACTTGGTTTTTGGTAGTTTGTGCATCCTGTTTTTTCCCTGCATTCAGCTTTTACTGATTTCCACCCCAACCCCACTCCCTCTTTGAAGAATTATATGCATAGTTTTATATTTTCATGGTCGTCTTTGGAAAAGAAAAGGAGCACAGGTAGTGCTATAGATGTGTTTTCGACATCCTCTGCTCTGCAACTGTGAGGTGTGCACCCAGGCTGACCCCAGGAAGCAGGAATTGTAGGGACAGAGTCTGCAAACCACCAGTAAACTGAGCAGTGAGTTTACAAAAGTGTTGGATCACCGATGTTGATGCTTGGGTAAGTGATTCACAAAAAAAAAATCCTCCATCTGGAAACTGAAAGGAGAAAAAGTTTATTTAAGGTGGCCCTTACAAAAAAAAAAAAAAATTGCTTCTGCCATACATGGCTGCAGCTATGTATTTTATTTATTTTGCAGCATGAGTCATGAATGGCTTTGTAGTTCTACATCCCCTTGTGTAAGAGGAATAAACCTTAGAGAAGAGGAAGTTTAAGAGAAAACAGAAGTGTGAATAAATGCTAATGGTGCTCTCTCTGGCTCCATTCAGTCTGTCATTTCATCATACATGAAGCGGGTAATTCAGAGATTCCTTTCCTGGCACGTAAGTGGCAACATATGTTTGAAACAGTGAGTGGAAACTGTAGGAACACAATGACAGGCATATGGCAATAGGAAGGCAAGGGAAAATTTGTTGCCATAATGTTAGCCATGTAATTGGTACACAACTTCTGATGGACTGATTTATTTAAAGACAAGAATACATGCTCCTTTTTTTCAGGTTTTCTATATGTAGCCTATATCTCGTAGTTCCTTCATAATGTCTGTCCAAAGGCTCTTTGAGGGAGTGGAAGGTGGTGTGCAAGGTTCAGAGCCTCTCTACCAAGGAACAGGGGAAAATCTGGATGCAAAAAACAGAAACCTGCCTTAGTTTATATTCTCATTTTAAAAGGAAAATTTGAAAACGTCCTGTATTTTGATATTCAGTTTTGTGGATTTTATTTTTTTTTTTTTACCATGTTAAGCCATAAACATTCTTGCTAACTTAACGTAACTTAAGATATACTGCTTAGTAAAAAGAAGAGCTGTCCTGGAAACAGGCATAATCCAAATGATGTTTCCAGTGTGAAGTACATGCTGAGGTAACCTGCTAACTTTAATCAAAAATGCATTTCTACCCTGTGCACAAGGGTAAGCAAAATGCAGTCTCTCAAACCGTATGTGATGTGGACAAAACATGGGTAGTTCTTTGCTTCCTCAGTTAATTATGTGCCTTGAGTTAAATAATCAGTTTCAGGTGAGGATGGTGTTGGTAAGGTCAAAATCAAACCTGGTCACATAGGGGTTCTGTTGACATGTGAGATGTATGTTTAGGAACTTATTTTGCCTACCGCTAAACTTTTCAATTTGGAGAATATGTTCCCAAAAATGGAGGAAAGCAGTCTGTTTTCTTTCTGTTGAAAAATGATTGATCAAAACTTAGGGGAATGTCTCCCGCTACGTTTGCCTTCAGTTCTGAAGAGTGGTGCAGCCCTTGGGAGAACATTAACTCAGCAACTGGTTGGTCATTTTCTAGCCTGTACTCTTGAGGGGATCTTAATCCTTGCATGGGAAAGGAAAATTGACTAAATGACGTTTTGATTTTGTTTGGTCTTATCTCTCACTTCTTCTGGCTCTGGGATTTTATGGTGTAGTGATTTCGAGATGGTAAGTCCTATGTGAGGTTATAAAGAAATTTATAAGTTGATTGCATTATGCCAGCAAATGTAACTTATTTTGGCGAGAAGGACAGATACTTTACCAACCTTACTTAAATTTGGAAAGTATGCAATGTTAAATTTCAAAAAACAGTTAAAAAGCCAGCTCTGTTTCTTTTTGTTTCGTTGTTTGTTTGTTTGGTGTTTTGTTTTTTGGGGTTTTTTTGTTTGTTTATTTTTTTAAAAAAAACCCAACTCCATAATTTTTACTCTGTGCTAACAACTAACACCCTAAAGACTTGAGAAATCTGAACTAGTTTCTCTACCAGAGTAAATGACATCACTGTCAGCAAAAGGAATGAAAACAAATGTTTTGAAAGGAAACCTTTTTATGTTATTTTGCTTGTCACTGATGTTAGCAAAAAGCCAGGAAAATGCATCTGGAATCTGTAGAAATCTGTGGAGTTCATTAGGGTTTGTTGTTTTGTTTTGTTTTTTTTTTTCTTTTTATAAATATGTGGGGAGGACCTGATTTTTTATTCCCCCCCCCCCCCTTTTATTCTTAAACAACAAAAGTTAATACTGTACTACTTGTTTTGGAGGAAAGACAACACACTTCTAGAGAAGTTTCCAGAAACTAATTAAACATCCTCTATTTGGTAGCTTCAGTACGTGTTATTTTACTTAGTTGTCCCATAGGTTTTTTTTGTTAGTAAGTTGACTTTGGTGGAATCGCTTCCATGCGCACAATCTTTTAATTATGTATAGAGTGGTGCAGGTCAGAAGGGATGAGGTATCCTCATTATGGGGCCCTGCCTCAATTATGAATCAGTTTTGTAGATTTGAAGAAATTTGGTCCTTCTGTACTGTTTGAGTTTTGGTTTCTGAGTGAGTAACTGCTAAGGCAATAACTACATTTTGTATCGTAAGCCCTTCAGCCAATTTGAGTTTTTCTTTGAATTGTCCATCACAGCAGCGTAAAATGCTCTGAGGACTTGTCCTGGTTGAGGTAGAGCTTTTTGCTTTGTATATTGGTTAAAACATCAATTAATATCCATTGTCAGGTGGCAGAAGAGAGTCAATGCGTAGTTCTTATGTCGTTGTATTCCACCATGAATCTCCAGTCACAGGATGGGATGTTTTTACAGTCTGAAAAACTCCAAATGGTTTGTACAAACTTTTTAAGCAGCAAAGTTGCAGCATGTCTGTGTACTGTGACTGGCAACCATCCTGCAGAAGAGCAAATTCCCAACAGCCATGTGCAGGCTGCCTGTTGGGCATGGAGCCCGCGTGCATGGGTAGTTGTTTCTTGTGTAATGCTAACAACCTTTTCAGCACAAGTGAGCTCATCATTTTTTTCTATCTTCCTTTTCTCATGTCCAACAGTAACCCTACTGCTCCATGCTACTTCAGTCCCCCATATAGTAAATGCTGAATGAGACCCAGCTGCTGCTGACATCTTCCCAACTGAAGGCTCAAATCTGTGCTTTTATGTCACCAGGAATCATGCATTTTCCTAATAAAGTGACATATCTTCCTCTAGATCAGCTGAGCTTTAGGAACTTGTTCTTACTGGGAGGCTTGGCAATTAGTTACTCTACAAACAGTTGCTTGTTTGTTGTTTGTTTTTTTTTTTTATTAACCATTGGCTGTTTAAGACATGTCTTTGGAACTTTGAAAAAGCTTCATGAAGGTGTGTGGCTCTGACTTCTCAAAACACGCCCAGTTTCTGCCTACTTTGTGGAGAATTCAGATGATAATCTGTTCAAGTATCAGCAGTGATGCTTACGTTCAAGTTTGTAGATACGTGTTTTTGAGGAAATTTTGACCAAATGGGTTTTTTTAGAACTAATTCAGGACGTGGTTTGGGTATTTGTTGAAAGAGCTTGGATGGCGGGAGGCTGGAGGGGGAAGGGCCTTATTATTTTCCATACTTTGAATTAAGATCCATCTGGTACTTTATTTTCAACAGACTGCTTTGTTCATAGACTCATCAAGTAGTGCTGACAAAATTAGTATCTTGTCCCTGTATTTAACTTGTATTTGTTTGGTTTGACATCAGGACATTGGGAGAAGCCCTTTTTTGGTCTTGGTCTACCTGTAGCTTCTCAGCACTAGGATTGTGGGATGTTCATCAGAAGTGTAACTGTCTCCTTTAGACCTCATGATCTGAAATCTCATTAAATTTACCACCCAGAATTTGAAGTGAAGCAATCTCATCATGCATCTCTCCTTACCTTCTTTAACAAAACCTTTTTCTTAGCTTGTTTTGTTCTACAGGACACAGGAAGATATTTAAATATCTAACATACTGCAAGGATGACCAGCAGCCATTTGCCTGGTTATAAAAACAGCAGCATGGTTAATCAGTGCTGACCCGCCTGCTGTGTCATAGCTGTGCTGTTATGCAGCAGTGGGTATGAGCTATTTTGAGGAGAATCATAAATTGACTTGGGTTTGGGAATCACAGTCATGTTTGGGTTCAACCTGCCTTTTTTAATGCTGAGAAGATGGGATGATCTCTCAGCTGAGACTTTTTTCAGGATTTAATATAGACTGTGTTTCTTTTCTCTACTGGGATGAGTTTCTCCTCTGGGTCTTGGAGATCAGTTTTCTTGTTGATTTCCACATCCTGCCCAGATTGCTACTGCTATTGTAGATTCTATGTTGAAATTCTGCCTGGAGATTAAGAATTTTAAAGGATAGAGCTCTCTGGATAAACCAAAAAGGCAACAAATCTAATATTTTGGGGGCTTTATTGCAAATGATAATTTGAAGTTTGTAAATGTTCTGCGAGGAGGATGCATCATGATTAGAGTAGCGATGCTATGTAAATATTAGTTTTTTACAAGTCTAGAATGTTTTCTGATGCTATTTTATACTATTTCCTTTTAAGCAGAATGTGTGTATGTTTTTAAAAGATGTAAACTACTAGGAAGTTTGTTAATTACTGTGGTGAAATTGGTGTATAAAAGCATCTTACATGTAGACTAATGAATTAAATATTTCAACAATGTGAATACATGACAGTAATTGAAACCTAAACTTACCTTTTGAGATTATGGCCACCAGGTCAAGAATTTTACATGTATGGTTGATTCCTCTCCCACCCATTCCTGGGAAGAGACCTTGCAAACTCTTTTGTTCTCTTCTCGTTCTACAAATCTCAGATATCCTAATTCATTTTTTCATATTTAGTGTATCAACACTAAATGGCCATTGCCATTGCCATTTCATAGTGACTTGGTATTAGAGAATAAGATGATTGCCTAAACTAAGCTTAGTAAAGTTCAGTTTAATATTTCCTAGTATTTTTTTGCTAATTGTAGATAGAGATTTTTCTGGCCTTTTTCAGAATGTTAGTAAAGAAAATTAAAAAGGAATTGTGAAATGTACTTCTGGTTTTAAGAGAGAAATGCAATTTGTGCGTAACTTATTTCATAGAGGCTGCAACTTTTCTTACTTGATTGATATCCTTGGAAATAGAATTTGATTTTGTTTATTGTGCTTACAGTAACAACTCCTGCTTATCAAGCATTAAAAGCATAAAGGTTTCAATCTGTGCCATTTTTTTACTCACTTGAGTAACCTGCAGCAGTGTCGCAGCACAATAACAACACCAGTGGGGAGTGTAGTGTGGTGTTTCTGTGTGTAATACTTCATGTTTTTTCTTGACACTGCCACTGACTCTTCATTTGAGTGCAGTAAGGATAGGCAGATGTTTCTGTAAGGTTTGTAAAAGCAGTGTTATTTACTGTGGAAAAAAGCTGTTTGTATAATGAAACAAAATTAATTACGGAAGTTTGTTTCATGGCTGGAATTTTTTAGTGTCCAGTCATGTGCAAGCTACTAGTTTTTCCTGCCTGTTAGGATGAACACTAAGTTTTCTGCAATGTACTTTTACCAGGGTCAAACTGAAGTCTTGCTTAATCTCCTGGACACTAAGAGATCCCCATTTTCAAGAACTCTGTAAGCGTTCAATAATTTAGAGGTCTTTGCTTCTTTCTTGCGTTTCATTTGATATTATCTGAGGGGTGAGAAAATGGGATGATGTTGGGTAGGTGCACAGTCATAAGAAAACTGAGTTAAAAATTGGCCTTTGTAAACATCTGTTTCAAACAATTATGAGTAACTAGTCAGGCTCTTGAGTTATTTTATGCATGTCAAAGTGCATAAAAACATACTTACGCTGGGAAGGAGGTAAAAACTGAGCTGCTGTGAGCTCAGTTAGTCTTGCTTCAGTGCAAATACCAAGATTAACAGGATAAAAGAGCAAAGCATAACTCAATTTAAGGACAGATGGGAAAGGAGAGCAGACTTGGCACATGATTCTGCTTTCCTCTCAGCTGGCTGGAGTATTTCGTGTTTGCCTGATAGATATATCAGTTCTTTACTGTAGTTTCTTATAATTAGTTGGTGAATACACTTGATTGGTCTCGAGTTCTGCTTGAGTTATTCCTAGAGTCTCTTGTTAAAAACTAGTGCTGCCTTCCATTTCTATGGCTTTTTAAAGGGAGGAATTACCCACTGGCTAATAGTTCATCAGTTTCTCCTGCAAGTTCTTTTAGAACAATTAAATACTGTTTAGTCCTGGTAAGGTGATAGTAAGCCTGCTGCTTTGTGTTGTACAAATTTGATCTAAAGCTTTTTCTGTTATTGGTTCAGCTTTAGATGGCTTCACAGACACTTCCTTCATAGATTCTAATGTGAAAACGTCCTGGACTTTCCACACAGTGGAAACCAATGCTGTCAGTTAGGGACAAATACAAATCAAAAAGAACTAAGGTGGCAAATTAACCGAATTAATTTTGTGCCTCAGTGTTCAGAAGAGAAGGATGTACATAGCAATTCCATGTTCTCCACTTTAAGTAGGATGCAGACTTCCCACTTTGGATGGATGAATTTTAACATTTTCTGTTTCTTGAATGTTATTGTTTGCACATATTTTCCCTTTGAACATATCTTTATACTTAATTTAATTTTATCTGTTGTTAAATTGCTTAGTTGGCTTTCGGGAGAATATTCTAGTTGCTTTTGAATTGATGATACACATTTACTTGGAATCTGCTTTGTCAGTGCTATTATATTGTTTCCGTGGTGCCTTCAAGGGATTTACTCTTTTAGATGCTTTCTTTAATTAGTTTCCATTAGTGTTATGTGTTTATTCCATTTAAAGCTGGATATGATAGTTGATTTTTATTTTCTTGCTGCTTAAATGATACAGGTTAAATTTTGATAATTTATTAATCTTTGAGTTTTCAATATTTACAGAGTGGACTAGTCTATAGGTCCAATAGGAGCAAGTTACGGTTTTTGTTCTTACTATTGAAATATATAATTTGATACTCTACAAAAAGTTCCGAGTATTTAAATAGCTGTCTTGTTATACTGTAATGTGACTTTTATTCAACATGTAAAAATAACTTCACATTTCTCTTATTTCTGTCCTTTCTACTTCCCATCACTATGGGCTAAGTGTCACTGTTTTGGACTGATAGTCAGTATTCTAGCATTTACATGATTATCTCCTTCCTATATGAGATTCAACTGACAAAGTCTGGATATGCTTTTACAGAGTTAAATATATTTATCTTACTTCACTCCTGAGCATCATAAAATGAATTATTTTTGCATTTAGTAATCAGAATACCCCAGGGTAAGGTTGCAAATGCTGGTTTGAAACTCAGATTTTTTGCATGCATAAAAGTTAAACTAAACACTTTAATGAAATACTGGCAATGAAATCTGAAGTGATATGAAATTAGCTTAATTTTAAAATTGGTTACCAACAAGAAATTTAGACCAGGTTAATCTTAAATTTGAATAATGCTTATAAGGTTATATGGAAAGCAGCCTGATATGTAATTAATGTAAAATGTTTTAGTTTATGAAACTAGTGAAAGCTCTGTTTGAAATACTTTTTTTTTTTTTTCTTCTCATCTGAAGTCAATACAGAACTAAAGAAGATGGGAATTCATAGAGGTCAGGGTCTTGAATCTGTAAGGTACCTTCCTTTGGTATAACTTTATTGAGTTACACACTGTGCTGTTGGATGTTCACTATAGGAAGTTATGATGCTTTCCAAAAGGTTATGTTAAATCTTCTTAGCCTTTGGTAAACTGAGGACTTATGAAGCTCAATCAGCTCAGTATTTGTGCCCTTGTATAGGTTCGGTACTGTATATTTCATCCATCTTTTCCTTTCTAGGCCAAATACTACACTCGGGAAGACCTAAAGCACACAGAGATAATAGTCTTTTCAGAAGAGTTGAACTATATAAACTCGGGGTTTATTTGTTTGCTCCTACAGTGTTGGCTGTTACGTTGAGTTCAGAGACCATCAAAAAACTGGGTTCTGAATCAAAGATGCTCTATATAGGGCTGATACTTCAATGGGATTTGTGGATGACTAGCAATTAATAACATGGTTTAATGGATGTAGCACTGTATTACAATGTTGGGGCTTCGGGTGTATTTAAAAGGTCCTTTGAGTTTTAATATAGTGGTTTAATATATTTATAATCTATAGTTTTTATTGGCTATACTTGAATTTAATCTATAAGGATATTGAAAGTTTATGGCAAGCTTAAATCGATATAAAAAGTTAAGTAACTTTATCCACTTGAGTGTGTTTGTCCAAATATGTCATCAAACTTCTCAATTTCCTTTTCAGAAGGCCAGACTGACTCATTCTCCTGTCTGATAGAATGCAAAGACATCCAGAGTTTAGCTGGCAAGACTATTGAAAGAAGGGAGAATTTTAGGATTTCAGGGAGTATGTCTTGTTTCTCACTTCCCCAGCTGGATACAAGATAAAATTTTCAAATGAGAAACATGTGAAGTCTTGTTTAAACATGTGAATAAATGATGTCCCAATTTTCCCAATTAGCATATTAAAGAAATTGAAGGGAGAGGAGGGTGCATGGCCGCCATTTCTGCTAGGTTTTATTTCTTATTCCACAGAATTTTCTGGTTTGGTTGAGATTTTCCCAGGTTATGGGGAAGAGAGGCTAGCATTGCATAGGAAGTGCAAGTAAGATGGTTAACAATGATTGACTGAAATGGGAGGATAGTTCAAGAAAACTACTGCTTTGTCATCTATACTCTAATAATGTCTATGGGGCACGTGTCTTTTCCTAAGGACTTGAAGATACTGTGAAGTACTAAGGCTAAGGAATTTCCCAATAGTGTATAAGAGGCAAAACTGTGACTGATTTTAGAAGTGAAGAGCTCTGTTCAAGTTGCAGGGTTTTAATCAGCTTTTATAATTTTAAGCAAAATGTCTAACTTGAAAGGTATTGGCAAGGAAGTAAATATGGTGTCGTTCCAAAGAGCAGTTTTACTTTTTTTCTTTTGCAGCACCATAACCTGATGCTGTCTCTGCTGAAGCTGCTAGGAGAGCTGACCTGTGTGAGATATATCTTGTCAAGCTCATATGTGCATTTGTAAAGAACCATGTTTCTGGATACAGTGAGTGTCCCTTTTCCAATGCTCTTGGCAAAGGTGGTGTCTGGGAGGTAGTAACTGATGCTAGGCCAAATTTGGCAGATACAAACCAGTTAGCTGTCTGGGTATTTTCAGTGCGATTGTCCCTTTGGTGCTTTTAATTTCCTGGTTTTGTGGGGAATAAAACTTTCCTTTGGCAAAATACTTACCCTCTCCTCTTTCAATAGCCTGATCACAATGATCCCATCACAACTGTTGAGTTTGGGGTTTTTTTCTGTTTGAAAATTAACATTGGTGATGATTGAGTGGTGGTTTGAGAGCATTTAGTGCTGGAGCCTTCTGTTATCGGTATGTCTGTACTAGCTTCTAATAGTCTCGTCTCCCAGCACAGACTTTGTTAGAGGGTGAAGACACTGGTTATGTGTTTCTATCTGCTCAGTCATTGGAGTTCATTCTAATTGTGCTTCGCAGTGGCTGTTGTGTTGGGTTTTTATAGCAAGGGATGCACAGTTGAGACCTACTGCTGAAGGGGAGTGGGCGCGTCTCCCTTCAGAATCATTCTTAAGGAGCATACCTTGCTGCAGACCACTGAAGCACTCATCTTAGGGTTATATCCACTATACATCTCAGTTGAGTCCGTGTCTGTGACCAAAACGGGTGCCATAAGGTTCTTTTTCAGTCTTAGACAAATTTCTTTTGTGTAGGTACAGTACTGAGTGTTCAAAGAGATATGATGTCATTTATCACAATGCAACTTATGTAGAACAGTTCTACAGAGATTGAGACCTTTTTTGTTTTTTGGGACACTTGAAATTAGAACCAGAGTTGTTGACAGTATGTTTGGAGAACAACCCTCTGTTGTCAGAGATGAGACTAGATGATGTAATGATTTTTCTTGTATCTACTTCCTCTTGCTGCTGTTTCCTACACTGGGCCATCTACTCCTCCCATCCCCCCACAGGAGTCTGAAACAGAAATTTTTTAAAAGTTCATATGACCCTTCTGATATTTTAATGTATTCTGTGGCTTTTTTCCATTCTTTTTAGCAGAAAGGTTCAAATGTTGAACATACTTTTTCAATGTGTTTGTACTTTTGGTCTTCAGACACTAAATAGGTTATGTGTTGTCCAAGTGTGAGTTGTTTTCCTGAAAGGTGTGCATTTCAGTCTCGAGACAAAAAACTAAGGCACTTACATTGTTTTAATTTTCATGTAAGACTGGTGTTTATTTTTCGCATTTTTTTCCAGTAATCTCTGTTCTCAACAGTTTTAGTGCTACTGATTTCCTTGTTTATTATCTGTTTAAAATTAGTCTCAGCACAGAGACTGAGACTGTGATGTTTGTCTTAAACTGCTTCAGTCTCACATATGTGCTTCTTTCGTATCTGTATATGATGCTCAGAGATCTTGCAGCTGGGCATAAAATGTAGTGAAGTACATAGTGTACCATGGGAAACTTGCTTATAAGCTTAGACCACAGGTCTTGATAGCTGATGTGTGACCTGTAATGTCTGTTCTCATGGCCATTTTTCTTTTGACTGTTCTTAAGATATGAAACTAATTATAGCACGTATAAGTCTCTTAAATTTTTCTGCCACAAGAAAGATCTTAAATTAAATGAGATTTCTTCTCCTCCACGTTCACACAGGAGTCTAACTTTTCCCATAGCAGTGGTCTGTTCTGGACAATTATGATAGCGTCAAACTTTCTGTCTCGGAGTGATTTATAGATTTTTCTCTCTATCTGATGTGGTGTGTTTTCTTTTCAAGCTCCAGTTACAAAATCTTGTGCCAGTTTCTCCCCCTCTCACAACCCCACCCTGCAATGAATCAGAATTGCACTGTGTCTTTTTTGTGGTCACAGGTCTTGGTGCAGTCACCCGTTTCTATTGTTGCTTATGATTAGACTACTTATGCTGTGCTACACAGGGAGCGGTACACTCAGTCTTATTCGGAAATGTAAATTGGTGACTAGAACAAGTGCCCCATTACTGAGGGCAGCACCTCACCATGAGCATCTTCCATGCTGGTCACTGTTTAGGTTCCAAACGGTCTATATGGAATTGGTGTTGATTTATAAGAACCTTAAATATTCTGAGACTCGCCAGCTTAGAAAGATCATCTTTCCCTTTGAGTTCTGACACTACAGTTAGAAGTGCTAACCAGAGCTAACACCAGGATGATTTTCCATGATCATCCCTTTCAGGAGAATTTACTCCCTTTTGCAAAGAGGGCATATGGCAAATACCATCACTTTCGCCACTCATGAGGGGAGAGAGGGTAGCAGTGCAGGATAACATCATTTGACTTAGGTTTTTCATTTTGTCCATGCTGGGCTCAAAGTATACCACGATAGCACCAGTTGGGAGTCACGACTGTGTGCCTGAAAGAGTGAACAGACATCTTATATGCTCAGAATGCAGAGGAATTAAATTTGAGCCTTAATTCTCTGTTGTTCCGCCAGTATCAGTGGAGTTGCATGAGAGATGGTTACCAGCTAGATCGTGCATGTGCTTGCTGATTACAGCACATTGAATAATTTTGAATCGTACCGTGGATCTAGAGAATTTCTTAGTTGTGTTAATAATACTGAGTTGAAAGCCTTCTTTCTATTTGCATTTATTCTTAATCTTGGTTTTGAAGAAACATAATGTGACCTTATTTAACAGATTTGGGGTTTTGATGACTTTTGTTAACCTGGATTTTATTAATTTATTTGCTTTAAGATAAAGTATTTTAACTTTCCATCACGCATGGAAACTTTGAATCCTTGAATCAAACAAGGGTTTGATTTCACAGTATCTGTTGAAAGTTATGTAGTGCAGTGGTACACATAGTTGCTCATGTAAACGCATAAGTTAATTATTCTGTGTACATCACTTCCTTGAACCTGTCTTCGTGCCTCGATGGTGTTATTAGTGGGACTGTCCCATTGGGGTGTAATACAGAATAAGAATGCTAAGGTTTTGCTTGTGGTAGGTTTCTCTTACTCACCTGTAGACCACTAGATACCCAGGAAAAACATCAAATATACAGAGATCTGGCATCCATTTCACAACTTGCAAGACATAGTCTCAAGCATATGTAATATATATAAGTCATTGCCAGAAAGCTACAGGAAATGATTGCATTTGAGTACAACGCGATCTACTACAATAGTTCAGTGTGCATGAAATTAAAAACTGCTGGTAACACATGTAGAATAAATTAAGCTGACACTGTTTATTTTTACTGTAGCTTTCTACAGCAATAAGATTCCACTTCTTATGGTATTTAATTGACTTCATTAAGAAAACCAGCAAATATTAATTATACCCACTGTTACAGAATATTGAATTTTCCAGACCTAGGCATGCAATATGTTGTTATTCCAATGTGTGAACCTGTCAGAATTTAAGCACAGCAATGTTATGCTGACAACATATTAACACACTTCACCTTTTAGCTGAGATGATTCACTCTGTCCTTGGTGCCCTGTACCAGTTTTCAGGTGTTGCTCACTTGACCTAATGTTCAGCAATTACTTTTGCATGACACTGTTGAAGAAGTGGTTTGTTTTTTTCCTCAGAGTGCTCAGTTTTATGAAATTGCATTTCTTACCTCCTCAATACCAGAGCACTATCATAACATAATGTGATTAATTTTGCTGTGGGCTTAGTGTGATATTTAGTCTATGTACTAAACATCACACAAGAAGGTAAGAGTATACTGTAAAAGTGCACAAGAGGAAATATATAGCCTTAATGCAGTAATGAGAGAGCATCCAGGGAAGACACAGACAAGTGAAATAGCTAATATGGAAATGACCAAAAACATTTTCGAAATGAGGGTATGGAAAATCATTTAGTTATTTGGATGGACAGGAAGATACATTTGGGTGTTTTGTATGGTTTGTTTTCTTGGTTTTAATTTTATTTTTTGTTTTCTTGAAGGGGCTATGAAGAAGAATTTGTGAGACTTAAATATAGAAAAACTCAGGTGGAAAATGTGCCCGACAAGTAGTATGACTTTGTTACCTTAGTTTTAAAAAACTGAGGTATTAGAGAATCTAATCTAAGGATGGAGCTAAGGGCAGAGGGGTAAAAGACTGAATTCCCTTCTGGTCTCATGGAGTTGGGGATGGTGGCAGGTTGCTCACAAATAGTGAGCAAGTGTTGTGGTGGTGGTTGAAGTAGACGAGCCTAAAATGATGGCTGGCTTTGAGTTTCTGTGAGGGAGAAGCACAGAGAACAAATGGATAAAGAAAAGATCTGAAGAATAAGACCTGTAGTGTCCTATGGACAGAGTAAAGGTGGATAACTCTGAGTACACTGTCGAAGGACCTAGAGAAATGAATCCACTGGAGTCACAAACTCTCTGTAAGATGGCAACAAAGAGCTGAAGGCTTATTTGTGTCCAAGGCAGCCAGAAGATTAGAGACAGCAAAGATGAGTGAGGTTCAGAGGTTTGCCAGAATGAAAGCTATTTAGTCTATCGTGAAAGCAGTTTCAGTTGAACATGGGGCAGGAGTCAGATCAGAATGATGCCTAACAATGAAACTGACGGAAAGGGTCTCTTGGTGAGGACACAAAGACTGCATCAGGAGCCCAGGCAGCTATCAGAATCACTGTCGCTTTGAAGTCTTCCATAGTCAGCTGGACAGGGGTTTAAGCAACCTGATCTGACAGTGGAGTTAGTCCTGCACTCAGCAGATTGTGCCTGGAGACCTCCAGAGATCCCTTCTAACCTGTATCATTCAACAGGTTGTCATATTAACTGACTGACATGGAAGGAGGCAGCAGTTGGAGCAACCACCACAGCGTTTTGTGTATTCTGTTAAATGAGAAAGAATACAGTTCTGAGACTTTGTGGGTTAGGTTCCATTTTGACGCATGGTGAATGCTAATTTCTCAAACAGATATAATAATAACTTTTATCGTAACACTGAAAATGCCCTTTTCTTAGTGTTTTTCGGAGAGATGTCTGATACAGTAGAATAGAATTTGGTTGGCCGGCTTAGTTTTTTCCACTTGCTTAGAACGTAAGGAGTAGATATCCTTTCAAGAAATGTTAGAATTATATGTAAACAATTGTGTTTTGTTCTTCACTGGAATATGTTCTCAAAATGACCTTTGAGTGTGAATTTGGAGCTAAAACAAAAATTTATGGTGGCTTTCCTCTATGCAGAAAAAAGAATTCATCTTAGTAGATGATCCTTAAGCTAAAAATATTATTAATTGCTGCTATACCAACCTGCAAAATTTTGTGCTAATATTTGAATTCCTGTGAACAACATCTATCATAACTGCCTTTAAAAATCTATTAACATGAATTATTAGCAAACTAATATTTTTTCCTGTCCTGTTCTACATTAACTTATTTTAACCAGTGTATGTCCATAATTTTACCCTTTGTATAATTGAGAGTGTATATAGAATGTTTAATGATGGGACATACTTGTACACTGAGAGACTTCTTGCTTTCCTCCAATTTAACCCTCAGGTACCTGTGACTGATTTCTTCCACTCATACCTTCATTTCTGTTTAGTATTTAGAAAATGGGAGATAATTGTGCTTGTGTAATATTTTTAAGTCCTTGAGATTTGCAGAGGAAAAGAGCTGTGTAAGTGCTAGTAATTTTACTTGTTTACTCTTTTGTTTCTTATATTTTGTGTAGGTTGGAGAATAATATGCAAACAAGTAAATACTTGAATGCATATGGTATGTTTTCAAACTGGGAACATGCCTATTTGGAAGTCCTTCTGGTTTCGTATTTTAGCTATGTAAAATGTTTTTGGAAATAGCAGCTTTTATTATTTAACTGTACTACAAAAATATACTATGTGAATAAATACATTTGGACATGTAGGTTTGTTTTCAGGGAAGATAGTGAAATCTGCGTTTGAATCTAAAGTATTCATCCTAGTCCTTAATCCTGCCTTCCATCGCCCAACCCTATGAAATGCAAGAGTTTCTAGACATATTTAAGGGCTTTTATGCTATGGTTCTTCAGGTGCACCTAGTAGTAGTCTTTCTCTAGCTTCCACAGGTGTTTTATGTTCCTTTGAGTTTGGGTGCTGCTATTTCTTTAGGCTTCAGCAGTACAATAACATTTTTCTCTTCTAGTAGACTTAATCTAGTACACTGACATGCACATATTGTTTGCCTTTGTGTTCCTGTCTGATCCGCACATGTACGGAATACAAGTCATGTTGAAGTGTGGGAAAGACCTACCTAGTCATTGCTCCGTGGCCTTCTTTTTTAGTCCATAAGACTGTCCCTTATCTTAGGCATTTTTCAGTGACTCATGCTTTAAAAGTACTTATGACTGCAGATGAATAAATACAATGATAGTACCATGATTTTTATCATTCTTTTACTGGGAAGTGTTCTGTTGCTAAATAGTGAGACTCTCTTCAGTTTGGAAGACCAGTCTTTGTCTCTTAACTACAGCAAGAATATGGAAGATTAGTTTTGGTTGACAACAAGAAAAATGCTTAAAATGCCTCAAGGGTTAACATTAAATGCTAATCCATTCTTATATCTAGAAAGCTGTCACTAGTCCTGTCACAAGCTTAAGCTCCCAAATCTGATAATGGACAATTGTTGAGGCCAACCTTTTTGTCTTGCTATGAAGTCAAAGGCATCCTTGAATGACAAAGGTGAAAGGCTTTTACTGAGTCAGGGAAGACTGCTAATATTTTGCATTATAAAAACAATTTCATTTAACTCATTTAATGAGAAATGTCATATATGGAGGGATTAGGGCATCAGGAAGGCCATAGAGATGGAGTTATGCCTAGTTTTTGTAAAACGTGGTCATCTGATAAATTAGTTCATCACTAAAATTTTCATTTAAGAATTCTTCACTTTCATTCTTCTTGAGCACATACATAAGAAAGAGGAAATGCTTTCTCTCTGCCTTATTTGAAAATATATTCAGTCATATATAAGAGCTGGATTTAAGTAGTAGTTTCTTTATGCTTA
This sequence comes from Neomorphus geoffroyi, assembly GCA_033558235.1. Taxonomy (NCBI): domain Eukaryota; kingdom Metazoa; phylum Chordata; class Aves; order Cuculiformes; family Neomorphidae; genus Neomorphus; species Neomorphus geoffroyi. The sequence continues at coordinate 85,494,953 of JAUMJM010000005.1, forward strand.
CTAACAAGAGTACTTTTCAGTGCTTCAGCATCACTGTCCGATAACATCAAAGTTTTTTTCATTTTGATCACATAATCGTGTATTATTCCTGTAACATGTTTGGCTTACATGCATTCTATATTCTTCAAGGCTGTCTTTATCATATACTGTAGCCTTGCTCTTTGATAACAGCAAGAGACTTTTAACTAATTGAGTGGAAGTTCAGGATTTTCCTTTGAAACTGAAATACTGTTAGGAATATTATATACCCTTCCATGCTTAGAGTACAGCTTCTGGTGGAAAAAAAAAAAAAGGAAGTTTGAATCCTTTCTGCTTTTCTGAATGATTTTTTTTTAAAAAAAATTGAATTTAGGGAAGGCAAAAAATAATTTGTCACTGCTTTATGTATGAAGCTTTTTTGTAGTTCTGTTTTTTCGTAGTCCAAGTGCAAAACTCACATCCTTAGAAGTTTTAAATTGGACTAAGTTTTTTGAAATGGAAGAAAAGGTCACTTTGCTGCTTAGGGGTGTGTGTTCTGAATGTCAGGTCAGGCAGGCTAATGTAGAAAGAACTGTTCCTTAAGTTGCTGAGCATTTTTTTTGGTTGTGAGAGGTTTTGCTGGGTTTTTTAATTTTTTTTTTTTTTTTTTTTTTTTAATTTTGTTGTTGTTGTTGTTGTGGCTGCAATTGCATGGAGATCTTGATGGCGACATTTCTTAGCAAACATTTTGGAATCAACTCTACATGTGACATCACACCCCCTTAAGGTTTTCCACATAAAATACATCCTCCAAAGAAAATACAAAAAAATGAGACTTAATCTGAAATCTATTATTACATCCTCTAAGGTCTCATTAGGCATCTCAATATTCCCACTCTCTCCCCCTGCCCTGCTTTCCAGGCAGATAAACTCAATGTTGCTGATAAAAGTGTTAAATGTTGTGTAGCCTTACTGGAGGAAATATGGATGAGGGGTGGAGAGAGAATTTTAATCCCAAGTCTACCCTGTTTTCAAAAGAGAAAAAAATCAAGAATTCTGATGCTTAGTGTTTCCTTCCGTGCAGCTTTTCACGCTGTGTGAGCACATGTGCCTGATGTAACATTTTGCCACTTTTAGCAACTATAGTTGTTTAGCTCTGTCTCTGAGATGAGTGTGTTACAGGTTTTAAGAAAAATACAGCACAAATGAAAACTTCCAGTCATCTCAGGCTTTGGTTCCCAAGATGATGTTACACAAAAACAGTTGTTCTTGCAGAAAAAAATACCTGTTCTGTGACTTGGCGGGGGACTTTGTATGTGCTTTTCTGTGTGTGCCTTTGCTTGCCTGCCTCTGATACGTTTTTCAGAGCAGAAAAGGGTTTGGTTTTTTTTCCCCCCCTAGCCTCTTTAATTACAATCCATAAATAAGGCTGTGTACTTGGTGGGAAGCATATGTGCTGTCTCTGAGACCTGCAGGAAAAAGGTGTAGTGCAAAGAATGAACGCTGCCAAGATATGTGGAACATGATGTTACACAGGCAAAGCAGAAGAAGAATTATCTACTCAGAATGTGAGTTTAGAATAGGCTTGATGTTCTCACACCCAAACATTTCCATCTGGAAGCTGTTCCTAAGCAAAAGGAAACAGACGATATTCTCTTATCTTCTGGAGTAGCTATCCAGGGGATAGGAAATGTTCTTTGATATTTTTTTTTCCTTAGGATGTGTTCAGATTTACTGCAGATGCAGAGAAGCCACAGTTTAAAATGGCTTTTTTCAAGACAGTGAAGGACATTAAATTCTTCTTAATCCTTCTTATGAGAATTGGTATTGAAACCCTCACACTGTGCTTAAACAAGCTGTGGTGCTTTTAGGTTATGCTTCAAGTTGAATTTGTAGTTTTTGGGCCAATACCAACATGACAACTTTATAGCACTCTTAATTCTCAAAGCTCTAAGTTATCATCTGCATTTGCTGCTTCTGTCTGAATTTCCATTGATTGTCCAAACACCTTGTTTTTTTCCTCATTTCTTTTTCTGCCATCAAAGGCTGCATGCCTGACTTCATATTGTTACTTGCATACTCTAGTATACACTGAGCATCTTGAGCACCCTGAAAAGTTCATTTGCTTGATGTTGGTTATAACTTTACAGAGAATACAGAATACTCAAGTATGTAATGTAACATACCTGTCATCCTGCAACAGTGCTGAAGAATCTGCCAACTGTTTGACATACCTCACCTGCTGATGGAGATGTGGACACTGCTGTTATTTAGGAGTTAAGTGATGTTTTCACAGCTGAACTGTCACAATAAAACTTAGCAAATATATCTGATTTTCAGTGGATGCAGAATAAGAAAGTGGATAAATCCTTAAACATAACATTAATTGTAGTTACTTCTTAGTACTATGTCAAGAGGTAAACTTACCTTCCACGTTCTTGTTCCAGTAAGTTTGTAAACTCATCACTTTTTTCCATGTATTTGCTGTGCTTCCTCTTCTCTTCCTCTAGTTCATACAGTGTCTGTCTGTGTGTTTTTTCTACCGTTAGAAGTTGCTCCAGCATTTGTCGGTGAGTTTCTTTCTGTTTCTCTACAACTTTATCAAGCTATAAAAAAAGCAAAAACTCCTGAAGTCTTTTGAAACTCTTACTTGCTGAGACTTTTATTAATAAAAGACTTTGAGAGGCTTAATCATATAAAATGCATTTAATAGCCTAATGGCCAGATCCTTTGGTGTCTGTTTGGAAAAGGTTACTTAGTTCTGTCAGTCTAATTATGACCAATTAGAAAAATAAGTTAAGGTCAAGTTTTACAGGACCCTCAGTTACCTTCTGTTCCTACTCCTGCCATGACTGATACTCAACAGCTACTAATTAACAGTTATTGTTCCCAGGGCTGTGCTTTTCTCACTGATCACTGTATTAGAGAACCAGATGTCTTGGCAGAAGAAGTTTTTGGTTCACACAGGAGTAGACTGACTTTTGGTTGAATAGAAATAGCTGCCTTATTTGTAGCTGTGTAGGAAATGAGAGCATTGAATTGTCTCTGTAAGGTCGAGAGGTACATCAAAAAGCATTTTGCCCCTCATTTCACAGTAAAATGCATGATAGAACCAAGAGTAGAAAACAATCCTGTCTCCTCTGCTTAGTCTGAACATGGCTCTGAATTTCTGGAATAAGTAAACGATAAATTTTGAGATTGTTGGAAGTATTTTTATTCAATGCTGGCATTTCCTGTTTTTTTTTTTTTCCTCAAATTTCACGCTTTATAAAGAGCTTTGCCTTGCAGATGGAACCTTTTATAGCACGCATGGAGTTTCAAATTGCCTCCTTTTCCACAAGGATTTCTGCTGAGCTTCTAAATATTATTATGTAGTGATATTTTAATTTAAATCTATTTTAGGTTTGGGTAATAACCATTAGTAATAATAATATTTGGTAATAATAATATTGGTAATAGGCCAGGTAAAGACCTGCGGAGAGTCTGTATTGGTGAGAACCTGTTTCCTGCTCATTCTCCTTCACCTGTCGAGATTGCCTCCTTCATGAAGTCAACACAGGAATCCTCATATCCTTTTCAGAAAGGAGAAATTTTGAGCTCAAAACCCAGTACCACCTTTTAACCACTGTCTATTCTAGTAGTTCAAATTACTTTGCAGTGCTTCACTCTATTAATAGGAAAGAATTCACAAATGGGCAGTGTGTGAAGCAAGACTAGTTCTGGTTCTCCAGCATTTCCCCACATGGAATTTCATGTATAACAAGAAACACCGGGGCTTCAGATTCTTAGAGTCACTGCTTATCTTGAACAACTTAATTCCAAGGAGTATGATTAATTATTTTTTCCTCATGTTTATTCATAGTTTGGCTGGTAGAAGCAGTGATGGGAAGAGATGGAAAGCCTAAACATGAGTTTAAGTGAGTGAGACTATCCTTGATTTCTACATGGACTTCTGAGTCTCCCCTGCTTACCCCAGCTTCTTTTTAAGTTTTACATTGTCTCTTATGTTAATTTTCCCAAATTTTTAACTTTTTTGGTGACCCTCCTATGAATAAGGAAGAATTGACAAGGCTTTGAAAATGGTTTGGGTCCACAACATTCCAACAGAAATGTAAACTATTTTGAAAATTGCCAGTTCTTTCTGCATATGATGTTAGAGAGCGTCTTTTCTCTTGTGACATAGCTGAGCTCATTTCATACATGATCCAAAAACTTAAAGAAACATATGGCTGTTCTTTTTGGCAGTTTTGTGGTGTTGTTACAGCAGGTTAAGGGTTTCTTTTACCTTTTTCACTCATTGTTTGCATGCTTTTATACTAGTGAGGTCAATGTTTTATGGAATCATGATCCTGATTTCTCTTCAGAAAACATTTTACTTAAATCCTTACATATGTAAGCTTTCTCAGTAAGCAATTGCCGCCTTATGCAGTAACCTCTCGGCTGTGTGTTCTATGTCTTTTACAGAGGTTGAAAACCGAGTTGCATTTAAAGATCAGGTTGAAGAAACCTGGCAATTTTTAATTTCTCCACATTCCCTTCTCCCACCAGAAATGGAAATCAAACAAACAAAATTTGAAATCTTGTTTAGCTACTAACTTACCAGAATGAGAGACTTTCTAGGGTGTTTTATCAACCTTCCTGCCCATTCAAGTTTTTGATGGGGTTTTTCGGTACAGCTATTACAGAGATGCATGAAGCACGACCACCTGAATTTCTGATCCTCACCTTTTTAAATGGCGTGCTTTTGGGTGCATTTGTACTGTTTTCACAGAGCAACTCACCTCCTGTTTTTTGAAAAAGTTCTCAACTATGACCCTGTCTTGTGTTTTAAATGGGTATGAACTGGGCGTCAGTCTTGCATCATAGTGCTTGCTGGTCACAGCCATCAGTGCGAGGTAAGGTGGAGAAGGAGGCAAAGTTATGAACTTCTGATTTCTTTGGGCAGGCAGCCTGCATGAATGGGGTTAAGAAAGCCAAGTGATGCATTTCTGTGGATTGAAACACTGCTTCAAATGTATATCCCTGAGGGGATGTGCAAATTGCTGTCATAAGAGAACACTGAAATTTCTGACTGCACACTGACTGTCAATCAGTCTAGTCCTGCTTTCAAATGTATAAATGCCTGATGGAGTCATCAACAAATCCCAGCAACTAAAGAAAAAATAGTCCTGCTTTAATGCTGTTGGGTGTAAAGGATGTGGGACCTGCCAGCAGTGTTTTATGTGCTTTTTTTGTTTTTTTTGTTTGTTTTAGAGTATTCATTGAATGGCTATGAGAGGTGTGTGTATGCAAGATGAAAGATATTATAATGACTCCAGGTTTTTGTTTTACAGTTCTTGGTGAGCAATACCAGTGCCTTTCACTTTGCTTTTGTCAATGTTGAGATTAGCAGTTTGGATTACAAACTGGTATGTGGGATGGATGAGGTGTGTGTTCAGGGGAGGGATGTGAAACAAGGATTTAGGCAATGGGCAAAAGAACAATAGTGTCTTGGGGAGAGCTGCTTACATGAAAGGGTGAGAGAGACAAGTAAATAAGCTGCTGCATGAAAGCTGTTTCGTGTTGCAATAGTCTCCTGTTGCTCAGATTAGGAGTTGTATTTAGGTTTTCTTTCTGAGAATGCAGATGTGTGGGTATTGTGGCTGGGGACAAGGTTAAGAGCAAGAGCTTGGGATTCCACTTGGGAGAGAAGAGAATAGGTACTGCACCTGTCTCCTGGTACAGATGTGTGATAGAGAAGAGAAATGGGAAGGCAGCACAATTATTGCAGACACTTGGGATCTGCATGTATGTGGTATGGGTACTTGCTATTGTGACACTTGTGTGTATTATTGTGCACCACGACTCTCCCTCCTTGCAGAACCAAACAGAGCAGAGTCTGATACTGGGTTGCTGCACTGTTGGTGTTTTTGTCCAGGAAGGCTGGATGTACTTCAAGAATGCAATCTTGAAGGCACAGGAGCAGGCTGTCCTGATGTGCCAGAAGACGAGCTGCGGGGGCAGGCGGCTGGCCTGGATGAGTAAGGAGCTTCTGAAAGAGCTAAGTGAGAAAAGGAGGGTGTATTGCCTTTGGAAAGAAGGGCAGGTGAGTCAGGTTATGTTCAAGGGTATCATCAAGTCATGTAGGAAGAAAATTAGGGAGGCGTAAGCCCAGCTGGAGCTCAAACTGTTAATTCCAATAGCATGAGGTTTAACAAGTCCAAATGCTGGGTTCTACACTTTGGACACAACAACCCCATGCAGAACTATAGGATGGGGACAGAGTGGCTGGAGAGCAGTCAGGCGGAAAGAGACTTGGGAGTACTGGTGGACAGGAAACTCAACATGAGCCAGCAATGTGCCCAGGTGGCAAAGAAGGCTAACGGCATCCTGGCCTGCATCAGGAATAGCGTGGCCAGCAGGACTAGGGAAGTTATCATCCCCTTATACTCGGCACTGGTTAGACCACACCTTGAATACTGTGTCCAGTTCTGGGCCTCTCAGTTTAAGAAAGGTGTTGAGATGCTGGTGTTGTAGTCAGGCAGGGGTTGGTCTCTTCTCTCAGGTGACCAGTGACAGAACAAGAGGACACGGTCTCAAGCTTCGTTGGGGAAGTTTAGGCTCTATATTAGGAAAAAATTCTTCACTGAAAGGGTGATTGGCCATGGGAATGCGCTTCCCGGGGAGGTGGTGGAGATTGAATGAGGCACTTGGTGCCACTTAGATGACGAGTAGGTGTTGATGTCGGGTCATAGGCTGAACTCAATCTCAGAGGTCTTTTCCAACCTTGTGATACTGTGAAGCTCTGTTGTGTCACTCTGCAAGATAAGGGCACTGTCGTGGGGATTAAATTTGATTTTTGCAGTGAGGTGTTGTGGCTGACTCCCTTATATCCAGCAGAGGAGAGAGAGAGAAGGCATGTGAACCCCTGCTAGTGTGAAATTGTTTCACAGGAATGGTCTCCAGCAGCCCCTGGTTGCGCAAGTTACTCTGTCCAAATGCTAAATCTGCACATGCAGAAATAACCATTTATATGTATGCACACATGTTTACTCAGCATATACAGTTCTTGGCAAACAATTGCGGAGGACTAATAAGCAGCCGTATAAATGTCTTCTGTTGAAAATTAAAGTGATAAAATCTTAATTGATTTGTAACCATATAGTCTTTTTGCTAGAATTAATACTTGAACATAATGTACAGCACAATGGAAAATAACTGAATAGTTCAGCAAGTTAGAAATTCACAGGAATTTAATCACTTGAAAATATTTTGCCGCCAAATTGTGTTTGAAGTCAAAATAGGGTGATATGTCTCATCTATTACATTGGAATTGAACTTTGTCTTTCTCTTTTTAGATTGTTTTGTGTTTGGTGCTGTGTCAGAATAAAATCCAAGTTCGTTACTTTTTTTGTATAACATTCAGTGAAATATTATTCCTGTTAATAATATCCTTATGGTCATTGTTTATAAATGTATAGTCCTGAGTTTACGATTACTGGAGATTATAGAAACAGTTCCTCTCTTGTCTTTACCAACCTTAGCTGGGCAAAATGTCCATGCAGATACGTTGATCTGCTTTACCTGAAAGCCACTTGGTCAGCGTTGTTGTTTAAGTCTCTTCCTCTGACTGTAATTTATTGGTACACTATAACTGTCATCTCTGGAAAGTTATGACTAACACTTGTAAAATGTTGTGAGGGTGCAATCAGTTATGCTTTGTTAAAAGGCTGAGGAAGATGCATCTTTCCCCAAGTTGATTTGTGCTGGGATTTTTAAAATGCATTAAATAGAGTTATCCTTGGTGGATTTAGAGGCATTCTCAAGGTGGTAGGAAGTATTGTTCATCGCATTTCAAACACTGAGGCACCAGATTTAGTTTATTGTTGATGGTGGTGTGGAAGCTGGGGAGTTAGAAACCAGAACTGGCTTTCCAATTCAATGAAGATTTGAAACATGAGAAAAAGATACCATTAATTCTGCAATATCATCCTCTTTGACTTCTCCCTATATTTTCCTACATCACCTTATGTGATGAGGAATTTTGATTATTTTTAAGAAATGAATTATATATTTTTTGAATCTGGGAAAACTATTTTTATGCTGTGTTTACTAGATTTTTTTTTTACTATAATTTGTTTTCTATTCAAGAGAAGTGCAATTGATCTGAAGCTAGAGTTTTTCATGAATAACTGACTTAATGGTCAAAATTTATAAACCATGCAAGGAGGGAAAACCTTTTCAGGCCTTTGTGTCAGACAGAAGCAAAACCAAAATAAATGTCCATTTTCTTTTCTTTTATGCCCCTTTAAACATTAAAAGATTTATTATATCCTCAAGTGTGAAGAATACGACTAAACTTATCCGTGATTTTTTAAGTTGCAGAAAGAAATAGCTGTAGAGCAAATTTGCCTGAAAAACCCTTCTGATTTCAAAAAATAAAATCTCATAGTCAGTGAAGACAAGAGTTTGGTCTGTCACACTCCTCATAGCTTTTGCAAAGGCAGACATATTACTACTGTTTTCTATTTTGCTACGTTTCTTCCCCTATGAGTTCTTTTCCCAGTGAGTTAAGCTGTCCAGTCATCTAATTTTCCTGCTACGTTCTTAAGCAAATTTGCCAAAAAACTTCATGATTTTTAAGATAGATGAATGAGTTGGGAGAAAACATTAAAGGAACCATAACCTTACAGATGCCTTCTGAAATTCACTGTATTTTCAGTTGAGTTTTGGGAACATCCTCTGTTAGGTCTACAAGGCTAAATTGTCAAGGGTGAGACACACGTGCCCTAGGGGAACTAGACCGCCAGAGATAAGATTTGTTTGCAGGTACAAAGGTACATTGTCATGGTGTCAGAGAGGGAATTTAAATGGTACATTCCCGTATTTTGTGGCTGTTTCCACCTCTCCCTTGGTTTTTATAAATGTTTAAAATCCAAACAAAAACTAAGTGGATCTCTAGCTTAATGTAGGGGGATTTTGAAACTGAACATGTGAAATGCCTGCTGATTACACCATCTTTCGGTTTACCAAGATGTACAAAGTGCCAGTGGTCCTTCTAGCCTTTCAGTTGCTCTCAAGATGTTTACCTTTGACTTTTGGAATTGCTAATTCCAGTGGTGTTAGAAATCCTTTCTCTGCCATTAAGAGTAAGAAGATAAAAGCTTATATAAACTTATGTAAAGTAATATGTTTTCAAACTTTTTTTGACTTCTCTTCAAATAATTTCCATTTGTTCTCAAAGTTTCTGTGACATAATGCCACAATGTTGTAAAATAAATTAACTTTTGCAGTTGAACTTTGTCTGTTTCAGATTATAGCCAGAGATTTTAACCTTTGAGCCTCTGAAGTGTATGTTGACCTCTTGTCTGGCATACTTTTCTCTGAAGTGAGCTCTGTATACTTAGGTACATTTCTATTCAGAAAGCTTGGAAAATACTTGTTAGAAGAATTTTATTCATAACTTTTGCTTATCTTTTTATAATGATCATCTTTACTGAACGGGATATAGAAAATATTTATGTAAATCCAAGAAGAGATACTATGGGAATTCGTATTTGAGGAAAAAAATGCTTATTCTCTTATGAAGGGATTTTAATATCTAGTGATTTGCATTGCAGGGCAGAAATTAAATTCATGTAACATTGTTGAGAAAGCCTGGCTGCTGCTACAGTGTAGTTAAACTAAAGATTACTTAGGTGTAATGTAAGAATATTAGACTTCTGCCTAGATGAAGTTTCTAATGACAGCTTGTTACAGTAACTACTTGAGCCAAACCAGGCATACCTGACTCCCGTAGAAAAAGTGGGAGGTGGGATGTGTGAAAGTAGACAGCTTTGTCACTGCTGAATGGGCCCTTGCCAGCCATTGCCAAAATGGCCTCAATGAGACGAATGGGGAAGCATCTGTTTGTATGAGTTGTGAATTTGATAACAGAAGGGAAGAAAAGAAGACATCAAAAACAGAAGGCTGATTATTGAGTTTGAATTAGAAAATAAAACATGTCTATCCATGTTTAAAGCCCCCAATGCATTGTATAAATGAGGATCAACAGATAGCTATTTTTGTTAGACTCCAATGGACCCTGGATTTTTTTCTGCTCTCTTACACTCATGTTAGGTTTAGAGCTCATTTACTTTCTTCCCCTGAAGTCAATGAGATATTTCTGTTGAATTTGGTGGGAACTATGGTTAAATATCAATTGTATGTTCATACCTCTCCCACAGGCTTTTTGTAGATATCTTCTTGCCATTGCTCAGCCTTTGTTTGAATAGCGTCTCGCTGGAGAGCTTCTAACACCTTGGGAGTAACAAAGCCATATTGTGCCTCAAGCAAAGCCAAGTCAATTTTTTGAGCTTTAAGTACATTTATAACTTCATCTTGAGCCTGCAGAAACACAAAGAAATATTTTATTTTTATTGTGTTGTGTATGTGTATTTACAAGTTAGCTTTCTACTTTTGATTTTAAGAAAACTAAAAAACTTTCTGAAGAGTGCTGTCTATGTAAAGTGCTCCAAAATAGTCAGTAACGTGAAGACAGTTAAAAAGCATGAGGGAAGTATTGGCCTTTATATTTTTGTTATTTCTGCATAAAATCCAACATTTTCAGAACCCTCGTTAATGCTTAAGTATTTTCATAGTGTTTAGATCATACTGGTGTTTCTGGACCAGTGTGTAGCATTCACAATACGAAACTTCAGGATTAATGTGACTTGTGGTATTAGAAGCTGATTTTAAATTGTTGATGCAGGATGTTAGGATGTTTCTTGAAGCCTCGAAGTGTTGCACATTCTGTATATTCTTGGTGCAAAGATGACTTTTGCAGTTTAAACCTGTCTGGGGTCATCTGCTTCTGTTTTTACACTGAGCACATTTGAGCAGTGAATGTAGTGAGGTGTGCAGCGTAGGGGATGTAACCCTTCACAATATGCATTTCAGAGCCATGCAATAAGGGCAGTTCTGTAAAACAAGACTAATTGCCTTCAGAGCTGGTGGTGAGGTCTTGTGCGCATGTATATGTGATGTATGTGTGGATGCATGTGTGAGACCATACCTTCTGTAATTATAAATGTGTCTGTATACATACTTGTGTACATGCTTTTGGGAAGTAAGCAATCTTGCAGCATCAAGATTTTTTGGAAGTAATTGTTGTAAGGCTATTCTCAATTGACGGGTGCATGCTAAAAAAGCATTTTAAAAGATAATGATTATGGGAAGGTAATGTTATCTGGTTTCCAACAATCATGTATTTTCAAAAAGTTTAGCCTAAAAATGCGCATCATACTTTTTTTAATGTCACTGCATTTGTTTCCATGATCTTCTGTAATATCTGATGACATCCTGTTACCCAAGGGTAGATACAGTGTATTCTCAGGTATGTTTTCTATATGTTCTGCTGTGTATATATTTCAGAAATTATTGTGCAAGCTTGCAGGTACACATACTTGCTTCTTATCATACAGCCTTACTCTCCGAGTTCAAACTATAGAAGCATACTGTATGTGTTTGCAGTATTTAAAGTGATGTATAGATTTTCTTGTTTAAAAAAAAACAAAAAAACAAACCAAAACCCAAAAAACCCAAACCAAAATCCCAACCAACCAAAACAAAAAAAGCCAAACCAAACCACTTAGAACACTCAGGGTGTAGCTATAGGATGGGTTTAAGCTGAAAGTGTGTAGATTTAGATTAGGTATTAAGAAGATATTCGTTATTAGGAATAAATTTCCTATTGTGAGGGTGGTGAAGCACTGGCACAGATTGCCCTGGGAAGCTGTGAATGCCCCCTGCCTGGAGGTGTTCCAGGCCAGGTTAGATGAGTCTTTGAGCAACCTAGTGTAGTGGAAGGTGTCCCTGCCCATGGCAGAAAGGACTGGAAATGGATGCTCTTTAAGACCCCTTCCAACCCAAACCACCCTATGATTCCATAAAGTTACTAGCTTCTAGAGGTTAAGTTGGAGGGGACCGAGTATGTGTGCAAATATTTTCCGATTTGTCTCGAAGTCCCACTTCTAATGATGTTTCATAAGAGTTTTTCCATTGGGGGAAACTGGTTTAAGTCAGCACCTCTCCTAGGGCTGTGTCCATCTTTTTTTCCTCCTGCCTGCCATTCCCCCACATAATCTGGTGGTGGAAGTTGGTCAGTGCCTCCATCACAGTGACTTAACTACATGAACTATCTCAAACATCCACTGTCGACAATGATCTCAGTTAAAAGTATGTGCTAATTTTGGAAGGGTAGAATAGGAAGGGGGGAAATCGGAAAGAGAGGTATATCAGGAGAGGGGAGTAATTTCAGTCTGACTGCTCTTGGTGGGAGCACTTCTTTATCCCTATTTGTGACTATGTTTAAAAAAATAAACTACTTCTAATCCTTATGATTATGGAAAAATCCTATGAGTGCTGTTTGTGCATCTTAAGTGTTCTGAAAACTGAACGTAATGGCATCTAACTTTGAAACTTAATTATGGTAAGTTTGACAGCCAGTCTTCAGGGATTTGACTTGGCATTACAGGAGGTGTAAAAATTACGAATGAAAAATAACTTTTCATTCATAAGGCTTCCTCTTTAATGTGAGACAATTTAAAATGTTCATGTCAGGCTCATTGTTTTCCATTTTCTTATTTCACTTAGTTCCAGTTTTTAATTTTAACAATTGAAGTATGTGTTTATCTCTGTATATTTATATTATGCAAGTGTATTGAAGTGTATATTATATAAATATATACACTCACATTTCTTCTGAGAGGAAGAGAAAGCTGTTTTGGAGGAGTGTGCATGACATCTGAATTTTAATCTAAATTAAGTAAGGGCAAGTGAACAGAAGAGATGTTTTGCAAACATGAAAATAGTTCTGTTTGCGTAATAAAATGTTCTGTAGAAATTTGCATTGGATCTACCGTCAGAGACTGATACATCTGTCAGATATTCATATTGCATATTTGTTCTGTTAAGCGTTTATGTATTATTATGTAAAAACATATGCATATGTTGAGAGGAACTGCATAAGTACTGTGTAAGAAGTAACTCTGAAACCATGTGATACACCTATTTATGCCAGTTTGCCTTTCCCTCTGCCTGTGCAGTTTCAAGTAGCTGTCACTACTTCTTTGCAAACAGCCTGCCACAGAAATATTCTCCCTTCTCCCTGGAAATGTGGTTCCCACTTCCTGAAATTACGTTTGACCAGGTTATACATAATCTACCACTTGGCAGCTGTTTTTTTCCAGACAGAAAAAATGCTCACTCTTCAAGGTCTTGTGAGCTAACACTTAAGCTTCGTATCATGGGAAATCAAATGCCTTTTTTTTTTCTCTCAATTTTCGTACCAAAATATGTTTAAATACTGTAGAGTGAATTCATTCTGATGATCTGGCAAATATTGATTCATGCTCATAACTTCATAGAAGACAGGAGATGAGAAGTATTTAAGTAACAGACCTTGTAGGTCTCTAATATGTTCTTCATTTAAGTTTACAGTGGCAAGTGCTTTGTGTTCAGAGAACTTAAAGTGGGGCAGCACTTTAGTAATTTGTAGATTCTTTGCTTTGAGGGTTATGTTGTCATTCACAGTGAACTGTGAGTGATTTTAGTGTGAGATGGGTACATTGTAAGTTTTTATTTACATTTATGGGCACTGTGAAGGTCAATATCTTCTGGCTCATAGCTACTAGAATAGCTATACTTTGTGGTTTTATGTACTTGGCAGCTCATATTTGTCCTCCTGTAGCGAATAATTAGAATGTTTCCTTAACATGAAATCAGCGTTTGTGGTAAAGGCAGGTGGGGGAGGTTGTGTTTGAATCTAGAATATAAAATAAGACAATAAGTTACCTGTATTTCACCCTCGAGGACACTAAGAAGAAATAGCAAATCATCCCGAGAGAGATCGTCTCTTCTCTTGAAAGAACAACTTTGTTTTTTCTTTGCCTTAGGGCTTCTTAGGATGGTGCTGTCTTGGGCTACATCGTCCTTCTTCTGCCTTCTTTGCACATTTCCTTTCCCACTGTATCCAGCCTCTTCATAGTGGTCTTCTAGCCTTTGCTGGCTCAGCTTCAGTCTGGTCGGGCTTTCTGTACTGTTGCTTCTAGAACGCATGGTTTGTATCTCTGAAGCTGAAGAAAGATGGGGAAGAAAGTAGTTGTTATAACTAGCAGAGACTATAAAACTATTACCATAATTTGTGGTGGGTGTTAGTCCCTCCATACTGGTAGTTTTCCCTCCCGCACAAGGCTGTCATGTGAAAAAGCTGAAAGCCTCTTTCTTGTTAGCCAGCGAGACCGGACGGTGGTCCTTGCTGATGTCTGCAGTGAAGTGAGTCTTAACAGATCTTAGGCAGTTGGAGCAATTTTTTCCTCAATATTTGCAAATAACTTTAGGAGGAGTGCTGTGCACATCACCACAGACTACATTTCCTGTTTGAGGGACAGTGCCTACCTCACCTCTCAGGTAGGTACTGATATGTTGAGGCAAATTTAAGTTTAGAAGGTTTTCACTAGGAAGATCTTTCTATTTCATAACACCCCAGCCCTTGTTGTATAGCCCTGTTTTGTTTTTATTTTTCTTTCCAAGGGAGAATACGAAAGTGCTTGTCCAGTACTACAAGTTTTATGTAGTTGCATTTCCTGCGTTTGGCAAAACGTAGGGGTTAGCACATCCAGACTGCAAAGGGTGAGCCTTGTCATAAATACCCCCTCCCCCACACCAGCCCCATCACACTGATTGTTACTTTTCCCTGATATCCGTGTATGAAACCTTGCTACTTTAGTGCTACTCTAGCGTTCTAGAGGTGTTAGTACCTGCCAAAAGGGGATGTCTCCTGACTAGACTGCTTTGAAGTGCTACTGTTAAGTAAATACACTCTAATGCCTTTGCAGATAAGTGACTAACACTGTATAAATGTTGATTAACCTCAGGAACTCTGTTTTGCTTGTCACCATTAAGATTCAGATATGAATGGATTATAGTCCACCTCTACAGGAAAACTGAGGTCATGGTTAGTGTCTAGCAGACAAAAGCCTGGTCATGATTCAAAGGTGAAATTAAACATGTTTCAAATACAAATAAGGACAGTTTTTCTTATAATAAAAACCATCAAAACTAGTTGCTCAAAGGTCCAAAATAAGCATATTGGGCATTGCTTTGGAAAAAAGAAAAGATAAAATCTAAATCAATGGCAGCTGCTTGACTTGAAGTAGAGATTTTATCCAGAAAACTGTTGTGGCCTGTGGTAGACAGGACATGATTGTGCTGTGGCTTTTTGGCTTCATAAATTCTGGCTGTTTCAGAGGTCCCACTTCCAGCAGGTTCTGAGTCTAAATCCTAAACTCTGTGACTCCTTAACTGTGGTAATTTTCCACCAAATGCTACAGAAACTTTTTTGTTTTATTACAAGAAAAGAGGAGGTGGAAGAGGCTGTTGGTTTGTAATGGATGATGGTTGAGAGTGGGGAAAAAAATATTAAAAAACATAACAACCAAGGAACACTTTCTCTAGTGCTGAAGTCTCTTTTAGTCCAATTCAAAGCACTCATAATAGCTTGTGTTTTCTAAGAAAAACTTCTTTCTTCAGGTCTCCAAAAACTAAAGTGTGTCAGATTTGCATGGCATTGTGCACTGGAACCTGTTTTGTGAAGATGTACGTTAACAGTGTCAGGTTAGGATGGGAGTTTGCTACAGTGCATGAAGGAAACCGATAGTTGTTTATAGCAGGACGGCAGTAATGTTTCCTCATAGTGATTAGTTTAAACTGGTGCTCATACAATCCTTTCAGTTAAGCAGACCACAGCAAACAAACTACATTTATTAAGTGTACTTACCTTTTGCATCTTGCTTACAGAGTATCACTGCTTTGGAAGACGACTGTTAGTGAATGCCTGCTTGGCTTTTGCATATGTTTAATGGCTAGTGTTTGTAAGATTAAATGCAGTAGTCATGAGTTAAATCAGGGTAACCTGACCACACTCTGAGCTTGTGCTCATCTGAACACAGGACGCTATGAAATGCATAAATAATCCAAAAAGTTCTTGCATGTCTCCCTTCATGCATGCCAGCTGCAGCAGCAATCTCATTAAGCTACTGTCAAATTTGTTGGCAACAAGTGTCAATATGTCATTCCTTGCAGAAGGGAAGAGGAACCAGTGCATGAGCAAGAGATTTATACCTTTTCAAGTTTTTTGAGCTGGTTGTGCCTGAAAATAGGATCCTGAACTTGAAGACAGACATCTCTCTGATCATGATGATGATGCCCCCTACTCAATGTTTTCTCTTACACTGTGCACATGCTGTTGGCTTCAAGGCCACATTGCCACACATAGTTTTCACAGTTTAGCTGTGACTCCTATTTAAGCTTGTCGAGCTTACTTCTCAATCATGTACTAGTAAAAGGCACCTTGTCCCTCAGAAGGCCTGCTGCTCTGCCAAGTAGGTTACCCTCCTATGGAGATGCATCTTTGCAGCATCATAGAGTGTGTTTTTTTCTTCTTTTCTCGTTGAGCAGAGAAACTTTACACTTTACCTGCATTCTGTTCTGACATTCCTGAATGTTAGTGCCTACTATTGAATCTGCTAATGCAAATATTTATAAGATGTAGCAATTAACATTAGAGAATGAAGTGGCTTACTAAATGTATGCTTTAAGCACTTTTTTATTGGTAGTTGAATATAGCTGACAATGGCAGCGCAAACACTGTTATTAGTAGGTTATTGTTTCTCTGTTGATTTGGTTTGGTTTTTTTTTAAGCCTTCCTATTACCTTTACATTGACCATCATTCTTAATATTTGTAGTGTTGTCTGTTTACATAAGGATGTTTGTGCTGTTGTGGGTATGAGTAACAGAATGGTCATTCAGAGCTTCAGATTACTGCAGACTGTAGCTCCTGGCACAGCAAGCAAGGCAGAACCTTAGAAATGGATGAAAAAATAAACATCCCATCCACCTACCTTGAAACTCCTCACCAGCTTCAAATTGTCAGACACCCTAGATGCAACACCATCTACATGACCAACCCTTAAGGTGCACCTGACACTTTGGACAGAATATCAGCTGCTGTGTCATGCTTTTGCACCATGGCAGAGAGATGAACTCTTCTAGTCCAGAGCATGCAGATTTTCTGCAATGTTATTAAGCCCTCGAATGACCAAAGTGTAACATTCAAGAGAGAAACAATGCCGTTTCAAGTTTCTCAGCTGTCTGCTTTGGTATGTTGGATTATTTTCTGCTTTTAATGACTCTTTCTATGTTCTTGAAGGTTAATGAAGAGCAACTTTTTTTTTTTTTTAACAAAAGGTAGAAATGTTAATAGACTCAAAATTTGCAGTTATCAGTTCTCATGGCATCCAAAAAGGTGTCTTATCTCTCCTGAGATTTGACTCTCAAGATTAGACTGAGGGGAAAATTTGTCTTTTTGCATATCTGTCTCAGCTGGTTTTCACTTTGAGTTACATACATGTTGATGGAATTCTGCATACCAGAAAGCTGTCTTGCAGAAAAGACTTAAGGAAGAAGTGTTCCTTCTTGTAGTTCAGAGTCTCTGTGGTTTCTTCTAGAGGACTGACTCTTGCATCTTGTGGCCACTTTGGGTACAGAAGTTAATTGAAGCCTTATTTCTCTGTACCACCAAGAAGGATGACAACAGCATAAGATACGTTAGAAAACAGTGAACAAAAACTGCTAAGAAAGAAGAAAGCAGGTAAGAAGCATGTGTACCTTGCACTGGTGATCTTTAATTAGTTTTTTAAATCAATTGCTATACAGCAAAGATTGTAGCTACATGAACAGAAGAAACAAGGATACTAGTCAGCATTCTCATATGATGCTTTACATACCATCTAGGCAATATCTGCTTGCATCAAAAAAAAAAAAAAAGATTGAAAGGGACCATCCAAAAAAATGAAGTAACGTCTCCTGAAATCACAGAACACGCAGTGGGTACTTTAAATAGAGATTTGTTTACTCTTAAGTGTTCTAATTGAAGAGCACAAAGCCTGTGTCCTGCACTAGTGTGCACTCTTTTATGAGGTGTCTGTTTTACTGAAGATTTTTGCAGAGGTACGTTGCTTGAAGTCACAAGGTGATGGTTTCCAGGCTCGTCAGATTCAGTGCAGTTTGGTAGTCTGGTTCCAGTTTAAAAATGGAGTAGGTGTAAGTTACATGGCAACATTCTAGTAAAGCAAATTACTGCAAGTAGCATACATAGCAAAGATTGAATCTATTCTTAGCGTACCTGTTCTTTTAGTAGTTTGTTTTCTGTTCTGTGTTTTCATGCTCATCTCTGAACATGTATGCAGTGTTTCTGCATATGAATGAGAAATTTTCCTGTCCTTGGTGATGAGCAAGTAATCTGAGGGATCAAATGTACTTTCCTGAAAAGCCAGATGAATAAATGACCAAATATTTCTATGATGTTAACTTGGTCTCTACTCTCAATCATATTCTGAAGGAAAAGAAACTGCATTTGTCTCTTTGGCAGCAGTGAACAAGCAGGTGGTTCAGAAATGTCCACACTTCTGTGGGAAAGACTGAAATATCCTTCAGAGATCACTTCACCACAGACACTGTAGAGTTTTAAGAGAAATGGTTTTTTTCCCATCTATTTTTCCCTTTAGTGTTTTTTCTTTAGTCAGTGTTTGACTTACAAGCTAAGAAAATCCCTCACCGGACCAAATCTTCCCTTAATCCCAAGGTAAAGATCCTGAATAGTTGAGAACTTGCTGTTTCTTCCAAAAACCCATGACTAAGCAAGGAGTTATGCCTTTCTGGTTTTTAACATCCCTTAAAGGGCTACGTTAGTGCTTTTGATTTGCTCAGATTGATAGGACTCCTGCCAACACACTGACTTTCAAAAGGAGTTGAGATGCAATTGCTTAGCATGCTAGTGTAATGGTAGAGTCAAAGCATATGATGTCTTTTGGAAAGAGGTCTGGAACCCTCTGCTCATCACTACAAATGTGATTTGGGGCAAGAAAAAGGATGATCTCACTTTTAGTTACTACAACGCTACAGGGCATTTCTTCCTTTTGTGGGCAGCAAAAGTAACTTTGAACCATCACATTCAGCTTCTCTCTTTCAGAAGAAATTAATCTCCTGTTCCTGTTCTTATGCTTTCTTGTCTGGCTGTATGCCAAGTAGTGTCCAGGCATGGGAAGAGGCTTTTGTATAGGCCATATCATGTCCTACAGAGAAAGCAGCAGGTTTCTCTTGTTCTCCTTCTGTATGAGCCAGCAACTGAGCCATGCTGAACCATGGGAGAAGATGAAAAATTCTTATTAGTTGGAATCATGGGACTTGGGCATTTCACAGCTTCGTGGAACTTTTTTCTGAAACTGGTACCTTCTGACAGAATGTATTTAGGACTCATCCTTCCCCTGAGTGGGAATACATTGCTTTGTGGTAGATTTACACCTCTTCCAATGATACGTCCCTTAATTTTGGGTAGACTTCTTTAGCGTTTTCCTTAAAACTATTTGCAATGGCTTCTATCCAGAGGGATGTTCTGTTGTACCATGGGTGATTATCTCATTAGGGGTGTGCTCTTATTCACAGTAGACTTTTGTGTTGTTGTGGTGCACAGGCTGGGCAGTAAGTGAGAAGAGACTTCTTTGCTTTAAGGGATAAGTCACCCAGGGACTCTGTAATGAATGTTTTCATCCTGACATGGAAACTGGAAGATTAAGCTGTTTATCTGGGAAAACTGATGCAGGAGTGCTGACCTGTGTAGCCCCATGTGTCTCCTGGCATATGGAGTTGCAGGAAGTCAAGCAGGACAAAGGAAATCAATTAGCAGTCCATTTCCCCTCTTGCAGGATCTTGTCAAATTTTGATCTTTAATGCTCTTGGGAATCCTGCAAGAGCAGCTCTTTTGCTGTTCAGAAGAGCAATTAATCAAGTGGGAAGAAAATCTGAACTCGAAGGAGGATGTACATGCTTCCAGACAGGGAAGGTATGCTGGTTGTGGTTTATGCTCATCTGACCACAAGTCAGGTTTCTCATCCCTTGCCTCTTCTGAGACAGTAGCATGTCTTTTTGACCGTTAGAAAGTTGTCATTTTATTCTGCTGTTGGTAAAGGTACTGTGAGATATTCCACCAGCTGGTTGTCTCCTCCTCTCCCTTCCAATCCTGTAGTGTTTTGCACATATGCAGTATTGCTGCATGGTAAGATCTTTCCAGGACCATTTTGTGTATGAGTTTTGTATGTAGGCAGTAATTGTGGTTAGGTAAGATCATCTCCAGTCCATTTTGTGTATAAGTATGTACAGGCTTGCAGTTGTCTTCAGAAGACTGTGTCTGGGAGGTTTTTACCAGATCCTTTTGAAAAATCTATTCCTGTCAGTTGTCTGTCACTTCAGTATTGGTGTTTGAACTTGTGATCCAGTCCTCACTTTTGTAATATCTGTAACTATGTATGTATAAACACAGCACTAGATTTTGTGTCTGGAAACAGAGAAAAGAGCCTGTATGATGTGGCCAGTTGCTGGGTTTGTGGCTCTGAGCGCAAGTTAGGCTAGATTAACTTAGCCCAAGTGGTGTTTGCCTGTGTGTTTGGGTTCAAAGCTCACTCATTCACAGAGCTCTGCATAAAAGCAGAAGCAGCTCGCTTAGAACATACTTGAAATTTTCATTTTAGGAGAATATGGTTAAGAGTGTATGTCCTATTCAGAGGTGTCAAACCTTGTTTGAAGCGGGTTTTTTTTAGATGGTCAATAAAACCAAGTAGTCCTGGCACTAGACCTTTTTGTGGTAATCCATGCGAAAATCAAGAGGTTGGGCTCCCTGTTACATCCATAACATTTTGTTGGCAAAACTAGGTAGCTATTCTGAAATCTGAAATGAAGACCTGGATGCCACATAGCTTCCACCTCAGAAATCTGTACTTTCAGAATTTTCTGAGATGGGCTGATTTCCCCTTGTCTTTGGTCATACTGTGGAACTACTTCTGACCATACCTAGCACTCCAAGGCACTCACATCGCTCTCCCTTCCTGCTAAACCCTTTTTCTTTCTCCTCCACAAGAATTCATCTCTCCTAGTTTGTGGTGCAGCGTTGTGCTAAGTTGATGGTAGTCTTAGAACATTACTGTATATTTATTATATGATATGTATACATTTTATGTAACCAATAGGTTATACACAATGGATCTGTTTCAAGTGATTTGTCTTCTCATTGAGGTATTGCGTATTCTGCAAGGCCACAATGTGCAGCTAAGATTTTAGTTTTAGTTGGAGGATGACCCTGAAGTTGGATGTGCATTGTAGCTTCAATGTGCTGCAGGGCAACAACACTACTATCATTCCATGTTTTCATGGATTCAAAAGGTTTTTCTTCCAATGTTTTTAGTAGCATGACAGATCTCTTCATGCTAAAAACTATTTTTCAAAGCAATAAGAAGCAAAACATAATTGAGGAGTTTGAGAATAAAATATAGAAGTAGTTCACACAGTCCAGTACAATTTTTACGTCTCTGACTTCAGTGATAAACTTTGCTTATACATATGCACACATACATACAAACACCACTTCACTGGCCAATGTGTCCACTGTAATACAGACCTTCCTTTCTTATGGAAGGTAAATTGACTTTGATAAAAAAAGTGCTTGTGAGAGACAGTCTCCTTGTGTGCCCTTAAATATCCAGGTAATGTGGTATAAGGTTATTTTGAAAAGCAGCCGATAATCGTAATTCTCTAAAGAGAATCTAATTGAAGAAATACTGTGTTATGGTATTATTTGCTATAATAGCTGTGTGCAAAAGAGAAGGAAGAAAACAATGTTATTTCTTGTATGGAGACACACACACTGAAATACACGCTTAGCACACAAATACCTTCTTTAAAATGTATTATCTGCGTGTTTATCTGTGTAATTCTCGTGTGTTTGGTGCATATAACAAATACAACATAAGTGGTCCTTTATAAACTTTCAGCAAAAGAGCAGTAGTACACAGAACTACCTTGCTTTTGTTTTCAATGAAAAATGCATGGTTAGTAAGCAAGGATTATCTAGTATATGTTATCTAGTATAAATTGTTACCTGCAGTAATTGGTCTGGGTGTCCAAGACCTGAATTTCTTAACGCTTTCAGCCATCTCCATTTCCATTTTACTCATAATTTTTTTGTCTGCTTGATGTTTGCATGGAGTTTCATACATCCATGAGTCATGAAGTACACAGCAGAGACCACAGTGAGGACTACAGAATAAAAATGTATACCTTCAAAGTGACTATGTTAATTTTCTTCAAGGGTATTTTTGACAAGCATAACTTTGTTGAGATGTTTCTTTGTGTGGGAGTGTTCACCTCAGTGTTGCTTTCCCCCACACATGAAAATAAACCACAGGCTTTTAAATATCCTGAGAAAAATTTATTCAAAGAAAGATCAAAAGTCTTTATTAACATCTGAGGAAGCTGCATGGCTGCCTGTCTTGTGAACTCATGTCTACAGAGAGCTGGCTAAGAAAATCAAGATCATTATTCCATTGATTTGATCATTTTCAGCCTACTCTGAGAGGAGGTACCTTGTTTGCAGAGGGAGGTGGGGCAATCCACAGATGCCCCTTAATTTTGCTAAGACAGACATGAATAAAAACTTTTTAGAACTAACTCTACTATTTTTCCCACTGTATTATGTGGGATGCTCTACTTGAAAAAATTGTCTTAAGAGTTCTGTGTGAGTTGATTGACATTTTTAAATATGCAATTTTCTTTACTTTTGTAGTAAAAAAAAGTAATGTGAAATGTCCAAACATGGCTGTGGGGCTTCACAGAAACTGTAGATCAAATTTTTTTTTTATTTGTTTGCTAGATTGGTTTTGTTTTGGTTTTCATCTGTTGTTCTTGCGTCTAAGCAACACAGAAAACATATTAGCCAATCTTTGAAAGTCTGTGAACTTCTCCCTAATCTGGAACTCCCTACCTTCAGATGATTTTCAGGAAAATTGATTAATTTTTCTTATTCCTAAGCGCTGGGTTTTCTTTCTTATGCTTTTCTTAATGTCTGTTTCCCTCCGTAAACTGCATCTTTTGTACTTCAGACTAATTCTTATGTGCTGTCTGGTAGTGGAGAGTACTTAATGTATAGAAGCTGTTGAGAATAGTATTTATCTTTTGAAGGATTTTACTGGTTTTGTTGTGCTGGGGGAGGGGAACATCAGCTACCCTAACAGAACTAAACATCCAATCTTTATCAATGATCTCAATGAAGGGATTGAGTGCACCCTTAGCAAGTTTGTGGATGACACCAAGCTGGGTCGAAGTGTAGATCTGCTTGAAGGAAGGGAGGCTCTGCAGAGGGATCTGGACAGGCTGGATCGATGGGCTGAGACCAGTGGGATGAGGTTCAACAAGGCCAGGTGCAGAGTCCTCCACTGCGGTCACAACAACCTCATGCAGCGTTACAGGCTTGAGGAAGAGTGGCTGGAGAGTTGCCTGGCAGAGAAGGACAAAGGGGTGTTGGTTGCAAGCCAGCAGTGTGCCCAAGTGGCACAAGCCTGGGCCACGTGAATGGCATTGTTATAATGCAATTTTCTTTTTTTTTCTTTTTTTTTTCTTTTTTTCCGAATAAACAGTAGCTTGGGGGCAGGGAGGAAAGAAGAATTCGCTGGAAAAGAAAAAAAATCTGTGGATTTCACTACATTGAGACCAATTTTTGTTCTCGTTTTATAGAGTTATTTTATATCATTCAATTCAAGTAGTTTATAGTCCAGCTATAGCTGCCTGGCACAGAAGGACCGGGGGTGTTGGTTGACAGCCGGCTGAACATGAGCCAGCAGTGTGCGCAGGTGGCCAAGAGGGCCAATGGCATCTTGGCTTGTATCAGATACAGTGTGGCCAGCAGTAGCAGGGAGGTGATTGTGCTCCTGTACTTGGCACTGTTCAGTTTTGGGCCCCTCACTACAAGAAGGGCATTGAGGTGCTGGAGCACGTCCGGAGAAGGGCAACGAGGCTGGTGAGAGGGCTGGAGAATAAGCCCTATAAGGAGAGACTGAGGGAATTAGGGTTATTGAGCTTGGGTAAGAGGAGGCTCATGGGAGACCTCATCACTCTTTACCTGAAAGGAGGTTGTGGCGAGATGGGTGTTGGTCTCTTCTTGCAAGAGACAAGCGATAGGACGAAAGGAAAAGGCCACAAATTGTGCCAGGAGAGTTTCAGACTAGACAATAGGAAGGATTTCTTCACTGAAAGGGTGGTCAGCATTGAAACAGGCTACCCAAGGAGGTAGTGGAGTCGCCATCCCTGCAGGTGTTTAAAAAACAGATAGGTGAGTTTCTTAGGGATATGGTTTAGTAAGGGGACAGGTACGGTTGGACTCAGTGATCTCAGAGGTCTTTTCCAACCAGATAATTCAGTGATTCTATGATTTCTGTGTTATTGGTTTGAGGTTTTTTTGTTTGTTTATTGTTGTTGTAAACCAAACTATTTCATACCATCTCCATTGATTACTATGTTCTGCTTGTGGGCTCTCACCATGACTCATAGTGACAAGTTGCATGATTTGGACAAGAATGCCCAAGGGTCACAAGGTGTTCCTAAGACATTTGAAAACTTCAGTTTCTAGGCTTTGATGGAAATGGAGGTCAGTGTTGCATTAGGGTTTTGAATCAAAATCTCATTTTGCAACAGGAATTTGGATTTCTGTTTTTTGTTGTTTTGGAGACCTTTTCTTTTGTTTTCTTTGGCTTTTATTAATTTTTTTTGTCCTCATTTATGTTGATTCTACCTGTTGATTTTGTTGTAGTGCAAATTTTTTGATTGTCTGGTGGATGTTCGCCTCCAAATAAATGAACACAAAGGAAATGTGGTCTTCCAGGTAGATTCTTAAGTCACCTTTTTAATTTCTAGGTTTTGAAGAAATTCTCAGTAAAATTGATAATTGCCTTAAATAAGCCAAAGTAAAATTGCGACTTTGGCTCTTTTTTATATATATTATTCATATTAGTTGATGATTGTGTCTGCCAGGAAAATGTGAAAACATATAGTTTTGAAAAGAAACTATAGACAGTTGAATTAATTTTTGTATGTGTTCAGATTACAGGTTTTACTAGCTACGGCATTCATTATTTATAATAAGGCTTATAGTTTTGTCCTTTCAGCTTCCAAAGGAATATGCCCTGTTCTGATGATGCAAATTTGGAATATGCAATAAAAATGCACTGGAAACCACAGCTTTCTAATAGGAAGTTTCTTAAAAGCTAATTTGCCTCCTCACAAAAGAAAAGAAGTGAAATGGGGGCCATTGAGCCAGATAGATTTATCTCCTCTGTATCCCTGACTGTGCTTTTGTCTGCTTCTCTGCCTTTTTTTTTTTTTTTTTTTTTTTCCCCCTTCCTTGTGTGAAGTTTAGTCTTGAGGCCATGATCTGTGCTTTACCATTAGGTAAATGGCGGAAACTCCTATATTCCTTTCATTGCTACATAAAGACCCCACAATGTTGCTACATGAGGTTCATACATAAAGGCAAATGTTGCTGATTTGTGTCTGCAGCTGTGACTTCACCTTGGTTTTGATTATACTGTAGCGGAGTCTTCGGGGGAGGGAGAGCAATGCATGCTCAAGAGGTGGCTTAAAGCACATACTTTCTTTGTTCTTCTTCGTTTTCCCCTCTTGTTCAAATAAAATGTGGGTTTAGTCAGCTACAAGCCCAGTGGCTAGTGGGAGTTGATGAAAAGGATTTTGCAGACATAAATGGATGCATCTATATATTTTATGAGATTCTAATATTCATAGAAGTCCTAAGGGACCACTAAAGTCTGAATGCCTTATTCCCTATTTGCACCCTTCTAAAGGCCTCTCTGAAAGGCTCAGTTTTAAAACAGCTCTTTATCCTTTTGGAAGAATGGTAAATGAACATAAAGCAAAATCTTTGTATTCCCCAGTTTAGCTGATTGGCACCAGTTGTCCTATGTTTTGCTGGAGCTCTGTTTTACATGTATGTTGATGCTGGAGAGACTTGGAGAAAGCTTGTTCGCCTGCCTCTGTGATGGCCAGTGACAAACAGTGTGCAATGAGGTAGAAGCAAGGTGCAACCCAAGGGTGCTATAGGGACCCTTCCTGCTGCCTGTGTTCAACCTTGCAATCCTGCGATTACCGTGGGAAGATCTGGGAAGGAATTGCTCCCTGAGCAGCAGGTATGGGTTCATCTGCCAGGTTTGAGTTGCTTTTTGGTCTCGATGGCAATTATAGTATGTTCCTGCTGGTGTTTTTCTGGCATCTCAGGACAAGTCTGTAGTTTTTTAGGTGTGTTAAGGGGAGCATGGACAGGTGACTATGAGTATTTTCATTTAACAAGCAAGTCCTTCCTAGCTTAACAATAAATCATGTCCTGTGGGCACAGAGGGCCTCCTTAGAGCTGTTGCTTAGTGAAACTTCACTGAACTTACTTTATTTGAAGCTAGTATTTAGGTTCCCAGAGCACCATATCTTTTCTAAACGTAAGTAGTGCTAATTTGTTATATGTGAAATCAGTGGATTAATGCCACTTATGAAAGTACTTGTGCAACACATGATCTTAATGTATCCTCCTAATTCCGAGTTACATGGTTACAGACTGTCTCCTAGACATAGATGAAAAAGACACTGCCTGGTCAACCTTCTGACGTATCAATTGGCTTGTGAACATTTGCGTAGTGTTTTTAAAAAAAAAAAAAAAAAAAAAATCCACAGCAGCCCTGTGTTTGATTTCAGAGTGGTTGTAAAGGAGTCAGTTTAACACACAGCAGGTGTGTGTGTGTGTGTAGTGATCATATGTTCCCACCATTAATATTTACATTCTTTTTCTAAGAGGATAATTTTTCTTAGCTCTCTGTTCCAATTAGTTCTGTTTTGAATGAGTGAATAAGTATTTTAAAAGCATTAACAGTAGAGTAGGTTTACCTTGATTAATATGATATACAGCCCTGAATAGCTAGTTGTTTCTCTATGTGCAAGCAATCCTATTTAAGGAACGATCACAGATCCTCTGACATCAAAATGTTTATTTTATCTCCAAAAATTTATTTGAGCAGAAAATTTAAGGAAAGGCTTGTAAGCGAAAGGCTAAAGAATCTGTCCATCATCTAGTGTCAAATACCCAGTAAACATCAGAGTGCATATGTGCAATTCTGCAAGCTTTCCCTCATGCAGGTAGGTCTGTTAAATTCTGGGGCTGCACATGTGAGATTATTTTTGTAACACTTGAGAAGTAAAACTGACTCTTCAATTTGACTTTTAGGATTAGAACTGAAGGAAAAATAAGTAAGAAATGTATGTGTATGGTAACAGTGAGGTAGTTGTATCTTATAACTGATAAAATGGTATAGCTGTCATTATTATCATATGCGTTCATCATTTTCTTACCTTGCATGAGCCTGAGAAACTATGCAGGTTTATCCTCAGAACATTTGCATGATGTTTTTTGTTGTAATTTCAGTTTCATGTAAATAAAGCTGCAGAGCTGAAACTTATCCATCTTTTTAAGGTTAGTGATTTCTCTGTTCTGGACAAATGTTTCAACAGTAAATAGTAGTGTTTAAGCATCAGAAATTGTTTCAGGAAATGGAATCAAGATGAAATAATTTTTAACTTTCTTTCTACTGATAAGCCAAAAGAATTTATTTTTTATGCCCATCAAGAGAGTTAAGTAAAATCTTCAGTCTTTTGAAAATAGCCTTTTGCAAATACATATATTAGTTTTAGTGTTGATTTATTTGAAGAATATTTACAACTTCTTAATGTGCTCTTAGGTCCTTGATAGGTTTCCAAAATGCCACTGGAAAAATAGATTAGTGATAATTCGGAAACCTTATCGAGTTTACCTTACTGCTTCTGCATCATGCGTTTCAAAACAAAGTTGTTGTTAGAGGGTGTTACAATGCGCTGCATTTTTTCAGGGTCTGAATGATTTAAAAAACTTGGCAAATTCTGGATTTTGTTGTTCATATATCTCTTAAATCAACTTTATCCCAATTATCATAGAAACACAGAATGGTTTAGGCTGGAAGGGACTTTGAAGATCATCCAGCTCCAACCCCCATGGGCAGGGACACCTCCCACTAGATCAGGTTGCTCAAAGCCTTGAGCACTTTGAGGGAGGAGGCATCCACAGCTTCCCTGGGCAACCTGTGCCTCACCACCCTCACCATGAAGAATTTCTTCCTAATGCCTAATGTAAATCTTCCCTTTCCAATTTAAAGCCATTCCCCCCCATCCTATCACTCCATGCCCTTGTAAAAATTCCCTCCACAGCTCCCTTCGGGTACTGGAAGGCCACTATGAGGTCTCTCTTCTCCAGGCTGAACAACCTCAACTCTCTCAGCCTGAGAGAGGTGCTCCAGCCCTCTGAGCATCGTTGTAGCCTCCTCTGGACCTATTCCAACTGTTCCATCTCCTTCTTATGTTAATATCCTTTAAGTTCTATGATCAACAGGATTTTTCAGAGTTGTGTGGGGTTTTAAGGATCTGTACTAGATATAATTCAGCTTAGCAAGTTGAACTTGATCCCAAATGATTACTGTTGTTCAGGGCCTGTAAAAATAGTCTGGAGGCTTAGTCAGAACTACACTAATAAATACAGTGAGCAAGCTTTGAAAAAAAAATATTAAGAACAGGATCCTGTAAAGTTATACAGGCCACCTGTGCAAACAATAACCCGTTGGAGATTTAAGGCCATCTTCCCAAAGGGCTTGTACCACATTTGTAAGAAATAGCTTTGTCGAATTTGCAGCTGCCTTGTTAAGCATGAACCCTGGTAATCTGCTCCCCAGCTTGGCAGGTACAACAAAAGCAGCAATTTTGGCCATTATCTAACCGCCAGAGCGGCGGCGCTTGCCAACACATCACCTAGGGTAGCACAGGCCATTGCCATGCTCTCTGTCCTGGAGATGACAAGCCTGCCTGGCTCAGAGTTTGCTGCCTTGCACTGGAATGCAAAGCATTTATGCACCTTCTGACAGCTGGCCTGAGGACAGTGGTATGGCTTGGGGAGATGAAGGAACAGGAGAATCTGTCAGGAGGGAGGAAAGAAGCCCTTGGCAAAGCATGTATATGACAATTTTGGGGAAGTGGCTGCCAGTGTTGGTGTTTCCTCATTGTTTTACGGAAGATATGCATGCAGGTTCAACTTTACAGAGTATCTGGAAGCCTGTGAATAGCGCTGTGCCTGCCCTATTGTAGGACACAAATAAGGCTATGTATTGATATAGGCATACGTATGCGAAGTTACATAATCATAGAATCACCTAGTTGGAAAAGACCTTTTAGATCAAGTCCAACTGTACCTGTGCACTACTAAACCATATCCCAAAGTGCTTCATCTGCCCATCTTTAAATATCACAGTATCATAAGGTTGGAAAATACCTTTGAGATTACGGAGTCCAACCTATGACCCAACACCTACACCTACTCCTACTTGTCAATTACACCATGTCACTAATTGCCTCTTCCAATCTCTCCTTAAACACCTCTAGGGATGGTGACTCCATCACCTCCCCAGGCAGCGCATTCCAATGGCCAATCACCCTCTCAGTAAAGAACTTCTTCCTAATGTCAAGCCTAAACCTCCCCTGGCGAAGCTTGAGACTGTGTCCTCTTGTTGTGTCGCCGGTCACCTGAGAGAAGAGACCAACCCCTGCCTGATTACAACCTCCTTTTAGGTAGTTGTAGAGAGCTATAAGGTCTCTCCTAGGCCTCCTCTTCTCCAGGCTAAACAACCCCAGCTCCCTCAGTCACTCTTCATAGGGCTTGTGCTCCAGTCCCTTCACCATCTTCGTTGCTCTCCTCTGGACGCACTCCAGCATCTCAACATCTTCCTTAAACTGAGGGGCCCAGAACTGGACACAGTACTCGAGGTGTGGCCTGACCAGTGCCGAGTATAAGGGAATGATGACCTCCCTAGTTTGCTGGCCACACTATTCCTGATGCAGGCCAAGATACCACTGGCCTTCTTGACCACTCGGGCACACTGCTGGCTCATGTTGAGTTTCCTGTCCACCAGTACTCCCAAGTCCCTTTTCGCCTGACTGTTCTCCAGCCACTCTGCACCCAGCCTATAGCTCTGCATGGGGTTGTTGTGTCCAAAGTGTAGGACCCGGTATTTGAACTTGTTAAACCTGATGCTATTGGAATCAGCCCATCTCTCCAGCCTGTCAGGGTCCCTCTGTAGGGCCCTCCTACCCTCTAGCAGGTTGACACTTCCTCAATCATCTCATCCAGATCATCAATGAAGATATTAAACAGGACCGGGCCCAACACCGATCCCTAGGGAACAGCACTAGTTGACCGGCCACCAACTGGATGAGACGCCATTCACTACCACTCTTTGGGCTCGGCCATCCAACCAATTCCTAATCCAGCACAGAACATTCCCATCCAAGTCACGGGCTGCCAGCTTCTCCAGGAGTCTGCTATGGGAGACAGTGTCAAAGGCCTTGCTGAAGTCCAGGTACACTACATCCACAGTCTTCCTCTCGTCCACCAGTTGAGTCACACGGTCATAAAAGGAGATCAGGTTGGTCAGGCAGGACCTGCCTCTCCTAAATCCATGCTGGCTGGGTCTAATCCCTCGGTCATTCTGCAGATGCTGCATGATCAAACCTAGGATTATCAGTTCCATAATTTTACCTGGAACTGAGGTCAGGCTGACAGGTCTGTAATTAACTGGATCGTCCCTACGGCCCTTCTTGTGGATGGGTGTCACATTAGCCAACTTCCAGTCATCCGGGACCTCTCCAGTGAATCAAGACTGTTGATAAATGATGGAAAGTGGCTTAGCAAACTCATATGCCAGCTCTCTCATCACCCTAGGATGGATCTCATCTGGCCCCATAGACTTATGGGGATCCAAGTAGCTCAGCAGGTCTCTAAATTCTTCCTCTTGGATGACTAGGGGGGCTGTATTGCACCCTGACCCCATCCACCACTTCAGAAGACCAGTTTTCCAGCGAACAGTCAGCCTTAGTATTGAAAATGGAGGTAAAGAAGGCATTAAGCACCTCAGCCTTTTCCTCATCTTTATTTACTGTATTTCCCTCAATATCCAATAAGGAGTGGAGATCATTGCTGCCCTTCTTTCTGCCATTAATATATTTGTAAAAACACTTCTGATTATCCTTAACACAAGTGGCCAATTTGAGCTCCAGCTGGGCTTTTGCCTCCCTAATTTTCTTCCTACATGACTTAACAATATCTTTGAACATAACCTGACTTACTTGCCCTTCTTTCCAAAGGCAATACACCCTCCTTTTCTCACTTAGCTCTTTCAGAAGCTCCTTACTCATCCAGGCCAGCTGTCTACCCCTACGGCTCGTCTTACGGCACATCGGGACAGCCTGCTCCTGCGCCTTCAAGATTTCATTCTTGAAGTACATCCAGCCTTCCTGGACCCCCTTGCTTTTAAGAACTATTTCCCAGGGTACTCTCCTGGCTAGTTCCTTAAATAATCTAAAATCAGCCCTCTGAAAATCCAGTGTGGATGTCCTGTTTATGCCCTTCCTTGTTCCATTGTTTATGGAGAATTTGATTATCTCATGGTCGCTGCACCGCAGACAGCCTCCAACCACAACACTATCCACCAACCCTTCTCTATTTGTAAACAGGAGGTCAAGGAGAGCCTAACCTGTGGTAGGCTCACTCACCAGCTGTGATGAAAAGCAATCCTCAATGCATTCTAAGAACCTTCTGGACTGCCTCCTCTCAGCTGTGTTACGTTCCCAGCAGATACCTGGGAGATTAAAGTCTGCTAAAAGAACAAGGGAAGCCGATCTTGAGGCAACTTCCAGCTGCTTAAACAACAGTAGATCCACCTCTTCCTCCTGGTCGGGCGGTCTGTAACATACTCCTACCAGGATGTCACTCTCACTTGCCCCTCTTAGTCTTACCCATAAGCACTCAATCTGGTCATCTCCAATTTCAACTTCTACAGCATCAAGAGTTTTCTTAGTATACAGGGCCACCTCCCCACCCCTTCTCTCACGCCTGTCTCTCCTGAAGAATTTGTAGCCTTCTGTGGCAGCATTCAGTTGTGAGAGTCATTCCACCACGTTTCCGTGATAGCAACTATATCATAGTTCTGCCAGGCCAGGACTTCCAGCTCCTCTTGTTTGTGACCCATATGTGTGTGTTAGTGTAGATGCGCTTCAGCTGGACTACTGGCTTCACCCTTGATAACTCACTTTCTGCAGTCATGTAACTGGTGAAATGGGTTACAGCCCTCTCCCCCTTTGGACCTAGTTTAAAGCCCTCTCAATGAGCCCTGCCAGCTCCCGGGCTAGAATCCTTTTGCCCTTTTTACTTAGGTGGAACCCATCTGGGTCTAGCAGGCCGGGTGCAGTAAAGGTTTCCCCATGATCATAGAAACTGAAATTTCTGTGCTGGCACCAGCCCTTGAGCCACTTGGTAACTGCATGGATTCTCTTGTTCATTGTAATATATGTCTCCTGACCCTGGAGGAACTGAGCAGAACACCACCTGTGCTCCTGCCCCATCCAAATTGTATGAAGTACTTCCTTTCACAGCACATAGTCAAACTGTAGAGGTCAGTGCCACAGAGACCAGAGGTGTTAATGCATTCAGTAAAGAAATTCACAGAGGATCAGCGTGTGGTAGCTTAGCAGGATCTTCTGAAGACAGTCAAAATCCTTAAATGGCAGCGCAGAAGGATCACTGTTGATGCTCCTGTTCTTTGTCCTAGTATCTGCTTTTGGCCCCTGTCAGAAAGGTTTTGGAACTAATTCAGCCTTTGGCTTTCCTCTTTCCGCATTTATCTTGTAGCACAAGTAAGACTCTAAACTATTAATTCTTCAGTACCTTTTAAGGCTTGGTGGTGAAATACGTTTTGTTGCAATCTACTAATTATTTACAGCATGGAGTCAGGCTAACTTTGCCCATGTGATATTTTATATATCAGAAGCTACAGCTGTCACAAGTCATTACTTCCATTGAGAATAGTGGTTCATCTTTCCATGAATTGTCCAGAGACCTCACAGTTGGAATGAAATTCTAGGTTATGTCACCATTCTGTAAGAGAAGACATATGGAGACAGGACGTTATGTTTGGATACATGTGTTTTCAGTTGAAATGGATTGTCTGTAAGAACTTTGGTCTCTAAAATATTTTGAGTGAATTTAGTGTTTATTTGTCTGTGGCTTGCCGTAGTGTGGTAGGTGTGGAGGAAGAAGGCTTGCTCCTATGGAAAAGGTGTACCTCAGCTTAGCCTCAATCAGGAAAACAGCTTGTCATGTGATAGGAGAGTCTCTAGGAGATTTCAGGTCTTTTTCTCAGTGTCAAAATTGCTACTTGTGATGCTATTCCAATCAGGGCTTCAGTGGACACTGCATTTCTACTGTGTTCTTTTGATCTGTCTGGTAGAAATTTGCCTTGCTTTTCCCTAATCACTTGTCAGGAGTGATCCATTAGAGATACTGCTTACATTAGAAGGGCCTCTTGGGCAAGAGTTAAGCACACGAGCTCTGCCTTTCTGCAGTACTGTAACTACATATGAAATTCAGTAAAGAACAATCATATTGAGAAGACTGTTTCAGGATCCAACATATCACAAGTTACTTTGCACTTTGGTTGTATCAATGTGTTGATTTTTTTTTTTTTTAAATTTCTTTTTTGTTTGAGATCTCTTTCATGTTCAATATACAAACTCAGTAGGGGAGTTGGAATGGAATTTGTAAAAATCTGGTCCAAATATCACACATTTGAGAGAATAAATATGTATCTGTATGAAGTTGGGGTAACATTGTGCATATTCTCAAGTATTGTATTTCTCATTAAGAGTTGTCTTTTGATTCAACCTTCATAATGTCATTATTATAAAGAACAGGATTTTGACAGGGCTTTGAAGCTGTGTACAGTGACAGGATACAAAACTTTTGACTTTTCCTTTAGGAACTTGCTTTTGATGCAGTATTTGTTCCAAATTCTAGTCTTCAAGAGTCAGGACATTGATGTTCTTACATGATTTTTCACAACATAAGCCCGGATGCTGGAGAATCTCTTTTCCTAGTGTAGAATACTTTGCTTTGTGCAACCATGGAAGTGATGATAGTCAGAGGAGCACTGTGAGAATGTTTTCAGTTGCCTTTATCTTTCGGTGCTTCCTGCAGCACACTATGCTTGGGCAATGGTTGTGGTAAGAGGCAATTAAATTGATGTAAAGGCCAAGTTGATTTGGCATGTTTTTTAACCAAGTGTTTATTAGTTGAAATCATCTTGGGCGGTTTTTGGCGTAATTCATGTTTGAGTAGGAACTTGACTCATTGTCAGAAGTCTGTGTGTATTTGAGCATGTTGAGCTGACGTTACCCAATGGAACCGTGGGAGGCTTTTGGCTTATGTTTATAGAGTATAATCCAAAACTCCTACCTTGCTGCCTCAAGAACCACAAGAATGTTAGCAGAAGTCAGAGATGCAAGAAAAAATGTATTCCATACAGCCTGTCAACTTGCTAGTCCTAGCTGTTTCTCTGGGTTGCTTTCCACTATTTTGTTCCATCTACTTTTAAGTATCACAAGGGATGATACTTCCTCCGCATTTCTTTGGAAATTATTTTGGAGTCCTCATGAGAATTTGTGAAGCTCTGCTGTCATTTATATTTCCGGGTCCTTAGATTTCCAGAGCGGAACCTGCACCCAAACTGTCAGGGGTTGCTTTCCTGTTAGCTTAGGCAAAACTATTTAGGCTTCCTTCTTGTTCCTGTCTGCTTTTGTTCAACTTAATGAACCAGTGAACCTTTGTATGCCTCAAACTACAAGTGTTAGGATAGGTATTGTCAATACTCTCTGCTGAAGGCTGCTGTGAACATTATCAACCTGCACGTATCAGATGAAGAAGCTGTTAATGTTTCTTTTCTGGTGTTTTCTTTTGTTTCGCTCAGGCTGGATTTTCTGTACAAAGTTTAATGTCTCTTAGATCTTCCTAACCAGTTTCCCTTGCTGTCCCCAAACCGCTTCTTCCTTGAATAGCAAAATATTTCTGCATAAGCCTTAAAATAGGCACATGAAAAGGCTAATTATAGGCACTTAAAGCTAGATTAAGATGAAGCCTAAGATTAATCAGTGAGTAAAAGCTAAAATTAATAATTTAAACTGCTTGTAAGATTGGACAGTTTCCCCCACTTCATCAATGATAATTTATCCCTGAAGAACATATTGTTTGTATTTCAACAGTTAGGTGCCAGTGTGTACAGAACACAAGACAAATCAATTTGACTTGTTAGTTCAGCCTGCAGGAATATGGTAGCTTTTGCAATTGTTTAAAAATCTAACATATTTCTGGGGTTTTTTTTATCATTTAATTAGTTCCCTCTATTTTACTCTTTTAAAATTATATGTATATAAAAAACACTAAATACGTATTTACTATAATCGTCATAGCTGTGGAAAAAGAAAGAAAATGAGGGCAAATGAAAACTAAATGTAAACAATGGTATACATATTGGTAATTTTTTGGTTTTGAGAAATAGTTACTTTATTCCTAAGATTTAGTAAATCTTGTTTGCCCTCTGAAGTGGATAATGTAAGCTACTAGAAACTGCAATGTATTGACTTTGTGAGTGTGCCCTAATGCTAAAACAGCAAAGACAGGATTAATAGTAAGTGTAATTCTCTAAAGTTGGTTCTTTTAGGTTTCTGGAGCTGGAAAGGCAGGAAGGTTTGACCATTGCACAAGGTTTCTGAAACTATTTTTTCCTAAAGAATTTTCAATACCTGTTCAGAAATTCAGTCTAGAAGAAGGCATCTGACAGCTTATAAATGCCGGGTGGAAGTTCTGCAAATATTATGCTGTACATGCCCTGTTATCTGTCTGCTCTGCTTGCTTCCCTGTAGATCTTGTTCCTTCATTATCTCATTTGCAGAAATATGTTATCTTTGGCTTAGAGGAGAAGGAAGGGGAAATGTCTATGAAAATGGACCATTTTGCCCATTTATCTAGAGAACATTTTTGCCTACTTCCTAGTTGAGCTTTGTCAACTCATATACCTTCTTGAGGTGATAGTGATTCTGTATTTCAGATGCCAGAAATAGCTGCATACAGTTTTACTTTTTCCTATTGCTTTCCATAAAGCTTTCCCAATTTTTTGACAAAAATAGTTCTATCCGTTAAAATATTGCCTTAAATGAACTGATCATTATATATATTTTAACAATTCCTTGCCGATAACAGCAGTTTTTCCTTATTTAAGTCCATCTGTCTCTTCCCTGCACTAAATAATGTATTTTAAGATCTAGCCAGAAATAAACAAAAAAAAACTTCGGTCCTATTAATCATAGAATCATAAGGTTGGAAGAGCCCTCTGAGATCAGTCCAACTGTGCCTGTCTACCTACTAAACCATATCCTTAAACTCATCAACCTGTCCTTTAACCACCTCCAGGGATGGCGACTCCACCACCTCCCTGGGCAGCCTGTTCCAATCCCTGACCACCCTCTCAGTAAAGAAATTTTTCCTAATGTCCACTCTAAACCTCCCCTGGCAAGACTTGTGGCCATTTCCTCTTGTCCTATCACTTGTCACTTGGGAGACGAGCCCAGCACCCACCCTGTCACAACCTCCTTTCAGGCAGTTGTAAACAGTGATGAGGTCTCCCCTCAGCCTCCTCTTTTCTAAGCTAAACAACCATAGTTCCCTCAGTTTCTCCTCGTAGGGCTTATTCTCCAGCCCCCTCACTAGCTTCATTGCCCTTCTCTAGACACATTCCAGCCCCTCAATGTCCTTCCTGTAGTGAGGGGCCCAAAACTGAACACAGTACGTGAGGTGCGGCCTCACCAGTGACAAGTACAGGGACACGGTCACCTCCCTGCTCCTGCTGGCCATGCTGTTTCTGATACAGGCCAAGGTGCCACTGGCCCTCTTGGCCACCTGGGCGCACTGCTGGCTCATGTTCAGACCACTGTCTGGCAGGACCTGCCTTTGGTGAACCCACGTTGACTGGGCCTGATCACCCAGTTGTCCCGCGTGTGCTGTATGATAGCACTCAAGACGATCTGCACCATGACCTTCCCTGGTACCGAGGTCAGACTGACAGGCCTGTAGTTCCCTGGATCCTCCGTCTGACTCTTCTTGTAAATGGGTGTAACATTTACCAGTCTCCAGTCAAGCGGCACTTCCCCAGTCAGCCAGGACTGATGGAAGATGAGGGAAAGGGGTTTTGGCAAGGATCTCTGCCAGTTCCCTTAAAACCCTGGGATGGATCCCATCTGGCCCCATGGATTTGCGTATGTCTAATTGGCCAAGCAGGTCTCTAACCAAGTCCTCCTGAATAGCTGGAGCTTCATTCACACTATTCTCTGGCTGAGGGGGCTGAATATCCCTAGGGCATTCCTCCTTGGAGTTAAAGACCGAGGCAAAGAAGGCGTTGAGCACCTCTGCCTTGTCCTCATCTGAGTTCTATACAGTCAAAATACTCTTTGACATATACAGCAATCTCACCATCTCTTTTTCATAGTCTGTCCCACCTAAACAGCTTATAGCCGTCCATGGTAGCACTCCAGTCGTGTGAGTCGTCCCACCATGTTTCTGTGGTAGCAATTATATCATAATCGCCCTGCCTTACCACAGCTTTCAGCTCATCCTGTTTATTCTCCATGCTGTGTGCATTACTGTAAATGCACTTCAGATGCACTGTTGTTCACTTCCTCTTTTACTGTCCATCTAGTTGGAGATCCTAGGCTATTGTGCCCCTTAGGTCCTGGGGTGTTGTCCCCATATTTAATTCTATTAGTGTGGCAGATGTTCCCCTCCCCCTTCCAATCTAGTTTAAAGCTCTCTTAATTAGCCCTACAAACTTCTTTTGCCTTTGGGGGACAGGTACCCCCCATCACCTGCCAGCAGGCCTGGCCAACCTATTATTGAAGAACTCAAAGTTTTGTTCTTCACACTATGTTCTCAGCCACTTATTTAATTCCTGGCTCCTCTCATCATTCCCTATGACAGAGGAGAAGACCACCTGTGCTCCTGAATCCTTAACCATTTAAAGCTTTGAAGTCCTTCTTAATAGTCCTAAGGTTTTTGGTAGGTCTTTCATTATTTCCTAATTGGAGAACTACTAGGGGATAGTAATATGTGGATTGACCAGCTTGGGAAGTTTCTTGGTCACATCCCTGACTGAGGCCCTAGGCAGACAGCAGACCTCTCTCTGCAATGGGTCAGGTCTGCATATTGATCTCTGTGCCCCTAAGTAGGGAGTTGCCAATAACTACAACCCTTCGCTTCTTCTTAACAGAAGCTGTTTTGATTGATGGTTTCTCTTTTTTTTGGCCTGGGGAATATTTCCAGGCTATGAGTGTTTTCAAAAATTGGCTTTGGTTCCACTTGCAGACCTATATATCTATTCTGCAAGGGAACCTGCGGGACCAGATTCGGGATGGGGGAGATGCGCCTGCTGCGACAAGCAGGAACCTGCTGCCATTCTGCTTCACCTGTTGAGTTGCCCTCCTCAGTTGAGCACCTTAGGGGGTGGGGGATCCACCTTTGTACCAGGCATGTCTGCCTGTTGGGGCTGAGACCAGGAGCACAGAGCATTAGTCCAGAAGTCTATTTCCTGCTCACATTCCCTGATAGTCCTCAGTCTGGCGACCTCCTCTCTAAGCACAGTTACCAGGAGGAGGAGTTCCTCCACCCAAGCACAGCCCCCACAAGTGACCTTGTCCCTGGTGTCAGATACTGGTGCAGGAGAGGGGCACGGTACCTGGGTGGCAGTGTGCACCCTCTGGAGCTCAGTCTGTGAGGCAGCCTCTGTTGGTGCAGTAGTTGGTAGTAGTTGGTGCAGTAGGAAGGGAAGACTTGGCTTTCTGGCGAGTGGCCACTATGCTTTTACTGATGTTTTCCCCTTGCTTGCCCTTGCCTTCATGAACTGGCTTGGCAAACTGCCAAGCTACGCTTTTCTGATGAGTCATGCACCTGTTTGCCCGCTCCTGGTTCGCTGCGCTCAGGTTCATTGCCTTAGTGAACTGCAGAGCTGCGCTCTTCTGGTGAGGCGCGCTCTGGTCGCTGGCGCTCTCAAGGAGCTGTTTTAAATCTCCCACGGCTGCTGCCGGATCCGCCCCCTGCGCCGTCAGCCACCCACGTGACAGCTGCCGCTTCCGGGGTTTGCGAGAGTAGCCCTGCCGGGATCTTTTCTTGAGCTTGCCACTCCTAGGGGATTCACTGCACGAGTGATACTACATAATTATAATGTGATAATTGTAATGTGATACTACATAATTATATCAGCTTAAAGGAAGCCATCCTAGCCATCTTGCTGCTTAACTGTAGCCCCTTAGGCCTTCAATAAGTCTTCTAGCATGCTGCATGCATATGATGTTTTTATTTATGGTTTGGGGGGAAAAAACACACCAACTTCTTTTCATCCCACCTTTGTTACACAAAGTTCGGCTTTCAGGCCTTTCCCATCTGTAACTACAGAATAAGGAGATTTTATAAAGGAGCTGCTTGTTTTGTATTGCTGGTTATCAGGCTTTAACTCATCCAAAAAGCCAGACTGTCCTTTGCCAGGTGCAATTTCTTTAAAGCAGCATAATATTTATTGCAGCATGTCTTGGTACACTGCTATGAAGCTATAATTTGATTCTTAAGCCAGGTGAAGTGCTTAGAAATAACTTACTTCCACATTTGTGTTTTGTTTGGGCTTCACTGTAGGTAAAATGAAGCTAATTTCTTGCTTTTTCACTTGCTTCTCCGCCCTTAGCTTGAGTGACTGTGTACAATGAGGTACACAGTGGCAACTGCTTTTTGAAAAGTTGCCATTTGGAAGGAAGCACAGAGGGTTGCCCTGCAGACCTGCATGCATGTGTATAAGGTACTACATGTGGGTACACCCTATCTCAGGTGGCTAAAGGCATACAAAGACTTTTTGTGAGGCAGAATCAGTTTTGTGAAGGACTTTTTAAAATGTCTTTTTTTTTTTTTTTTTCTTAAGTTGAATTTGAGCTTTCTTAGACCTGGTATGCACTCTGAAGTGTTACAATATGGTAACAGATGAGCTAAGTTGCTTACTGCCAAAACCTTGCGAAGTGTGACCTAAGGAGGAATGCTGCTCTTTTAAAATGATGCCAATCTTAATATTATAACTAAATGATGGTTTAAATCACAAAATCATTACAGTATCCTAGAAATAAGATATAAACTAGGTTCACTGTACAAAAAGGGAGACTATGTCCACGAAACCTGTGAACACGTAGTGGAGAAGGAAAGTGAGAAGCTGTGCAAATTACAGAACTGATCAGGACATTTGTGCCGCCTGATCATAGTTTCTTTGTCTCTCATCAGTATCATAACTGAGCCTTTTTAAAACATTCTTCGCATTCCCTGTTGCTGTTCTCTCACAGCATCTTCTGCTGGTGCCCGAGTTGGAGAGACTGTGGTGTAGCGCACTGCTATTCAACTTGTCCCCTCAACAGCTCTTACACAGTGTGCCAGAAAGCAACAGAGAGACTTTGGTCTGGTGGTGCATTGTCTATCATCTTAAAGCTTCTCAAATGGAAGTAGTGGCCATGCAGATCAGTGAACTGATTGGGAGTAAATTTACACTCTGAGTGAAACTTTCTACTCTATTAAAAAAACAATTAACACATTAACTTTTATACAAGAAAAGCTTGTATCACAAATACAATCAGTCTGCATCACTATGTCTCTGTCTGTCCTCCCACAGCCAACATAACATGAGTGCAAATTCTGGCTCACGTAATGGAAATATGAGCATGATTGATGTAGATCATATTTTTGCTACTGAAAGATTCATTCATACGCATAGCTTGTGCTAGTGGTTGTGTGAATACAACTTCATAAATGAACTAAAAATGTTTGACAGTCCACCTGACCTGAGACAGCTAGTTTTATAACGTCAGGAAGTTTTGTGATGGTGTTGGAGATGGATGTTTGTTGTTTTGTAGGTTCCCTGCAAATTCAAAATAGTCTTTGCTGCTTGTACAGGTTTAATTTGGCTTTATTGGTCCTACTGAGCAACTGGACAATTTTATTTACTGAGAGTCAGCCAAGTGTGTCTCTGCAGGAGAATGCTGTTAAACCTTACTATTTTAAACCTGGCTGGCTGTCTTTGCTATTTTTCAAGGACAATGTGTCCGTCTCTTCTGCATAAATGATGTTGTTTTGCCTCCCCGGCTCTGTTTGGTCCCTATTGCTATAAAGGTGGTGACATTTCTCAGTTTCCCATCACATGACCAATTCATACTTCCTGGTTTTGCTCACCTGAAAAGCTTAGTCTTTTATTTCCCTCAGTTAAGCAAAAAAAGCAGGAAATGCTCAGTGGACAGCACGCTGTGCTTCCTGAGAAGTCATTATTCTTCCAGTGTTCCTTCAAGAAAACAATGTCTATTTTGGTGAGGCAGTTAAGGAGTTAAAAGCTTGTGCAGTTTCAAAGAAATGCCCAACAGTTGCTGTAATGTACCTCTACAATCCTAGCTGACCTCAGGCTTGTCAGACAACAGTGAAAATATGCAAAAACAGGTGCAAGGCAGGAAGTGTTTCAGGAAAGGGTGTGTTTCATGCAAAGACATCAGAAATGCGCTCTCTCCCAGGGCCATTTACCGTAAGACTCATATTAATTTAAACAGAATGGTGAAATTCCAGAATGTGTTTACAGAAACGTTATTTTGGTCCAAGAAAAGCTGATGCTTTTTGTTCTAGTGTGCAACTTACAAAAGCAGATGAGTTAAACAGTGTCCATATTTAATATAAGCATATTGCTGGCAATATGAACTTTTCACATACTTTTTGATAGTTTTGTTTAATATTTTTAAGGGAGACCTTTGACTTGTAAAAGTGGTACAGGAGAAATAGAAATCTACTTACAATATATTTTCACATTTGCTTTACATTCAAAGACTGTTTTACTACCCAGCAAGCTTTTAATTAATTTAATCA
The DNA here is from genome assembly GCA_033558235.1 of Neomorphus geoffroyi. Lineage (NCBI taxonomy): Eukaryota > Metazoa > Chordata > Aves > Cuculiformes > Neomorphidae > Neomorphus > Neomorphus geoffroyi. The sequence continues at coordinate 85,536,748 of JAUMJM010000005.1, forward strand.
ACTAAGAGAGTTCTTTAGTAAGCAGAACAAACCCGCACTTTTCTCCTCATGCGTTCTATGCCTTAGAAATTATAAGAATTGGATAAATAAAGCAATGCCCACTATGTGTAAGATGTGTTAGAAAGTCTTCCAAATTTTTGCCGAGAAAGTAGGAGTGGTTTCATTTTTAAAAGATTTAATGATTTTACTAGTCAGTCTATCAAATCATCTACAAAAGGTGTCATATATGTACAGTTTCATATTATTTTCATAATCTTGATAAACTCATGAGAAATGAATTTTTGATATTTGTATTTTTCAGTAGCACCAACTTAAAAACATACAAATACATACAATACAAAAACATACAAATTCCTACCCGTTCAGAAGTAGGGATATTTTCTCTAAGTTTCCTCTTATTTGTGTCCGGAATTCTCTCTCTTGTAGTATGAATCTGCAATAAAATTCAAAAGTAGATTACAATTCTCATTTTTTTAACAAACATAAGTAAATGTTGCTTGAGAGATTCCTTTTTACTTCTGAGGTACTTATTTCAGCATTAACATGATAAATCTGTATAATAATTATTGAAGATCAGACTTAGTCCAATAAAGATTATGCCATTTGAAAGGTTGCACGTAAGCAGTGTGTTCTCTGATTAACTGCTATGAAGTCTAGCAGATGCCTGTAAGAATATTAAAGTATAGCTATTTCATCTCTGATATTTATTTCATTTAAAGACTTGTTGCACCTGTACTTTTTTTTTGTATTCCCCCATAGTTTCAAAAATTTTCTTTGGCGTTGGTAAACAGTGAGCAAATTCTAGCTGCTAGAATTTACATAGAGATTTTAATTATTGGGAATTCACCGGTGTGTGAAGCTAGGTCACAAATCTCAAAGAACCCTTTGAAAAGTGTAGCCCACAGCTAGGCTGCTACAGCTGGGGAAAAGATGCCATGATATTGATGTTGAATGGTGTAGTAGCAATGGTTTGTCGTTTTATGGAGATGTGACCAAGGAGCTAAGGTGAGGTGCAAGAGAAAATGAAGGCAGACTACTGGGAGGAAGACCTGAGTGAAACTGAACTCAGCCTTCCCACGTGCTGAGAAATTAAGTGGATATGATCTGTGTTTTTAGAAGATGATCCAAGGATAGAAGAGAAAGGGAAGGAAAAATGGATTATTTGGACACAGGAAGACATTTTTTGTTGTTTGTTGGTAGCAACTCATTTAATATACACACACAAGTTGTTTCAAACTGAATTATATTTTATATTTGCCTGCTGGTTTTGGAAGTCATTGCCAAGAGTGAAACCCATGTAAACCATTAAACCATCTATTACTGATAATGACAGAGTAGAGGGAGAAGGCACCAGTTAGTCTGGGTTAGCTCATGTGTTCTGGATAACTCTTTCTTGAACTCTTAGATTCTTAACTTCTACCAGGCCGTGTTGATTTACCCCTGCTCTTGGGCAGGATGAATGGTCTCCTCTCCCATGTCAATGTCAAGTAATCTCAAGTACTGCTATAATAGTCTTCTTCATGCTTTTTCAGGTTACTTACCATTTGATCACTTTTCTATTAGGTATTATAGTAAAATAACAAATACCATAATGGCTGCAATAACACCTCTTAACTAAATAAGCATTTTGGAGTTACAAAACTACAGATGCCCTGTGTTCTCATTTACGTTTTATCTAGTTTTGCTTTTTAACATGACAGGTGCTAGATTTTGGGTTTGTAGTAGCTTTCTGATTTAAGCTCCTAATTTTTGATAGTGAAACATGGAATTTGGTCTCTAAAGTCAAAAAGGGCTAACCTTTTTGAGAAGCTTTCTGAAACTACTGAACAGTTACTGATGAAATCACAGGATAGAGGTTAGACCACAGTCCTTTTTTACTAATTGTTGGTTACAACTATTTGACTCTATTATTAAATTTTATGTGAAGTGCTGTGTAAATATGCACCTTACAAAATCATCTAGCAATGCAAGGAAAGGATGTTGATCCATCAGTCTCTCTCCTTCACTTTTCAAGGCAATCTATCAAAGCATTTAATTAACTTGTTTTCTTGTAACAATGAAGTTAAATGTGTTATTTAAGTTTTTTGGTTTGTTTTTCTTCAAAGTATGTTGTGTTAGTTTTGACTAACAAGATGTATATAAGGAAATTGTGTGCTTCTGCTTCAAAGAAGAAAGGAAAAAAAAAAAAAAGTTCTCCAGATTTTCAGTGTAGCACAATTAGATGCTTTGTCCTTTTTTGTCTTTAGCAGTAGGGGGTATTAAAACAATACTAGATCTGAATTGGTGCACTTGTTGAGAACAATAACTTGTCCAGTATGCTAAATCTCCAAGGAAATGATTGCAGGATCTCAGGGATAGCTCTCTAGAATTCAGCTTTCCAAGCAGGGAGAAAGGAAACTTTTTATACAGCTTTCACATATGCTTAAGTCATACTATGGTAATGTAACACTTCTTGACACATTGTCATAGTACTTTATTTAAGAACCAAATAGCTCTTTGCTATTTTGAGTCACTCTTTGAGTAATGGTTTACAGAATATTTAATTTTTGCCTCTCTGTTACTTCTCTGGTAACTGTGGAGAGGTCTCATCCCTGTTACAAAACATGGTGGATTTCTTTTCTGTTCAGTTCATAATTCCCGCCAGGTCTGTGACCGTCCTTTTTTGATCTCAGTGTATTCTGGACTTTTTCCTTCATCTTTAGGCATCCAGCTGAAACATGCATGTAGGCAATTACCTCTCCATATAGAAGAATTTGACACCTAATCTGAAAGAAACTAAAATTTGTCTGTTTTGACAAATGGTACACATGGAACATCAAGGAAGACAGTGTCTTACTGCTTAGAAAGCTCTGTTTGAAAATCTGTGGATTTGTTAGTGAAAAAAGTAGAGCTTCTTAATTGATTTTTTTTTTTTTCCAACCAAAACTAAGGAATTGAGATTTTTATTGTAGTCATGTTTTAACCTTTGTGTTCCTGGTCTTATTTAAGTTGGATAATTAAGAGAAGGCCTGGCATGAATGGTTTGAAGGTGTCACTTTCATGAGCAGTTACATGTGAATGTAGAAATGCTCAAAGTCACAAGATACTGCTGTCTTTTGCATACTTGGAATATCACCTATATATGCAAGCTGAAATATCTGAAGTATATAGGGTACATCCTGCTTCCTAATAGTGGCAACAGTAGGTAGCGTTTTGGAGGAGCAAGGCTGTATTTAAGATGGTTTTACATGCCTTCCCTTGAATGAATGGAGTAAAATGCCTTAGTCACTCCAGTGTTGTCACCTCCTCTTCATGTTTATATCCTATTTATGTGCTCTTTTGATTTTAGTACAAACTTCTATTAACCCATTTTTTATTACAGTAGTTTTACCATCACTTTAAGAAAAACATTTGCATTCTGTCAGTGGCAATTTGGTAGGAGCTGTTTATACTCTGACTCAATACCCTTCATTAAGAAGGTGCAACTTGGTGCTTCTGAGCCTGTTTCTGCTTTGGTAGGGCATCCTTGTGATCAAGAGGCAATCCTGCCAGGATTTGATTCTGTGACTGAGTCATTTCAGCCTGTTGGGTTTTTGTGTTTTTGTGGTGTTTTTTTGTTTTTGGTTTTTTTTTTTTTGACCCAATAATAAAACCTTGTTGCACTATTGCTATTGCCTTTTGTTATAGTCATTACATTCTTCTGGAGTCTCTATAGCCATTGTCTGTTTTGTTTCCTTGTTTTTGTTTTCTCTAACTAGGATAGACTTTTAAGTTGGCAGAAGGTATCAAATTCAGTTCCCACCATCAGTAAACTGCATTTGCATGGGGCATGTAACAGCTGTGCAAGCTCCACTGCATGCTCCCTTGGGGAAAGTGCAGCTTCCTGAGAGAGGTATTCATAGTGCGTGTTTCCATCCTGGGTGCCTTGCTGCAGTAGGTGTGCAGCGTTAAGTGATTTATGGGTGTTCCTTCTCCTTACTTTTCTACAGCCTTTGCTGGCAAAGTGCACGTGCGTGTTACTTGCAAGAAGTGAGTAAATTTTTTAGACCCTTTTTAAATGTGGACATGGAAGGAAAAGCAGTGCTGCAGAGCAAGGAATAGGGAAAGGCCTCTAAAGACCAGATGTGTACTGTGGGATAATCAAGACTCTGGAAAGCTCTTTTACCCTTTTGTATGCACATAGAGGCCCTCGTAGTCTCACCTCATGGGACAGATCTTGTATGTATTTGAAAGTTTCTGTGAGCTTTGACTTTTGCTGAGTGTGCATGGGTCATTTGGAACAGACTGACAGCTTTCTTGGCTGGGACAAAGGTCAGTTTAGAATTCTTAGGTGTACTATGTAATGCAAGCTATTGGCAGATTTGGAAGATACCCTTGAAGACTGCTGGATATGTCCGAAATGTGTTTGTTTTGAAAGCCACCATTAGTGTAGGCATAAACTGTGAGCCTAGTTTATACTCCTTAGGGCAAGGGCAGATGGGATCTGTCATTTATGACAGTGCACATTTTCCCCAGGGTGCTCATATACACTACAGAATATGCATTAAGCTGCTGGCATTGTATCTGTAAATCTTTTCTTTGGTTTCAGAAGGTCTTAAACTAAAAAAGAACAATGAGATACCCCCCACTCCTCCCAAAATAAACCAAGGTTGTGAAACTGTCCTTAACACTTGGTGAATGAAGCACAAACAGATCACTTGGCAACCTACCATTCTCTGGCAAATCTGATTTATCTATGTAGGGACTTTTCCGAGAGATTTTTCACTGTTGACCGCATAGTCTTTAGCTAACCTTCAAAGAACTGATGAGAAAGGGAATAGTGGTAAAGCAGATGACTACCTCTTTCAGATTTGAGTTTAGTAGTGATTTTTTGTATATGATGTTGAACACCTATCAGAGATGAAACAGTTCTTTTATTCTCTCAAGTCAATGTTGGCTTTAAAGCAAAAAGCCAGGAGAGGGACATTTCCATTTACATAAGTTGAGAAAACCTTCAAAACATCTTGATTTAGATTTTAATAAGAGATTTTGGCCTACGGTCATGGCACAACAGAGAAGCTTTCCAAATCAGTGTCAGAAGATGAATGTTGCATTTTCTTTGTTATTTTTTTGTTGTTTTTGCTTGATGATTGAAAGTAGACCTGCAACTCTCTGGTTTAAAGTCCACGAAGCTAAGAAATCAAATTGGCAGTTCACAGGATTGACGCTAAGAGAAAATGAGAAGAAAGTGAGGGAAAAGGGAGTGTTCTGTGGGAAGGAAACATTAAGAAAGTAGGCAGCCTTTTTGGGGAGACTTAGAAGTCATGAGAACCTGAACAACACCTCATAAGCAGTGAGGTTTCCGTATGCTTAGAGAGACTTCAGCACACATTTGCTGTGGCTGCTCTTCTGATAATCACTTCTGTGAAATGGCTATTGTGGACTTTTTTAATGTAGCCTCTGCTGCTGTCTGCACTTCTTGGATGATTTTTGTGATAATTGTCTTTGCTTTGAGAAACTTAAAGATAATTTCATTCTGCTTATGAAGTAGTCAGCAGGGTTCAGAGTGAGTGAAAGTGGTCTACTCTTCCTTCAAATATGACCACTTTCTGAGAAGTTTTTAAGGTGAAATAGCTGTATCAAATATTTCAAACAGTAGCCACATTTATTGAAGTGACTGCTGTCAATTCAGAGTAAGTAATAATGTAAAAAATCTGAAATTTTAATCTTTTCTTTGCTCCATTACTTCCCATTGTCCTTCTTAATTTAGTGGAATAACCACGATACCTGGCTGGGACATGAATCTTTCCTAACAGTACACTTTGTACTCACTGTACGATTGATTCACAACTGTATGCTATAAAATATGTTTGAAAACATCTAGACGAATGTGCAAATTACGTAACTGTGATGAAAACTTCAAAAGAAAGTTTTCCTCTTCGCTTTGTTTAGGAACATGTTTGGGCTGGTTCTTTATCCATGTGCTTTTGCATATCCTTTGTATTTGTACTCTCAGGAACTTTTAACAAAGTACGCAATCTCATGGTGGGAAGAGATCTTTTGATTTTAGTTTTTCTTTTTCCCATTTTTCTTGTTCTTCTAGGATGTGGTTCAAACTAAAACTAAATTTAGGTTGGCCTTTTGTTTTTTGACCTGCCAAAGTGTTTTTTCTGTTAGGATTGCTCTGCTCCCTGTAAATCAGACATTCTTCTTGAGCTGCATCAGGTTACTAATGACATAATTAATGCAGGAAGGGTAGAGAAGGATGACGTAGTGGCTCATGCAAAGTTTACCTCAGAATTATCTGTAGCTCTCTACTGTTTAGTGTCTGTGTGAGTCATGACCTGAAAGCCTGCCATTCCCTGTTCTTCAGCTGGGCAAGATCACACTTACCTCATTCTATTTATGCATTTCTTCCTTTCCTGCCAGATCTGATTAGAAACACTTTTGTTTTAAGCTCTCATGTTTATGAAACACTAAATACGCTTTTTACAGATAGCTGACCATAATAAATGCTAAATGTAAAGCACCTTTAGATGTCTGTGGTACAACCAGCTTTAGAAACTTTCCCTGTCCTTAAGTACATTCTGATTTTTATCCACTAAAGTCTTACTTGTGTTCATTGGTTTTGCAATTATAGTGTTATAACATTACTAAGCTTTGCAACAGGACCGCGAGTCAATTGCTGTCTGTCAGTAGTCTCCTACTTGTCTTCTTCTTGTGTATTTGCACAGGTATAAGCTTATAAAACCCAAATGAGTTACGCTGCCTCCAACTTTTGAAACTTCCTTGAGCTATAGGTACAACTGTTACAGTCAAATTTGGTCTACCTATTGATTCCTTAATGGAGTAGCTGGGAAACTGATTTTGCTGACCAAGAAAACACGTGAGCACATTCTTTAATAAACACTGAAGCCTTGCTCATTCCCTTACTGAGGGCTGGCTGAGTGGACCTCTTTTCTACCTAGAGATCAGCATTTGTCCTGCTCTTTGTGTATGTATGTGTTTTAACTACAGGTTCCTTGTATTGATGTTCCACTAAACTAGCTAGAATGTGTGCTGTCAAGTGCTCTCAAGTCTCTCTTAGGAGACCAAAATGAATACAATGTAGAATTTGCAGGAAACGCTGATTAATTTTTCAAGATTCCCCTGGTTTTGCTGTAAAAGTGTCATGAAGTCTTTGGCATCCTTCAGGACTTCAGCTTTCCTCAACTGAAACCATCTTCTTTTCTGTGTGTGTGCTGCTCAGTCTGAATTATCTTGTGCAAAAAGTTCTTAATATTTAACAGTAGAAGGTTATGCTGAAAACAAGCTATCATTTTCTAGCCAGCTTATATTTTGCAACCTGCTAAAGCGTATATCAGGAACACCACGTGTGGGAAGAAGTTCTAAAATGATACACAGAAAAATGTCTTGTGGGAAATCTAAAATGCCGTGAGACTCATTGTGTTAATAAAGAATGTTTTTTACAAGCACAGCATCATCCCCCATCCCCCCTACTTTCTGACGTTTTCAAAAATGAAAGCTTGAAAGCCTAACATTTGTGTAGAAGGAGAACAACCTTGATACTTAGATAAGTGGCATTTCTTGGAAATAACATTCCCTTAAGAGAAAAGAATGGTCAAAGTGAAAAATGAGCCAGAAAAAAACCGCAATTTATATCTATAAGAGATATCTCTTCACTACTTCTAATAAAGGCCATTCTGATGCCTGAGATAAAATTTTATGTTTCCTGATTATATTTTGCAAACATCTTAAAGCAAACTCATCCTGTGATCTGCTGCTCTCAAAAGGTACACCAGATGAGTAAATTCTTAATGGAAAAATATAACTAAAAAATCTTTTTTTGGAAAAAAAAAAAAAAAAAAAAAAAAAAAAAAAAAACCAAAAATAAAAAAACAAACCAACAAACCAAAACGTTCTCTGATGCAATGTGCAGCACCTCTCATGTACATTGCAGTATATACTATTGGAGTTAATTATTATAATTACACAAATTCCTGAATGAGAGTGGCAAAAGTTCATGTCCAGCTTATTGTCTCCGTTTCATTTTGCTGCTTTTTGAAGGAACTGTTTAGATAAACAAGCAACATGTACTTTATTCAGTGAGTCATTGTTTAAGCAAAAATCAAGCATATTGTTAATGGGTTAAATGGGCAGAACTGTAGTTTATTTATTGGACTACTTCAGTCTAGGTTTACCTAAGGATTAATGGGACTTTGGCACATGCTTTTCTTTGTCTGGCATTTGCGGTGTGTTGTTGAGCTTCAAACAGCTTGTCTGATAGCATTACAGTTTGTTGTTTGTTTCTGTGTGCAGTTATGTCACTTTCTCCAGATGCTTTGTATGGTCTTTTTGGTACTTCAGTAGTTTTTATCTTTTATTTGGCCAAAGATCAACATGCATAGGGGAATACGAAAGGCCAACATTAGTTGCAAATATTCAGAAAAAGCCATGCGAAGTTTCCAAAATAGTGATGACTTAGTATTTTATTTTTCTGTCTCTGCCTTTCTTTCTGTTACCCTTTCTTGTATAAAAAATACCTGGGTGCATTGTTCATACCAGGACCATAGGAAGCTTACAGAAAACTTTTATATTGGATCTTGGCTCCTTATCTTCCAGGGAGAGTGTACAGAAATGCTTCTTGGACTCCGCTTTCAGATTTTGCATGTTCTTGGTATCCGTTCATCAGTTGAGCAGTGTCTCATTGTAAGATACCAGAAAGGTAATGGGGAATCTCGGGGTTTAGAAAAAAAAAAAAAAAGGAATAGAACAAGTGGAACTCAAGGAAAATTGTGATCTCAGGGATAGGCGTGATGCTCGAAGGTTGTGCCGTCTCATGTGTCAAAGAAATGTCGTTCATGCTTGTGATGCAGTGGGATAGCTGTCTGTGCCTGGAGCCTTTTGACTCCCTCTGGCTTTTGAGAAGGGCCCAGTCACCGTCTCTTCCTTGGGATTTCTTACAATTCTTTCCAGACTCTACCTCTGTCAGGTCTTTTGCAGAAGAAAAACCTTTGTCCCTGGTTCATTGGTGGTCTGCCTATATCTTAACACCCACACCTCCTTGCTGGGCTGTTGATGACCATTTGAGCTTTCTGGCTTGCTGCTTAGCTACCTGGGGGCCCTTGGTGAGCTCAAGTAGGTCGAAAGCTACAGGGTATTGCAGAGGGTTTCTGAATGCACGGTTGGTCTTTTGTTTAACAGCATGAGAAAAGTGAGTAATTTAATCATAAGCTATCTTCCTTCATTCTTCTCTAAGTTTCTTCCTGGGAACTGAGGAATTGTCTTGTTTTTAGATAGGCCTGACTTTCTCACATCTCCCATGATTACTGCTGCCACCATTTTTCCATTTGAGACGGTGTTTCCAGAGATAATCTCTTAAGCTTCCTAAATGTGACACTCTTAATTTGTACACATTATTTTCTGCCATTTGTCTAGCTTTGGAAATTTCCATTTCCCAGATCACTTTAGGAGAGATAGGAAAAACCTCGCTTTGTGAGGATGAGACACAGGTGGTATATTTGTGTTTCGGATCTCATTAACAAATGTTTTCCATTTCTGACTTTACTAAAATCTCCTTGTAGGTAAGTATTGGAATTTGCTGACTGTGGATCTGTTTTAGCATCATATAAAGATTTTTCTCCTGTAGTGATCCTCCTAAATGCACATAGAAGATAACAAGAATTCACAAAACTTATCACTGCTGTAGTGTTAAGCTGATTTGGAGAACAGGAAAGCTCTTTTCCTTAGTTGAATGCCACTTCATAAAAATGGAATGAATATATTTGAAAGTACTGGAACTGGTATTGCTCCCTTGGATGGCTATAAGTTATTTAGGTGGGACAGACCAGGAAAGAGAGGTGGTGAGGTTGCTGTATATGTCAAAGAGTGTTTTGACTGTATAGAACTCAAATGAGGACAAGGCAGAGGTGCTCAACGCCTTCTTTGCCTCGGTCTTTAACTCCAAGGAGGAATGCCCTAGGGATACTCAGCCCCCTCAGCCAGAGAATAGTGTGAATGAAGCTCCAGCTATTCAGGAGGACTTGGTTAGAGACCTGCTTGGCCAATTAGACATACGCAAATCCATGGGGCCAGATGGGATCCATCCCAGGGTTTTAAGGGAACTGGCAGAGATCCTTGCCAAAACCCCTTTCCCTCATCTTCCATCAGTCCTGGCTGACTGGGGAAGTGCCGCTTGACTGGATACTGGTAAATGTTACACCCATTTACAAGAAGAGTCAGACGGAGGATCCAGGGAACTACAGGCCTGTCAGTCTGACCTCGGTACCAGGGAAGGTCATGGTGCAGATCGTCTTGAGTGCTATCATACAGCACACGCGGGACAACTGGGTGATCAGGCCCAGTCAACGTGGGTTCACCAAAGGCAGGTCCTGCCAGACAGTGGTCTGAACATGAGCCAGCAGTGCGCCCAGGTGGCCAAGAGGGCCAGTGGCACCTTGGCCTGTATCAGAAACAGCATGGCCAGCAGGAGCAGGGAGGTGACCGTGCCCCTGTACTTGTCACTGGTGAGGCCGCACCTCACGTACTGTGTTCAGTTTTGGGCCCCTCACTACAGGAAGGACATTGAGGGGCTGGAATGTGTCTAGAGAAGGGCAATGAAGCTAGTGAGGGGGCTGGAGAATAAGCCCTACGAGGAGAAACTGAGGGAACTATGGTTGTTTAGCTTAGAAAAGAGGAGGCTGAGGGGAGACCTCATCACTGTTTACAACTGCCTGAAAGGAGGTTGTGACAGGGTGGGTGCTGGGCTCGTCTCCCAAGTGACAAGTGATAGGACAAGAGGAAATGGCCACAAGTCTTGCCAGGGGAGGTTTAGAGTGGACATTAGGAAAAATTTCTTTACTGAGAGGGTGGTCAGGGATTGGAACAGGCTGCCCAGGGAGGTGGTGGAGTCGCCATCCCTGGAGGTGGTTAAAGGACAGGTTGATGAGTTTCTTAAGGATATGGTTTAATAGGTAGACAGGCACAGTTGGACTCGGTGATCTGAGAGGGTCTCTTCCAACCTTATGATTCTATCTATGATTCTGTGATTCCCTTGGCTTGTTCTTCTAGGGAAAAGAATGACTTCTGTCTGTCTGTCTGACAGTCATTCCCAGTTATGGGAATCCAACTGACAAACAGATTTTGATGATAATAAGTTTCAATAAATGTCATGAGAATAGCCTCCCAGATAGATAGGGTGAGCTTGTGGACCTACTGAAGGCTATCTGAGTTCCATCAGGACACAAATTCATGGGAAGCCAAACCACATAGGTTCCAGTGTTCGTACAGCTACTTGCTCTATTCTGTGTTGTTTTTTTAAATCAAATTATGGTTGCCTCTGCTAAACTTCTGTTGTGTTGCAATCTTTACTGTGTATGTTTCAGTTGCCAAAATACTAGAAACCACAAAGGGCACCAGTATAATGAACAAGAACAAATAAGGACAATCTGAAAGGCTGTTACTTGCAGATAGTTGACTTAACATCTGAAACAAAGTTGTTTCTGGTTTTAGTATTTATTTTAGTTACAGATTTCTTATAGCCCTATGAACTTCTTTTCTCCCACTGGAATATCAGTAAAAACAAGGGAACTACTGCTGATTTGGAACTATTTAAAAACAGTTGCAAGCTTAAAAGGAAGCAAAAATTAATACTTTAGATATAAGAATGAGTTTTATATAAAAAAATAATGATTTTTAAATTCAAAAAATTCGACCTGTCTTCAATTTATATGCATATTTGTCATGAAAAAATATGAAATTATCATCTTATAGTGAAAAAAACTCCAGGTTTCTCAAATTTCCTCTTTTCCCATTTATGGTTCCCATTTAAGATAATGAAATTATCACCAAGATGCTTACTGTAACTGTAGTTATTTCTAAATGACAAGGATTGGGCATTCATAGCTATAGTTATAAAGGGAATCTAGCCTTCTAGATATCCTTCAAATTCCTCCTGATTATGTGTAAGTGCCAACAGTATAAGATTACATTTAGTTTAAATTTGAGTTGTCTATTTAAAAGTCACTGAATTTCTGGTGATCCAGCCTCCTCTGAGACCTAGAAGATGACCTCTTTTAAGTCTGATCTTTACTACAACATTGATCCAGTTTTCTTTAGAGACCCATCACTTCTAGCAAACTCTTTTTATATTCCCTTGTTCCGCAGTTTTAAGACACGTTTCCCTGTGGTAAAATGGTTTCCTTTATTACTTGTTTGTTAATGTGAGTAGTGTTTTCCTTCTTAAGTTTAATTATTGTTTAAAAGAAATTGCAATTTCCTGTTCTGGTGTAGCTTGTTTTCTTTAGGCTTGTTCCATGCTGTCCTGATATCTGCAAAATATTGTTTGGAAATTCTTTTGTTTTGAAGGTGCGATGCTCCAAGGGATGATTCTTAGTCTTATTTAATTTCTCTCTTTACTTTCAATTTTAGGTAAGAATTACTTTTGCAGTGATTTTTTTGCTTTTGAAGAATTTCTTCCTTTAAAAAATTGTATTCTTTTTCTCTGTATTTAATGGGGGGAGGGGACGGGAATCCTCAGCCAAGGCCAATGCTATGCCCTTTTAAATACTCTAATGTAGTTACTGGAAGAGAATTTGAAAATTTCAAGGAGGTGTTTGGGTTTTTTTCTTAGCAATATTCTGTATGCCAGGTGACAGTACAAACACACAAGCAAGCTATTGACTGTCACCTGCAGTAAACTGAAGATGTTTGAAACAGATTTTCCTTTAAGGAAGCAGAGTGCGCTGCTTCAGATTTCCTGTGGAACATTTGCATGCTCAAAGGCCCTGTCCAAGTATATACTGAAGCTTACGTAGTAGTACTTATCTAGCTACAAGGTCTGACACAAAAAAAGACACTAACATTATAGCTTGAGAACCAAGAGTGAGAGGAGAGAGACAAAGAGATGGTTATGGAACGTGTTCTAACCTGTCACAGTGAGACAAGGCTCAACTCGATGGCTTCACTCAATATGAGTGGTTACGTGTTGAAATATGGACATTTTCTTGCCCTTGATTACAAAATGTTGGTGTGCAAGACTGAACAGTGAGTTAACATCAAGACAATGCAGCAGTCCACAACGCTTTGTCTATGAAGCAGTTTTTAGCTAAAAACTACCTCTTCCCAAAGATCAAATTGGTTCTCAAAGGAATCCATTTTTTGTTGGTAGAAGATGTGAAAGCAAAAACTATAGGGATCCTCACCAAATTTTCAGCAAATGATATGCGGAATTGCTTTGAATGTTGACAGCATCATATGCAGCTTTCTGTCAACTCAGAAGGGAACTATTTTGAAGGTCATCATAGTTGATTTTCTTTGTTTGTTAAATAAAAGGAGTTACAGGCACTATATCGGGGGGGGTTGTGTGAGACCTTGTGTACCTCAAAAGAGTTTAAAGCCAGATACCAAAAAGTAGATAAGTTAAACACATAATGTAATTACATAATGATTCAACAGAGTAATTAATACAAGTTGCAATACCAGGATTCCAGAGCTCTTTGGGGGGGGGGGTATTGTCTAATAATGTTACGGGGGCTGTGCTGTGTTTCCCTGCTCTTACTGCCTGCTAACTGTAGATTTGGAAGTTTGCTGTTAAAAGGCTGTAATCCCAAGGAAAAAGATCTTTCATTTAGCAGGCCTTAGAGATAACTTGTGATTGCAAGAGAATTGGTATATTGTGGAGAGTAATGTCAAGAGTAATGTAACTCATGTTTATTGATTTCCTGTGCATTAGACATGTTTGCCAGTTGCTGGAAGCTTGAAAAAAGAGATCTTGTCTGGTTACAATTCACGATCAGCCTATGGAAAGAAGCTGAGAACAACAGTCCATTTCTTTTATCAGGGACACTCTTGGTTCATAGTATTGCAGTTCTGCTTTTTTGTTCTTTTTCCTATGTGTATACAGTTTTAATTAATCAGTGAGAGGCCTAGGCATGAGGTAATGCTGGAAATCAACAATCTGAATCCTGTGATTCTTAATAGAGCACTAATAGAAAATGGAAACAGAGGTATCGCTATCTCCTTGGTAAAAGTAGCATGTCATTTGGGCAGTATTTAAAGGCAGGCTGTAGGCTGCTGTGTGCATAATATTCCTTTAGGTTCATCTGTTTTTAGAAGACCAAAACTAAAACAAGAAATAATGTAATTAATAATGAGAAATGATCCTGAACTTGAAAATTCTCTGGCATCTGTATTATCACAGCTTAGTCAGAAGAACCCTTTGTAGCCATCTAGTCTGGTCCTTTGTGTAATGTAATGCAAAAATCTCTTGCTTATTATACAAACAGATTTTATGTGGGTTTCAACCTCCAATAAAGTCAAAGCAAGTTGCATGAATTTTAATTTTCTCAATTCTTAAATATGTTTCTTCCTTGCCATTCCATCTGAAAGGCAATTAGTGAATGAAATCTGGAGTTCAAAATGCTTCATTCCAAGATACAAAGCTTGTAGTTGCACAGAAGTGGGTGCGTGATGTTTGTCTTCATCTTGACCACTACCAACACAACTGGTTCCCAGGTGGCAATGAGGAAGAGATGGGAGGCAGTGTGACAAGGAGGGGACAGTGAGAGAGGCAGTGACATTGGTGTCATGAGAAGGAGTAAGGAAAAGATATGAAAAAGTTGGCATCAGTGAGTCCCGGCTTCAGAGAGGTAAGAAAGCATTGGTCTAGGACTTACAGGGTAGGATTTCTCCAGTGGTGATCTCCATATTTAGCACAACTGTGTTCTTATTTTTAGGGTAACAAGACTTTGAAAGAGATTCAAGCCCTTAAATTGTGGTTCTCAGTTGATAGGAGAAACCTGAGAGGAGGAAAGAGGGAAGCACACATGTTCTGTCTCCTGCACAAGCTTGCGTTCTTGCTTGTATGCTCTTTCTTTTACTCGCTGTTATTCATCCCTGACACTCTCTTCTGTTGGTTAAAGACTTACCACATTTGAGAGTTTGAGGCGGAGCAAAGCTTTAATTACCAGTCAAGAGTATTGCATTAGTTTGTCAGCTACCGTTCTCCATGGGCTCTACCTGCTTCTGTCCAGACTGCCATGCAGTGTTATGTACTCCACAAAGGACCAGAAACCTGAACATTATGGCATCTGCTGTGGGCCACAACAGAAGCAGAGAGGGGATGTTGCATGTAGTGCACATGTACACGCAACACAAGCCTAGGCCATGTGAATCACCTTGTTATAATGCAATTTTCTTTTTTTTTCTTTTTTTTTCTTTTTTTCTGAATAAACAGTAGCTTGGGGGCAGGGAGGAAAGAAGAATTCACTGGAAAAGAAAAAATCTGTGTATTTCACTACGTTGAGACCAGTTTTTGTTCTCATTTTATAGAGTTATTTTATATCATTCAATTCAAGTAGTTTATAGTCCAACTATAGCTGCCTGGCACAGAAGGACCTGGGGATGTTGGTTGACAGCCAACTGAACATGAGCCAGCAGTGTGCGCAGGTGGCCAAGAGGGCCAATGGCATCTTGGCCTGTATCAGAAACAGCATGGCCAGCAGTAGCAGGGAGGTGATTGTGCCCCTTTACTCAGCAGTGGTGAGTCTGCGCCTTGCATACTGTGTTCAGTTTTGGGCGCCTCACTACAGGAAATACATTGAGGTGCTGGAGTGTGTCAAGAGAAGCTAGTGAGGGGGCTGGAGAATAAGCCCTACGAGGAGCGGCTGAGGGAGCTGGGGTTGTTTAGCTTAGAAAAGAGGAGGCTGAGGGGAGACCTCATCACTGTTTACAACTGCCTGAAAGGAGGTTGTGTCGGGGTAGGTGCTGGTCTCTTCTCACAACTGACAAGCGATGGAATGAGAGGAAATGGCCGCAAGTTGTGCCAGGGGAGGTTTAGACTGGATATTAGGAAGAATTTCTTCACTGAGAAGGGTGGTCAGGGATTGGAACAGGCTGCCCAAGGAGGTGGTGAAGTTGCTGTCCCTGGAGGTGTTTAAAGGACGGGTAGATGAGTTTCTTAGGGGTATGGTTTAGTAAGGAGACAGGCACGGTTGGACTCTATCTCAGAGGTCTCTTCCAACCTTATTATTGTATGATTCTATGATCTTCAGTACTTTCTTTTGTCTGAGTTTTGTCCTGTGACTGAAAAAAGCCATGTGCCTACAAACAATCAATCTATCTATCTTTTCTGAAGGTTTTTATTATCACAAGGCTTATAATCTGGGAAAAAATTGAAGTATGGAGTCCAGGTTATTTATTTTGAAAAGTAAGTTTAACAACACATATTCTAGGTTGTGCTTTTTTGTTTCACCTGTCTTTGATTTTCGTATTATTTCCTCTTTAAAAGAAAAAGTAAAAATAAGTTATAGATTACATCACTTGGTCTGTAGTACTTATATTTTCTACAAGGATACCAGTTTACTGCCAAAATATGACTCAAAAGATCAATAGCAAACAATCTGTACAAGTTTACATAAGAGAACTGAAGTATTTCATTCTATGAGCATTGTGCTTTAGAAGCACACGTTACAAAAACAGATACTTCTCTGAAAAGACTGCTTTCTTGATTTTTCACTATTCTTTTCAGAAGTATGTCCAACATGTTTTTTCTTCCCAAAAAATCTATCACTGCACACTGAGAATGTAGGAAAATTGGAATGGCTATGGCTCCAAATGCTTGCACTCAGCAGAGGTCAGGCATAATATTTCTATCCACAAAGACAATCTTTAAAAAAAATAAGTAAAAAATGTCTTCATTTATAGATTTGATGCATTTTTATTGTAACAAAGAATTCAAATGGAGATCTGAAAGGTGCCGTCCTGTTTAAGGGTAAGCTGATCACTGTAGCTGCGGTTGAGGGAGGTGCATTTGCCGTGTCTTTATAAATATTGTCATGCAGTGCATATAATATTTAACGTGCTTTGATTCTTTAAACCCTCCTGGATTATTTTATCAAAAATCTGTGTTTAAGAAGTGAACGATACTTTCTCTATGTCTGTGCTTGGTTAACATTCTGTAGAAGAAAATTATTTGGACAATATCATACTGCACTAAGAGACGTATCTGTCATTTTTGTGTAGTCCTTTTTTTGTTAACAGTGTCAAACATCTTGGTCCTCAGTCATTGTCTTTACAGTTCTTCTAATCATCCATGTGATGGTTCATTTAGTAAAACAAATGTCAGAAGGGAAAAAAAGGAGAGCTGCCCACTTTACCCTTGTTTTTTAATCTGAGCTTAAAAGAATACATGCAAATCTTGAACTCTAGGAGGAAAAACATACAGTTTAGGAATGAATCCTATCCTTTTTGTTCACTTCATGCTTTTTATTAAACTCTTTGGCTCTTCATTTAACATTATCTGCACAATAACTGATAGTTGTTCTCCACAGCGTTTACAACAATTCCAGAGGCACCCTGGCCACCTACAGATAGTAATGTTTGATAGCACTGAGGGTTTTCAGGCTTTAAATGTTTGAACATGTCATAGGTTTTAGATTTGAGTAAAAGCACATGTTCTACAAAAAAACTGAGAAGGGAAAAGCAGAAATTGAAAAATTAAAAATTGGAGTAGATAGGAAAGAAGGGAAACTCAGGTGCTCAGGGCTTTCAGCTTTGGGCTTATCGCTGACTTTTTCTTAAATTTGGCACTCATCTATTGAGATTGTGAGAACAACCTCCATTATTCTTAGCAGTTTACCCATGACAAAGTTTTGTTCTCCGTTTACAGAGAACTTGTCAAAATGCTATGACGACTAGCCTGGTTTTAGACAAACAGACTGTGGCTCTAAAAAGACAGTAAATCTGCAAGTGAAACGTGGAGGGGAGCCATTGGCACTGGAAGAAGTAAGAAACCACAGATTGTTTTCTTGTTGGATGAAGAGCTTAAAGCAATGTAAAATTAATTGGAGAATTCCTTGAAAGTGAAGTCAGACTAGAATAGAAGCTTGGGGCCTATAATTTACTAAATGTGAATGCTTTGTAAGCAGCTGTGAACCTAAAAGTTTGAAAAGAATGTATTTTAGTAAATATATCTGGCTTGTGTTACAGATTGTACTGTTTTAATTATTTGTCCAAATAATGTAGATTTGCAGTAGGATCTCTAATTAGGTACAGTTTGATTTGTTGAGCTGGCATCATATAAACCATGATGTCATGCCGTACTGCTTAAAATTACAGCTCTGCTCTCGCAGTTTAAAGATGATTATTTTTAACTTTGGTATGTTTCAGTTTTGTGCATCTTGGTTTTTGGCTTTGTGAACTTAAAATGTTCTCTGTTCCCCTCCCCCTCCCTTCCCCAGATCAAAGCAATTTGCTCTAATGTAACAAGAACAAAACACATTGAAATGGACTTCTGAACACTCTTGGCTTTAAATGTTGGTAAATAAGAAGAAAGGAAAGAATATTCATGCTTGCTGTCAGGGAGGTTGAGAAATAGGTACAGAGGGTATTGAACTATATTCTGGTGGGTGTTGAGGTGCTGATGCTATTCCAGAGCAGGAGTGCTTCATTTAAGTCTCTAAAAGGTTTTAGTTTTCTTTTGATGACATAATTGAAGAAAAAAAGGAGAGGAGAAATAGAGAGGAATAAAAGAAAACAAGGGGAAAAGGCAGGTTCTGCACTGCCTGTTACTGCAGGTAATAATTATTTACTACGAACAGGAACTCTCACGCACATGAGGTTTTGCTCAGGTCTGTTCCAAATGAAAAGGGAAGGCTTTTTAACAGGAGGGTTTCTGCATTTCCATACATAGTAGGTCTCACTTCTGCAGAAGTGAACAGCATCCCTTCTTGCCAGCATCCCTGATCTGGACTTACGGGCAAAGAGACAACACAGAGCAGGGTGTGGAGAAAGGGAAGACTGAAAGTTAAGTTGAAGTATAGTCTCTCCTGCCAACCTCTTCTAGCATGTTAAAAAGGGACCAGGCATTTCAGGGCATGAGGAATCTTTCTTTGGAGGTGTCAAGACTACTTTAGGCTAGAATGGAGCCTGATGGCATACTGGGAAAGGAACAAGAATAAAGGCATGGAGGTGTTGCACTTATACTGGAGGCGCTTGATTATTCAGAGATATCAAAAGGTGAGGTTTCTATTTGGGAAGCAGTAGCTGTGGCAGAGAAATGCAGACTCCATTTTTGAACAGAGCAATAAGGAGAATTTCTGAGTGGGAAGGGACGGTGAAAATGTCTTCGTGTATATTTTGAAGAGAAGGTTGGGTAAGCTGCCCTTGGTAAAGATTGCAGTGTTTCAGGCTCATGTAGGTTGAGAACAATGCACATTGAGTCATTGCAAAGCTATACTTCTCATGAGGAACCTTGATTACATAGCAGTTGACTCAGTTTCTGTTCTATAAATTGTGTATATAAACTAGATAACAGCTTAAAAGACTCATAAAAAGCCATGGGATTTCATAGGGGATTTTATAAGGGTATTCTGAAATGAGTATGACATTTTTAATGTAATCAGTTGTTGACTAACATCTTGTTTTTAGATATATAACTCCTTCTAATTGTCTTACAATTAATTTCACTTTAGCTAATGAAGGTTGGAGAGAATGCTATTGGGGGTGGGAAAGAGGAAGGAGTTTATACTCACTCTGCTTCAGTGCCGGTAAATCTAAATGGAGGGAAAGCATACGTGTATTTTCTAACAGACGTATAGCAGAAAGATTTAATGTCTGAGTTCAGTTTAGAAGATACGTATTCCTTTGCTTATTTTGACAGGGCAAAGCAATCAGCAGATAGTTGAAATGGATCTTGCCATGAGATCCACAATGTGGATCATCTACTGTTTGTGTACACATGCATGCTCATTGGTTTTGTCCTCATTTTCTTTAACAAACCTGGCAATATATGTGGTAATGAAACAGAAACAGTCAGACCTTGAAGAACCTATGGCTGACAGCAGTTTAATTCTTTCCTGTGTAACAAATGACTGATGTAGGTTTAATTTGGGGTTTTGGCAGATCTTTTCCTGACATTTAGTTGCTGAAACCGGTCTTGGAACTTACAGGAACAGTTTGCCTCTGAGAGGCATAACAGCTTCTCCATCGCTTTGCATCTTGTCATTAAAACTGGATGTTCAACCACAAGGTGATTCATAACTCTCAAGTATAGGTTTGAAATTACTCAGTGAGGATCTGTAGCCTGCAGTGTATGATGGTGGCCAGACAAGATAAGTGGATGACTATAACTGTAATGAGAAACTAAACAGGGAGGTGGGACAGGAGCATGCCTGCTGTGATACCTCTGGAATTACCAGGAAGTTACCAGGTGGAAAGTAATGGCACTTTGAAGTTACAGTACTTCCAGTAACTTCCTTTTCCTTTTGCTCTGCAATGTAAAGCTGTTTAGTCTCACAACCCCCCCCCCGTATCTCTTCAATAACATGTGCCTGAAATTTTCTTGTTACTTTTGCCAAAAAATGACTGGGATCACAGTGTACAAAAGTACTTGAACAGAGATGGAGGTGATCAAACATAGTGCACAGAGAGTCTCATGAATGTCACGTGAATGACCTGGAGGCATAAGGAGAAACACATCTGGTAGCTGCTTAATTTGAACAAGTCCCTTGGCATTGATTAATGGTGTGATGGTCACATACAAAAACTTAACACATGTCTCTTGTGAGATTTCTCTACCCTCTTATTCCCACTTTCTGAGCTGAAATTGTTCTCTGGCCTGTTTCAGTCAGAATGGGCAGGCTCAGCTGAATAAGCTGGAGACTCTCACTTGTGCTAAACCTGTCTTAGGTGGAAACAATTATGGAGTGATGATGTAAGCATCTCAGCTATCTTGAGGAGTCTTGACCTTGCCCTGTTGTGGTGAGTGGGAAAGGGGCAATGTATCCTCTGAGGAGGGGTGACTCTTGACAGAGTATGCACGCTCACAACCAGTAATGATGTCTGCTGTGCACCTGGGGATTGAGACGGCAGGCATACGTAGATTATCATCTGACTGCTGTATCTTAGTTTTCTAACTTAAGCGTGATTAACAGAGAAGCCACAGTGCCACATGTCAGAGTGCAGGCTCTGTGAAAGCTTGAACAGGTTAAGTGGCATGACATTTAAAAGCGGACCACTGCACTTGTTGGCAGAGACTAAGAATAGTACAGCTTTGGTTTTGGTGCTTTCCAAGACCACTTATGACTGGCATAGTGGAAGGTGTGCTTTTCCTCAAATGCGGATACAGTTTTGCCTGAGTGGCTCATTTATTGGTTATATCTTCAATTCAGAAGGCAATGCTAAGATGATTCACATTCATGAATTAAACCTCTAGCACCAACTTGGGAGGCAAGTTTAGAGAGGAGGAAATGGAGATGAGGTAGCCTAAACATGCAGAAGGAATCTGCTTCAGAGTTGAAGTTAAAACTTTGGCTCCAGGCATCGTGCCTCTGGAAATTCCTGAACAACTCAAGTTTCATGTCAATACTGTCCAGTTACAGCACTGTAACTTAGAGTAATTTATAAATCTGTATCTGCAGTGGAAAGTATTTGTGTAAACCACATCCATTACTTATTTATTTAATGGCAGTTTCATTATTTTTAATGAAAAGATCACACCATCGGTAGCATGATTAAACTGTCCAAGAAAGGCTATCACTTTTTTATATCTGACTTCTGAGCACTGAGAAGCAGATGTATTATATCAGGCCAATGTCCACCTAGCTCTGTATCTCATCTCTGGCCATAGCTGTTTGCCACAGAAAGATTAGAGGAACAAGGCAAGCGTACAGTAACACTTTTTTAATTTTTGCCACATCTTGCTGGTTTTTGGTAATTCTGCTGAAATTCAATACTGAAATCTATTTTTAGCTTTGAGTTTTAGAAATTACATATCACTGTGTTAACAGATCCACAGCAATGTCTTTTATCTCGTGAACAGTATGACTAAGCACACCCAAGCCAACCTTAGACACATTTTATAATCACCATCTGCTAGTGGCATATTGCAATATATGCTTGCATTTCAGAAATTTCTTTTACAGCAGAAGTTCATCTCTCCACCTTAGCCTAGAAAACTCCAGAAATGTGATGAGTCCAATTAGTGTTTATTCTTTTATTCTTTCTATAGAAGAATTAGTGTTTATGGGAGCTACTAAAATACTCTTTCCTGCAGGGATTTGAAGGGAGATAGGGAAGGCCCTTATAAAATGTGGAAGAGATTATTGTGCCTCCTGCTTTTTTCCCAGCACTCTGTAGCTGTGGCTTGACATGGGCAAGCCAACCATTTGTTAACATCATGATATGCTTGCAGTGAATGGCTTTTGCATTGATCAGAGGCCAGCAGATCCACTTTGTGATCTTTGCAAAAAGCCTTTTATGTCTTTGTAGTTCTTCTGGGAGCATTGTTTTTTAAAAGAACATCATAAAGTGGCTTTATTAAAAATCACAGACGTGGGTAATTAAAAAAATTATTCTTGTAAGATTTTAAAAGAAAATTTGAGATTTTTTTAGTAGTTACACTTTATGTATGACTGCTTACAAATGTTGGTTGACCAAAGGAAATCAGAAAAACAAATTTCTTGTTTTTCATTGCAGGTCAATGTTGTTCTCAGAAGAAATAGTCTCATTTTTCCTAATGTGGACATGCAATACTAAAGCTTGCTGGTTTATGACTGAGCAGTATTAAAATGCTGTTTATTGTCAATTTTTTCACATCTGAATCATGTTATTTAATCCTGATTTTCTTTGAAACCACTGCCAAGACGTGCTGTATGGATGAGTGCTTGGAGAAACCAATGGGTGTTAGGCACTCTGATGCTTTTCATTGTTTACATTAATCATGAATTTGATGCGTGGCAGGAAAATGCCATTTAGATTTACGCATTGAATGAAGGGAATGGATTTTTTAAAAAATTTTCTATGAAAGATAATTATGGGAAATATAGTGGGATTTTGCTTTGCTTATGCTATGCATTTGCTTATGCTATGCATTTGTAAACAATGTGTGTTAGTTTGGTTTTATGCAATACTTTTTTGTAATCAATGAATCGGTTTGTTCCTTTGATTTGTGTGCTTCATATGGAGTCAGGTGAGGAGTATAAACAAGGATATACTCTTCTTTTACACTTCATAATCCTATTTTCTTAGTTTTTATTGGTTTGTTTGCATAGTTTAAAGCATAAAGCATAGTTTAAAGCAAAAGGAAAAGTGATCCTGTAAAAATATAAATAATGTCAGTTGGTTCCATTAGTAAACTCTTGAAAACCTGAGTACCCCTGCTCTATGTAGATGTTAAAGACAAAACTATGACTTGTGTCTTTGCCTCTTAGTTCCTGCACAGTGACTAATCGTATTGTCATTTTTGTCCATCATGTGCTTGTTTTAGCTAATGTAGTTCATAGCTGTAATCAATTGCTGGCACTAGTACTGGCCAGTGTATGCTATAAAACAAGATTTGCTTTTATCAATAATTTGTCATATGCTTACAGCTTGGGCCTCCATCTACATTAAATTTCTTGTTATTCCTTCTGCTGAGTCTTTGCAGTTGGAACTGATACATGGTGGCAGAAACTAATTGAAACTCTGCCACTGCCTTCTCCACAGGGAGCAGTCATTTGGATGGAACAAGCATTTTGTTGTGAAACAGAGTGGCATTTGGTTTCTATGCACCTTCATCCAAATCCTACCAATGAGCATGAGCAGGAGGAGAAAACAATATCTGCTGGGCTATTTTCAGATGGTGACACCCACTCTTTCTGCAAATAAACACTAACGTATTTTGATTTTTCATGTGTAAATTAAAAGCAAGGGCTTTTCATTCTAACTGTCAGAGCAGATAGCTTTGTTGCTTCCTGACCTGGCACAGGTGATTTGTCCCTTCTGCATCTCACCCTTTAATGAAAAGCGTTTCTTTTCCTTGTATTCCTTTACAAAGGTGACTGAAAACCTGAAGAAGAATTTTGATACCTAACTTTTTGCTTATAACTATGGGAATTAAATTCAGAAATAAGTATTGCCTCTTTCCAGGAATCTTGTTGTGACTGCAGTTTGTAAAGTGTCTCAACAACTTTCGTATAGTCCTGCACGTACCAACTTCTGATTTATTTTTCTTGTTTCTCAACCTAGTCTTTATCAAGTATAAGTAATGAAAAAAACCAAAGAGCTATACCCAAGAAACAGGAGTTTCATTTCTGTTTGGAACATATGTGCCTAATCACGATAGCAAAGGTTCTTTTTTTCTCTTTCTTTTTTATTTTAAAGTCGTGCTAGAACATAGCATATGTTGTAATACTTCCCATTTGCAGAGTCCTCTATTTGATGATTGCAAGCTGCTCTGTAAACATTTTTTTGGTCTGACAGTTATTTTTCAGAGTCTGGATCATTTTCTGTTTTTGCTGGGAATGTGGCTAAGTGATTTCCTTGGGGTCACCCAGTGTATCAGCTGGAGCATAGTGGTAACATGGATCTGTTTGTTTTTCGTTTGGTTCTTTGGTGTCTTAATTGTATTTTCCTCTGCGTTGCATAGAATAGTGCGTTACATAGAATACTAGAAAAATTCTTTGGACTGAGTGTAAAAATTCTGGAGAATAACTTGAGGGAGTTTGGGATAATTAATTATTATGTCCTTATATATTTTTTAAATAATGTTCATTGAGAATAATGGATGAACTTGACTGTACTAGCAGTCTTACAAAAAGATACTTCCTTCAGGACTTCCTTAGATCAGACACATATACTATCTATTACTAATGTGTAAACTTAAGCTTAGGATCATTTCTAAAACTTGTGAAGAGAAAACGTGAGATTATGAAGTTTTGATTTGTGTGGTTTTTCTCTCTTTTTTTTTTTTTTCTAATGGATAGAAGTGCAATACTTTCACTGTTGCTAAATGTAATCAAATCCTGCATACAACAGTAGTGAAAGGCAGAGGAGCTGTTCAGTAACTTAACAACGGAAAGTCGTTGCAGTACTAAGTGTATAAGGAAGGCCTTATGGAAGGATTTTAGTCTCCCTGATAAAAAGGTACATTTAATAATGATGAGGTTTCTTTTCTCTCTTTAGTTCTGGTGATTTATTTGGAGTATTATTCCTGTTACTAATTTCAGTCCTTGTGTTTCTGAAAAATATCTTCTCTTCCAATAATACCTTTGGCTACATGATTGTATTCCCTATATATGAAATAACTTGAGAATTTCAGGTCATTTAATCATGTAATTACAGGGGGTTTTCACATTACTTTTTATGGGTAGTGCATCTCCTTAGAAAGGAGTTCTTCTAGGGTGTTGAGAACATTTTGCAAAGATGAGTTAAATGAAACATTAGTTCAGAAGCAATTTCTTGCATGTGAGGAAACGACGGTTTCCAGACAGTAACTGTTAAGAAATTTAGAGTTTGGAGTTTGTTTAAAGCTATAGACATTTGAAGCTGACTTCTCAAAGCAGGTAAAACCTGCATTTGGAATGTGTGTGATGGGTGTGCTTCATTGAGCAGTCAGCGTAGACCGTCGCCTCTCCTTCATGCTCTGCAAGTTGAGGCTGTTTACATTTGAAGTTAAGATACAGTTTGACAACTCACCTCTTCCCTATTTATTTTTCTTTCTTGCTAGTACTAGTAGTATCTTACTAGAAACACGTTCCTCTTCCCTGTGCTGGCCAAACCTGTCAGTGTCAGACCATCTTCTGGTCTCACTACTCTTCTGTCTAGATCCCACTCAGGATCTCGGGCTGAGTTCCCCTTTCCACACAGGGAGAGAGAGATCCCTCCTCTCCCTTCAATCCATTAACCTCTATTGTTAGTGGCTTTGATGTCCTGAAAGGAGGAGAGTTGATAAGGATGAAAATGCAGTCACCATATATTTATTTTACAGAAATTATGGTGTTTTCTGACATGTTTCTGATAGTTTCAGCTGTTGTGTTTTAATATATTGTTACCCCATTTAGATCAGGTACATTTATATGTAACATAATCCTGTCACTGGGAAGAGGAATGCATTTCTATCTCTTCTTTCCTGTGCCCGTTTTCAGTGCCATAATCATCTGGCCCAGGTACTTTTCTCCTTTTCAGTTTAATAACAAACTTCAGTTACTTTACTGATTGTGTTGCTAATAGGATATTCCCCTAGGTATGTAACATTATTTATGAGGCGGATGGAAGCATTAAAATGTTGCCTTACACAATCAATTGAAAAATACTACTAGTATGTAAAAATTAAGCTGTTTTGATATTTACTGAATTTTCCCCTGACAGAGTAGGTTGAGGAGGCTAAAGTTATGACGAGCTGGGAGTATGATTACGTGTTGATTTTTTTTTTTTTTTTTTTCTTTTCAGTAGCATCTTATCACAAATATTTTTTTGAAACTTTATCAGTCAGTCATCACACTTGTACAAGTCACACTAACTCATTCTGTCATTGCAGACTGAAGACAGACATTCCTTTTGAGTTTTAAAGCAGGTGCAAGGCTGCCTGGGATGCTAGCAACAGAGTTACATGTCCCACCCTATGTAGTCAGAGCTACTTTACTGTTGGGTGCACAGTTTCCATTCAGAGTGTTACGTTGATGGGGAAGAACAGTGACTCTCTCACAAAGTTTCAAACTTGCTGTGTTCTTCATGGCTTAAATTGGCCATTTAAGTTGGCCAGTGTCTAGTGAAGACTGTTGTGGGCTGCCCTGTGGTTAGAGCATCAGTGGAGCTCATTTTCAAATATTCTGTCCTTTGGTTCACCTGAATGAAAGCTGGTTGGTGGTGCAAGCTGATTGTGGGTTCGATAGACGGGGATGTCCTCTGGCATGACCGTGAAGAATTAACAGAGACCACACTGTGTTAATTCGAGAAATCTCATTTACAATTTTTCCAAGAATTCATAATTTGAAGCTCGTGTTGTCATTTCCCTTGGCTATCCCACTTAATGTTTCGAAGATAGGTATGAAAGTCCATTAATTTTAAATAGCATTAGCCTTTGTGAGTCATGAATGTGCAACTTCTTAGGTTTAGTTCACCATGATGATTGTAATTGGCAGATAGTAATTACTGGTTAGAGGCTCCAGCAGATGCTAGCAGCATCCAACTGTTTCTGAGGGCAGTGGGGCTTTCCTGCCAGCTGAACATAGACTGAGTGAGTGGATCAAGGAGTTTCTCTTCTATTTATTAAGTGACATTTAGATAAATCAGAGTAGTTCACCAGTGTGTTCAGTTTTGATTCTTGCTATAAAGATCCATTCCGTTTTTCTTGTTAGGACTAAGGCAGTGCAAAATTGTAAGCTCTTTATCACATATTTCGAACTTGGCATATCTGAGAAATCTGTGCTACAATGTACTTTCCAGATTGCCCCAAATGAAGGAAGAATAGGGAGCTCAGAAGTCCTTAATCTTGCTGATTATAGTCTAAAAAGTGTTATGCTACCCTATGCAATTATTCTGTCTCCTAATGAATTATCTGGTGCTTTGGGTTTACGTTTTTCTGCTTTTTGTTTTCTGACTACTAATTTCAGTGGTTTTGAGAATGTAACATGGGGAGTCACTAATTAAAAGGGGAAAAAAAAAAAAAAAAGAACTTTCATATATGCCAGGTTTCGCTTACAAACATCTTTGGTCACATGACCAATATTGGGAGGGGAAAGACGGAAGCAACCTCCTCCCTCCATGAGTTCTGAATTATGATAAATGAGTTGCTGTATTATTAGGAACATAACCTAATGGCCTTACAGCTAAATATTTACTTGAAAGTTTATTTAGTACAGCTTTCTTTCTAAGCTACATATTTTTTCATTATGTTCTTTTTTCAACTGTTTGGTCTTCCTAAACTCATAATCTGGGTATTTGTGTTGTTAAAAAAACTAGAGTGTTAGGTCAGAATTTCCATTACATAGCCAGAGAGGAGTTTTAAGGAACAATGCCAAAATCAGTTTAAAAAATAAATTTACAGGAAAGATGACTCATCAACAATTGCAGTTCTAGAAAATAGAATTAGTTGTATATGTTCTGGGTTCAGAGAGAGACATAATGTACCTGGCCTGAGAGGGAGGAGTAAATCGAGGTGTGTGTTTGTTTCCTTCTTTTTCACCGTAAAAGGAAAAGTCTAAGTAGTGCACAGCTTCAGGTTGCAGGCATCGTTGCCTTCTTAGAGCTTCAACTATCTAGCAAAAGTAAAAGATGTTTCTGTCTTCTTGTGGTTTGCATTGATTAGCCAAGCAACTGAAGGACAAGGGAAACAATGTCTTCCTGTGCGTAACAACTCTTGTGACAGTAAGAAATTTAACATGAGGCCACCTGAGCGACCAAAATACCTAATACTTGATGGAGGTGACAGACTTCTGCTTTAGTGTGCAGTAATAAGAGTGTGAAGAAGACGTGGTAAAGGGAAAAACCGAATACAACAGCACGCAGGAGTGAAGAACCTTCTGAAACGGAAGTCTGTTGAGCTACGGCAGCATCTCTGGGGGAGTGGGACAGGCCTGCTGCTTGTGGCATTTTGTAGGGAAAATATTTCTCTGTTTCTTTTCTTCTCTCCCCTTTGAGCTTCCCAATCCTTTTGTTGTGTTAACATTACGTGTGGAAAAAGTAATAAGTGCTGGGACTTTAAGTAGGTGGCACTGGAGGTGAATCTGTCCAATCCCATGTTTTATTTTTGTAACCCTTTTTGATTTCTCATCTTACCAGGAGGAAGGGAAAGAAATGGTGTCAGCGCTCACTGTATCTCTCACCGATGGTAGACCAGATAGTCTGCACATCTAGATGTCTCTCCCTGGCAGTAAACATAATGGTTCTGTAAAGCTTTCCTGCTCATGAGCAGAATAGCATACCAAGTACAGATGTGACTTCTGACAACATTTTTCTTTAGCCTTAGAATGAATTTAGTTGACACTGTCATTTGTTTGTAAGTAGGAAGCATGTTCTTGTGCCCTTCAGTCTGTATGTTGTTTTTATGGATTTCTCTTTGCTGTCTCATTCTTTCCTGGATTAACAGTGTGGCAACAATGGGACACAAGGAGCCTTTCAGTACATGTTTTTTGAAAGAGGATGGTGACTGCAAACAAACCCTGTTTGCCCTATGTGTTTTACTGCATTTGAACTTGATGTTTCTCTGTATTAGAATTCTGAAGATGTTATGGCATATTTTGAACTCACTTCACTTGCTGAAGCAGGTAATGTTTACTTGTGTGTACAGGCTGCCTGTTCCTACTAAAGCCTATACCTGGCAGAGATGGGGACATCCTCTCTCTCAGTATTGATGGGGAGAGAGCTACAGGTAAAGGGTTGCACTTAAATTCAGTGATTTCGAAAATCCTTGTGAGAAACAGTTGAGGCTCATCTGGGTAGAGGAGCTATCATTGGACTGTTCCCTAATTTCCACTGTTGATATCAGATGCATTTACAGCACAACACTGTGGGATTCATTAAGGGCAAGTATGTGCCATCTGCTGATCCTGGAGCCCCTTTTGCAGGACGGAGTTCAGTGCGTGTCAGCAAATAGCTCATTTTAGGTTAATGTGACAACAGTGATGTGGTTGAAGAGCCCTTTTGAGGGTTAAATGGGAGTCCTAAAGAAAGCAATCTATTCCTTCATCTTGTTCCCTTTTGCTTAGGTTTTGTCCCTCCACAGCTTGGATTTCTGAGATTTTTTTATGTAAGTACTAGTGCAAAGAAGTGGGTCATGGACCACAGATTTAAGTGATGACCGCAATATTTGGAGCTTTCATAAAACAGTGAGACCCATCTCTTTGCTTAGCCTCACCCTCAAGGATGATAAGGAAACAAGACCAAAACATTTTCTTCCACTCTTCCACAAGAAGTATTCCCTTTTATCCTTAGAGGTTGGAGAGCCTAGCAACTATCTGCCTGTTCTATTTTGCTTAAGATGCTGTGATACCATGGTGATGAGTTATTAATAAAACTCCAGGCAGATGGAGGGAGCTTTTAACTGAGTAACTTCTTGGTTTGGGGTTGGTTTTTTTCCTTCCATGCATCCAAGAATAACCATATATGAACAAATGTCATGATTTGGTCTGTGGAGCAGACTGGCTGAGCATTTAGCACAAAAATACAACTTAATCTGCAAATAAATCAGAGCAGGCTTTTTGCTCAAATGTCAAAATACCATCGTGTTTATAGTCGAGCAAATAATTGTAAAGCACTGCATGCATTATTTTGAATACATGAACATAAGGAATTAGATATGAGGGGTTTTTTTAAAAAAATCTATGAAATGTAGCTTTAAAGCAGCTTTTGGGAATTATTAATTCATACCAACAGGAATGTCTTTATAATAACAGACCCAAGGGCTAGTCACATTTACGAATGGCAGTGAAGCCTTAGCTTGTTGCTTTTTTTTTTTCCCTTTTCTAAAGTGTGGATGGCATTAATTGCATAACACAAGCAGCTCGAGGTTGGTTATAAATGGTGTGAAAGTGTTATGTTATTCTACCCAAATGATGCATACTGACTCTCTGTCCAATTTTGGTGTGCTGCAGTTAGCTTATGGTGTGCTTAAGCTACTGTGAAAGGTTTGGGATGATTATGTCTTACATTACAAGCTTCCTGAAGTTTTCATTTACCAGTTGCCCAGGTGCTGATGGAAAAAAAGCAGGCCATCTCCACAAATGCTGGAAGCTGGACAGAAATGTTTTTAATATTTCACTTAGTAATTTCAGATGATTGTAGTTATTGAAGGAATAGGCCCTTAAAATTGTCCAAATGCCTTGACCTCCCAAGAAGTTTGTTTCCCATTGTGTGGCCTCGAACAGGAATTGAACTATGGATATGAAAACCCCCAAGTAAACAGATGGTGTGTATTTGTGATGTCTGTAACACCCAGTGACATAAATAACACTGTGTCTCCTTATGCTTTACACACATTATGAGAGGAGTTGTCTGTGGCCAATATTTTATTTGAATAAGGTAGAGCCTTCATTGGAAGTCTGTAGCTTACATCATGAGCAAGCTTCCAAGTAGAGTGGAAATTGAAATTTAGAATCATAGAATAGTTTGGGTTGGAAGGGACCTTAAAGATCATCCAGTTCCAACCCTCCTGCCATAGGCAGGGACACCTCCCACTAGATTAGATTGGTCAAAGCCTCATCCAGCCTGGCCCTGAACATCTCCAGGGATGGGGCTTCTCTGGACAACCTGTTCCAGTGTTTCACCATCCTCGCAGTAAAAAGTGTCATGAGATTAAATGTGTCCCTCATGGGAAATTCTGAAAACATTATCTGTGATACATAACCTCATTTATCTCCTTTCCTTTTTACTCTCCAGTATGATAATCCATGTCCTTTAAATGGAATCCATTATCTCTATGATCTGAAAATTGCCTTAAAAATACTATAGAAAGATCAAAGTATACTGAAGGACTGAGAGCAAAATTTACATGACCTTTTAACTGAGATATTTGTAAAATACAGGTGAAGTGTCGAACTGCTGTAACATTCTATTCCATATGGATGTGATTTTGTAAAGCATTCCAGCAGAGTGAAGCAACCAACAATCTTTCTGCTGTGTGTGTGAAGTACTTCATTTTTCTTTCCTGCCAAGAATACTTTTGTCATTCTGGGGTGTTGGGTTTGTTTGAGGGTTTTTTTGTTGTTGGTTTTTTGTTTTGTTTTTTTTTTGTCTTAGCAAACGAACAAACAAGCAAAACAAGCTGTTCTATCTGGAGCACTATTCTCCAAAGTAGCCTTTTGAGTAGAAAGATGCAGGAAGAGGGACATTCTTGTTAAAGCAATGGTCGGGGGAGCTGGAGGAAGAAGTGTATTACATGAAAATGTTTAGCTTTCCTTTGGAACAAAGATGCTCTTAGGCTTTTAAGGTTTCACTAACTCACAGGATAAAATGTTTGTGACTCAATAAACCACCTCCCTTGGAAGAAACTTTACATATGAGAAAACTTTTATCTAGGTTTAGCCTCAGCTGTGACCTTGCTGCTTTTGGATCTGGCTGCAGCGTGGTAAAGAAACAGGAATTAGCGATTAAAACATGGAGTTTTCTTGTCTCAGGTTTGGAGTTTTCATAGGTGTTGGGCTGGGCTGTGTGCTCTGTGCATAGCCTCATCATCTGGGGTTGTGTTATGATTCCTCTGTCCATGTTTTGTTCTAGAGAACCACACTGGCATGTTGTTTTATCATAGGCAAAGGAAAAACCTTTTTCATAGTGGCCAACTAAGCGTGCTTGCGGTTTTCAGGAATTTACAAGAGGACTCTGTTGCTATTGTTTATTATTATTATTTGTGCAGCCTTGATGTTAAACAAGGTGCTTTATGCAAACAACAGAAAGATTATTTCTTCAATAGAGAACCTGATTCCATAGTGCAGTGCAAAAATGTGCAGAAATACCTCACCTAGCTTTAAATGAGCTTACCTGGGCACTGGAAACCTAAGTGTGCTACTGCTGTATATTATGCTTGTGTATTGCATTTGTGTAGATGTGCTACAAACTGATGGCCAATTCAGGGCTTTACAGTGCTGTATTGGGCTGTCCAAATACCCTCCAAGAGGACAGTGGAGTACAAGAGATGACAGAAAGATGCAGACAAATGCAGTAGAACTTAAAGGAGCAGCAAGAGGTAAAAGAAGCCTGGGTTAGAGTTGTGGTAGTGGTATTTCCTACGGTTTTAGACATAGGATTTTTCTTCCCTTGAAGTAAATGCTTTTAGGAGGAGCCATGAACCTCACAAACCAGGGAGTAAAGAATGATTTGAAGAGGTCAGACATGA
Source organism: Neomorphus geoffroyi (assembly GCA_033558235.1). NCBI lineage: Eukaryota > Metazoa > Chordata > Aves > Cuculiformes > Neomorphidae > Neomorphus > Neomorphus geoffroyi. The sequence goes on from JAUMJM010000005.1 coordinate 85,569,293, forward strand.
TACCCAAGGAGTTAGCAACAGTGTGTTGCTGATGAGCTTTTCCTGTGACATCTTAACAATATGAATTTGGTGTACAGGTAGAAGCAGACACCCTCTGGAAAAGTTTGTGATAAGAGTTGGACTATTTTTTCTTACAACTCATTATTTCTCCCATTTATGAATTGTTTCACTGTATTTGGGATCCTGTACACTTATTGCCTGATAAGGAGAAGTTGTTACTGTTTGTAATTTGAGGTTTTATTACTCAGGCTGCTGTGACGTCTAAGTGCTTCAGTAAGATGGAATGTAATATGGAAGATAATATTAACTGTAAAACTAACGAGGGAACTGCAATACAGATGGACTTGTGTGTCTGCTTTGCAGACTGTATTTTGCACTATTCATTTTAAATTTCTGTTCAAGGAACCAGAAAACCATTGACTGCATGGTAGGGAATGAGTTACTAAAGGTGTCCTCTAGAACAGGCCATAATGCTAATGAAATTTCACTGTTAGTACAAATGAACTTTCAAGGTTATCAAGGAAGCAGCACGTTCATCAGTTTGATATAAATTTTAGGCAGCTTTCTTAAAGGCGTATTTTGAACTGTACTAGATTGATATTAACTCCATGTGGGATGGTGTAGGTATGCTTTTGAATCTTATCCATCTCCTCCATCACTTACTGCAAAGTTTGTAAAAGTTGCGTCATTCCTTCTCCTAGAGCTGTTGATTTCTTTTACAAAGAGCAGAAGCTGTACTACCTTCATCTCTTACATTGTACTGATTGCTAGCGAATTCCAGATTCAAGCCTTTTTTTAATTTTGGCCAATATGACATAAGTGGACATCGCACATAAAAGAACGAGTCATTGCATATGGCTGCGGGTACAGAAAGTATTACAGTAACAGGAATGCCCTGGTCATAAATTTATGTGAATGGTAACCATGTGTCTGAATACCTCCTGTTTCTCATTCGAGTTAAATGTTACTCTTTCAATACTTGCCAGATATCTTGCACTCTCATGTCTCTACAAGATTTCCTTTTGATGCCTTGCAGTTTTTGAAGTAGTCATATTATTTTTAAAAATCCTTAAATTAGGTCATAACAAAAAAATTTCTATTTATCTAATCCATTTCCCTGTGTTCAGTCTGCTTGGCATGTAATAAAGTAGAGAGATTTACATGGCTTACCTCAGTATGAGAAGAAAATGTTATGAAAATCATAAGTTCCCTTTAAAAACTGAAGCTGTTTCAACTGACTGCAATATGATGAGAATGGCTGTGAATGATTAAACTTCCTTGCAGGGAGTAGGATTTGTAGGATACAGAGCTAATGAGTCAGTATTTCCATTTTTTTTGAAAGGAAAAAAAAAAAAGGAAAAGGAGAGGAAAAAGGTACAATCTGTGATTTCTATAGCTGGTGACTAGGCAACTACTGCATGTCTTCAGTGAAGTAAGTGCTGTGGTTTCACATCAGTTTTCGAGATGTTTTTGTCCAACTTAGGTCAGAATTCTGAAGTCATCCAGTTGTCACCGCTCACATTTCCTCTTGGCTACAAACACTAGTACACTTTCCTTAGCACTTGTGACTGACCTCTAGTACATGGTGAGGTTCCTGCTGAGGTGGGTGAGAGCAGCAGGTAGTTCTCTCATCACTTTTGCTTGAGGCTCTAGTCACACTTGAGGGCAAACAATATCCACAGCTCAGAATCCAGGTGCAAGCTTTTGAGACACTACTTTATCCTGGAATAACTCTCCATTTAACCTGACCCGTGCCCTGCCTATTTAGCTAAAAAATTTTGCTCCTTGTTAGTTTCTTCTGACTTCTCTTTCAAGTTGGATTTACTCAAAACAGTGGGTGGTCAGAGCCTAGAGCTCCAAAGTGAAGATCTTGTTAGGAGGCAGTAAACTGCTGAAGCATTTTCTCTCGATCCTGGTTATTTCAGAATAGGCAGTGTTTTCTCAAACAAAGCCTGACTGTACTCAACATCTATCAAAAGCACCCACTAGATTGGTGTTTGATTTTCCCCCCCACCCCCACCCCTTTCTTAAGAAGTCTGCTGGACTCATCTTCTGAAATGTCTCAAAACTATTCAAATTCTGGCAACTAGCATAGGGCCTTTGCCTGATCCTAATCTCCAGAATGCAATGGGCATCATTGTCTAGCTGTTTTCAGTCAATTCTGTGTACTGCACATCTAAAAACTAGAACAAAATTATCACAGCTCTGCTTTGCTGTCCAGCCCCAACTGCAGCAACAGCTCTGTCTACCCATTTAATTTTTATTATTTTTTTCCCCCTTCAGATATTTAGGACAAAATCGGGCACTTCAACCCTAGGGATGTTTTTAAAGTTGCAACGTTCTCCCTGCTGGAGAAGCCTGCCGTTTTTGTTAGCATGAACTTGACTCTTATCTTTCCTATCTTTTACTTAAATAAGCATCTACTTCAAGAACTTATTTGTTTACATACATAATTCCTATATACGTGCCAAGTTTTCAGAATACACCTGAAAGTTTTTCTGGGATTTAATTCCAGAGTTGGTGATCCCCTATGGGCTGTACAGATCAGTATTGCCATGTGTCTCTGTCTCCATTCAGCTGTGGTCCTTTGTCCCAAAGTGGATTTTTTCCTGCTTTGCTTTTCTCACTGGTCCAAACTCTGGAAAGTCTATTGCAATTTTTTATTTTTAGGGAAAAATAGGAAAAGGTGCATGAACACAGAGGAGAAAGAAGAGTCCCTGGGCATGAGGGAAAGAAAATTTCCAACTTATGTTACGCAACTCATTGAAACTGTGCATGGAAGCACGGAATGCGTGAGGGAATGTAGATTGACTGAGAGATTCTGAGGCAAGCAGGGTAAACTTATGTGGTGATAATAATGCATATGATATATGATAATATGATGTACATTAAATAAAATTTAAAAAGTTAGTCTGCTATGTAGTAGTAGTAGGAAAGAGACTAGCACATAACTGGAAGCTCCCTTCTCTAGGCTCTTTTTCATCTCTCCCTGTCCTGCCCTCACACCATCAATGTTTAGCAAAAAAGCAGGGGAAGAAAGAGGACATGGTTCCCAAAAGCTTAATTTAGAGCAATACATTGAGACAAAGTCAGTTGACCTGTTCTCATTGTCCTCATCATGTTCTTTGCTACCACAAAGTCTGCCCTTGTGTTTCTCTAAAATAAATATTTTGTTGAATTTAGGTGACTATTTGGGCTCATCTTTTTTTTTTTTTTTTTAATCCCTCTGCCAGCTTTCAATGTAAACTCACAGAATCAAGACATTTTAGGGTTGATGTTCCATCTACCTGGTTCAGATTAGACTTCTTGCATCACTTAAATAGGTTTTTGTGACTTTCCTACTATTTGAGTACTTTTAAAAGATTTTTTTTTCCCTTGGGCATGCTATTTGAGGCAATATATTGGCTAATTTTTTACATATGCGTTTAAACAATTGTTGAAAGAAACAGTTTGTGTTATGCAATATTATAAACCATGCATGTATTATAGTCTCTTCTCTAATTATTACACAAAGTCCACTTCTCAACACCAAATTTTAATGCCTTTTATGCTTGAGCTACATCATTGCAGCTCAGGAGCAAGCTATCAGGACATTTTTCATCTCTTCTAGAACTACTACCAATGGCAGCACAGGAGTCAAACATATTCTTTCAGTCTAATTCATTAGGGAGTTAAACTGCAAGGACTGCTCCTAAATTGAGTTGCCCCATTTCTAACATGACTGCAATGTGTAAGCCTCACAAGGCAGAACAGTGCAGAAGTTCCCTAGGACTTTTTCAGCCCCCATAAGAGTAGAATGTGTTTCTTATGTAATTGAATAGATCTCTAAAATATTTAGACTTGATGTCTGAATTTCTGTGCAGACCGAGCTTTTACTTCAGAAAACAACTCACCAATATGCTTCACATTTCAGCGTGCACCACATCAGCAGCAGTGTAAATTACCTGTATTTTAATTCATTTCAGTTAAATATTTTAATTATATGTTAAAACACAGCTGCAGACCCAAATAATTCTCTTTGTGAACTGCTGGGTTTTTTCTATTTTTAGTTGATGAAAACCGCGCAGAGTGTTGAGATGATGAAAAGATGCTAGACTTGACATACAAAAGTCACTGAAGAAGTATTGGAAAGTACCCTCAGGCTGATTATTTCATTCCCTCTCTCCCTGGCAGAACACATGTATCTCAGACCATGGTCTCGTTTAATACAGCATCTGTTGAAATACTACTTACATTCTGGTATAAGTTTTTGCTTTTTTTAGCTAAGATGCATAGGCTGGACAGGAGTTGTATTACACTGTCCAGTTGGGGTTGAAACTGAGGTCCTGGTTCTACCAACTCTGTGACAATGCCTGTTTGGGGTCATGATTCATCCTTCTGTCAGTTTTGCATTTCAGTAACTGTAAAGACGTCTGTATAATTGCTTAGGGCATGGGCACAGTGTTTATTAAAATGTCACTCAAGTATAGAAGCCTGTGGAGAGCCACAGGAAAGCCTGACCAATCAATTGTCTCTGGCTTCCATCGTGCAAATTGCACAAATTATATCTGTATCATGTGGGGGTCTTTAGCTCTCCTGTCTACATCTGATACTCTTTACTCTAAAAATTTTCAACTGGATTTGAACTCTTCTCAGTCATGAGGTAGGTATATAGAAATCGGATTTACCTGACTGACCGCGTTGTTTTATTTTGTAGTAGATCTGATGCTAACTGCATTTTATACACAGACTTCTTTTACCCAGACACCAAGTTGCATCAACTTAAGTTCTTGACTTTAATAAAGCACTTGGACATAGCAAGACATTGATCATGCCCTTTTTGGAGTTGACTACCCTCCTGAATTTGCTGAAGTATTTACTGTTGTGTAGAGATTTGATCTTGTTCTTCAACTGAAGCTGGTTGTTTTGAGACAAGTTCCCTCTCTGTGGCTTTCCATGCCACCAAACCCACTGTGTTAGGCATCACAGAGTTGCTTAAGGAAAGGACTGAGTGCTCAGAAAGAGCAAAGGAGTTTGGGACTGAACTACATTGAGCCAGAATTTGTTATGCTACCAGCTTGACTTTGAATTGCAATCTTGTTTTAATGGAAGGGTGGATATAATTTTTACCCTAGAAAAAATGGAGGTTGCAGAAACTATGACAAGGATTTTAGGTTGTAGACATGAGGTCTAATTTGTTTCTGACTGACAGATGAGAATCAGTGAATGATTTTGTAGTTTAGGGCTGCTGTATCCCTTGTTTTCAGCAACTTCAGAATCCTTTGCAGCCAAGACCTTTTTTTGGTTCTTAACATATGTAAGCCCCCGTTTAAAGCTGATTCTTGATGTCAAGCTTCATGGACTGAATGAAAAGAATGCAGTTTTCTGATTTTGCCCAACTGGGAGCTGTTTCTGCATTCGAAAAACTTCTCGTAGGGATGGAGGAGGTCTCATTATCCACCACAGATTTAAGTTCTGCACACTCTTACAATAGTTTTTGGTACTATGACAAGAGTCATTGTTACCAGATGAGGATTACTAGCAAAGTTCATGGGTTATGAATTAATAAACTGCACTGTGTTCTTGTAGTTGCAGTTGGGCTGTTCCCATATCTGACCTTGACAAAGCTATTGCAATGTCTCTAGTTTAGACATGTCCTTGGACGAGTGTTCATTGCCTACATGCAATGGAAGCTCTGCATTCTCCTCCCTTATGCTTGCAATATCTTCAGCTTTTTAATAATCTCCAACTTCTCTGATTACATCCATACAAAGACAGAATTCTCTCATTTTATCCTGTGTGCCTTCTCTATATTGGCTGCTAGATAAAAATAGCTCATGTTTTCTGTTCATTTCTTGTCTTACAGACTGATTTTGCCAGTTTTAAGGGACTTAAAACTTTGACAAGACTAATATTATAATGGCAGTTACGTTCTTTTACCAAGTTCTTCCTCTTAGCTTGTCTGCTTTTCTGTTCCAGGGGAGGGCACTAGCGAATTTTCCTTTTTTTTTTTCACTGCTCAGCTTGATGCTGATCTGCCAGCATTTCTTTCTCTTATTTTCTACCCAGCCTCAGTCATACTACCTTTACTTTGACAGCTGCTTCAGAATCATCTTTGTATCCCTGTTTCGTGCAAATGGTCTGTGTCATTTCATTACTGCCTTTGAAGTTTGGGATAACCTTACTGGGATTTCTACTTGAAGTATCTTGCCTTTCTAGTGACCCAGAGGGCACTGAAGAGGCAAATCAAGGAGAAGAATTATCTGGAACCAATGAGTACATGGGCATGCTTTGACGAAATAGTTTTGCTCGTAGGTTTTATCCACTGTACAAGACAACGTGCAACTTCTTGTGTCTTCCTTCTACAGCTTGCACACTGTGTATGTGTCTGCACTGTCATAAGTAACCAGGTATCAAAATGGACAAATGTTTAGTTTGATATGAGCAGCTGGTGGATTTTTTTTCCCATTATGCGACAAGTTTGGTTTTAAGGTCAAACAGACTTGAACTGCCTTTCTCTCCCTTTGCAAGATGCAAATATTTGATTCCCCAAAATATTAGGCATTAGATTTTAAAAGATTGCATTTTTAGACCAGATGTGGTGATTTCATCATGCAATTCCAAAATATTATTTTGCCCAGTAAGGTTAGAATAAGCATCTCTTCATTGTGGTATTTTAAAGAAGTGATAGGCAGACTTCTACATGCAATTCAGTAGTTCCTAATGATATTGTATTGAATTTAGAGTATTTGGCCAGGAAGTAGGTTTATGAATAGACTAGTGGAGTAACGGTATAGCCAGCTGCTTTGACGTAGTGCTCAGTGATTTAATTTCACACTAATATTTAATAATAAAGCAAACTTGTTTACTGTATTAAAATTCCACTTTGAGTGGATTCTTAGACCTCTGCAGTCTTTTAGTCATAGAAGGAATTTTTAGACATGGAACTGTTTACTTTCTGAACTTTCATTTGCATTGCACTCTACTTCTTTTAGATATTAAACAATCATTTTATACAATTATAATATCTGAGGTTGGGATTGGAAGCAGTTCTTTTTCATCTGGTTCTTATTGTCAGCACAGTCAAAGTTTCTCAGAAGAAAAGAAATAAGTTCTGAATAACCTAAACTATCCAAATTAGTGCACTTTTTCAACTAATAGCCCCCAGGAAGGTAATGGTTAATTCAGTCTCAGATCTTTAAGAGGTAATTTTGACAGAGTTCTGTAAATGTAGAAGGTTAAACAGAGTAACCAGAGAAAGTTTCCTAATGAAATCTTGGCTTCGGTTGTGAAAATGTTTGAGTAGTTTTAGTAAAGGCTTGATTACATTGCATTCATGCAGATTTCTGCAAGTCTGCCCTGATGACATATAAACTTTAAATTAGGCGTAGTCACTAAAAGGCCACCTAATATAGTTTCATATTTTGAGAGTTTTCCCCATAATTATCCAGCTAGTTAGTCTGTTTTCTAACCATTTTGGAATCTGTATGTGCTGAAAGAAATCGTCCTGTGAAAAATGGTGCTTTTACAGCATGCAATGAGGTGATGTGACCTGGCAGAGACCTCCCCTCCCCCCTATTTAATGGCCTTCCACTGGTGATGAGACTGCAGCCCTGCTCCCAGCAGCTGGTTTCTAAATTCGCCTGACAAATGGTATCATAAAGGTGGCAGGTGAAGTTAGGAGATTGGATCGGAACGTACCAATTTAACAGCCACCAAAAGGTACAAAAGAGTATAAGGAAAAACAATCAAGCGCTGTCTCTTTATCCCTGTATCAACTTTCTTTGTGCAGTCCCTTGTGAGAGCCTTTACTGATGACTTTCAGCTATATATCATTACAATACCTACAGTAAGTATTACATAATAGGAAAAATACGCCATATTGAGCAAAGAAATTGATGTTAGGCAGTCCTGTGGCCCATATCAAAATGCTCTTACTAGCATTCCCTGTAACAACAGTTCCTCAGACGTAATGGACTACAGCATATCATCGACTTAAAGTTCATACATCTGCCTTAACGTTTTTTGCATATCCCTGGCTGTGACTGCTCGAGGGGAAAAAGAATCCTTTTTTTTTTTCCTCTTTAAATGATAGTTTAGGTGTTCAAGCATATCCTCTGCTGTTGCAGTATTCTTATGGCTAGATAGGCAAATTCTCTGTGTATTTGTGTCTCTTAGGCAGTAAGGAAAAGGGAGCAAACCAATTAAAAGAAAAGGAAAACACAGCAATGATAAAACCACAAGAATTAACTCGCACTAGGTAGCACTAGGTAGACAGTAGCATTTATTTCAGTTTTGTTACTGGGTCTCTTTATAACAGTTCAATAGGTTGCAAGTTGTCTCCTATTAATAGTGCTGGTTTATAAGAAGGAATTTGCAGAATAAATGCATCTGAGATGCTTCCACTAGGATGGGAAATGTTTATTTCAGAAAGAAAATTTCGTATGTTAGGAGCTTGGAAACAGATCTTCTCCCTTCCTGTAGAGTGATTTATCAGTATATAGTTGGACTGGAAGTACAAAGGCAGCATTGGAGATGAGACCCGCTGCACTGATGTGTCAGACCTTCAGTCTAGGACAAGTCGTGGACTCAGACGCTTACCTGAAACAATGCTCTTGTGCTCAACTTCTATCATGAAATTATTCTTAAATGTTTGAATTCCCCTAAAGTTAGAACATTGCACTCTTTAAGATAGGTGCTAACTGAAAAAAGATATCTCTTAGCAGGTATCTTTATTTGGGTGGTTCTTTTCCATGTTTGCATGCCGAAGTCCAAAGTTAAAGTATAGAAGTTACTTTCTGTGTGGCATTTAAATATTCTGAACTTTCTACAGGTTACAGATTTTCACTTGTCATTTTGAGGAGCTTTGAAGAATGTCGAACCAGATACAGGTAGATGGGATATATGCAAGCTTAGAGACCTTTAGTCATAGATCTTCAGTTTTAAAAGTACATTTAAAAAGCTTAATATGTTACTAAAATATTGAGTTATTAAAGGGATGGCCCTTTAAATATGAATGCCAGTTTTGGCTAAATATGGCACAGAGTACTAATATGATGGGTAAGTAGACTTCCACATTAATGACATGGTAAATTCTAGCACACAGGCATTGTAAAGGGGAAAATGACTGGTGACAGTGGAATGGACAGATGGACTTCTAAATGCTTGCAGTGAGGGCTGGAGAGGAGTAGAACTGAGGCTGGTTGCATAATAGCCACAAATCTAATCACTAACTGATGAATTTTGGTCATGACTGTTTTATTTAAATTTTAGATAATTATCTCAGAGTAAATTGTCTCCCTAGAAGCAATTATGAAGGATGGTGAAAAGCATTATACTGTAGCCACAGTCAGGGTTCATCTGGCATTTAGGACATGAAGCAAAGCTGAAGGTTGTACCCATAGCTGTACATGGCGTTTGCATACACTGTGGGAATGATTTGCTTCAGCTGGTGGAGAAGCTCAGCATCTGCTGAGTGTACTTGGGTCATCACGTTCTACTGGGCATAACTGGCAGTCATCATCCTGTCTAGGAATTACTCTGCTCCTGCCATGCTAAGTGGTGGGAAGAAAAACTTATGGGGCATGTATGCATGCACAACAGTGACTGCTGTAAACATCTATGTCTCCTTCAACCTGCACATTGGTAAGCAGGACATAACAGAGTCCCAGCTACAAACTTGTTTACCCAGTCAACATGTTTTAGAGTATAAATATTTTTATTCTTTTTTGGATATTTGTCAACCGCATCTTAGGATCAGTGGGAAATTTATACTGTAATGTCTGGCAGCAATTGTATGTTATAAGAATGGTGCGTGAGAAACAGGATGCCTAGGTCCTAACTTGTTTAAACAATCTGTCTAGGTTTTACTGCCATGCTCAACACCATGGTATGCAAGTGCTTACCAAGTCCTCTGAGCTGCAGAGGCAAGGGTAGGCACTCAGCTTTATTTTTTTAAGGATGGGATTAGGAGGCCTCTTGGCCTGTACGTTGGAAGAGCTTATCCTGATACAGCAGTTTTGCCTCTTGGTTGGGGTCAGAGGTGGAACTCCTCAAGCGCCTTTAAAGTTGATGGCAAAGTGACCTAGAGAAAAATTGCATCAGATATTGTACGGGAGGAAGATGCAGCATTAGTATGCTGAGCTAAAGTTGCACAACCTAAGGAGGAAAATAGGGTGGTGGCTGTATAAGAAGAAAGTTACCCAACTAATACTGTTCAGTGCAATTGGCCTGGGCATGCTGAGCAGCCAAACAAAATCTTCTGGGGGCTGTTTTGCTAAGCAGAGTTCAAATTTGAACAAGCCTTGTACCACAGGGCTTGTGGACTGTCAATGCTGGGAAAAGTGTGAGGAATGAGAAAGTGTAATCAACTGTGCTACACCTGTGTAATAAGATTAGTGTTGTGATTTTTGTTGTGTTAGTAGGGAAATAACATGCAAGAAGGTGTTTTAGTGAAGAGAAGGAACATCACAGTGAAAGCAAAACATAAAAGGGCAGAGCATACGGTTAATGGAGCTGAGATTAAGATGCTGAAAGAGGGTGAAGAGGCAGAGAAATATAACATTTAAGAAAGGTGTAAGGGTAAACCTAACACTTCTAATACATTTGCACATTTTAGGAAGTGCATCCTGAATGCCATACAACTGCACGACTACAATAGATTTCTCTGAAATGTCAGGTTGGGAAGGAGTGATGCTAAGCCAAAGGGCAAGTAGAACCAGCTGAAAGTAGTTGTGTCCATTTGATAAAAACTTGAACTTTGGCATCTGTCTAGTGTTTGCATGGGTCTGGAAGCAGCTTTCGTTTTCCTTCCTGGTCTCAAATGCTTGGCAATTAGAATTCCTATAACTGCGATCACACTGTTACAAGAAAGCTGCAGACACCTGTTGTTCCTATATTGGCTGCAAGAGGGATGGGATCTTTCTGTAGACTCCGATCTCACTGAGGCTAGGAGCCAGCTACTGTTATAATCTGTCTTGGCTCTGCCTCCCTCCTCTCTGGCTTTGTTCAGCCTTTCATAGCTTTCTGACTCCTTTAGGCTGAGTCCCAAGCTCTCCAGGTATCTAAATGCCTCCAAAGAAGCCCTAGTCCAGGCCTGAATCCCTTTCTACCGTATTTCACCCTGAGACATGTCCTAAATTTTTTTGTCCCTGCTGGATGAAGGATTCACTTCAGTGGGCAAAGAGTGAGAAAGCTGAGGGATAGAGAAACAGCACTTGTCATGGACTTGTCCTGATTCAAAACCAGTTGACTGGTTTTCTGTGTGTCCGAGCCTCTGTTACCTCCTATATAGGATGCTCAATGATCCTTCATTGTACATGGGCAGCTTTGCAGATGTGCCTGTAAGTTTTTGCAAGGGATATAGAAGGTAAGTGGCAATAATCTGATAGCCAGCAATATTTCTGATGGTAGGGGAAGCTCAGGAAGAAATTTAAGACTATTTCTAGCCATTTTGTCCTGGTCCATTTGTCCCCTCCCATTTTGGCATCCAGGATTTAGAGAATGAAACAAATTAGAATGTTTTAGCTTCTGTTTTTTTATGCAAGTTGTGCTGCTTCTGTTAATACACTGGAGAGTGTCTGAACAACCTGTGTCCTATTCTCCCACAGCTGTATGTCGTTTGGATGATGCCACTATAACAGGCCATTTCAACCTCCCAATGGCTGTCCTGGCTAGTCTGTTGCACAAAATGGCATCTTTCACCTTCCATCAGAGATGGAGATACGTGTTGCGGTACTACAGTAAATAGACTATAGTTTAGTTTCCTAACCTTTGCCTAGATGTATTTCAAAACTTAGAGTTTATCTAGTAACTTCCTCAGGAGGCTGGGATGCTTCTAGCCAGCACAAGCATAGATACCACTTCACAGAGCTGGCTGGGAGTGAGTGACTAGTGGGAATGGAAAGATCCATCATGACTGTGGTTTTAACTCCCAGACTTTCAATGTAAAACTTATGAACTTATCCTGGAAGCTGCCGTGACCTTCCAGGCTCTTTTGTTCCTCTTGATGTGCTGGGACCTCTCTGCCTTAGGGCTCAGCACCCACCCTTCTGTCCTGTCCCAGCCGTACCCCTGGTTTTCTTCCCTCAGCTGTTATGCCTGCTTCAGCTGTGGTGCAGAGCTGTAACTGGGGATAGCAAAGGAGCAAATCATGCACTTTTAAAATATAAAAGTGGACATTCCATTGGGTACTATAACAGAGCGCGTTTTTATTTTTGCCTATATTAGCCCCCTAATGGATTTAACAATGTCGTCTTTCTGGTTTGGGTTTTTTTTCGTACGCTATTCAAGACTCAATACATTCTATGAATATTTAAAATCTGAATATTCAGCCTGCAAAGCTAAGCATATGCACAAATTCACAGTCAGAGAGTTGGGTCTTTTTTGAGTTGAGAGTGTGTGTTGGTTTTACAGTATACAGGCTTGTGGTCTTGTGGGCATTTGGGAGGGAATTGTTTCCTCTTCCATGCGTATTCTGTCCAGCAAGTTGACAATCTGATTTTGATTATGGCTTTTAAATGCAATGGGAATACAGCTAATAAGGAAGTAATGAGTTGGTGTATATTTGTATGCAGTGCTATCCCCTAATGAATTGTCTGAAGGCCAAGTACATGAAAAAGTTAATAGCTTGGAGGTATTCTCCTGGAGGGATAGTGATGGAGCCTGGTGGTTTTGCAGCTGAAGAGCAAGGGGGTTTGAGCCAGCTGTGCCAGCATACGAAGTTTATCTCTCTGTTGTGTCTGTTATCATGAATTTGTTATGCTAAGGTAATACTCAGCAAGAGGCAGCTAGCAGTGAGGCCAGAAGGGTCTCAAGATGGTTAATGGCAGGGTGAAGAGGAAGAAAGGTGACTTTCCAGTTTGTATCGCCTGTTCTACTTACTCTTTCTGTGTAGCAAATAATTCTGTAGTCTTAACTGTCAGTAATTTACCATATTTGGATTCCCAAAGCAAAATGCAACATTTAATTCAACTTTGGCAAGCAGTTCCTTATGGAGCTTAATTGTTTTGTTTACGTGTAGCTAGTTACTTACCATGTGGTAAGAACAATAGGCTGACTGGCTTGTTTAACTCCTGATCAGAATGAGATAAAATATGGAAAACAGTGAGGACTCTATTTCTTAAACAGATGACACATCAGATGCAGCCTGCCTGTAGAAAACCTGCTGCATGGAATACTCTTTGCTGCAGCTGTACAGCTGTGTAGTACATCCTCGTTCTCTGATCTTCAGCTAAAAGCAAGTGATATTTCTTGGGCTTTTCTATTTCCTGTGACCAGGTACCTTTCTGAGAGTTGTCTAACTCAGTGACCAGACCTGGCAGAGTGCACGCAGTGAATATGAGACCACCATGTGAGGCTTTGACCTCACTTTCCCCTGCTACTTAACCTGGATTGCACCCATTTTTCAGTACAAGGCAGTTGCTTTTTTTCTCTTCAGTAAGGAGACAGGGCAGGTACTGGAAGCAGTATAAGCCTCGATTTCTTGAACAGCCATACCTGTTATGTGGGATGGGGAGCAAAATAGAAATTGCTCCATTTAAGCCAGATCTCTGCCAGCCAGTCATGCCCGCTACTGACAGTAAACCTTTTAACAAGGGTGCTCCAGCTATAAAAGAGCACTGTTCTTGTTGTCACACAGTCTTGTCACACTACCCTTTGACCTAGTGGGACAGGAGTGTGTGACCCAACATGCGCTTTCCTCCCCAAAACTTGAGATGTTCACTGGCAGGCCTGCCAGACTAAGAGAGACAAAAGATATTTTTTGCTCAGGAGTGGAGCTTGCAGCCTGATGGAGTCCCTTGTATCATGGAGGAGTGTGGGGCTGATGCCAGGTATCCCTGCCTAGCACAGTTCTGAGCTCTGAGAAGTGAGCACACTCTGGAGGCTTTTTTGCCTTTTTTCCCCCCAGGTCTGTTTGCTTCTTTTGTTTCACTGGTGGCTTTTCTCCTCAGAACATCTGAACTAAATGTCACAAAGTTTGCGGAGGAAGATTGATAGCTTGTTCCTCAGGTAGTTTCTGTTTGTGGAAGGGAATTCAGTGTTACAACTACTTGTACCTAAGGACTAAGGGAGATGTTGTCTATTAATTGAACTGAAGTTAAGTAAACTGCAGCCTTGGTAATAGCAGGACACAGGCCTACCAGCTGAGTGAGCCTTCCTGCCACTCCTGCAAAGTGGAGAAAAAGTTGCTAGCATATATTACTTTGTGAATCTTTGTGCAACTGGGAATGAGAGGCCACTGAAAATATGCCCAGAAAATATAAGCACAGGAGAGCGCCTGTAATCCAAAAATGTTCTTTATTCTACTTTGCCATGATTGAATTGTCATCTGATTGGTTGTGTGCTCAAATCTTAGTGCAGTTTTTAGTTCCTCCTCCACTTGAAGAGATGTGAGTGTAGGCTGATGCCCTTTAGGGCAGTATGTCTCTACAGCTGTTAGTCTTCCCTCTGGCTATCTCGCGCTTGCAGGAATAAATGCAATGCAGAAATGTTTTCTCTTTGTGTATGTTTGTGGCACAGAGAAACTGTCATGCAAATAATTCAACAAAACAGCATTTAGAGTGGTATTCTAGAGAATATTTAAAGTTATCATTACCTTCACAAGCCTTCAGACATTGAATATAAACTTTAAAATTCTACTGAAGATTTAAGCAGTCAGAGCTCTTTTGGCTCCACCACCACCCGAATATAGCGTGAGCTGCTTTTAGACACAAAGGCCTTCTCTATAAAGATTATCACTTGTTTTGAGCTTACAAGCATTTACAAGTATGTTATAAATGAGCATGTCTGCTCTTGCCTTGTCGGTCTTCTGCCTGTCTAACGCAGATCCCAGTAGACATCACTAAAAAGACCACCTTCAGAAATGTGTCTTTGAGGAGGGAAAAAACCCTCATAAGGTTCAATTATATTCTTCACAAGAATTCAGCATCTGAGTCAAGGGTTCCCAGAGACTGACCTTGAAAGCTGCTAAGTATGACCCTTAGAGGGATTTTCAAATAGTGCCTGTTCTGCACTGTCATGCAGATTGATTTTTGTTATGAAGCCTCTAGTCTGATCTCCCACCCATTAAGTTGCCCTTCATGGACAAAACTCTGGGAAGCCTTGAGTTCATCATCCAAGAAAATCTTTTGGAAGACAGACTGAAAAGGATAATCTGTCTTGTCAAGTATTACCACAGCTCTGCAAATACACAGTCTCCTTGTCTGGATGATCCCAAGCATATATTTGTCAAAGTTCTTGCTTTGCTTTGAGACAGCAATTGCAGCAAAACAGCAATATATGCAACATATGAAAAGGTTTTGGGTGAGATTGGGTGCAAACATTTCATGGTGAAAGTATTCTTAGTATTATTTAAGAGCTATCTAGTGTGTAGTCCAGAGAAAGTATTCACAACTACATCTTCCTTTAGACACTTGAGCGAGTAGAACATTTGAACTTGGATGTGTGAATGTAGGGCAAGGAGCACATGGATGATAGTCTCTCACTAAGAATTGTAAAGCAATTTCCTCCTTCATTTTTTGGCGGTGGATTGTTGATACACTCGTGGCTGCTAAACAGGTACGAGCTCTTCAGCACTCCTTACTAAAGTAACCTTGTCTGGAAACTCTCACTTTGCTTATTGGGAGGAGAGGGAAGGAAAACTTGAAACCTCTGGCTTAAGGAAGACACTTGGTACTATAGAAGTTACGATCAGCTCACCTGGTGGAGCATCACAGGTAGGAAACATGAGTGTTCTGGCATATACTGTCATTTTGGGAACAGAGCAGGTAGCAGTCCTGCAAAGTCATTGTAGTCTTTCTCACGTAGTAGGAAGTGGCATTGCTGTGCTGGATACAGACATCCTAAGGGAGAAATAGATGAGGTACTCAGTGACTCCACGGGAGTCAGTGTTTGGATGCACTTGATACTGTGAGTCTTGGAGTTCAAGGTAACAACACAAGTCCTTTTGAAAGAATTTCAGTGTTTCCAGTTCACATGTAAAACAGATTTTCTCCCCTTTTTTTTGTTGCTCAGAGCAATAATACAGGAGTCCACAGTAAGGTCTACTTCTCTAGCCATGTGCATAACGTGACTAGTACATTGAGGTGACTTATGGCAGATGGCACTTTATGGTAAATGCTGTGTTGGAACTAGGATTACCTGAACTTCTAAAATAGGAAAAAAAATGCTTTCACACTCCATAATGCAGACCATGCGGTCACACAGTTTTAGCTCCTTATTTATTCCGACCAGTTTATTGTGGGCCATAGTAACTATGTTATATGTCTATTCCTGTTTACATCCCTAGGAGATAGTGAGATTATGCAGTGGCTATATTGACAGCAGGTTGGGTTGGGTTTTTTTGCAAATTCCTTTGCCTTTGTTCTGTTCTCCATGCAGCCCACTTATATCATCTCTTTCTGTCCTGTAGAGTTGTGCAACTTCTTAGAGTTTTTTCTTTTGGGGGGCACGTCTATAAAAAAAAAAAGGAGTTCTACCTTGTAGTCCTGGGGCAGTTTTGTTTCCTCAAAACATCAGCTTGCATCCACCCATGTAAGCCATTTTACTTCCATCCCTAATCTATTGTAATATCTCCAGGCAACCAGGAGGCTGGCCTTTGTCTTGAACTCCTTAGAGTTAAAGAGTTGCACAAAGCTTTTTTAATTCCTCCTACAGTAAAGGTAGCACCAAGTTAGGAGTTCATAATGTGCCAGGGACTGTGATGTGATGGCCTGAAGACAGAGAGGGATGTTCCATGCTGCATTTGGTATGGAGCCCTGAGAGTCCTTTGGGCCTTTTAGAGTTCTCATTGTCGAACAGATGCTTTCTTCCCCAGCTTTCCTGACCCTCTACCATGTGGCCAGGAAGATACTGTGGGAAATACAGAGCTGATGTTGACAATAGACCTAAAAGATAGTGGGAAGAAATGGAGCTAAGCCGTTATGCTGATTTTCTTACTCCTTTGTCAGGGGCCATGACGGATTTAATGGTTCATGGTAGGTAAAAAGTTACCCTTCTAATTATGTTTTACTTCCTGAGTGTTTTAAAGGAGCTGCCAGATTTGCCATCTCTGGTTTGGTTTAGGAATTGTGATCTCAAAATCTGTGATTATAGTTAGGTAGAATCTTCACATTTATTCGCTTGATGTCCTTTTATCCTGTGCCAAATGAAATGTTTGCATCAGTGTTTTCTTTCCAAGATGCACAGCTTGGTTTTAAAGATAAGTGTTTGCCATCAGAGCAGACAATGTGCTAGGTTTAAGTTCACTTCACAAAACCTTTTTATTACAGTGGATCATGAAACTTGTTAACATGTAAGAAATTATTAAGCTCCACTCCCATTTCCTGTTTGGATGTTGAAAGGAAACCATGATTGCTAATTTGTGATTAGCCAGCAACCCAGAGTGAACTTAATTCTTCAGGTTTGTGTGGGCTTGCCTATGCAGATGCTACCTCTCTCAAGAGCAACTGAGTCTCAACTTGCATCATAAAAAATCTGCTCTTCTTTCCGTGAATTCATAGCCTGCCTTCTGAGAACAGAGGTGATGCATGGCCTGTCAGTGCATGGGAGACAACACTAAAATCTTGGATGCTGCAAGAGAGAAGGGAAGCGTGAGGGTTTTTTCCAGTCTTGCTTACCCAGGAGATGGCACTGTGCGATAGTGGGACATTTACCTGCCGCGCTTGTGGTATGGCTGGATGGTGATTGTTTTAGACACAACAGATGAGTGAGGTTCTTTGAGTCAGTAAGAGCAGAGTAATTTGTACTTTTTAGGATACCTCAGCGTTCTCTTCTGTGTAATCATAGTGTATAAATGCTCTAGGCAGGTTGAGTTTAAGTTTGCTTTGCACCCCTGTGTTAGGAACTGACTTTTGTGCATACTCTGCTGCAGTCAGGATCAGAACTGGGTTTGTAGGTGAAATCAATAAATTAGTGATGCCTTTGGTGCACCCTTATTTCCAAGGCTTTTGTGCAAGTCCTTTGTGTCCCCCTGAATAATTCCCAGACCTACTGACAAAGGACCCAAAACAGAGGTAAATACATATATAGTATGTGCTAGAATAGTAGAATATTTTGTGGACCCTCCGTAGGATCCTTCTTTCTTTCCTTCAAGCAGTATGCTGTACTCCTGCTAAGAGCACCCATTGTCTTGGTTTAGTGCTTGTATATAAAACTCAGAGCTTTTGAAAGGAATCTCTGAGCTCACCTGCAAATGCCTGACCTGATTTGTGCTGCAAAGTGCAGGCCAGTGCAGCTGAGACAAATCTAGGTGGTCTTCCTTTTTTTAACGTTGATAAGTTGAGACCATTTCCATTTCTCCCTCCAGTAGCAGCCTGAGATTGGGAGCACATACAGATCTGTGGGGAATTCTGATCTTGGAATGGATATACTACTTTACAAAATCTTAGGCAAGCTGAATAACTTCAATTTTCAAAAAGATGAAGAGTGTAACACAGAGGTGTTACAGATACATTAATAATATACCTTAGAGCTAGAAATATTATGTGAAAGCTAAATACTTTTGTTGTTATTGATCTAAAGTGGCCTATAAATTTATAACAAAGGCTTCTTAGCAAACACATGCCCTTTGAAATAGCCTGACCCTTTCTACTTTTTCAGAGACATTAGTAGTTTCCTGGCTCAGTGTTTTAGGAAATGTCGTAATAGTCTGGAGGAACCAATAAAAACCTAAGTCACCTATTTTGTCTGATCATTTTATGCCAGGATATTTGAGGCTGGAAGCTGTAGATGAGTGAGGGGACTGCTCCATTTGTGTGTGTGGAAAATGTAAAAGTTTTAATACCCTTATACCATAACTTTGCATATTAAGACTCTAGAACTACGTGAGAAATAGCATTTTTTGAATTCACAAACAGATGCTCTAGATAGTTTTAGCAACTAGTTAACTAATTTTTCCCTGCCTAAGCCGATTATTGCTTCGGTGCCTGATGAAAGGGATGCTGTCTTTGGAGAAGAGTATTTTGTTGGTTTCAGGCTTACATTGTCCTCTAATGAAGTCAAGAGAGCTCTTAAGAAAGGTCAGTGCCTTAAAATAAATGTTGATAAATGATTATGGCAATATAATAGGTGGGACAATAGCTCATTCGATATGGTCAATGCAGACCATTTCCCACTAGCAGAAAATACAATTACTACTTAAATTAAGGAAATGCTCTATGAAATATCAGTATAAAGCATCATTACATGACTTTGTGAAAAGCAAATAATGAGTGTCTGTAACAGGCATCCAGTGACACTCTGTTCTCTGTTATAAATGCCAGCATTTATAAGGGAGAGCAGACGTGCATGGCAGTATTTCCCCTACTGTGCTGTCTTCTCCTGCAAGCTTCAAACAGCTCCTCAGAGGTGAGATTTGTGTTGTTGCTAACTTACACTTGGTTGCATGGAGCTGGAAAAGACTGCCAGACTCCATTTATCTTCTATCTCTTCCCAGAGCATCCTCCAGAGAAAACCAAAGTTTTTGCATGGTTTTTGAAGGTCGTGCACTGTATTTTCTCTTCTGTATTCCATCTGTGCTAGAGACAAGTCTAATGTTTGTCAGCTGTCTAGAGAAACTCATACTTACTTCATCCAGCACAGCTATCTTTTTGGAAATGAGCAGCGGCACCAAAAGAGATAACCAGCCTCACCATAATGTATTGTGCAGACTCTCACCTGTCCCCCAGACTAGAAAAATTACACATGATTTCTTTCCAGCTTCTGCTGTAGCCTCAAATGAAGCTGATGGGCAGCTGATGGGCAGCTGTCATTCACTAAGAATTCAAATTGTGTTTAGGTTGCAGTTCAGGTATTGAAGACCCCCATTAAAAAAAAAAAATCCTTAGGCATTTCAGAAAGATGCAAAAGAGGTCCTGAGTTACCCTGATTAGAGTCCAGTCCTAAGGGGAAGCTGTTACTTATCTTCTGCTTTTATATTTTATGGATTGAACAAGATGTTATCCCAAGAGTTATACAGGAGGCCAACACTCCACAAGTGAACCTTGATGTTAATTCTTGACAGGCAGCTGTTCCATGTGGGTTTTGGAGCCTTTTCTATACATCTCTGTTTCATGTGCTAGATGCTAGTTCCTACTTTTTCTCCCATCCAAGTTGAGTGTGTATGCATCAGCCCCATGACGTAGATGTACCCTGCTGCTTTCTGCTCATGATCACTGCTTGGAGATGCTGCATTTAGATTAACAACAGGCACTTCCCCTTTGTTCTTGTCAGAATAAGATACTTTTTCTCTTTGTGTTTTGTCAAGTCAAGCCTAGATTTGTCACTCTGTACTGTGCCATGAGATACCCCTTTCAAACTCTCTCTTAACTGGAGCTGGATCTGAGTGCTGGGTCATCTCCTGGTGTGGTCTTAGACCACAATGTGCAGTCTCTGAAGCCTTTAAGTGTGTTGAGAATAGCCAAATAGAGGTATATTTCTTTCCCAAAGAAACACCATCAGAGTCCTGAAGCATGTGCATTCAGCAGGATGTATAGGTGAAGGGATGTGTAGAACATGACTATTGTTGTGGGGATGAGCAACAACAAATTTACAAAAAAGTGCCCATGTCAAGTGCTCCTACCAACCACTCCTTGGGGACTTCTGTGTATGCAGGGCTCCCCTTCTGACTGCTGTCTTCCATGCTCTGATTTCCCCTCAGCCAAGGGGGGACAGGCCTCAGGCAAGGACAACTTTAATGTTTTATTTCATCCCTGCTCTTTGGATTGTCAGGGTTTGGGGAAGGAAGAGCTCTTCTCAGGTATGTACTTAGTTTAGCCATTTGCAAATGGGAGCTTTCTGACTTTTATTGATGCGTGCTTAAACTGCGAGCTGTGTGTTTACCTGTATTTTTAAGATAAATATCTCTCTCATCCAGCAGAAGAAATATGATCTCAACAAGAATCAGATTTAGAAACAACACTCTAATTTTTAATCTTCAGCTTGCTCCCTGTTTCCCTCAAGGTTTTGATGGTAACTGAAATCTCTTCAGTGACTGTAGGGGTTTTTCTTTAAAAAACAGTGAAACTCTCCCAAACAGAAACTAGATAATCCCACCCAAAGAGACGCAGTGAAATTTAAATGGTAGATAGCATGAAGGTAAACTATTCCTTATACTGTATTCATATTCTAATGTCCTAACATACAACTTGGCTGTAGCAGTCATGTGAAAATGCATCTGACCTGTTATGTTCGGCTGAAGACCCTGTGGTCTCAATGTTTACAGCAGAAACAAGGAAAAGGCCTTGTCTTCAGACATGTCTCTGCAGGGCTTTTGGCTCTATGTGAGAAATAATACTAAGGCCAAAACTGTTTTGCCAGCTAGTGAAATGAAAATGCTACACTTCACAGCTATGTCATTGGAGAATTGTATTTCTTTAGAGCCGATATTAAAAACCCTGATGTCAGTTGTGAAATGTGTCTGACTTCAAATGTGCAAAACACATAGGAAATTTTTTCATAATGTGTTGTCACTTTAGAAGACTGACAGTCCTTGAGGTTGACTTATAAAACATGAAGCTCTCAGAAGGGGAAAACACCATGGCTCTTTCCCCCAGACTTTAAAACTTCACTTGTACTAGCAAATGCCTCTTTTATAAATTATGTGGAAGTAACAGTCTTCATGCTTCAAACAGCAGCAGTTGTTAGTGCTTTCAGATTGCAGAAGTGTATCAAGTAGTCATGGGAACAGCATGAAGCTACATTTAAATGACAGCTTTTTAAAAGTTAGTGTGCTGGGTAGAGAATACCAGTGCCAACTATTACTAGTTATTAAATGCAAAATCCTTCTGTTATGCCTGGTTTTCCTTCCTGTTTGGTAGCTTACAGGCTTGCATTACTGGGAAGGCATATGTGCATAGCACTTGCATTGAGTTGGTTCCAACTGGTCTCTGAGCTGCAGAACAGTTTCCATGTTAATTTTGTTTTCACAAAATCCTGAAGTACTTGTAAATCAGACTGTCGTCTGTATTACACACAGTAAAGATATGAGGGATATGTGCATACATCAGCTTTTCAAAGTTTCACACTTGTATGACTTTCTTAAAAGGAAAAAATCTATTTAGCATTTATTTTTGCCTGCTAGACAATATTTAAATGTTCAATGCAGTACATGAGTAAGCTCACTTCTGTTACAGTTAGATTTATTGTAGGAGATAGTAAATACATCATGCTAGGCAGGTTTTTCCGGTTTGGGTTCTTGCTCAAATAGGGGGAACTCGTGAACATATATACATTGTCATTTGCTAATAGAAAATCTGGTGGTTAAAGAAGCAAATCCAAACAGTTTGTGGCCTGAAGATGTACTGATGACTAGATATGTGTCCTTTTTTGCTTTTCTCCAGCTCTGTGATAGCCTCAGCTTCACACTGTGCTCTCCACTGAAACCTCCACCAGGCAGTAGCCAGTGTCGTCTGTCCATTCAGAAGCAATGGTGGTGCTGTACCACCAAATGAGACTTATGATGGCAGAGTTCACCTGGGGTTTTTTTTTTTTCCATGCATATAACTTTACTTAAAACAAAGTGCAGCAAACCAACAGCAACCATAGCCAAAATCAACCATTTCTCCCTTATTTTTTTCTCTCTTCTCTCCCTGTAGTGAGATTTTCATCGTGCTGCTTGAAATCAAATATTTCAGTACTTTGGGTTTTACTTTTTGCCATAACAGAAATAACTTTAGGGAAGTCTGAAAGATTCGTAATTTCAAGCATGTTGGAATATCTAGAAATTAGACAAGTATAGAGCAGCCCAAACCACACTTATACCAGTGCCAAGCCCCAGCTTTCCCCTGCTGTGGGTTCCCATTATTTTAATGAAACCTATAGTTGATCCATTAAGAATCAGACAGTTTTGCTGGCTGACATTAGTCTGCTTACTACAGAACAAATTGTAGTAAGGTGTCTGGAAGTGTCTTAAGTCTTAAAGCTGTATTACAAGTGCCTCTACATGCAGAATTCAGGTGTAATATGATATTGAAGTGAGAATGTTATAGCCATTTCTTTAAAGTAGGATTTTTGTTGTTGTTTTATGCTTAGCCAGACAAGTAAGGCAAACTAGTTTGCCTTTGCATCTCTTTGTTTTGCTTTTGGGGTTTTTTATGTTGTTGTTAAAGTAGCATCCCTAAGAGTTGCTGGTGCCTTTCATGAAAGTCACTTGGAACACCAGAAATATAGAGCAGCTTTGGAGGACACTTTGATGAGGGAAGAAGCCTGTGGATTTTGAAGCAGACTTATCTGCTGCTGCAGAATGCTGGTTTTGAGAATAGCAAAATCTCGCTTGCCCCTTTCAGTTACAGTAGTGACAGACGCAGAGGCTGGATTGGAGGTAGCACCATTGACTGTCCTTCTCACAGGGTCACTAAAATTTAATCAAGGGTGAAGGGGACACAAATTCCCCCCCACTTTGTTTAGTTTAAGTTTGCTCCTTGATGAACAGTGTTTAAGGACCTCTGAACTAAAAAGAGATAAAAGTAGAACTGCTGCTTTCAACTGCTTCCTTAACCTTGCTAACCTGAAGTCATCCCTCAGTCATGTGGGCAGAGAGGCCTGCAATAACCCCTTTACGATTTGACAACAAAAGTTATTTAAAGAAGAGAGACTAGTGTTTTCTCTCATGCCTGTTCCCATTGGTGTGCCCTCATGGGTTATTTTCTTTTAAGGTATCATGAGATGAACATCAGAGCCTACTTTTCCCTAGATCTGTAGTCAACATTTTAAGTTTCTGAACTTGAGACACTGGTTTTCTGAGCATCAGTATAATTGACCGTCATTCAAGTTAGTAGAAACTTGACTTGATGGAGAGTAATAATTGACTGAAACTCAGTCACAATGGAGGCAAGTGGGTTTGCATTCTTTTCTTGGATGAGCCACTTCTCATCACGGATGTAATATGAAGACTATTACCATTGTTTTGTTCTTAATTTACCTACGGTTTGTAAACCAGGTCTTTTACTTGGTAAGAACATGTGATATAGACCATTTTGTGTCTTTCATGATTTGGAGTTTATTGCTGCTGTAAAATATTTTCATAACTGCCTGCCTTCAGATGGTTTTCTGCGTTTATCTAATGCTTATTATTTTTAAATAATTTCCTGTCAAATTATGAAATGGACTTTCAATCACTGTGTTGTTTTTGCTAAGAGAGGGATCCTTCTTATTTGTCTCTGTTGTCTTTCCTTGGCTTCTCTGTGTTCTGGTGTTCTTTTTAAGTGATACATAATTATATTAAGCGGTATAGAAAACCAAGAATTCAATTTACCTCAAGGGATATGCTATTAACAAATTCTGTGTATAAAATAATACAATTATGTGCTACTAATTAAGAGGCTAAATAAGTTTCCAATTTAAGAAATAAGGTGGAAAGATTACAAACTACCTGAAGACACGTGGGTCTTGCAGGAGCCTGCAGGTCAGCAAGGTAGCATACCATCATACGTGTAAACCAATTATCACATTGTACCTGGGATCTGTCTTGCTAATGCATTATAATGCTGCTGCTGCTTGTTTGCTTACATACAACTCCCAGTGTCCCCATATTCCCAGATCTTGCCTTCTGAACTCTACCTTAAACAAAACATCTTGCTTGATCCTAATGGTATAGATGGTGTTTAGTACTGTGATGTAACTTTTTAGCAGCATCTATAGTCAATGGTGGAAGCCAGAAGAGCATCAGACTGAAAGATGTTTTTTCTCTTTAACTTCAAAGAAACACTAATGTCAACTCAGCTGAATTCCCAGATTCACGCTTGGCAATAGGCAGATTACATAAGCAGAAGTAATTTTCACGAAACCTGGAAGGAATTGGTCGAAACACTTTGCTATTGCCCACAAGCGCACTGGGCAGCTGTGTGCAGTGCTCAGTCAGAAAGCAAAAATAACTTTTGACAGGAATGGAGTTGGCCAGCCTGGCTCTGCACGCCTGTGTTGGCCGAGGAGGCCTGTCTGTTGCCTGAGCTGACACTCCTCCTCTTCTCCCAAGGTGATGTGCTAGACCAGCTGAAAGGACCCTGTGTGTCCAACCCAGATCATAAGCTCTGTGTTGGGCCAGACCAAAGGTACCCATGGTCAGGGTGAATGTTAAATGAAAGTTATGGAGTTCTTTACCTGATAATAAACTAAAAGTTTAAAATTACCACAGATAAATGCTTAGTGCACCACATTCTAAAAAGAAGGGTAGTGGAATTTGGAAAATTCACCTTTGCTGGAATTTATTTTCATGCTTTCTCTGACGATTGTTCTGATTGCTTTTGTTTACGTTTCTAATACAGATGCCTTTCATTCTTTCTCTAAATTATGCCAAATAATAGGAAGAGCAGATATTCACCAATTATAATAAATAAATAAATTGATAAGGAAAATGAAGTTGGTGAGGCATTGAGTTGCCTATTCACTCTTGCATGGGTAGATCTGCTATGTTGTGTGAGCACAAACAAAGGCAGATGGGGTCCCAGCTAGTACCCTGTCCTAGTTTCCTCCCAGGTTCATCACAGGGGCCATCAGCCCACCAAAGGGCCACCTCCACATGCCCGGAGGAGCACAGGAGCACAACGGCAGGTAGGAACCCAAATTAAGGAGTAGGAAGAAGGGATGTCCGATCTGGGCTCTTCCCAGGGCTGTCCCAGGAGAGCATCAGTCCAGACCTGAAACCTATCAAGATAAGTCAGCGCCAAAGCACCTTTTGGACTGAGGGGGCATTGTGCTGCTGAGATGTACAGCACATATGATGGGATGCAGGAGAAAAGCATTTTGGGATGCATAGGACTTATGGGATGTTTCAGGGAAGAACAAGAGGCAGGGAAAGAGAGGCATTTAGGTGATTTGGGAAGGAAAAAACATAACAAAAAGCCAATTGTGTCTAAATACTTCGCTGGTAGTCTTGCCTGGCTGGATGTAACAGACTGTGCTGTTGTCTTATTATATTCCTTTCTCTTTCCTGGGTGAGCGACTCTTTATTCTGTGTGTCTAAATGTGGGTCTGAATACAACAAGTGTAGTGAAGCAGATGGAGCAAGCAAGGGTCTTGGCTGCCAGCACCTGGGCTGGGACTGTGGGCTGCAGGGCCTATGTGCCTGCACCTGGGGACACCTAGGTGAGTGAAACCAAGTACCAGACACTGGGGTGGGACCAGAGGCAAGAGACCTGTGTGTTCGCAGTGCAGCGCTGGGAGGGAGCATGGGTGTGCAGCTGACTGTGGAAGCAGTAGCAAATATTGGGCCAACGAGTACAGTAAGTGATTTGGGAGCCAGGTACAAGAGCAAAAGTGTCCCAGGCAGCTCTGCATGTGTGTGTGGTGGTCTGTGCCAGCAGCTGGATGGGGCAAGGCCCTTGGGGGCAGGCTAGGTGCCAGAAACTGGTGGGGGGACTGGAATCCAGAGGTAGCTGCTGGGCACGCTTAACATCTGAGCCCACCTGCTGAAGGGATCTGAAGTGTCTGAGTGTGTGGGCATGTGCATGTATATATATATATATATATATACACACACAGAAACACATATAACAGGTTATATGTATATACATATAAAATATATATATATATGTTCTCACTAGCAGACCTTTTCCTGTTCAGCCAGAGAGGGGCTGTGTGTAACCTGTGTGGCTGGCTGTATGTAGCTGTGTACGTGCTGTGTGTGCATGTGCTCCGAGAGTGTTAGCGCTTGCTGAAAATACATTTTCAGCCTCACTACTGGTTGCACCTGGGAGCATGGAGCTGCAGCAGCCTTGCCTCTTTGGGGCTGTTAAGATTTGACCTGTTCTCCTAATTCATCTAACAAGATCTATCTGAAATCATATAAATTATGAATATACAAATCGAAAGAGGCTGGTAACCATATATGTTTTTAGATTTGTACAGTACCAGGTGAGCAGCTGAAACTTGAGCTAGTAGTATTGATACAAAGGCAGTGAAGGAAGTGATATGACCAAACTGACTTTTTGGAGCATTAACAATTAAGTGGATATGTACCTTGTGCTTCCTTTTAACCTTTTCATTCCACCTATGAAAGGTTGTCCTTTGGCATCTTTTTCATTTCTCCATGCCTTCA
The DNA here is from genome assembly GCA_033558235.1 of Neomorphus geoffroyi. Taxonomy (NCBI): domain Eukaryota; kingdom Metazoa; phylum Chordata; class Aves; order Cuculiformes; family Neomorphidae; genus Neomorphus; species Neomorphus geoffroyi. The sequence goes on from JAUMJM010000005.1 coordinate 85,596,285, forward strand.
CATTTTGGCTGTTCCTCATACTGCTATACTAAGTGTCTAAAAACCTTTAATTAGTAATGTTAGAACATAACTTCCAACTCTTGATGGACATGATTACAGCAATTCATTGCAGAATATGCAAATAAAATCTGTCTATGAATTCCGAAGATTGTTTAAAAAAAATCTTTTTAAAAATGGTGCTTATTTTGGAGCTGGCTGCAGCCGGCTCTTTCCTTGATCATTAGCTGGTTTGGCTTGTTAGAATTTGCCTGGTGGCTGTTTTTACTCACCACTGCTCTTGTAAAAACATCTGTTAGTCATGGTTACTTCCCTTTAGAATTTTAAAATCTTGCTAGTTTTAATGACCGAATGTGCCACACAATTTTAAAAGTTAAAACCAAAAGCAGCTCCCTTATCTCAAAACAAGTTTCTCACTTGACTTTTCCTCCACTTAAAAAAAAAATCTTGCAGTTAAATTATAAAAAATACAGAAGAAGTTGTGGGAAGAAAATACAGACTCTTGTTTGGGTGTCACCAAAGGGGAAATCTGAAGATGCAGAACTAATTTAAGTTAGGATTTGTCACGCTAGAAGCAGCAGAGATGGACGAGTTCCTATCTTCCAGTGAGCTTGAGTGGCCACAACTTCGGTTATATACCTTTAGCAGAAGATGACACCTTGAAGAAGTCTATGGAAGAGGGAATATGGAATAAGGAGGGCTTTCATCGTACCTTAGGAGAAAGAAACATTGTTTGTAAAGCACTGAATCTGCAGCATTGATTTTAATGCTGCGCTGGATGAATTCACCCTTACTGAGGCCTGATGAGGTGACTAAGTATATTTTATGCTAATACTCATTTTTTTTTTTTAGGGCTTTGTGTAAGCTTCTATGTGAGAATGCTATAGGGTAGGTCTGTCGGTTTAATAATATGCCATCATGTGCTGCTGTTTTAGCTGCTACTTTTGAAGGATTTTAATGATGGATTGCCTGGAATCTGTGAGCCATGACCTCTGGAATTAGTGTCAGTTTGAAGCCTGTCTTTATGGGCATACTAAAACTATTAAATTTGGTAATTGAAGCGGCATGCGAGATCCCATCATTTGACTCAGTGGCTGTGCGAAGACCTCTGGCTTGTCATATTCTTTGTAGCATTTGTTTTCATTCTAGCAGTGCAAGCTGGATTTTGGAACATTGTTTTCATAGCAATTAAGAAATCCCTTGAGAGGGAGCCCTACAATAGCCTATTTAAGGGGTTAACTTCTTGTTATGTTATCAAATCTAATTTAACTGGATTTTGGATTGGCTTCTTGCAGCACATTCTTGTGCATCAAACGGTTCTGAAACTATGAGTGCAGAGTAACAACTGACCTAATTACAGTGCCCACTGCTCCTTAAACCTGCATCTACTTTTATGGAAATCCAGACACTAGGGTTTTTTCGAAAAATGTGCATGTGCGCTAGCCTAATTTTACAGGCTAGTTTACATGTTAGTTTGATTTATGTTTTAGTCTTTTGTGGTTATCTTTTCCAAGTTTGCCTGCATAATTAGAAGTTGACTTCACACAGTTGTGGGCTTTTGTGATTACAGACTAGTATAAAAATTAAACCATGCAGTACATCTGATTGGGCCAAGTCCTGAACTTTTCTTCATATTTTACCTGAACTCTTCTGCCTTTGGTGTGTTAAAACCTGAGAAATGATAAACTCACTAGTGGTTTGTTTTCAGTCTACATTTGATGTTAATCGTCTCTCTACAAAAGAGAGACAGCTCAATGCTGAACTAGAACTGAGTTTTCAGAGCAAATAATCAAGTGTTCTTATTTTTACTGGAAAAGGCATAGAAAGAAACACCAAATTAAAGATTTGCCTATTTTGGAAGCAAATAACTATTCAAAATATGTCATAAAATCATAACATATATTCTGTAACTATAGTTATAGGATTATTTAAATTTTATTTCTATTTTGGAGGTGCATATGAGGTCCTTTGAGGCAATTACAGCCACATGCAGGAATTTAGGAATTCATTTAGTCTCATGTGTGAGCTTTGAGTCTTTCAATATAAGAAAGTTACCTGCAAGTTGGCCACCAGTTAGGGGTTGCAAACAGATTTATAGTCCATAGGCTTTGTTATCAAATGTGCTTCACCTTAGTCAAAGTCAGGGGAACTAACCACTCGATTTTGAGAGTGCTGCATGGAAAGTAGTGAGGTTAGATTTCCTCTAAAGAAGAATGCTTAATCCTTGAAAATTTAAAAAACAAATAAGAATCTGGTTGTAGTCTGAAAAGAAACTGGCAACACAGCAACATTTTACTTTATATTGCTACATTTTATTAATTTCCTCATTTGGTTGACCACTTGCTTTTTATTCCCACCAACACTTTGGCATTTGGGTGAGAATATCTTACTAAACTATCAGTGCAACATGAGAGGTGTTAGTTAACAGGGGTCAGACTTGAATATCAGGGACATCTCATGTTTCTGCGCTCATTTGAAGATTATAGGATTGTGGAGGTGATGTCTGTCTTAATTCCTGTGGTTTCATACCCAATGTGCAGACTGAGTACATCTCACAAATAGCCACTGAAACCTAATAAACATACACCTGCTAACTGACATGGTGTTTTCACTACTTTATAGAAGTCCTACTCCCTCTCCTGTCAGCCAGTTTTTCACTTGATTTTTTTGACAGTGTCTGGTTTATTTCGTTCCATATTTTACACCTTTTGCCTTCTCTGTTTACATTTGTCAAATGAAAAAATAGCAGAACCAGCTGGGTTTAGCAGAAATGTGAGCATCACCTGACCATCTTTTAGTCTGCTCTGACACATTTGCAGTTAACGGCCTGGAGAGACAAGCACTGCTTGCCGCTGTTTAGATCAGTAGGACTTTAGGATAAAACATGGTTTGATGTAAAAACCTATGTCTAGCAATTACAGGTAAACACGTTACATACAGTTTTATTGAGGCTAATGATTGCAGCAGAGGTTTCTATTGCTGATTTTATTTGGTCTAGACTGAAGAAGAAGAAAATACTCTTTCAACGTCTTACAGTTTAGCTAAGTCATGTAGAAGTCAAATTGAGTCTTTTGGGGAGGTTCAATTACAACTGACTTTCATGATCTCTGTTGTTTTTAGTTTGTTGAGACCAGTAACTTGGTAAGGACACATTTAGCAGTGGGGCGGGTGGATGTGGACTGGATTGGTGGCTGGCTCTTAGCTTGGGGCTGCTGCAGGCATTTACTGTGGTTGTGAGGTGGGAGCTATGGAAAGATGCTGCTCTTCTGTCTGCATCCTGAAACCACCAGCAAGTTCCATTTGTATCTCTCAGGACTCACAGTTTTCATGGGTATTAAAAAATACCTATTTTTTTTTTATACAGAACATTTTATAAAATATGTTTTCCAGGAATTAAGAGGTCCTTGGTAACATCTAGACCAGTCAAACATTTTCATAATTAATAAATTACCCTCTGTGCTTAAAAATCAGTCTTTCTGTGAGATCAAACTCAGGTCTTTTCATGTGTATCACAGACTTTATTTGAGGATTTTTTGCTTCGAGGTTCTACATTTATTTAGTCATTTTAAACTGTCCTCATAGACTTTTAAAATATCCCTAACTGTTCCTCCTGGAGGCAGAGAGATGCATTCAGGGAGCCATGTCAGATAAGCTGGACAATGTATAGTTTGGTAAGAGGTTTTTAATGCCAGCAGATGGGTAAGCATTTAAGTTTTTGTCCTTCAGTTGTAACTTTTTTAAAGACTATTTTTCTTTTTCCATGCCAAAGCAAATGCAGTTCTTGTTTGGAGGGGTTTTTTATCTGTTTCTTAATAAAGCTTTTAAGGCATCGGTATTTTCTCTAATGAGTTAAGATTTAGTATTCAAATTGTATGTGTAGATCTGAAGTGCTGCTTTACATTTTTTGTGGGAAAGGCTGACTTAGCTGTTTAGAGGAAAAACTATTAAACTGCCAAAAGAATTTGTGATTTCACCTTCTTTGAGAGAAGTCTGCTGGATGTGATGAATTTTATATGGGTGTATTGATTTCTGATGTTAAAACCGACTTGTAAAGTACCAAGGGAGTAGAAAGGTAGTCTACTTTGTAAGAAATACTGAAGGATGTGATATTTTAATCTTGAAGGATATTCAGCTTTAGGTGCTTGTGAAAATGTAGTAGAATGCTATACCCACATATATTGAGAAAATCTAATGTCAGATACCTTTTGTGTTTTTAAATGGCTACGTTTCTGTAACTAGAGACTAAATTGGATTCTGCAAAATCAATAGGAAATTTGTCATTGAAATCCAAGTGTCTAAGATTTGGCTTAAGTTTATAATGCTTGGGCTGGATTCTTAGTCACACTGATAAAGTTTCAAAACTGTTTACTGGCCACTGGCTGTAATCCACAGTCATGGGTTACTGTTTGTATAAAAGCTCTCCAAAGATATTTAGCATTTGATAAGGTAGGCTTTGGAAAGATGGTCTCTACTGATGGCAAGTTTCAGGCTATACCATCAGAAGAAGAAACATGAGGCATTCCTAATGCAGTTAGGACACAGATGCAGAGAACCATCAAAATCAGCTTAATAGCTTCACCCAAGAATTGCTTAAGAGTTACAAATTACAGTTCAGATTTGTCTGCTTTCACTTTGTCTGGCTCAGCATGAAATATTAGTTCAGATGCTTCTAAGAAGGACACGTTTTTATCTTGGATATTTCTTGTGAGACTGCATTGCCCATTCGAACAGCTCTTTTTGGACAAAATTAGAGGAAGATTCTGGCTTCTGGCATTGCTAAAATGCTAGGAAGTGGGTCAGACATCCTATCAGTGTAATAGCCAAAGCAAGCAAGTCGTTAATTAATTCAGCCCTTCCACTTTTGGCATTAATTGAGCAGAACTGGTAGACATGTTAATTATTCTGCTATGTTTTTTCCAGAAGTAAAATTCCCAAATTACAATAATTTCATGGAAGTATTGTGACAATGCTCTTTAATTCAGAGGTCTTAATAGCAAGAGGATGAAAATGACTATCTGTACTGGGAATGCTTGACAGACCACCAAACATCAAGAAACATCCATAATAGGAATTTTGGTTTATAGTCTTTGTAGTTTGAGGCCAACAAATCTGAAACTCTTGTTACACAACATACTTAGGCGCTTTGCTAAGTTTTGATTGCTAGACTCTCTAAGGAGTTTAAAAGAAAGGAAGTCAAAAGCCCCTGACACTGGTTTTGTTTGACCTCCTTCCAACCTGCTAGCAGCTCTTGTGATATTTTTATTGTTTAGGGAACAAAATATAAAAACTGTCTGCAAGGACATGGGATTTGCAGGTATTCCTCAAAAGAGAAAAGTTTCTGATTATTTTATAGGATGTGAATTGTCTGGGCTAGAGGCTGTGAATTTTGCACTTCAGTTTTTGGAACACAGCTTTGGACAGTTGCCAGTAAAATACTCAACGAAATGTACTTTAGAATTATAAGTAAATCTTGCAAATTTTAAATAATCTGTAATATAGAGTCACTGTGGTTACACGTGAGAACACTTTATAATCCTGTGTTTGATCTGTTACGTGACTGGCAGAGCTTCAGAAATGCTATGCTTTGGAAAATCACATTAAATATTTTCCCATGCTTCAGTTGACTGTAAGTCTTTGCTTTTAAAACAAAGTAAATTATTAATCGCTGTAAGAAAATGTAATTGATCTAACTGTTGTATTGGTTCAGTTTTCAGATTTATTGTATTTAGCTATAAGCATATGTTTTGGCCTTATTTGAAGACTTTGGTTAGGATTTCTTGGCACTGTTGGAAAAATTCCTGTGTAAGTCAAAGGCACGGTAAAGACCCCCAGTAGGCTTAACTGAGCTAATAGGGTTGAGGTGTGAGAGAGATGTGAGTGATGAGGATAAGGATGGGAAAAGTTGGCAGATTCAGGGTGAGAGACTCAGGAGAAAACAAGAATGCAATCGGTTTTAAAACAGATTACATAGCGATGCAGAGCGATACAATTATAGGCTTATGAAGACAGGTCTTCCTTTACTGCTTTAGTGGGTGTTCATCCCATGTCCTTAGCATCCTTCCTAACAGATGGCAATGTAGTTCCTTTACTGTATCACTGATTCATCCTGGAGCCATTTAACTGGGTGAACCAATTAAAATGTCACACTAGGGAAAAGTTTGTGAAATATCATATAATTTGAGCTTTTCAACTGCAAAGATGATGTTTGCTTACTCAACTCTGTATCCACTTGCCTGCCTTCATAATCTAAAACTCCTGGCATGGTGATGCATGTTAGTGCATACTAGTTCATTTCTTTAGGTAGCTGCTGCTTCCTTAGGAATGCAATTTATTGCTTTTGTGCTTACTTTTTCTGCAGCCTTGTCAGTGTTATGCAACATGAACTTCAGCTGTAACAAAGCAGGTCTTTTGCATAATGAGCTATGTCTCTTTGTAATCTCTAAACACAAGATACAAAAACCGCAACTAGTCTGTAGGCTTTTCCATCCAACTGTTGTTTCTTTGTGGCTGAGCATGGTCGTGAATCTCTACAGCTGTTGCCAAGGGGCGATCAAAAGGTGTTGCTGTGAGCCAGCTATAAAGAACTACTGAATGAAACAAACGTGAAGACAAGGCTGGCCTCAGAATTAAGCAAAACCTATCAAACTATACATCTTAGGCTTACATAAGTAAAACATCCATTTTTCGGGGGGGATTTTTTAGATGTCTTTTAAACTGCTTGCTACATTTGCTTGCTACATTTACTTGCTGTGGATTTTGATCTGAATTAGAATAAATTTCTCAGCTGGACAGTCTATCTTACTCCTCTGAATTAAGTATAGTGTAATGAAACCGAGTCACTCGGTACTGATGCACTGAGTAGTAGCTGTATTGTTGCTTCATTTTTACATAACCATATTCACTTCGTTTGTCAGTGGCTATGGTAAAGTTTAGTCAGTCTATTTTAATTTTGTCTTCGAGATGTCTCGTATTCCTGATGACTGCATGATTTGTCATTCTACCCATTCCTCACCCCCACACCAATAAAAGTGTCATTTCTGGTCTGGGATGAAACTGTTGCTTGCTAATCCCCAATTATCAAAACGGCAGGAGGAATTCTTTAGAAAACCAAGGGTAGGACCTCATGAACTTCCTTTTAATTTGAAAATGTGTGCCCACTTTACAGCAGCTTCTTTTACTGGACTGTACAAACAGCCCAAAACCCTGGATGGGTGGTATGGGAAAGCAGCCTCACTAGCTATGCTGAAATTATTACAAAATAAGCAAACCTGTAAATTCTTTGGAGTAAAAATTAACTACGCAACAGAGTATAATCTGCCAGATTATTATACATATGTATTTAGGAGTTCTGTAACTGTAAACACATTATGTTCGATTAATGCTATGGGTCACCTCAGAAGAAAAGCTGTGGGAGTTCTTTCCTTCAGTATCCCTGTGTGTGGAGAATCCTGCTGATACTCTTGACCCTCGGCAATATAAGATCACCATGTCATCAGCAATATAAGATCAACTCGTCACAGAAATTAGTCCTAGGAGGCTGACTAGTCTTCTAAACTTGTTAAGAATCAAAGAACTGTAACTCTAAACTGCATCTGTTAGGGGAAAATGTATTCTCCTCTTTGCTCTTGCTCTCTCGGCGGTGGGAGGAGGAAGAACAGCGGCAGCTACTGCGCATGTGCGTTCTGCAGTCTATGAAGGGAAGATCACTGGTCATCTGGATCTACCACAACTCCTGCGGGACTCACACTAAGTTCCATTTCCCCCTCCTCTCTGCTCCTCCTGGCCAGAGACTCGCCTGGCGGGAACCTGGAAGCGACAGTGGCCGGGGCAACGAGGTGATTGTTGCTACCCTTAGAGACCTGCATCATGTTAATTCTGTTCTGTACATACATGTATTTGTAGCTGAGAACTGTTATCTTTTCTATACATTTTTATTTTTCTGATTAAAGATCGATTAATATCTGATATCATATCTTAGTTTTCATCTAAACTAAGACAGTTAGATCCTTACTGGATCTAAGTACTGCTTTAACCCCAGCACGATTTGTATGTAGGGTTTGTGTTTTCAATTTCTTTTAATAATAAGTGTGTTTAATTCCTGCTAAACGTTGTTTACTTCCTGCCTATGAATGGTAAAACCTCCATGTCTGTTTTTCATATCCTGTTTCCAGGAACCTCATGCGATCCCAGCGGTGTGCTCTAGGGAACAGCTTATGAGGTCAACCCTGCCACTTACTTATCTTAGGATTCAGCCTTTCCGCCCTTGTTCTTCAATACTAACATTCTTGGTTTAAAGCCACTATTGAAAGATGGAGATAGCATGAAGAACCCATATGGTTCACCTGGAGCTGATGATGTTGCAGTGGGGGGAAGGCATTACAGGCAGCCGTGTCCTGCTTGGAGGCATTTGGTAATTTTTTACTCTGTAATACAGCTAAGAAATTTTCTCTTTTGATGAGGATCAGATGGAATTTCAAACATCTCCGGCAGGTTACATATTAACATGTATCATGATCCTTCATCAATACCATCTTAACAGAGCTGAAGGGTTAGACATACAGTACTTTGAAGAGCATAATGGCTGAATAAGCTGCAAGTGAAGAGGGCACTCGGCCACCCTTTAAAATGATTGCTTATGTTTATATGAAAGATCTGCCTGTTTTTTTTCTGATAGGTAACTTTATCCTTCTCTATTTATTGTACATCCTAACTATATTTTAAAAGTATTTGAGCTGATGCCAGCAACAAGCCTGAGCAACTTTGATGCAACTTAGGTAACTTTAGGGTTGAGATCATTTAAGAAGTGTTGCTTTGGGGACCCATGTCTTAAATATTATCGCAGCAGGAGTTTTCTTGGAGATTTCAACAGTACTGTGCTAGTAATTTCCTAGAGTTGAATGCAATAGTGTTTGTTATGTGCTTTATAAAATCAAAGATGAAGTATAGTGGAGTTTTGGAACGAGTATACTGGGGGTTGGATAAGGAGATGAACCTGAGACAAAGGTTAAGGTTTTGCAGAATGTTGATTTGACATCACAGTGAACAATAGATTTCTTAAATTACATTGTCACTGGGAGAATATGTTCTGACTCCATTTGTGATTAAAAATAGTAACAGTAATAAAAAACCACTGTCTGATGTTCCAGTTAATCCCCATATTTGTGCTCCTTTATTTTTTCTCATGAGTATTTTGTTATTGATATTGGCAACTTTCAGATACCAGATGGAAAGAAATAACTGACATTGTTTTAGAAGTGATGCTGTGCAATGTCTTGTCTTAAGATAAGAGTCCTTCAGTGCTGGCAGAGCTATTAGTTTGTTGGCATACCCATCAAAAGCAGTCATCCTTCCAAAAGCTTTCCTCTTAAATGGGGTGGCTTAAAAGACTTACTCCTAATTAGATAAGTAAGTAGAAGCCTTGCTCTGAGCAAATGTCACCCACAGCTCCTTCTGTCCAGCCAGCTGTAAATGCCATGGGTGCCTCTCAAAGTGCCTGGTTTTTCTGGATGAAGTCAAATCAATTACTTTCCTGTGCCCTGTTGGATGCACAGTTGCTGTGCTGCACTGCACCTCAGCCTGGACCTCAGTCATTTGACCTTCTTTCATTCCTTTCACTCACTGAAGATCTGAGAAGTTGGTTGCTGTTAGATTTTGTCCAGGAAAGAACAGAAAAGTTCTGAGCAAAGCTGGTGTTATCTACCTGCAATATCAATGCCTAATGCTGTGTGTGCTTTGTGACGTGTTACTGAAGATCTGATTTGTTGGACTATCCGTTTCTGCTGTTATAGTTTTTAAGAAAAGAAAATGCAGAGGGAATCAGAAACCATAAGGGAAAAAAAGGCATTCTTTTGGGAGGAAAAAATACTGGATGGGCTGTTGACTTTTTTTTACTTTATTTGAACTGATTTTTATACTTGTGAAATTCTTCCTGTTGCAAAAAAGAAGCCTCAGGGAACTTAGGCACAATAGTTAATTAAAAAAAAAAAAAAGAAAAATCAGAAAGTCTAATGTACCATGCAAAACCACTTCAGGGTACAGAAAATATTAGAAGGTATCTAATTTGACGTTCCCACACAGTGTTCAGCATAGTCCAGCCTGGTAGTGGAATGTTTTTGTCAGCCACTTGTTGCTATTGCTTCAGCTTGTTAATGTTTGTTGCAGAGTGGGATAAGGTGGAGGCAGCAATGGGGTGTTTGAATTGACGGTGGTGATGAAAAACATGTCCTGAATATTTCTTTTAAAATGTCACTGTTGTGTTTGGCTGCCAGCAAGTTTGCTCATCAGAGTCAGGTACACGTAAATGACATCAACTCCTTCCATGCTTTCTCCTGAAGGCAATGGCTGAGCCTTTCAGGCAGTCCCAGCTGCAACACTCCGGGCTGCACATTAGCTCTGATAAGGCACCATTTGGAGGAGGCTGACAGACTGCAGTCAGGATCATGATGTAATTTCTGTAGGAATGATAATCTTTCTCTCTCCAGAAAGAGCAAGCACAATTGAGTCGGCTCGTTACGCCAAAATCCATTGCTGTCTGTGCTGATTCACACTGGGAGCTGCCATGAAATATCAAGGAGGGATTAGCATGCACAGTGTGCTGTTGTTAATAGCTGTGGTCAAGTACTCATGCCACTTGGTCAGACCACGATGTGAAACTGCAGTGAGTGTTGAGTTTCTAATGTCTCCTTAGGTTACTCGAGTTGGGTTTGTGTACAAGCAGAGCAAGTTTGCCGATTGGCAGGCCTGCTGCATAGCCAGGGATTATAGAACATTCCTGAAGAATAGCCCTGTGTCTTGCTAACTGGGTAACCACACAGGGCCTTACAAAAAAAAGGGATAACTGGACTGGATTAAAATTGATGTGTTAATAACTCTTTGCTACGTTTTTTTTTCCACATAGGTTCCCGTGTTCTGGTGAGCTAAACAAGCTCTTCTAGGCAAAGAGAAGTTTGTGTGTTGTTCAGGTTCCCACTTGAGAGTCTCACATTGCTATGCAGGAGTGTATGAACAGAAGAGGATTTTATAGAAAGAAAAAAAATAAATCTTGCAGCCCATGCATTTCTCTATGTCAGATTCCAATCTTTTCAAGTTATCAGTATTACTGGGGAGAAGCTTTCTCCCATCCTCTTGCCTGACAAGTTTCTTTCTGGCCCACTTCTTCTCACATCAGGGATCTGGCTTGCTCAGGACTCCCCTGTAGTTCACACTCACCAACAGTATAATGACCGAGCCCTGGCAGAAGAGCTTTGCTGGAACAGTTTGCCCATTGCATTCCATGGAAGAGACGTGTGGTGCTCTTTTGGGGGCAGCAGGCATGCCCAAAGCCTATTGCGACAGGAAATGCATGTTCATCCCAAGCTCCTAAAGTAAGTACTGGCTATCAAGTGATGGAGTGCTATGGCAAGTGAAAACCAGGGTAAAAAGGTTAAACAGAGGTCTTTGCATGATGGCCTCTTACAAGTTTCACAGAGGTGTAGGAACTGTTGTATTTTGATCTCTTCTCTAGACTTCAGACACCAGGATCTTTGTCCTTGCTGCAGGTTAGCTGCAGATGAATTCAAGCAATTCAGACTGTGCTTAAGTAACCAGATCAGAACAATGTGAGAGATGATAGCGTGAAGAATATAGAATCATAAGGTTAGAAGAGACCTCTGAAATTATCAAGTCCAACCATGCCTGTCTCCATACTAAACCATGTCCCTAAAAATGCATCTACCTGTCTTTTAAACACCTCCAGGGATGGTGACTCCACCACTTCCCTGGGCAGCCTGTTCCAATCCCTGACTACCCTTTCAGTGAAAAAATTCTTCCTAATGTCTAGTCTAAACCTCCCCTGGTACAACTTGTGGCCATTTCCTCTCGTCCTATTGCTTGTCAGTTGTGAGAAGAGACCAGCACCCAGCCCGTCACAAGCTCCTTTCAGGCGGTTGTAGACAGTGATGAGGTCTCCCTTCAGCCTCCTCTTCTCCAAGCTAAACAACCCTAATTCCCTCAATCTTTCCCTGTAGGACTTGTTCTCCAGCCCCTTCACCAGCCTTGTTGCCCTTCTCTGCACATGCTCCAGCACCTCAGTGTCTTGTAATGAGGGGCCCAAAACTGAACCCAGCACTCGACGTGCGGCCTCACCAGTGCCGAGTATAGGGGCACAATCACCTCTCTGCTTCTGCTGGCCATGCTGTTTCTGATACAGGCCAAGATGCCATTGGCCCTCTTGGCCACCTGGGCACACTGCTGGCTCATGTTCAACCAACACTCCCAGGTCCCTCTCTGCCAGGCAGCTCTCTAGCCACTCTTCCCTAAGTCTGTATTGCTGCATGGGATTGTTGTGACCGCAGTGGAGGACTCTGCACTTGGCCTTGTTGAACCTCATCCCGTTGGTCTCAGCCCATCAGTCCAGCCTGTCCAGATCTCTCTGCAGAGCCTCCCTTCCTTCAAGCAGATCCACACTTGCACCCAGCTTGGTGTCATCTGCAAACTTAAGGGTGGACTCAATACCTTCATCAAGATCATTGATAAAGATATTGAACAAGACTGGACCCAGCACTGAACCCTAGGGAACACCACTCGTGACTGGTTTCCAACTGGATTTACTTCCATTTATCACAACCCTTTGGGCCTGGCCATCCAGCCAGTTCTTTACCCAGCAGAGGGTGTGCCTGTCCAGGCCAACAGCAGCCAGTTTCTCAAGCAGGATTCTTCAAGCACAGTTTCTGTGAGAAACGGTGTCAAAGGCTTTGCTGAAGTCCAGATACACCACATGCACATCTTTTCCCTCATCCATTAAATGGGTAACCTTGTCATAGAAGGAGATCAAGTTGGTCAGGCAGGACCTGCCTTTGGTGAGCCCGTGTTTGCTGGGCCTGATCACCCAGTTGTCCCGCGTTTGCTGTATGGTAGCACTCAAGACTATCTGCACCATTACCTTCCCTGGTACCGAGGTCAGACTGACAGGCCTGTAGTTCCCCGAATCCTCCCTCTGACCCTTCTTGTAAATGGTTGTAACATTTGCCAGTCTCCAGTCTAGCTGCACTTCTCCAGTCAGCCAGGACTACTGGTAGGTGAGGGAAAGGGGTTTGGCAAGGACCTCTGCCAGTTCCCTGAATACCCTTGGGTGGATCCCATCTGGCCTCATAGACTTGTGTGTGTCTAATAGGCCAAGCAGGTCTCCAACCAAGTCCTCCCGAACAGCTGGAGCTTCATTCCCACTATCTGTCTTCCAGCTGAGGTGGCTGAGTATCCCTAGGACATTCCTGCTTGGAGTTAAAGACCGAGGCAAAGAAGGCTTTGAGTACCTCTGTCTTGTCCTCATCCCTCATTGCTACCGTCCCTTCTGCATCCAGCAATGGAGGGAGAGTCTCCTTTGTCCTCCTCCTGCTATTGATATATTTAAAGAAGTTCTTTTTATTGTCTTTGAGTGAAGTGGCCAGTTGAAGTTCTAGTAGGACTTTAGCCCTTCTGATTTTTTCCCTACATGATCTCACCTCACCCTTGTAGTCCTCCTGGGATGCCTGCTCCCTCTTACAAAGCTTATAACTTTCTTCTTTTTCCTGAGATCAATACTAAGCTAATAAGTCAGCCAACCTGGTTTTCTTCCCCGCTGACTCGTTTTACGGAACACAGGGATGGCTGGCTTGCTCTTGTGCCGCCAGGATTTCCTTCTTGAGGAGCATCCAGCCCTCTTGCACTCCTTTGTCCTTTAGAGCCGCCTCCCAGTGAACTTTGTCAAGCAGCCTTCTGAAGAGTTCAAAGTCTGCCCTTCAGAAGTCCAAGGTGGCAGTTCTGCTGACCTCTCTCCTTACTGCCCCAAGAAGGAAGAATTGTATCATATGACCCTAAAGCTTTTTCTTAAGCTGGAGTCTTTGAGGAGGGAAGTATGCATTTGTGTTAGTGTATTAGCATCAAGTGTCTGAACTCCTTCTCCCCATTGCTATCTCTCAAACACCAATTTTGTCGACTCACTGACCTCTCCTACGCCGATTGCTCAAGACCAGGATGAAGGTCTGGCATGTCATCACCCGGGAAACTAGAAAATAAATTCAATAACTCTCATTATAGTATTTATAGATAGACACTAAGTCACGAAGGGTTGGAGTAGATATGTATTTAGTGCAAACAGGAAGTGCTTTTTTAAAATTAAAAATAAAAAAAAAAGTAAGAATTATATCCATGGTGGTATCTGTTATTTGTGAAAAATAGCATTTCACAGGTCAGGAAGAAGCTTTCTGCTGATTGGAGAAAGGGTGCCAGGACATTATGTAGGTGTTAAGAAGCAAAGCAAAGAGGATGGGCAATGGGAACAGCATTGTGGGCTCTGTCTGGGTGGGACAAGGGAGTCACTGACAATTTCCTGTGAAGCAGGGATCTTGCATGTGCAAGGAAAGGAGTAACAGCAATTTTCTTTCCCTGCCTGTTTGAGCTTCCTTACCTGTATGCCACTAACACTATAGGGGATGCCCAATGGCTTTCTTTTTCTTACCTTCTCAGTCTGATAGGTCACTTAGGATCACAGAATAAATGAGGTTGGAAAAAACCTCTGAGATCATCTAGTCCAACCACCAGACCAACACCAGCGTGCCAAAGTCCACATCTACCTGCTCTTTGAACACCTCCAGGGATGGTGACTCCACTATTTCCTTGGGGAAGCTGTTGCAATGCTTCGCCACTCTCTCAGTAAAGAATTTTTTCCTAATATCCAATATAAACCTTCCCTGGCACACCCTTCACAGTATCGTAAGGTTGGAAAAGACCATCGAGTCCAACCTATGACCCAACACCTACACCTACTCCTACTTGTCAATTACATCATGTCACTAAGTGCCTCATCCAATCTCTCCTTAAACACCTCCAGGGACAGTGACTCCACCACCTCCACGAGCAGCGCATTCCAATGGCCAATCACCCTCTCAGTAAAGAACTTCTTCCTAATGTCAAGCTTAAACCTCCCCTGGCAAAGCTTGAGACCGTGTCCTCTTATTCTGTCACTGGTCACCTGAGAGAAGAGACCAACCCCTGCCTGACTACAACCTCCTTTTAGGTAGTTGTAGAGAGCTATAAGGTCTCCCTTGAGCCTCCTCTTCAGGCTGAACAACCCCAGCTCCCTCAGTCGCTCTTCATAGGGCTTATGTTCCAGCCCCTTCACCATCTTCGTTGCTCTCCTCTGGACGCACTCCAGCATCTCAACATCTTTCTTAAACTGAGGGGCCCAGAACTGGACACAGTACTTGAGGTACGGCCTGACCAGTGCCGAGTATAAGGGAATGATAACCTCTCTAGTCCTGCTGGCCACACTATTCCTGATGCAGGCCAAGATACCACTGGCCTTCTTGACCACTCGGGCACACTGCTGGCTCATGTTGAGTTTCCTGTCCACCAGCACTCCCAAGTCCCTTTTCGCCTGACTGTTCTCCAGCCACTCTGCACCCAGCCTATAGCTCTGCATGGGGTTGTTATGTCCACAGTGTAGGACCCGGCATTTGGACTTGTTAAACCTCGTGCTATTGGAGTCAGCCTGTTTCTCCAGCTTGTCAAGGTCCCTCTGTAGGGCCCTCCTACACTGTAGCAGATTAACACTTCCTCCCAGCTTGGTGTCATCTGCAAACTTGCTGATGAAGCACTCAATCCCCTCATCCAGATCATCAATGAAGATATTAAACAGGACTGGGCCCAACACCGATCCCTAGGGAACAGCACTAGTGACCGGCCGCCAACTGGATGAGACACCATTCACTACCACTCTTTGGACTCGGCCATCCAACCAATTCCTAATCCAGCACAGAACATTCCCGTCCAAGCCACGGGCTGACAGCTTCTCCAGTAGTCTGCTGTGGCCAGACTTGAGGCCATTCCTCTTGTCCTGTCACTTGTTACTTGGGAGAAGAGACCAACCAGCACCCACCTTACTACAACCTCCTTTCAGGCAGCTCTAGAGAGCTAGAAGGTCTCCCCTCAGCCTCCCTTTCTCCAGACTAAACAATCCCAGTTCCCTCAGGTGCAGCTCATAAGGCTTGTTCTCTAGACTCTTTACCAGCTTTGAGCTTAAACTTAGCTTTGTGGGGTTCAGCACAGTGGGCAATTGGAGAGGCTACCTTTAGAGTAGTAAGAGTAGAGAAGGGTTTGTCCTATTTAACCACAAGAAGTTTTCAGAAATAAGTGAAATATGGCAATATTTCTAGTAACCATGATAGAATATGGTAATGGCAAGCATGAAGGCTTGGGATTTTAATTGAACTAAGATTGTTCAAAGGTATGGGTCCCAATCTGGTGGTAATTCACTCTGTGATAGTAACAAGCAGTTACATGTAAGACTTCCCAAGTGATGGAAAAGCATAACTCAGTCTTGCATAATCGGCATGTGAAAAATAAGTAGATGGAGAGACGTGAACAATAAATAAGCAGAAAAGCCATGTGTAGACCTGTTGATGTTTTACATCAGTGAGATTTGCATAGTTTTACTGGCTTTGCTGTTAACTTAGTGTGTGATTTGAGAAAAATCATCTTACTATTCTGGGTCGGAAGTGGAAGTGCAATGGTATTTCCCCAAAAAAGACTGTCTTCCAGCATGATGCCCTGTGTCACCCTGTTAAGAAGCTGCATGTTAAGGTCTGAAACAAAAGCCTTAGATGGCATTCACCTTGAACATAGAGTCTGCTTTCATGGGTGACATTCAGGTGTGTGGCAGTTCTAGGAAGAGAAGTTCATGGGTGTGGTGATAAATCACGATGCCATTTACTGACAGGCTCACCTCCCTTTTGTGGAATTGGACGTTAAAGGGGGCCCATATAATCGTGTTAGCAACTGCTATAGTTGAGAGCAAGTAATTGTGTCCCTTCCCGCATCTTCAGCTGCTCCAAAGTTCTTGTAATTCCACTTCTGAGGCTAAAGTTTTCCTACATCTGCCATCATTTATTTATTTTTGGCTGTTCTGAGAATAGAAGGTTTCAACTACGCTTCAATAATAAGAGAAGAAATGAGATTTTATTTGCCCACAGAAAGTTTGGGTTTAAACATCCTTTCAGCTGAGTGGATGAAGTTGGAAAATCAGGATGTGACAGTGGTGCTCCAGAATTCTCTTTGTGCTTGACTTCATTTTTTTATGCAGGTTTTTTGTGGCTAGTATGGAGCCTATGAAACAGACTTTTCCAGTTCATTTTTTCTGAAGCACACACCTAAGGAAAGATTTACTACAGAGGCATCTGCAACTCATTTAGCAGAGTAGCCCAATGAAGTACATTACTACAAATTGGTACAGAGACCTGGCATGGTTAGTGGCAAGGCAGGGAAGATGGACTTCTGCATGACTTTCAAAATCAGAAGGGAGGTACCTCAGTCTCTTGTGCTCTTGCTAAACTGAAGCAGAGGCAGCATTTTTCTAATGGTCTGCGATGGAAGATATTTCTCAATAGTGAGGTATTTCTGCTTCCTCTTTTCCTTTACCCCCAGAAAGTTCGTCGGTAAAGGAAAGATAATTATAGTGGAACAGTGCATTTTGCCAACTGCACTTGACGCTGGAGTGACAGCTGAGCCCTCAGCGCTTTCCTCAAGCACCTCAGGGTCTAAGTAGGTGATTAAAAAAAGGTTGTCTAGTAAAAATCTTATCCAAACTAGTAAGAAGAAGGGAGTTCAGAGAGTAGCTGATGTCTGGGAAATGTGAGGGTTGTTTTTTGTTTTCATTTCATTCATAAGCCCTTTCCAAGAAAAGACCTGGCTGCTGTTACTGCTCTGACCTTTCTTCTTATTTCTGGCTCATGTTTGAGTGGTGGGGTATGACCTCTCTTGCATTACCTCTTTCTCATTTCAAATTTCTCATTTCCTCATGTCTCTTTCTTTCCTTCCTTTTGCACATTGTTTAAAAAAAATCCCCCAAATTGCTTGATTGGCACCACATGGGTAGAAAAATGTCTGGGGTATCACATCATTCAGTCTACACAATGCCTGGATCTAAGCCATTCTTTGAGTTCATTGCTTACATCACCTCTAAAATATTTATTTTTGAAATGGGTTACAAATTATTATGATTGATTAAAAGGCTCCTGAAACATACGTGTTCTTCTAAAAACATGTTGAATGGTGGTTACTTTTAGCAAAACAACAAAAAAGCAAACAACTTTTGTTTACTTCTATATGAAGTAACAGATCTATACAAAACTAAGTGGTTTTATTCTTTAAGTCTTGTGACTGGTGTCTGAAAGCCAGTGTATATGCAGGATGACAATAACCTTGGCAGCAACTCTGAACTCTTATCAACATTTCTAACATGAGAGATGTGACCATAATTTCCTTTCAACAGCCAAGTTTTGGGGGGTTTATTTTGTTTTGATTTTTAATGTACTCCCCTTGTGCTTTTGCTTGGACAAATACTGTGTCTAATGTAATTAAAACCAAATTCTCTCTATTAGTGTATATTTAAATTACTTTCTGTTTGATATAAACAGGCAGATCCTGGATCCAAAAGTCTACAATAGTATGTGAGACATCAGACTCTTAAGACTGCTAGTTAAATGGAAATTGGGTAATGGAGGAAACTGCATTGTGATGAAGGTTTAGTGAACGTATCTTAATAGATAGACACAGATGACTCTTAAGTGTCAAAACCAGATATGATTGTGGGGAAGCCTACAGGCTATAGCTCATTTGATGACATATATATATGCTCATCTAGTCTTTCTTTACTACGTCGGTAAAAAGGATTACTTCAGATCTCGTCAAATACCTTCATACATACTTGCCAGGTAAATAGATATGAATAAGGTTGCCTTGTGGAATTTGAGTATGAATGCATAATATGTTTCAGCATTCTACTTGGAAATCTTTATTTTTTCGAGTGCTTTATACTCAGGATTAAGCCTGCAACTTCATGCTACAAAACTTATCAGCATACTCCAAGAGACATTAAAGAGCCCTGTCAAACAGCTCTGAGGCAGTCACAGCTTTAAGACAGTTTTTAGTTGCCATACCTGAAGCTATGTGGTAAATATGGCAATATTAAAAGCACAATACTTGTGGAGGTAAACGATTTAATCTACTTATCTTGCTTTCCAAACAGTACCTGAGAGAACAGATGACTTGCTGTGCCAAAAACAAACTTCAGAAAATAAAAATGTCACCTCCTTTTGAGGATGTATGTGGGTGAGTGTGATACTGTCCAGCCATGCTGTTTCTTTCTAATTATTGGTATAAAAATAAGATATATCTTGGGAGCATGCTATCTCAGTTTAAATGAAAACTAAAATGCGTATCAGAAATTAGGAGATTTTAATCAGAAAAATGTATAGAAAGAATAACAGTTCTTAACTACATATATATATATAACCACAAACAGAACAGAATTAACAGCAAGCATAATTGAAACCTTTAAATGAATTAAGTCCTATACCCAAAACTTTTTAGTGCAGTTCTCTTTAAGGACAGCAAGACGTGATGTCGCACCTCTTGAAAAAAAAAAAAACGGTGGCAAAAGTCTCGTCTGAAAGCGGCTGGTGGAGGAAGGAGTGGGGAGGGGAAGAGGGAGACGGGGCAGGGCAGCAGCTCCTCTACAAACGACGCTGGCTCCCAGGGAGTTTGCAGCAGATCCAGATCACTCTCTCCCTTGAAGGACCCCACAGGGAGCCGAGTCCAAAGAGACTCCTGCTCACAGCGAACTGCTGAGCAGAAGTGGCATGTTGTTTTATTAGACCTGAACATGGCCAGAGATTTCTATGTTAAAAATGACTGCGTGTGAGCCATTCAAGTTACTTGAATGATCATACAGCAATTTGGCTTTAACGTCTCACATTGTTGAACACTTTCCCAGTTGGTAGCAAAGTCTTAGTTCCTGATTTAGGGGATCAGAAATTGTTCAGAAATTGGTTTACCCCTAAGTGAAAGGCTTTTATTTAACAATAGCACTTCCACAAATGTAATGTTGTCACAGTAGAGAGCTCTATTTTTCTTGAGAGGATGGGATATGCAAGATATATGTGTCATGTGTGTCTTGATGTGACTGTTCATAAACTAACTCACTGCTGGACTGCATCCTGAAATCCAAAACTGGTCCAAGAAACAAGTTTCTGGTGCAAATTAGCCACAGTGCTTAGTGTTCTTTGGTTTTTAAGAGCTTCATCTACCTGTCAAGCCATATATTTGTATTGCAGCAGTCTGCACAACCATTAATGCATCACTGAGATTGTTAGAGGCTTTGAAAGGTCTTTAAGTCAGTAAAGATCATTTCTTCCTGTTTTGTATGTAATTTGCCATCCAGTTGGTTTTGACTAATTTTAAGGACTGATGAATACGAGTCTTATCCAGTTCCCCTTATGAACCAGTTCTTAAGTTCAAGGTAAAAAGTTCTTCCTCAACTTGGTTGCCTTTCAGTAGAAATGAACTTTTTATGTGGTATCTATTAGTTGTAATGCTCCAAGGCTGATGAAGAAGAAGGACCACAGAGATTATTAAGCCTTAGAACGAAGCCCATTAAGGACTCCTAAGAAGTAAAAGCTATGGAATTGCTGAGTACAGTAATTTTCTTTACAGTGTCCATTCCTGTGTGTAACCATATCTTCCACTGGCTACATAACGTGGACATGTCCTTCTGTTCATCTGATAAAGACAGTCTTGCAGTAACCCATTCCAAATAAAACCAAAAGTATGGGCTATTGGGAAAAGGTCCTTGACTGAGAGGAGGTGGCATAGTGTATCTTGTAAGCAGAAGAAAGGAAAAGGAGTCTATTGAATACAGAGAGATGCAGTAGAATATGAATCCCAGGCAGCAGCCATGATAGTGCATGGGGAAAAGAAGGCAGGAAGGATTCTGAATCCTGCAAAGTTCTAAGAAGTATTTTCTCTTGATACATGCACACATTCTCTCTCTTTACTTGGGCTGAGCTGGAGACAGCTGGTATTCTTCCAGACACTGAGGAAGCTGAGCGTCAGCACTGTCTGCTTCAGAGAAGTTTAATAATGTATGGAATAATAGGGAATGGAACCTAATCTGTTGGGATGCCATGGTAAGCACTGCTAGTGGGGAGAAACAGCTGCCTCTTTTGGGCCTCCCGAGGGGAATAAGACGAACCATCTGAGACAAACTCAGATTGACTCCTGTTTGGTTCTACAAGCAAGTTGCTTGCACTTTGTAGTTCACTGTGTTGAAAGTGGCAGACAGATCTACAGAGTTCTGATCATGTCCAACTTGTAGCTCTGTACCCTTCAAAACTGTCTATGAAAAATGACCCCATAATTAAACATAGGAATTCAGCAGAAGGAACTTTGTTTCCTACTTGTATAGTAGAGTGCAAGGGTACTTTGAGCTTCCTGAAGTACACACAAGCAGAAGTCTTGACTGATGAGCCAAACAGAGACTGTTTTTTTTAATGAAAATCCTCTGCAGTCACTTCTGCTTCCCATTTTGAACTTGGAGATTAGAAAGAGAATAGTTTGATCTCTTAAGCACTTTTTGTGTTGAGCACAGGTTGGAGACTTTTGACCTACCTCTCTTGCACCCTGTGTATTACTGTCATACTGAGGCTGGTCCATACAATTAAGTTATGATCTTATTCTGCCTTAAATGGTGAAGACAAAAATTTTTCTCCTCCACAAATTTTCTGCCAGTCTTATATGGTGTTAAAATATGCCAGAAATTCCTGAACCTACCCAAAAATGCTGTCTGAGATGTGTTCCACTCCCCAGTGCTCTATATTTTTGTCTGTGTTTTCCTTGCTCTTCAAAGTGATTAGAGTGGCTGTTTGTTTTTTTTCTGGTGACCCTGTGGCAGGCAACTGCTGCTTGTGTAGGCAGCTTGAAGACTCTTGTGTATGTAGTTTTTTCCCTCATCACTGTGGTGTTTACGTGGTAGGCATGCCTGTGATTCGGTCATTTCAAATGCACAGTCTGTACTCCGAACACGTGCATGAGCAATTTAAGGAGAAGATGTGCAGCTTCTCTAGATTTAAAAAAGCAAAACAAACCCAGTAAAACCAATGCCTGCACTAAGGCAGCATTTTATCTGCCCCCTTCTTCTTTGGGACAAGAGTTCTCATGATTATAGAATCATAGAACCATTTAGGTTGGAAACTCTTTAATATCATGGAACTCTTTAATATCATGGAGTCCAACCATAAACCTAACACTGCCAAATCCACCGCTAAATGGATAATAGATAAAATTTGAAGTCATGAACATCTTTGTTGCTAATACCCATGTTCATAAATCACTGGTGCTGTGTACTGGTATGGGACTGATGCACTGGTAATTACTGGTGTAAGAAGAAAGAGAGAACAATTCTCTGCCTGGAAGAAGCTCTTCCTCTCCATTTTCAGAAATAATGCTGCCTCCCTCCTTGCGTTCAACAGCTCAAGGCTGGTAACTTCAGCTGGGTGATTTAACACATCTATAGGTTTACCTACAGCATGCTTTTTAAGGGCAGACCTCCTGCCAGGGTTTGTTTCCTGGGGCTCTAACCTTAAAGGGAGCTGGAGAAGTGGACCTGTGTGAACCTCATGAGTTTCAACAAGGCCAAGTGCAAGATCCTACACCTGGGTCAAGGCAATCTGGGGCTTTAGTACAGGATGGGGGAAGAGTGACTGAGAGCAGGCCTGCAGAGAAGGTGTTGGGGGTGCTGATTGATGGGAAGGTCGACATGAACAGGCAGTGTACACTCGCAGCTTAGAAGACCAAACATGTTCTGGGCCGCATCAAAAGAAACGTGGCCAGCAGATTGAGAGAGGTGACTTCACCCCCTTTTTTGCTCTTGTGAAACCCCACCTGGGGTATTGTGTCCAGTTCTGGGATCCCCAAAATAAGAAGGATATGGAACTGTTGGAGCAGGTCCAGCGGAGGTCACGAAGATGATAAGAGGGCTTGGAGAACCTCTGATATGAGGACAGGCTGACTTGGGGTTGTTAAGCCTGGAGAAGTCTCTGGGGAGACCTTATAGCAGCCTTCCAGTACCTGAAGGGGCTACAGGAAAGCTGTGGAGGGACTTTTTGCAACGGCTTGTAGTGACAGGATGAGGGGGAATGGCTTTAAATTGGAAGGGGGAAGATTTAGATTAGACATTGGGAAGAAATTCTTTATAATGAGGGTGATGAGACACTGGCACAGGTTGCCCAGGGAAGTTGTGGATGCCCCCTCCCTGGAGGTGTTCAAGGCCAGGTTGGATGGGGCCTTGAGCAGCCTGGCTTTAAGGTCCCTTCCAGCACAAACCGTTCTGTGATTCTAAAAAAAAACTGGCTTCTGTCAGGATCACTTAGGCCAGAGGGTAGCATGCTTCAGCTTCCCACCCTCCTGTAATTTATCTTCACTTGCTTAATGATTGCCATTTCGAAAAATCCTGGGACACTATTGACTCTTGAAATTGCAGAGGAACTTGGTTACTAGGGCAGAGTATTCTTCAAGCCATGGACTGTTAAGGCTCTTTTTTGGGCTCCCTTCAGATATCCAGGACAGGATCTGCCCGAGCTTGCTGCTTTGAAGTGGCTTTTAGGGTCAGCCCCAGATAAAGCATGCTGCATTATTTACCTTTGCTCTTCCTTGGATGCAGTTAAAAGACAAGAAATGAGTGAATAGAAAACTAGTAGGGGAATTCTAGATCACTGGAGGCTTTAGTGTGTGAGTGCTGGTGCTTTCACATGCTTCTGGGCGGGGGCTTCCCACTCCTGGTGCTTACCCTGAGGCAGGGAGAGCAATAGCAGCTGTTCCTTTCTCTCTGATTTGAATAAAGTATAATGTGTAAGAGGCGGCGTACCCAGCATGTATTAAATACATCACTTGAGCTCCTCTGAAACCTGAACTAAGTGATCAGTTAGCAACTCAGTGTGGGGAAAAAAAAAAAAAGAAAAGAAAATATTTTAAAATTACTGCAGGCTTGCAAACTGCCTCTCCAAATCAAAAAGTCAGGTTTTGTGCCTTGGTCTGTGGCAATAAATTGATACTTTTCCCTCTCTGAGGTTTTCAATCTAAAGTCTCTAAGCATTGTTTTCACATACAATTACTATTAGAGATGAACAGTTGATTTCCATCCTGGAATAATTTTATGTGCTCCTGAGGTTTACATTCCTTTTAGAGGAAGATTTGTAAGTACTACCACTGTTGGGTAGAGGCAGTGTGCAGCCACCTCTGCAGATCACACTTAACTGATACTGGGGACTGCAGAATCTCAATAGAAACTGCAAGAATCCTGACAGTTTTAACACTGTCTTTTCCATGTAGTAGCAAAACACTGGTGAATTCAGGGTGCAGAGAAGAATGCAAAGGAAAATTTATGTGCTTTGTGAATTTAAAGATATAAATTACACCATCTGTGCTGGGTCTTATGATGCATTAGGTCAAAACTTGCATGTTTGGGGATCTGGTTCTTTGCCACATATTTCTCAGACTACGCATGTTTCATCAGTCCTTAAGTATGGCTTTCTTAAGCCTGAATAATACAGATAATGTAGACACTGCACCATGTATTGAACCTTGAACATCCTGCTTTTTTCTTGTCATTAACAACTTCTGTGTTTATTCTGCAGCAGCTGATATCTAATATTCTTATGCTAGCTCACTGCTGAACTTTTTAACCAAATGCTACTGTGGCTTGTCTTTGTTACAATAGAGACCTACTTTAAATGAAATTGCTTTCTCAGTATGAAAAACCATCTTTTGTAATTAGAAAATTCACTGTGCTTTTAATTAATAGAAGTATTGAAAAGGTATGTGGTTTTTGAGTTTATTTTTGGTCTTCTGCAGCCACGTAATTTTAGTGATTTATAGTTGAAATGCCTATTGACAGCCTCCATAATAAAAATGAAAACAAAATTAGATTACCTCTGGGACTTGGAAGAACAGTTGAAGAATTTATTAGAACAAATTTAAAATACGCCCTAAACCAAGTCATATTAGTGTGCAGGTTGCAATGGGATACCAGGAAATTCTACTACTCTGATTAATTAAAATGTAGTCAGCTGAAACCTCCACTATAATGAAAGTTGTTCCCCAGGGTTTTACCTTCATTACAGTCCTAGTGCAGCCTTCCAGTCCTGGCCACTGCCGAGGTAAGTGATTAGTTTAGTTTGAAAAAATAAACAAAAGGATAAAATTACCATGACAGTACATGGGATTTATTTTTCTTCTTGCTATGTCAGGCCCTGTTTGATAGTATTAATAGTATATGGCTGTTCTTCCTGCTGCCAAAGACAAACAGTGAGAAACAAAGTATCTCTGGTTTGGGGTCTATGCTGTTTTCCATACTGTTAAGACTTAGATTATTTTACAATTGCTGTTTTCTGTAACTTTGGCTGAGACACTCATCTCTCCTCTGCAGATGTGCTGCCTATCTTACGCCTCTTGTAGTGCAGGTTGTGTTCTGCTACAGTTGGATTTCCTTATCGGCAATTCTGCAGTAAATCAAGCAGGAGGAGACTACATTTCCCAACAGGGTCTCAAATGAAAAATTAACAGCGTGTGAAGTCGTATGGGATAGCAGAAGACATCTGACTTATGAGACTGTCTCTGGAGTTGAAACCTCAGGGCCTAGATAAAGCACTGCTTCTGTCTCCTTCACACCGTTTATATTGTGACCCCAGCTTTACATAGTCTGTCATTGGTTTGTCCTTGAGCTGGATGCAGTAGTAAAACTCTGCATAGGGCTAACCCTTATCATTCTCTTGTTTCATGCCATGATACTCTCCCAGAAGCTACTGAATAGCAAAGCTCTGACAAAGAAACCTTTGAATGTAGCTGTCAATACTGAGACTGTAGAACTGTAACTCCAAATTAAATGGAATTGCGCTGAGCTTTTTCTCTCGGATAGAGTAAGCCTCAAGTTTGTTTTTCATCTTAATAATCTAGAAAATTTTTTTAATAACACTGATGCTTTTTAAAGGATTAAAGAAAAATGACTTCACGTCTTTTCTGTCTGAAGTATGGTAAACAACTATTATTATATTCCACTATAGCACTTTCTTCAAGAATCTCACAGTACTTTGCATAAGTAATGTAGGCACCATTAAGGGGTATTTCTGCATCTTGTTTCTTGCAGTAAGACAGACTGAGATGAAGGAAGTGTTTGTGATTTGCTAAAGGCTAACCAGTCCCTATGAGATGTAGAAATGGATACTCTCAAGCTCTTTAATATAACAGAGTACCTACATGCACCTGACTTCCATCCAAATGAATACTCTAGAATTCACTCATGTGACCACGTGTAGTGGATATGTACACAAAGTGCAAAGAAAACAAACCGTATCATCTCATGCATAGTACATCCTCAACAACTGTGAAGCGTGAAATTGCTCAATACGTACCATAGCTTTGTGTTCTGAATAATAAAAACATCTTCAGTGCTAACAGTTCTTTTTAAGTGACAGGAAAGGATAGTAGAAAAGCTAGCCATGTGTTCTCCAGTGGCCAGTCCATACCCTGCATTTGTTGAGGAAACCTGGCATTCTGTCCTTTTGTTTCACTAGTGAGGAGCAAACTTGATGGGAAGCCCACATTGCACATTTGTGATACAGCAGAAGAAGGGTCTAAAATGGAGGATGAGCAGTGCTCCAAAAGGGATTTGTGAGATTCTTTGCCCACTTAAGGGCCCAGTCTCTAGGAGAACTCAAGAAACCTATAATTAGACTACATTGTCCACCTGAGACAGTTGGAGGTCAGCTGAAATTTGGTGTTGGAGAGGGAGCAAATGTTCTGGGATTTCTCCCTTCAAGACTCTGAATTTTCCCATTGCAAAAGAATTAAGGGGTCTTATTGTTTGAAAATAGCCAGTGCTGGTCAGTGGGTTAACCTACAGCAGGGAACATGCAGCCAGTTGGCTTGGCTGCGTGAGACAAACAGCACAGCAACAGTAGGTGTTCGAGCACGCAAGTCCTGATGCATCACTCAACCCTTCCTTTTCTTGTATACTGACTTGCTGATCCTGTACCACCTCTCTTCCTTCCGAAGTGGGATTTCCTTGTCTTAGTCAGGTATTGCATGAGTGAACATACGATGGTACACAACAAGTTGTATTGGATGACATCTCTAGCCATTATTTTAGCAGAATAAAACATAGTAACAGGAAGAACGGGTGCTACTCATTTTCTATTTAAATTGAGAGTTCTTAAAGGCAAAAAAACCATGATGCAAAATGTCTGGTTTATGCTATATTTTGCATGTAATCTTTAAATTGTCTCTAGGGATTTGGGGGATTAATTTACATTACTTTCATCCTTTGCTCTTTTATTTTTCTGCAATATTATTAGTGATAAAGAAAGCTACGTGAGTACTGTGTTATAAAGTGTTATAAATAGTGATTTTTTGTTAACATTATTTGCGTGCTAGAGATTGGACGTTGTTCTCCCATTCAAGTGAATGACTGAGGAACAGATTATTATACCAAAAAAATGGATATGAGTGAAAAATTGAAGAGTTCACCTCCAAGGATTTATTTTCACAGGACTATGTTTAGCTCAAGTTTCATTTTATCTAAGATTGGAATTTACAGGTTTGCAGCTGTGCATATGCACTTTTGTTCTCTGACATTTGAGACAAAACAATTCAGTGTTATTGGATTACTTTCTGTGGCATTTTAGCCCCAGCAGTGATCATGGTGAATTTGCTGTGATTGAAAGAAATTAGGCTTCTGTAATGGAAGGTAAGAAATTTGTGTTAGAATTTTGTATAATCCCAGATTGAGCTATTGACTATGCCACATTGTATAGGTGGGATTTTCACTGGGTGTTGTTTTAAAGTTAACTACCTTCGTCTTCAAAGAAATGTACCCATACAGTCTAGCCTTGCATATCATCCTTTTCCTTGGCAGATGTTGCAGAGCAGCAGAAAGCCATCCATACACCACAGAGGAACTGCTTTAGCAAAGCACAGTAATTGCTGTGCTGGTGCTTTCCCAGGATCCCAGCTGCTTCTGAGGTCTCCTGAAAAAGCAAAGGTCTTTCTCTGAGCCATGTATCTCCATTACAAGAGACATATGCCCTGCTGAAGCATTCTGGTTTAGCCTACTTTTGTAGCTGTCACTAAACTTGAAGTTAGGAAACGGCTTTATGAAAAAGAGAGAACAATTTTTCAGGTGGCTAGCTGTATGTCCTCTAATTTTTAAAAACTTTTGAAAGCATATTTCTAAGTATAGATAACCACCACTGCTCTGGGTATATGTATGTGGCACACCTGCACACTGTTTTGTAACATTCCAGGTAAACTACTTTCAGTGGTTTAATTTCATTCTTATCATCATTTTTAGGCAAAGCTGTCATAGTTGCTCTTCATTTCATCTAGCTGGACTGAAAGTCCATGTAAAATAAATGCATTTTTCAAAGGAGATGCTTCACCTTAGCCTGAAATACTGTGTTTTGCTGTTAATGAATAGAGATTGGATCTTCACTCCCTGCAACTTTGTTATTTGTCTTTATGCTACTGTGTAGATATGTGTGTACATTTAGGTGACTGCAAGAGGGAGATGCAGATGTGACCACTGGAGAGCAGGCTCCATCTGCTATGTCCTCAGTTGCATTGGTGTTCAATGTCTCAGGTCAGGTGGGATCACTCCTTCTGCCTCCCTGTCCCCTGCACTAAGACCCCAGGTTCCTGTTTTCATGCAGAGACTGCACAGCGGACGTTATCTCACGTGAATGGGTTGTGTACTAATCCTGAATAATCACTGAAGTAAGGCAATTTTCCTGCAGTTTCAGCAGTTTGGAACTGGCAATTGCTGCTGCAAGCCAGTGTGGTACCATTGGCCTGTAGAGTACATAGACCAAGTGGATTTTTTTTCTCTGTGCCTTATTGTACTTAGATGTGAGCATGAAGCTTATTGCACTCTGGACAGACAAGAATGAATTTGCCACAGCTAAAAGTAGTATTTTATAATGCAAAATGTGAAAAAAATTATTGGAGATTTTTCCATTAGTCCTGAAACTGTATCAGACTGAAAGAAAATGCAAACTGCTGAGGTTATTCCTCACCTCAGAGTGGACTGATTTCTGCAACAAGATATCACTGTACCTCCTGTGCACAGAGCAAAATGCAGCAGGGGATCCTATGGAAAAGTTCTGTTGTTTTTTTCTCCTCCTATTTTTGGGAGGTGGATTAATGAAAGCAGGTTAGACAAAGCTATGGGGCCTGTTGCAAATGTGAACTTTTCCTTCCCTGTTACCAATAACTCTCAAGGGAAAATAATCTTTAGCAAAATGACTAAGATTGTTTAATAAACTGTTTGCTTAAGTGTAGCTTAGTAACTTTTCTGTGCCTGTAAGTCTCTCTCTTTCATGTACTGCACATGTTGGGACATAATCCTCTGTCACTTCCTTCCTGGAAAGTATATTGATGACAATAGTCATGGAAGGTTTTGACATAGAATTTCCATGCAGAAATTTCTATGATATTTTCATATTAAATGTCTTTCTACCTCCTCATGCATGCATACATACAGAGAGCTGAACTCTTGGACTGTCTCTTTAGGTACCCTGCTCACAGTCTTTTCTACCCCCTTACCTGGATGATGGCTTCAGCACCAGCTGTGTAATGATGCTGGTGGTGCCTGGTGATGAGTTTTAGGTCCCGCTGGCTGACTACAGAGCCACGTGCCAATGATGCTGTAGCATCTAACAGGGTCTCTTGCTAAAGTTACTTGTTTCAAGGTGAGTTGAGGTAGACTTTTACTCCTCTCAAAACCCCAGCTTGTTTCCATCAGTCCAGTTTATCTGAGGGATAACAGAGAGGGAGAAAAATCCCAGCACCATTTGTTGTTTGGAGAAATCCCATGGGCAGGAGCATAAATACAGTGAGCAGTAGTAGGGATCGGACCACTCGTGGGACTTATTCATCCCTCTGGCACTGTTTAGCCATCTGGCTCTGGCTTTGCTTGCACCTGTCAGCCGAGTGTGATAGTACCAATGGCAGGAGTTTATGGATGTCCCCTTGGGGCTTTGCCTGGTCAACTGGCAGTCTATATCATCAGCCAAACCTCATCTTCTTCCTCATCCATAGCCTGAGGTGGGAAGTTAGTCAATGCATTTAGCCATGCATGTGTGGATTTCAGCACCATCTTAGCCCCCAATAGTAATGAAGGGTTTCAGTCTTCCTTTCTGCGCTAGGGGAGGAAATAAAAGATCCTTTTCTCCTCCTAATTTTTTTCCTCCCTTTTTTTCACTTCTGTTTTAGTGTCCACTAGGATGGGTACATTGTGACCATTGGAGGTCACACCTTAGCAGGATAAAGTTAGCTTGTGCTAGTGGTGGAATTTTATAATGAAGGGTAGAGAATAGGGAGAGCAGAATGCTACCAGGCAGGATCAACCCCAATGCAGAAGAGGTTAGAAACAGATTTAAGGTTCTCTGCATTAAGACATGAGGCCTTTCCCTTCAAATGTGTTTCTCCATAACTTCTTCCACAATGTCATGCTCATATTTATTATTACGAATGCTGTATTTGTGGACTAAATTTGCACCCATACTGCTTTATTTTAAGCCACCTCTCACCCTCCTAATATCTTTAATGTTGATGAGGGAATAACATTCCCCCCTGCCCACAAGTGCCACCATGTCACAAAATCTAAGTTGATTCATTCAGCAACAGCTTTAGGCATAACCTGACCACTTAAAAATTTATAAATATGTATTTATTTCTCCTCTTTTCTATCTGTGTATAGCAACGTTTTATAAAAGGTTGTTGCCAGTAACGGCCTCTTCTTTGACTTCTTGCAACAGAAAACTTTCTGGATGAATCTGAATTGTCATATCTCACAACTCAAGGTGGCACCACAGCATGCTGCATTTATTATTTGTTAAAGAGTCTTAGGACTGCTGGACAGCTATTTGCTGTGAAATGGATGGTGTTAATTACATCCTCCAAATAAAGTTAACATTCATGACTTGAGCATAAATTACGAAGCAAGAATCAGAAAGAAAGGAAGATCATCTTATCTTGTATGGAGTTGAGCATAACCAAAATGAGAATTTCTTCAGCAGGTACAACTTTTGCCACCTTGTAATCTTTTACTTTTTCAGCCTGATTTAAGACATTATTTAACCAGTGGATATGTTAAGATGACCTGAATTAAGTGCAAGAATTCACCCAGTTCTCGAGGCTTAGATGAACTCCCAGTGACTTAGTGACCTCTTTTGCCCTTTGCTTACTGTTAACATAGAACCCTTCTGCCTTTCTTCAGATGTTTCTGCTGAGACTTTTCATGGTGTTTCTGTTACAAAGAACATTTTGGTGCTGTTGCATTGGCATTTGGAATTTGGGGTCAAGTGGTCTTTTCTACCCTGTTTCTTCAAGTTACCATTCCTGTGTGTTTGCCTTGCAGGAAGCTTGTGTCTGTGCCAGTGCTAAATCCATGGCTCCAGAGTGTCTTTACATGATAACAATCTCCTCATGTTGGAGTCCACACCACAGTATCATGTATCCGTGTGACCTGAAGTGTATTAGGATCTCCTTACAGATGGGCATACCATGCTGTACTCTGTCCAGGCGTTTTCCCCCTTGAGAATCATAACAGTTCAAAATGGTGCTGAGGAAAACTGTTCAGCTGTATGTGACTTAAAAGGAGAAGCAATGCATGACCAGTGTAAAGTATTCAGTGGAAAGGAGACCAAATTCAATATGGTCTTTAATGCTGCCTGTACTCTGGCTGAAGCTGAGCAACTTATTTGGAACTGTAAAGGGATTTGAGCATGTGTTCATCTATTAATTTTCATTTTTGTATCTGTGCTATTTGCAGCAATCCTTATATTGCAACCCTGAAGCCATACTTTCACATATTGTATAAAATAATGTGAATAAAGCATGACTCAGCATATCTAAATGCACATCTATATGTGTAATCATTATGCATATAGTCAGACATCTGTTTTTCTCTTACTTTCAGAATGATCAATCTATTGGTGTAGCCGTGTGTTTTCACATTAATTTAAAAAGGTAAAATCAGACAATTTATGTTCCATTGCACAGGCTGATATCCTTTTATATTGCCATTTCCTTTAGATAGTGATAATGAAAATTGATGTTTTGAAATTGAGAATTTCATTGTCCAAAAAACCTCTTAATGCTGACACGCAGAACTGATCTAGCAGAAGAAAAAAGCATATCTGATCCAAGTCATCATCAATTGCTCTCTAAGTATGATGACGGTACAAAAATGAAATAAGCTTACCTTAGTGCAGATTATTTTTTGCTCTATCACAGGCAGTGTCTTTTCCTTATTTGCTTGAAAAAGAAAATCTACTTGAATAAAGAAAAATAAATACTGGAAGAGTGAGGGATTTGAAGAGCTCCTGATCCACTTGTTTTTAGCAAATTGCAAAAACCTTGATCCAGTAGTAGCTCAGAGCAACTTTTCTCTCCTCGTATGTTCTGTGAGCTGAGAATCTGCAAGAATAGACCTGAGACGGTGCTGCAAGAGAGAGACAGTGGGGGGACCTTGGCACAGAGTTGGACCAAACTCTAAATATAGCCCAACCCACTTTCCATGCAGTTCTCTTCATACTGTGAAGGCAGATGACCTTGTCAGAAAACTGACCTCGCAGTATGTCACTCTCTACAAAGAGAGGATCTAAGGGAATGGGACTGGAACATAAAAGGACAGAAATGCGATCAACCATCTGCTTGCAGGAAGTGTAGGTATGAGCTCTATTTTTATGTAGTTGCAACTGATCGAGTCATGATGTGCTTTATTTGATTCTTCAGACAGACAAATGCCAGTTCACAAAAGACCTGTACAGATGGAAGATTGCATTTAGTTGCTAGTCTCAAATAGAAAGCACTGACAGCGATGTAAAGCCTGTCGACTTTCCTGCTCTCAGAAACCTTAATGCAGCTGAGTTTGTAATTATTTCCTTTAAAGCTTCTGTCTGTAAGAAATTATTCTTCCTTTCACTTGCTCTTACAGTAAATGCTTTTGGCAAAGTGAGTTAAATCCACAAGTGTATATTCTGGTCCCATATAAACTTGAGATGCTAGAGAAGCTCGAAAGGGCAACCTGCAATATCAGAGACTAAACTCCAGAGAAATGTGTAGTATATGCGGAGGATGAAGCAGGAGGATAAGAGGCATAGAAATATAACCTTTGGACCTTAGATAGAGAACTGCTTTTCAACAGATGTTTTATAACCCGGGGAATTTGCCATCTATGTGGCATCATATCAGAGTATTTTGTTCTTAACCTGAAGGAGAGTTTAACCTGATACGAGTCAACCTGATACTCTGTCAAATAGGGACCTGATACTATGTGTTATAAAGACTTGTGAAGAAAAAAACCCACATAAATCTGAGCAACTCAAAATGTCTTCTCTCATGTTCTTTGTGAAGACGTGCAGCAGAGTTGGGATAAAAGCTTATTTGCAGTACTGTTCTTCAGTGGGAAATATTTGTTGTTGGGGAGATATATCTAAGTGTATGCTATATTATATGCATGCATGCAATTTTAAATATTCAGAGAAGACCTGAGAAAACATCAGGACTGTGATAACCTTGTGCTATAGATGTGTATGTCTGCAAAATATATATGAGCCAGAAAGATGTGCATGATATCAGTGGTCAATAAAGAGTGTATATAACGATAATTTGGGCTGTTAAATTTTTGCAAAGTGAGCTATATATATTTTTAATTGAAGCCTGCTATTTTTGGCAAATTTCACTGTGTAATTTTATCATGCTCTATCAGCTTAAAGTCCACAGGGTCAGCCAAACTGTGTGTTACTTCCGCAACAAGAACTACAGCTGTGAGCCACAGCTGCTTCCCAAAGTTATGAGAGAACAGTAGGAAAATATGAATCTCCTGCAGCATTAAGGGAGACATCACATATAGGACCATACAGCATTCCTGGGCAAAGAGTGTTCATTGTCAGACATAGGCTAAAGCCTACCCACTAAGTAGTTTTATGGATTTATCCAAGTTCCTCCTTCTTCACTATGTAGCTCTTTCTTCCTCATTAGCAAGAATAAATATTTGATAGGAGTGAATATTATAACAAATGAATTATGCAGATGGGTGAATCTGGAGAGAGGACCCAAAAAAGGAATGAGCCTACCTCCAGATAGACAAGCGTGGAGTGACATACTAGCACTCTGTAAGTAGTGAAATTCTAAATGTATATGATACCTTCATCATTAAAGTCCAAAAGCTTTGTATTATCTTTGTTCCAGGATGGTACCCTGATGCAACTGAGACCAACCCAACCAATTACAGCTCTGCAATGCTACTTCTGCCTTTGCCTATCTTGCCAGTGCTGGGGTATTGTAATCACCAGAGATCCCTTCATGCAGAGAGGGATGGGGATGAGGATAAGGGAAGGAATATCTTCAGCATGAGTTGGTACTCTTCATTCTCAGCAGCAAACAGCTGGAGCAATTTCCATACACAATAGATGGATAGCTCTTAGAGAAAGAAGGAATCGCAGTGCTCGATGTGTTGTAAAACAGGATTAGTCAGATTTTACCAGGAGCACTTCTCCTGTATGAAGATTTTGGAGAAGAGGTGATTTCTTGCTTATACAAATAATGGGCTGGGTGGCTTTGAGAAGTGTGGGAGAATAAAGAAATGCAGAGGGGAATGAGAACCCCAATTTTTTCTAAAAGCCTGTCCTGTTTGCTAATGGTGCTGCCTATACTGACCTAGCACGCTGCCCTTAGGATACTGCTAGTATGGTCCAGGCAGACTAGTCAGCATGCTGTCTATACAGGTCTGGCAGGCTGGACAAATCACAGTACTTTGTCCATGAATAACTGTCAGCATGGTCCAGGCAGACTAGTAAAATTCCCATGATTCTTTTCTCTGACAGAAAACATGACAGAGGAGGGAATTTTGGGGGAGACTTTTATAGGGC
The DNA here is from genome assembly GCA_033558235.1 of Neomorphus geoffroyi. Taxonomy (NCBI): domain Eukaryota; kingdom Metazoa; phylum Chordata; class Aves; order Cuculiformes; family Neomorphidae; genus Neomorphus; species Neomorphus geoffroyi. The sequence goes on from JAUMJM010000005.1 coordinate 85,631,057, forward strand.
GGTGCTATTTGTGTGTAAAGGACTGTAATGTTGTTTGACCAGCCTCAGTAATGTGATCTTCCTGAATGAAGGGGAGAAGGCTTTAAGAGTGATTGCATTAGTTCTTCAAGATGGACAGAACTGTATTTTATTTGACAACTGTGTACACCTAAGCTTTCTATAGGATGGCTTTTGCATGAGTAATGAGGAAACTGCAGTGATTTCTGGATGTCCTCTGAGCCTTCACTCATGGTGTCATTGGCAAAAGGTGCTAGAGCAAACAACAGAAATGACTTGCGCTCTGCTGATGTATTATTCTATCTGAAGGATCTGGTTGCTCTTGTTTGACAGGCCCGTCATGAAGAAATCAAGTTGGATGGCAAGCTGTAAAAGGGCCTGTCATGTTGTGAACATGTCATATCTTTGTGTTTGTCCTTTGTGTACTATGGGTTTTAAAACTGCAGCAACTAAATGAATATTGAGTTCTCTGTTCTTGCTTTGGTGATGCTGTTATTCCTTGTTCAAGGCAGCGATAGTATGTCAAGTTTAAACCTTGTCTTGCAGAAAAGAAAGGTTTTTATCATTAGAAGGAGAGAGGCCAAAAACTTTTACAACAGATCAGTCACTTTCTATGAGTTTTCTAACGTATCTCTGTCTTATGAGGCGATATATCAAAATGGAAAAGTCAAGTTATGACTAGTCCTGGGTTGTAGCTGTACTACAAGCTGGCTGGACCTAACTTTGATCATGTGAAGTTTATTTTTCTATGTTTACTTATGTAAAACAGAGGCTTTCCTCTGATCTTATTCTCTAGTATGACCTTTATTTTGTCTTCTTGGTTCACTCCCAGTCAGCAAGTCAAGGTGTGTAAAAAATTAGTATGGAAGTACTCATACTGAATATTTAAGGGAAAGTGTTAAAAATAAGGGAGCAAGGAGAGGTAGTTGTTAGAAATGTTCTGTGGGAGACAGTTTGCATGGCAGGTATGTCTGTGTGCTAGAAAATTTTCTGTTATACCAGAGCATAGTGAAAATTGATTTAATATGACTTCATTAAGACCTTTTCTTTTTTGCTTGAGCGAGCAGTGATTTTAATTTAAATTGTGATTCAGAGTAAGAAAGAGGAACCTAAACTGAGTATCCTGTCAGCGGATTTATCATGCAAAAAGATATTGTTTGTGGGTGGATGTGCATAAGAACTGCCCAGGGAATGTTGTCTCTGTATTTGTAGTACAAGCTATTGCCAATACTTAGGAACTGTTGCAGGGAATTCCTACAGGCTGTTTGCAATAAACTCTGGCTTGGCATAGGCTTAGGCTGGATGGAGTGGGAAGTAGATTATGCCATCTGAATGTTACCTGATGCAACGAAATTGAAGCACTTTTGATTCTTTGATAGGATTGTGTTTGTTTCTGCCCTGCTGTATCTTGTATGCCCATTCAGGTGTGCTTCACAAGTACACTTGAAAATATCTTTTTTAAAGTACCTCGACAGTTAAAATCTGCAGTTCAACGAATACGCATAGATAGGAAAACTTAGTGTTTTGCTGTAATAGGCCTGTTGTGGAAAAGAGTCCTTTGTTCATAGAGATGGAAAGCAAAAACAGTGCCTAGACCTTGGAGGCACCTTGGAGGAGCCATGGCTGGTTTCAGATGATGAGGCACCTGCACCACATGTATTCACCTCGGAGATTATCTCAGCCCAGGCAGGGAGGCAGCTGTCTTCTGTGATGCAGCAGGCTTATAGGGAAAGTTGACAAAGGGACAGTAATCTGCAGTAGAGCTTCATGTGCAATTTCTTAACTACCACTTCATTCACAGTTTTTCCATCTTTAGTTCCAAATGGTCAAAATACCCAAATATTTCAAGGCCTTCATTTGAGTCATGATCCTCGTGAGATATGTATGCCTGTGATGAGGAGAATTATTTCTCTTTCTGGGGGTGGCAGCAGACTGGTTCTAATTTAGAATCAGAATTTAGTCAGAGCAATTTGAGAAATGAAGAAAGTACTGACACTGTTGTAGCTATTTTTGATGCAATAGTTATGTCGTGACCTTCTCCAAGGACAGATTACTTCTGTAACTAATATTTTGTCTCATTTACTAGCAATTTCTAAAGTATTGTCATGGTAAATAGCCAACAACTGCTCTGAAGACCCATATTAATATAATTTGCGTTCTTAACCATTCCGTGTGGCTGGTCTGCAGGTCCTGAAAAGAGCTTCATAGCTATTGCTTGGCCAGTTGGCTTTACACCATGGACTCCAGGGTATCTGAGCTATTGTTAGGCTTCTCCACAGGAAAATTAAAAGCTGTCCATTACCTACAGAGCTGGAACTTAGAGAAGATCATCTTGGTAGACATCAAAGAGATCCTCCTTTCAAGATTAGCGGTGCCAGTGACACACAGCTGAGTAATTTGGGATCTGTCCAGGATGGGGTTTGAGCTGCTGCTTGCCTATTGCCACTGTCCACAACTGGCTTCCATGCCTGCTTCTTTCACTGATGCACAGAACCTTTCCCTTTCGTCAGGGAAGTATCTGAACCTGGAATGCCCCGAAACATTTAAGATGCTAATCCATTTTTCTTAGTTAATCAGCCTGTTACATATAAAACACCTGTTACATATAAAACACCTCATCTGTTCCTTTGAATCCTGTTGGGCAGCGTGGTAGGACCTGCCTGCGCTTTGTGTTTCCTGCTGCCTTGAGGAGTGATACTGTGGTGGTATGTTAAAATTATGTCATCACCACTTTAGCTCACTTACTGTGATGAGCACAGCTGTGGTGGCAAGATGAGGCTTCTCAGCTGAGCAAGGTTGAACAAGGACCTGGGAGGCAATTTTGCTGAAAGCTGTTAAGTTGTACAGAAAATTAATTGACCTTGCACTGTGTATACTTGATGGGGCATTCAGGGGAGAGTCAATGAGAAACATTCAAAGTAGTACATTGTCATTACTATTACTTAATCTAATTCACTGGAGACTTATGCCACATTTTAATAGTGACACTATGAGAATAATAAGGACGTCTGACTTAGGTTTTATTCTTTTCCCTGACCTCCTCTCTGCCCCTCTCTTCCCTTCTTCCCAAAGAAAAAGAAACGAAAATTAAGAAAAAACTCAAAATGTGCCCAACTCACTTGGCGCTTTACTCAGTATCAAATATTTTTCAATCTGCTAAATTTAAAGCTGAGAGCCCTGGGAATTATTTTTCCCCCAGATTAATGAACACAAATCAGTACTGCTTAATCAAGCCATAAATAAATACAACCTAAAAGGAGCCTGAATATAAGCCATCATAGCAGGCCCAAATTAAATGAACTGTGCCCATCTACAGAGTAATGACAAGCACATGCTTTCCTGTAAGATATCTAAACCTATAGAAAGAGAACATAACAAATAAAAGATCTGTTTCCACAATGTACAAGGGATTTTGTTAAAAATCAGAAATACAGGCCTTATTTAAAGTCTGTTCTCAGATGTCAGGCAATTTTAGAACAATCAGGAGGATGGAAGTGAGGTAGGGAAAACGAGAATGGGAGTGCAATAATAAATCATGTACAGAATTTTTTTTCATGTAAGTAATTCTAGTTTAATACTGGTATGTAGTTCTGATGGGAGCATAAGGAAGAAAACAGGGATTTCTGTTCAAACCCAGAGACTCTTCTGACCCAGAGTGTGTCTTTGACTCTGGGCAGTGCCAGATATGTCCAATAAAATTTCAGGGAGTCTCCTTGTTGGATACATAAGCTAAAATGCCATCACAGAGATTAGTTTAATGGTAAGAAATGAACCTGTCCTATACTGGCCTGTGTCAGTGGGGGTCCTCTGAATATCAAGGTGTCTGATATCACTTGGCTTCCAGATAAAAAAACCCATCCCTGATGGTAATTATTCCCTCTGTTATCTTTGGTTGTATATGGAAAAGAATGCTTTATTTTCCAAGCTTCCTTTTTAATTACATGTTTCTTGTTCCAATAGTATGAAGAGTTATAAGCACCATGCCTCCTTTCTCTCTCAAAAAAACTTCCCTTCTGCTTTTCATCCTCTCATCCTATGAGGAACTTTCCATACCTGCCATCATTTCTGTGAGCTCCCTTTATTTCAGTTGTAGGCTGGCTCAAATCACAAGTTGCATTTTCCAAGTAGTTTTAAGATTATTTTCTGTTCCTTTTCAATTGTAACTTTTTCTTTATTTTGAGGCGTTTGGAGATGTGCTGCCTAAAAATAGTTTCACTTTTTCTGTCAACCGCAGTCCTCATAAGAATTAATTATTTATGTTGAGGTCACTACAATTCTTCATTGATCACTTCAGAGTAGAAAAGGTCATGTGAAGATCAGAAGTCTCAGTAATGGTAAATCAGCTTAGCAAACACAAATTTGTATGTACTAGCTATTTTGTATGAACAAAATTGCTTTCACATTAAAGCACGTCATTACCTCTGATTTTATTTTCTTGTCTGCCTTTAAGTATACTAGTATAAATAACCAAACAAATGTGCATTCTTTGTGAACATATTAGCTAATAAAGGTGATGATTAAAGGTAACCTGTTAAATTATCTAAATATTTGTGTGCTTATTTATTTATGTGCATGTGTATAAACATGCAGACATGCCTATACATTAATATAGGACTGTGTATATATATATATTACACATATTGATGTACTTAGACATGTGTGTATATATCAATATTAAATTTGAAAGAAGTTAGAAACCATTACACTGCATGATTTTAAATATTGATCAATATTACAAATGAGAAAGTCTTATTCATACATGTGTGCGTGTATTAAGCAGAAATGTTTTTTTTTCCATTTCATCATGGTTCAAAATCAAATCTAAATACTTAATGACTGGGAAGCCTGACAGTATGCGCCATGCCACTCTTGTAATACCAAAGGAAAAAACATGAAGAGCTGTGGAATTCACATTCATTTTTCTGTATAGAGAGCGTTACGTGACCAGTCATATGCCTTTGATGACCTTGTGGTTGCATAAAGTCTATGCATCGCAGGAAAGCAGATGCAGAGGTTTGCTGCACCGAACAACATTACCCCTTAAGCAGTGTGTTCTGTCAGCACCTGCCCACCTGCTCATTTCTGCCACAAGGAAGGTGAAAGTCAACATTGTATTAATCAATTAGATTCTGCATTTGCACCAGCTTATTATTATATTAAGAAAGGATTTGCGCTCTCTCCTGTTCTGGCAGAGAGGAGTCTCCTGTGCAGCTTGTCAACTTAAAGCAGGGCAAGTAGTGCTCCTTGGTTATGGACATGTTTGGCATTGGTGAGCTGGATGCTTCTGCATTTATTTGCATCGAGTTGTGAATAACCCCACTGATGTCAAGGTACCTATTTGCAGACAAAGATGCAATTGTTTAGGGTGAGCATAGTTGGCAGAATCTGGCCTGTGGTACTTTGATGCCCACAACAAAACGCTCCTATCATCACAGGAGTTGACACGGTGCCACAGACAATCACAGCTCGCAAATAGCTACTGTCTTGACTGGGACATGAGTGACTGTTTCTGGAACAGGTGATAAGTCCTTCTATTATATGAAATAAAGATACTTGGGTACTGCAGAAAGTTGCTCAAATTTGAATTGTTTTCACAGGTATTTGTTGAGTCCAGAGCTGGATGTTGGTTCCCTCTTCTCTTGCTTCTTGCTGAAAGCAGAGAAGGACATGGCATCCTGAATTGCAATCCAAAACTCAGATGGGCAGTGAGCAGGTGCTACATTGTCCAGCTATTTCAGATCATGGAAAGCATTTGTCCAGTTTTAGATTGCTGTTGCTAGTAGTTATGAGAAAGAGAAGAGGTTATTTAAAATTTAGACGACTCCTGTTGGCCTTTCAGAGCATGCCAAGTGGGATTTAAGAAGGAATGCTTAGAGATCTGAGGCAGCTTCCCTTGAATGTGTTTTCGCAATTCTCATTTATTTCCAATATGAAGTAAGTACGCTGTGAAAGAGGTGGCTTAGTGATTCAATTCAGTGAGGCATGCACAGATGCACTTTGGAATGGGTGTTTTTAGGGCTCAAGCACAATAGCAAGAGGGAAAGAGAGGTTATGAGTTCTGGTTTCTTTTATGAACTTCATTCGTATTAATGCTCCAGGACTTCATCCAGGACACTGAGTTTTTAGAGCTGGTGTGTGCAAAAGCTGGTCGCTTCTTCAGTATCTCTGGAACCAGGGCAGAAGCGACAGGTCAGTGATGGGTTCTCAAACACAGAAGCTCCCCTACCAAACTGCAGCACAGGAAATCTACCAGAGAAAGGGTGATAACAAAGGGAAATAAGCCCATGGTATTTCACGGTGGTAACACTGAGTTACCAAGTCACCTTTTAAACTTTCTGGAATATGCTGAATGATGTAATTTTTCAGCTTTTGCTAATGAAGTATCATATTTGAGATTCCAGAGTGGCTGGTGGACATATTTGTTCTTTGACTTCAAAGAGGTATAGGCCAGGGAGAGAGTTGTTTATGTGTAGTGGTAGGCATATGGTGCAGGTGCACTCACGACATCCTTAGGGGAATGGAAAGCAGGAACTCTGTAGATTGACACAGATATTTGAGTTGTAATATAAGTAAGAAACTTGTTAGTCTCCCAGACCTTCAGCTTTCTCTCTTCCCCAATTCACTTGCTGCCATTTGCTAGACTGTACAGGTCGAGATATGTTTTTTTGTGCATTAATAATGAATTTGTAATAAAGTAACCCCATATCGCCATTAATTATGCTAATTAAAAAAAAACAAAACAAAACACAAAAAACCACACAAAAAAACCAAACCAACCAACCAAACAAAAAAAAAACAAAAAAACAAACAAAAACAAAAAAAACCCAAACAAACAAAAAACCAAAACAAAACAAAAAAACAACCAAAACCCCAGAACAGCGGACTTTGGAATATTCTTTCCTTTTAACTTCTAGTGGTCAATAAACTCCCAGAAAACTTTTCACCTTCAGCCAATATCTATGAACATTCCTGGGACAGCAACGGTGGCGGTCGTGCTAGGGACAGATGCTCATTCTTCTTGTTCATGATCCAGATGGCTGCTCGAAAGAAGAGTCAGTTGACCTTCGTTTGTCCCTCAGAACAGAGGGGAAAATAGCTTATGAGGGCAGCTTATAGAGATCAGTGCCGTGTATTTCCTAGTGTACAAGTAAGGCTGATATTTAGACTTGTCACCTCCCTTGCTCGTGTCTTTTGAGAGGAGATCCCAGAATGGCTGGCCATCTGATGTCCTCTGAGGTTGACTTAGCACGAACTTAATGGGCAGCATAATGTTACAACTAGTCTGTGGTAAAGGGCTGCTTTTCCCCTGCCACCAGGCCCTCACCCTGTGCGGGATCTAGCACGGTTGTCGCCACAGTCTGTTCAGCTGCTGCTTTGATGTCTGTGCCTGCAAAAAGAAGGAAGCAAATAGGCCAGATGAGCTCCAGTGTTCATTTGGTGCACACATTTGTGCATTTGCTCTAGATCTGGAAAGTGGGGGCTTTTCTTGCTGGATTCCCATTTAAAATTTCAAAATTGAAGATCTTCATGCTGCATTGAGATGCAAACAAGTGCCGCCATTTCTTCCATGGTGTATGTTTTTTCCTGAATGAATTTCATTAACTTGCTTGTCTAACCCCTTCTCTTAGGATTCTCTTAGGTGTATTGGGCAGAAAACAAATTCTCAGTTACTGCTGTGTCTAAAGCTGTTGTGGTGTGCCAAGAATCTAATATATATCTCAAGTAAGATTTCATGACAAATGACATCTAACTTGCTAAAACATTCACTGTTTTTCTTCACTTGCTAGCATTCAACTTCCCAAACTTTTTTGAACTCGTAACAGCTGTCACAACCCAATTTCAGGATGCTGACTGTTACACAAACTTTTCAAAGTGGGAAAAGGAGTGGTAGTTACAAGACGGTATCTTTCTAGGCATACATATGTACCCCTTTTGTAACCCATTCTATCACATTAGGATTTTCATAGCCACTGCCATATTGTCATACAGTATATAATGTTGCATCTGTGGATGAATAAAGGTTCCTTTTTCCACTTCATATCCTTTTACTTATATTTTACTTGAATTTTTTGCCATGTTTTTCACATATCCTTTCACTTACCTTTTTTCAGTAGGTACCTATTTCAACATAGAATTAGTAAATACCAGACATAGCTGATTTTCTGTCTGTCTGTCATGTTCTCTGGCCGTAAGTTTACTCTGCTCACAGCTAGTGATTGCATAGATGTAATTTTATCATCCATCCTTGGGGCAGCACTTAAGAAATCGTACTGTTCCTCTTTATTCAAAATAAATAATCTTTAATCTGTCTATTTGCAACTTCAATGTACAGGAGATATACAAGGACCAAGTATCTGTTGAGCAGAAGTACTCTAGGCACACAAATCGAATTATTCAGTTCGATGCATGACAATGCTTCTAGCAATGATCAGGGAAGTAATTCAGTCCCCAGAAGGAACTCCTGTGTTTGAACACAACATCTTAAGCATTAATATAGCACTATTAGAGGGAACTGTTGCCATGGATATTTTTTCACCCTAAAGTCTCTCCTATTGATAAAAGAGACGAATAAAATAATGAGTAGAAAAATCTTTAATATTTTTTCTTTCAAAACATAAGTCTTTCTCAGTCTTTTGGACATTCTGCTTAAATATTACTGAAGTAAGAGACACATATTTAAAATGCACTTGCAGAGAAAGTCTGCATGTATTTCTGTACAATAGGACATTATAGCAACCTCATAATTTTTCTTCTTCTAGGTACTTGGTGTCAGTAAGGCATTTCAGATTTTTACATGGAGGGTGGGGTGGGATTTGTGTGTGGTTGGTTTGGTATATTTTTTTCTTCCTTCGTCTGCAAGATTTTGTTTTAGTAGTCATAGTCTGAAAGAAATGTCAGCAAACTTAGCAGGAAAGATACATTTTTTCAGTACCTGTGATGCTGCACCTGGCATCCACTGTGCAGCATTCCAGAAAGAAGAAATACATTGCCTGCCAGATGCACAGGGTAAACCTGAGGCTTTTCTTAGAATAAATTTCAAACACTAGTGTTTTAAAATTGTGAAAAAAATCTGTAACATCTGTATTTATTGTCAGTCTTGAATTTGTATTATTGTGACAACTTTTCAGCTGAAGATTTTATCCCTGTTTTTGAGTGCAAAGATAGGTGAGGGAGTTGAAAAACAGTAACAACACCTCTTCTTTTTTCTCATTAGATCCTTCAGATGATAAAGCTATTAAGAAAGCAAGTGATAACAGGACAGCAACACATCAAGATTCAGAGTCCAAATCTCCTGTGTCAAAGAAAAGAAAGCAGGTTTGTAAATGTAGCAGTTGTGTAGAGTACAGACATGATAACAGGGAAATATTGTTCCTCTTTCATTCAGTAAAGCTTTCTTTGCTCTTTATCTGATCCGTTCATGTAATAAGATTGTTTTATTAAATTATTTTGCATTATTTGGAAGTGATTGCATTCCAGTACATTTCAATAGTAACTTTACTCTTGTTACTTGTGAATTGGGATTGCCGAGCCTGTCTCCTACAAAGTAACTGTCTAGTGGATGGTTCTAACATCTAACTGTCTAGCCTGGATGGTTCTACCAAGTGTCCTCCCCTAGAACCTTTTGCCTTTACTACACAAGGTCTTGAAAGATATATTTTAATTTTGTGCAGCACCTCTATGTAAGCATGTGCCCAGTAGAAGGTTCAAGTGAAGAAGAACTTAGGTCTACATGGATTTATGTTTTCATAGCCTTTCACTATTAAAAGCTTCCTTTAAAACCAGTAGGAAGTGTGTTGTTCAGGATTACATTGAGTATGCCTAGGAAAAGGCAGCATCACCTGCTGAGCGAAAGAGAGCCCTCTAGAGGTCAGCTGATTTTAAGAAGTCTCTTGTTTCAAAGTAAATTTCTTCTGCCCTACTGATACTATACAGGAGAATTGACCGAGTTGCTGTCTAAGAGCTAAAATGACATTGGAAGGTATCTTTCCTTGAGGGTATGGATATTGATTTTGGCCCCTAGGTCAAGAGTAAATTTACTGTGTGATTCTTAGGCAGTTGCCCAAGTGCAATCCATTTGCAGGGATGTTCTTTTTTTGTGTAACAGAGAAGTATAACCAACGTGGCAGCAATTACTACACTTTTGGGTGTCTTTCCAAGGAGATAAAAGATGAAGTGAGCCAAATATCTGACCTGGTTCCACATTTTGATTGGGAAAGAGAGAGCTGATCAATACAGGAGAAAGATGTATTGCCTTTGTAAATGTCTGCTAGGGAGTCAGATACTAAGGACTTCAGCTTGGTGAGGGTATTTATGGAGAGACTTTTTATCACCATTCTCTTCACTTATGCATTTAGAACTAACTTAAGACAGTTTGTTTGGAGAATTTTCTTTGCTCTTTCTATGAGAACTTTAGAAATTATAACTAACACAAGTTATCCTGCCAAGGTGGACTGGGAATGCTCTACTTTAGCAGAATATCTGCCACAGCTCTTCCTGTCCATATAAAGAATGCCAGTCTGCGTTTTGGAATCATAGTAATTTGATGCTTAGCCATGAAACTTCTGGATGCAATGCTTTATGGGAGCTCAAAGTCATGGATGTGTTATTGCATGTGTTTTAGAGCAAAATATTTGCAAAATCAGATGTGTTTACAGAAAGCTAACAGTTTTGTACTTCTGATGCATATAACATAAACCATTTTACTTACCCCTGCCTTATTCACAAACTGGAAACTATTCTGTAGTGGTCTTGGCACCTTGAAGCCAGTCAGGAGACAAGCAAATAGAATTATGAACATTTATGTTTCTAGTCTGCAAGCTATCCTCAGGCTTACAATGAAGTGAATGATTTATCTCCAGTCTGAATGGTGCATTGATATGTTTACTTTGTCACAAACTCCAAAAGTTGGAGTATATACATGACCTAGAAGGTAAACTTCACACAGACAAAAGAATGTTTTCACTCTATGTTTGAATTTCCAGTAATTTGTCAACATGTAAAGAAAAAAAAATTGTTATATATATAATACAGGAAGTATTTTATGTTCTGTCTGTGATTAACAAAGAAGGAATTTATGACACTCTAAAATTCATAAGTTCATAAATTTTAAAAGTTCATAAATCAGTCATCTCAGGACAAATTTCCCATTTTCTGTTTTTTAAGGACTTCCATGTAAAAATAGCTTAAAAAAATGGAGTACATGGGAGCCTTGTCAAAAAACAGTAAGTTGTCTGCTCTGTGTCTTTCATAAGAAAAATATGGAAATGACCTTTTCTTAAGGGTGGCATGCGAAGAGTCATTGAGTAGGTAAGGCAACTAACATTTGGGTAAGGGTCAGAAGTTTAGCCTAAGTATTTTATACTGGCAGATCATCGAAGACGTAAGTTTGCAGCCATTCACCACCATGAAGTTTTGCATTTTCTTGTGCCATTATTTTTAATGTCTAAATAAGATTGGCTTATTATTGCTGGGCTAGTAGTATACTATGCCTAAATATATATAATGCTGTTGTGAAGCAGATAATTTTGAGTCTTACTGTGCTTCTCTGAGGAGGCAAGGCTTTGACGACAAACCTGCTGTGTACTTCTGTTGCTGTTGAAAGAAAGGGTTAATACTGCCTTCAAAATAGAAGCCATAACATTTAATGATACTTTAAAACATCTGAATGAAGGGTTATCCTAAGAAGATTTTGTTTCTTTTATAGACAATTTTTCAGTTCTGTGACACAGTTTTATTCTTTTCTCATGCAGATACCAGTTGGGAGTGTTCTGCAGATTTATGTAAAACAGTTCATTATATATATGAAGAGAGAAATGAGCCCAAAATCAATGACTGTCATTTTTCAATATGCTGAGAGAGTGCTAACGCTTTCTAGGATAGGGAACCATCATATTCTACAGCAGGGAAGAGATTCAAGTTGGCCGTTTTCTGGCTTTTGGATTGCTTGGTAGTATCCCTTGACTGAATTAATCCAGAGGCTTCTTTCCTGTATAAAATATGATGTTGAAGGTGGAATTTATGATTAAAACACCTGGACAGGTAGGATATGTAAGGGTAGAGCAGCAACTGAAGGCAGATAGTAGCGCTGTTTCAGTCTCAGTGTCTGGAAATGCTAATGGTAGAGATAAGAATGTGTATGGTGTATGATTTTTTTAAAAAAAAACCAAAAAAATAAAAACAAAAAGCTTATGTTAACCCTGGAACAATTTTGCTAGCTGCGGTGCATTTCCTTGATTTCTAGTGAAGATAATACCTGTTTATATGTGAGAAATTCACAGGTACAGGTCTATGCTGAGTCAGGATACAATCCCTACCACAACTTCTTATGGGTGGATATTGATCCTGGCTGCATTATATTCCAGCCCTGGTTGCAGAGTGCTTTGCTGCCTATTGCCAGTCCTCAGCCAGATCTTCTCTGGTATTTCCTAAGTATTGCTTCAAACCTCAACCAGATTCAGGGTCACTTATATACAGTACTACTGACTCTGCAAGTGCAGTGGATGTGATCTTATCATGGCACAGAAAGCAAGAGCAAGCAATAGGTCATTTATTTCTGTTGAATATGGTGGTATGCTGCTTTTTATAGCTAAGTTAGTTAGGGGAGTGAGTGGAGAGAAAAAGGGAAATGTAGGCATAATACGAACAATTACATTCCACTAAATGCTTCTCATATGAAGACTTAGCTTAGAAAGGCACAAACGTGCTGGGCACAGGATCATACAGTAGCAGTTGCCATGAAGTATCCTCCTGTTAAGAGTGGGGCAGTGCAAGAGGGGCTCAGAAAGGCTCAGATACTCTAAATTTCTATTAGCTTTGCTTTGGCCCTCTTGGTCCTGCTGATGCTGCCTTCATAAGAAAAGGGAAGAGACGCTTCTCCGGCTTTCAGTTGGACTGTCTTTTCTTCCAGGCTTTCCCCAGGGAGTAGTGCTGGTTTTGCTGTCACTAAGCTTTTAGTGTTCCATGTTTTGAGACTTCTCCATGTTTTCTCACAGGAGCCAATTTTCTCAGCCAAATGCATCCTACTATCAAGGAGTTCCTTCAGCTCAGCCTATTTTCCCATTGCTCTTCGTAAAGTCACTTTAAAGCTTTAAAGTGCATCTGTGGAGATTAATTTGCAATTCTATGAAGTAAATTCCCTAAGAAGGCAAGAGAAAAGGGAAGTGCTATGCTCCAAAGAAGGAAAACTTGTGCCTCACTTTTTGTCGGTTTGGGGTAATTTCAGGTGGCTGAGGATAAACCTTGGTTTATGCGAACAGGGACTCTTTTACAAATGAACCAGTTCAGCCTGCTCACTCAGGCACAAAAGAGGGTTAATAATAGCAACATGTGTTGGATAAAGATTATTCTGAAATGCACCATCTGTTTTTCTTGTGTGTATTTGACCTTGTCTGCTACGAGGAGACAAAGCAAGAATGGGGCAGAACAAATTTGAAACATGTTTTCCTAAAGTTTGCATTACAAATGTCAAAGGAAATCCAGAGGATGATTTTTTCTAATTATTCTCGTCCAGTTTCATGGCACCTTTCACTGTCTGGATCGTCACCTTAGCCTCAGTTATTTTAGAGCACCATTGGCAAAGTTAAGAAAAACAGTCACACACATTAACAGAGATAAAAAAATATGAAGTTTTGGAACGGTTTTGTTCATATTTTCCATGATATCTTTTTAATTTTTTAAAACCTGCTTTTCACCCTTTCATGGAAGTGTGATTACAAAGTGTATATTTCAACTTTGCATTCTTTTATTCCTCTCTTAGTTACAACAACATAGATCTCAATTCCAAATTGCTCCAGATATATGTAATTCTAAGAATTCAATCCCTTCTACACATGAGGAAGCTTGGTTTGTTGGGTTTTTTTCCTCTAACCCAGCATTACAATTTCTGTATCCCTTCTTACCTCGCTCTGGTAACTCTTTTTTTTCCTCCCAGGTGATCGACATCTGATGTTGAATCTTTTTTCTTTACTCTTTTTTTCACATGTGCTTTTCAGCCTACAGAGTCTTTTCTAAGTCAGCCTGAAGAAAAACAAGAGACCACTGTAAAGATGAAGAGGACAAAGAAGGTATGGGCAGTGGGTGTATGTGCTATAACAAGATCCAGAATTGGGCCAGCCCTGTGATGATAAGAAGTAATATGATGATTATGTTGCAACCTCTTTTAGAGAAGAATAGAAATACCTGCTTTTTTGACTTCATTCAAAATACTCATTCCCAACCCAAACTAGGTCATTGTGTCTATACTCTGCTTAAGGTTGTATATGTCCGCACCCCACCTGCAAGTGTTGCACTTCAGGACAATGTAGCTGGATCAAAGAAAAGTGTAATTTCAATTGCTGCAGAATCTGCCCCATTTCAGCAGTGTGGTAAGGCTCCAGCTGCTGTAATATCTTTTGAGCCAAGAGTTGTCCCTGTTCACTGTTCTCCTCATAGCATAAGTATATAAATAAATCCTCTGTATTGTCCCTCTGGCTGTGTTTCATACTCACCCTCAACAACAAACACACATTGCAGCCTAGATGGAAATTATATGGCACCAGGCAAGTTAATTGCCTTCCAGGACAGACTGTAAATAGTTGGCTCCCTCTCAAGTTTGAGAGGTGGCCTTCTTATATTATGTCAAGCCTCTTAAACATCTAGGGAATGGGAAGAGGGAAGAGTGGGATTTAGCTTTAAATGCAACTCTGGCAGAAGTGACGGGGGTACTTGTTCCACTACTGTCAGAGCAAAAGCATCCCGTGACAGAGACTGGTGAACCAAACCTAATAAAAAGACATCAGTTCTCCAGCAAACAATAGGCACTTTGGTTTCATTTGGGCTAGGCCACTAAGTTGACATACACAGCCTGTCAAAAAGTCCATCAGGAAATATTTATCAGGTTGATCTATGAATTCCAAACAAAGTGCTCTCTCCAAAAATAAGGAAAAGGGAGGGAAAACCATTTGTTTTTAAGCATCTGGAATGAATTAGAAGAAAAATAATAAAACTTCCTATATAAGGAGCATTTCCTCTCAGCTCTCCTTGAAGGAAAAGAGTTTGCTCAGGTGTCCTTGCTTTTGCTTTTGTGGAATTTCTCATTAGTATCAGACTTATCCCCTCCAGAGTGCCATAATTTTCCTGAAGAAACTAAGTGGAACAATGAATGATGTAATAGGCCTGTGAAATGGTGCCTTATGCAGAATTACCACGTAAAATGAGCCTGATATTCTGTCTTGCCATCTGCCAAATCAGAGGTTCCCAAATGTGGGTCACTTTAGAGATAGGTTGCTGGAGAAGAACATTTGTAATTGATACAAATAACAACAAAGACATCCAGTTGTGAGCTTCGCACAAAGGCTGTGTGTGCCTCTTGTCAGTCTCTGGAAAGACAGTTGTTGTATAGCAGAAAAACACAACAGTGCCAAATGAGGGTGAATGCTACAGATCCAGGCCCTGCAAAAGCTTTCCCAACAGTCAGGCATCCACTGGGAAGTCTTCCAGGAACTGCAGAGGGCTTTGGACCAGACCAAAGTTGGACCAAGACAAAGGCGTAAGCACTTCATCTCAACTATACCACTGTCAAAGATTCAGTTGGAGTCTTGCAAACACACAGCTAGCTTTTAGCAGAGGTAGAAAAGGCAGTGGCCAAAGTGGCAGATGGCTGGGAGAGGCAGCTTCCTACTTTGCCTTTGCTCGGGGATAGAGTGGCTTCAGCAGCCTCCAAATGGCTCTTCTCTGTTCAGCCTTCTGCCCATTTTGCTGCCATTGTAGGAGTGTTTGGGGTATGCTGGGCAAGAGGGAGAGCCAGAGGGGTGGGCAATGGAAGAGGAGGAGGGAGCAGGTACTGGAATGGAGTAGGGGAAAGAGATGTGTTCCCTACTTTAAAATCCATGCTCTTCAAAATTCATGCTCTTCAGAATTTCCATTGATCTTTACTGTCCTAGACCTTGGCCTACTGAACTTGCACTGAAAGTAGCCACCAACTTTCCAAAGCTGCCAAAAATGCTTCCAGGCTCACCTCATCTCTGTGAAATTTCACTTTGTCTCCTTTTCCCCTCTAGGCTTATGCTGCCATATGCTTCTCATGTTGGCAAGTTCATTTTAGCTTACACAGCTGAGAAGCCTTGAGTTGGCCTTTCGCAGTGAATCGCTTCTCACTGAGAACAAGAGAGTCTTTACATTCTTGTTGTTCTCTCCAGGCTGCCTCTCTCCTTTAAAAATGTGCTGTTTTCTTAAATGCTGACAGATCATTCAGATAATGGGAACCCTGGGCTATTCTTCCCCAATTAATTATGGGAAAAAATTAGGCAGCGCTTTCATTTCAGAGAAAATTCAGACATGTTATTTGCTTATGTTCCTAAAGTGTAAAAAACAATCATTATGAACTCATGTCCAGGCTCTTAAATTAGTAGTTTGGTTTAAAAAATGACACATTTTGCAATAACAAAGCATCTGCTGAACTCTTCTGCTTGGCTTCTGGGTTTGTGAGCTTTTAACTAATTTTTATCACACTTTCCTCCCATCTTTCCTTTCAAAATATATAGTTACCCTGTTTTAATGAAAATATAACCAAGACCTATATAACACTTGATTCCTATTGTTATGCTTTAAGAATAATAAATTAAAAGAAATTATGAAAAAAGTCTGAATTTTCAAACTGACAACAGCAAAACTACCTTTCAGTTATGCTTTTGTTATGGCAGCGTTTCAGGTGAGTGCACAAGACTTCTTACTCACAGATGATCAAAGTATCTGAACTTGTGTCTGAAGTCTGCATTCCGACTTCAGACGATGGGACTCTTGTCCTTTTGTAAGGTGTTTTTCTAATTAGAAAAGGCTGTAATTAAGCCAATATAACTGTAATTATGGAGGAACATTTTTTTACAGTGTTGTTAGCTAATCAAAGAGCAGAAATTATAGAAATGCCATACTTAACCATTTTACTTGGGTTTTTAGAAGAAAATTTCTGATATACTGGAAAAATCTGCTCCAAAACCTGGTGTCCCTGCAGATCTACAAAATCTACTCAGCCAACATTTTGGTGAAAACCGTTCAGTGATTGAATTAGAGGAACTAAAGCTGTCAGGTAACTTATCCTGTATTTAATAGATAAAGATTTTTTTTCTCACAACACTATTCTTTTTATGCAGAAGGAATTGTACTTTTTATGGAAACAGTTTTCTTATACCACACACTAATTTTAATGTTTAAATAGAGATGTTAGTTTCTCTGGAATAAATGTGAGGTTTCTTGGAGATAGAGAAATGAAAAGAAACATTGTTTAGATATGTCCTTTAATGGTAAAGTATTAATTTCAGGAGCTCACTTTTCTAATAGAAATGATGCAGTTCTTAATAATAGCTTCCAGGATACTGACTGAGAAAGTGAACTCTTTTGTTTCTGTGATTATCTGAGTTGATCCAGGTGCATAATAGGAGGGCTTACAGGAATAGACAGAGAAATAATGAGACATCATTCTGATGTGGTTAGAAGATGTTGAACACAATATTTTTTCAGGGAGTGGCGTGAAATGAGATAGTAGTTTTAGTCCAAGTGAAAAGTGACCAAGTTTTAACCATAACAAGGACCATGTTTGTTTCCCATATTCTGTCTCCAATTAAAAGCCAGTGATAGAAAAGGCAAGGCAGGACATAGCAGGGTTAGCTTCTGTCGGTTGGAGGTTGCATTAGAGATGAAGGTAACATTGAACTTCTCTGCCTTTTACTCTGCAGATGAAGAGGCACTGCCATTTTATAGGCACTGTCCATTTTTATTGGTAGTGCTCATGAAAAAAGGTGCAAACTGGTAACTGACCTGCATACACCTTTGCTACTTCTTGAATTCTTAGTGACCTGTGACCAATAGGCACTTTCTAGCCCAGCAATGGTTTCTCTCTTTTAATGTTTAAGCCTGTCTTTCAGGATAAATGGAATGCACTGCCCAGGGAGGTGGTGGAGTCACCGTCCCTGGAGGTGTTTAAAGAGAGATTGGATGAGGCACTCAGTGACATGGTGTAGTTGACGAGTAGGAGTAGGTGTAAGTGTTGGGTCATAGGTTGGACTCGATGATCTCAGAGGTCTTTTCCAACCTTATGATACTATACTGTGTGTGATAAATATATTTCTCCTTAATATACATGAGTCTAGGTTGGTCCTTCTTTATATCGGTGGGGGAGGTTAAGCTTTCTTGTTGAATCAAGAAAGCATGGAGAAGTCTCATATAGGTTGCTCTGAAAAGCTTGTGTTAAAAATCTTTGGATCTTTAGGAATTTTAGCAAATAGTAAATTGCTTTGGTTTCTTTCATACTAAAACAGTCTCTTGGGCTAGTGCAGTGACCCCTTTCCATATGGATTGACTCTTGGCTATATTTTTTCTTTTTGTGCTGGGAGTTAAAGGCTTAGACCGTTAACAATGGCAAGTTTTCAAACCATCTGTTAGGACCTTATCTTTCTTCACTGACTCTATATGAATCTGCCACAGAGTACTTTTAAAACTTCCTGGTTAATGCAGTGATCAGATAAAAGGCAGTCAGTGGGAAATGGAGGAAGAGGAAGGCATTGAAATGCAGTGTATGCGTTACCATTGGGGTTGATATAATTAGGTAGATTACCACAATAATCCAGAAAGAGGAACAAACTTATTGACGTGTAGATTATTGGTAATTTCTTGCATTTTCACAGTATGAATTGTTTAGGTGATGTGTAAATGTATTCCAGGGTAGGTAGATTGGAGGAATAGCAGGTTGACTGTGAGGCTTTTGGTTAAGACCTTTAATTGGTTGTAGCAAAGACAAATGAAAACTTTTTTTAAAGTATGTGATCACACCTCTGCAGCCCTGTATTCAGGGCTTTTCGTAGTGGGAAGAAAAGAAGGGAACTGCAATTGAGTTGACGTGAGATATGTTACCTTCGTTGGTTTATCCCATATAAAGCTTCTTGTACATGATGTATATGTTAATCTTTGTTTCACAAATTTTTTAATGATGGATTTTAACACAGTTGTGATTTCATCAATATAACTAGTGATTATGCTGCAAACATGCATACTCCTTTTACTCTTAAAAACACATCAACAAGAATGTTTTTCCTTTTACATTTTCAGATTCCTGTTTTTTGCCAGCCAATGATCTCACCCATAGTTTTTCTTCCTACCTGAAGGAAAGTGAGTTAAAATGTTGGATGAGATGAAAGTTGTATGAAAAACACTGTTAATGCAATATTATTGCCATTTTTACCTGTGCGTCCTTTATTTTTTTTTTTCCTAATGAAATATAAAAACTTTAAGTGTTTTTCTTTTTTTCATGACAGGTCTTGTTTTTCTTGCTCTTTTTTTTCTATCACTTATTTTGTATCAAAATGTTTTAGACTTTCTTTAAATTGCTAGGGATTATTTGCCAGTAATTTATTGTGACATCATAAGTAGTTGTATGTATTATCTCGCACTACAAATCCTGCAGCTGTCTGCTGATGTGAACCAAAAGAATTTTTATTCCCTTGTATGTATTTATATAGAACTTCTGGTCTGGTAAATCTATCTCTTCAATTGGTTTTCTCTGATACAAATTACTATATGTTGCAAATTAAGACAATGTCACTTTACAAACTGTTGATTTTTAATGCTTATCTAATTTGTTCAGTTATGTGATATTTCGCTATTTTATTTATTTTGGGCATTTTATTTTCCAGTTTCTCAGCCATGACTAAAAGTACAAGTGTTGCCAAAGATCCAGACATCATAGGAGTCAGCATGTGTGTTCTGGCTGCTGGCTACCGTTCATCTTGTACTCTTGTAATTTAAAATACTGGCATGTAGTATTTTCTCATTGTGTGTACACGGGCTTTTTCATTGCAGTCTGTCCTAAGTGGGCCAAACTCCGTAAAAACCACAAGGAGAAGAAATCAGTGGTGATGCTGGTTATCTGCAGTTCTGCCCTTCGTTCCTTGGAACTCATCAAGTATGTCAACAGCAAATATTATGTTGAAGTTGGCAGTCAGTCAGAGGTTTTGTGTTGGAACCCCAGCCATAAAGGCAAAACTGGGACACAGTCCTCTGCTAGCCAACAAATTGACTGACTCAAACTGATGCAATATCCCTTGCTTCTTTAAACCGTGGGAGTGTGGTGTTTGGTTTTACACTGAAGTAACACTTAGTATTTCAGTTGCATGGAAGTGCTATTTTTGTTAAAAATCAAAAAATGAAATGTAACCAATTTTGGGGAAATGTGCAACATGTTATACCTCAGAGCAGAGTAAATGCATAAAGCATCACGATCCACCACTAGAAATTGTGACTTTGCACAGAGACCACAAGGACATTCCTGGGTCTCAAGTGACAACATGTGCATCTGGCCTGAGTGCCTCCAAACCTGTATCTGTGTTCTCAGCCGGCTCAAGCTGGCTGAACTGTGGTGCAGAGATAATGATTTTCAGTGTCCTCTTTTTTCCCTTCCTTATCCTCTCCTTTCTCGTTCCAGAAATCTTGATGACGTTGATGAATTATGTATACTTTGCAAATTCTATGGTTGTCTTCTATGTCTTGACCCTATTTGCCATGATTATCTGTCAGTGCAACATGGGATGGAGAATTAGAAAGTCTGACTCCATGCCACAGATAGAAGTATAGATATGGCAGATGTGCCTGTAGTCCTTAGCCCCTGCATGCAGATATTACCTTCTGAGACATAGGTGGTTTATATGCATACTTGTATATAAACCTTTAGCTTTGCACAAAAGAAAGTTTTGACATACTGCAAAAATTGTTCAGAGAAAGCGGTCTTAAATGACATTCAGTAAATACTGAATATGTTGTCTCCTGCTTGATTAATACAGAATATAGAGTTGTTACTGTGTGCCAAAATCGAGTGTCAGAAAAACAAGTCAGGTTTTCCAGCAAATGAGCTTTGGTAAACTGAAATTTGGGCAATCTCTGTAGTAAAGACTGTGGCAGCTTAGGTTTTCCTAGCAGCCACGCTACAGGAAGACTCTGTAAGATGTAGATCAGTCAATACACAGTTCTTTCTTTTTGTGCATGTACACACATGCTTGTTCATGCTTGTATCTCAGTAAATGAGACGGTTTTGAGTTAGAATTTGGTGATTCTTCAACTTTGAAATAAGTTAGCTGTGAAAGCACAGGCCATAATTATTAAATATTATCTGAAATGCTATCTAAACAATATTGCCCCCTACTGATATCTGCTATTGTGTTTGTACAGTTGTTGAGAACTGTTGATCAAATAGCAAAAAAAGAATGTACATAGTGTTCAAAGTACAAGCAGGGGTCATTGGGGAACTGTGTGTCTCAAGCATACTGAGAAATGCCAGTTAGTTTTGCTTTTCTCCTGTGTGGTCTTAATCCCAGCTCTGATGCTTTTCCAATCTTTGTACTGCTAGGTCAATGACAGCATTTAAAGGAGACTGCAGAGTTCTCAAATTATTTGCAAAGCACATAAAGGTAAGAGAGCTGCAAGGGAATTTTGATAGAACAACTAAACAACTAACTAGAGTCATACCATTTTTCTTCTAAAGCATTTAGGAACAGCACTTTTCATATAATATTCATATAATGATCCTTTCTTTAGGTAATGCTTCCTTTGGTAACCCTTTGTTGCAGTTTGAGGAATCTAGCCAAACACCACCTCCAGTAGCTCTAGTGCAATCCTACTCAGAATGTAGATTCTAACGTATGTGCTGTGTTTTAAACATGTTACACATCCATGTGAGGTGCTCATTCAAATGGCTTTTGCCTGTTTAAATAAAATGGTCACACACATAGATTTGTTGAGGCAAACTGTACCAGCTCCTGACTTAGTTTTGATAAAAACTATGATATTCATCAGATATTAAAGATCTTTAATAAAAAATAAAAATTGTATAGAAAAGATAACACTTCTTAGGTACAAATACATGTATAAGCAGAACAGAATTAACAGTAACCACAACCAAATCCTTAAAACCTTTAAATGGATTGAGTACTGTACCCCAAATCTTACAATGCAGATCTCTTTAAGGGTGCGGGGGGGCCTGTTGCCACTGGTGCGGCCTCGGGAGTGGCTCCGCTGCTGTGGGCCAGCAAAGGAACGAGGGAAAAAGGGAGGTGTGTGAGTTCTGCAGAAGTTGTGGAAGATCAGATGACCGATGACTGCAAAACCCCACGAGTTGCAACTCCGCTGCTGCTGCTGCGCCACGCCGTGCTCCTCCTGAAGCAAAAATTGCACGAAAATGAAGAAAAAAAAAAAAATGGCTCCCTGCTCCAGAGACAGGAAAGAAAAAAAAACAAAACCAATGTCCAGGCACCACCTCAATCCCGGGTTCTCCAGAAACGGCCTCACCGCCCCCCGCACATTCCCTTTGTTGGCAATAGGAAGAAAAATTCGTCATAAAAATTCAAAACCACAACTTTATCCACCCCGAATTTTTCTTCCATGCCACATACATCCATGCCATATACATCCATGCCACATACATACATATTTCCAACTATATACATATTTACAGATAGGTGCCTAGAATATGGGCAACTCATCCAAAAATAAGGTTCCCTTGAGGTATACATCGTGTTCTTCCTGCATCACCCACCAAGTGCAACCAGATCCTTGAGCAAAAACAACCCCACGAATGGGCTTGCCTTTGCTTGAGACAGGTTTAACCCAGACGATTTTTCCTAACATACCTCTCAGGTGGATCACAGGGACCTTATCTCCATCTACAGTATGGAGGAATTCTGATTGGGCAGGGCCGGCTCGATTGACTGAGCCTCTAGTGTTGACCAACCATGTGGCCTTTGCTGGATGTTGGTCCCAAGGTTTGAAAGTCCCCCCACCCAATGCTTTCAAAGTGGTTTTCAACAACCCATTACACCCTTCAACCTGCCCGGCAGCTGGTGCATGGTAGGGGATATGGTACACCCACTCAATGCTGTGCTCTTTTGCCCAGGTGGTGACTAAACTGTTCTTGAAATAAGTTCCATTATCTGACTCAGTCTGCTCTGGAGTGCCATGTCACCACAAGACTTGTTTTTCCAGGCCTAGGATGGTGTTCCGAGCAGTGGCGTGAGGCACTGGGTATGTCTCCAGCCATCTGATAGTTGCTTCCGCCATGGTGAACACATAGCGTTTACCTTGGTGGGTCTGCAGCAGGGTGATACAATCAAGCTGCCAGGCCTCTCCATACTTATATTTATCCCAGCATCTACCATACCATAGGGGTTTCACCCTCTTTAACCTGTTTAATGGCAGCACGTCTCACAATCATGGATAATCTGGGAGATAATGTCCATTGTTAAATCCACCCCTCGGTCTTGTGCCCATCTATAAGTGGCATCTCTGCCCTGATGACTTGAGGCATCATGAGTCCATCGAGCCAGGAACAACTCTCCTTTATGCTGCCAGTCCAGATCTATCTGTGACACCTTGACTTGTGCAGCTTGGTCTGCCTGTTGGTTGTTGCGATGTTCCTCATTGGCTCGATCCTTGGGCACGTGTGCATCCACATGGCGGACTCTCACGATCAGCTTCTCCGCACGGGTGGCGATGTCTTGCCGTACATCTGCAGCCCAGATAGGTTTCCCTCTGCGTTTCCAGTTGGCTTTCTTCCATCGGTCTAACCATCCCCACAATGCATTGGCCACCATCCATGAGTCAGTGTAGAGGTAAAGCCTTGGCCACTTCTCTTGCAATGTCCAGACAGCTTTGAGTTCTGCAAATTGACTTGATCCACCTTTTCCCTCAATGGCTTCTGTGGGGCTCCACAGGGCTGCTATCCATCTGCAATTTGTCCCCACGATGCGACAGGAACCATCCATAAAAAGGGCGTAGTGTACTTCTTTTGGAAACTGATTGTATGGTGGAGCTTCCTCTGCACGTTACCTGTTCTTCCTCTTCATCTGCTAAAACCAAGTTCTCACCTTCAGACCAGTTTGTGATGATTTCCAGGATCCCAGGGTGATTTGGTTTTCCAATACGGGCACGTTGTGTGATCAGAGCAGCCCATTTGCTCCAGGTAGCATCAGTAGCATGATGTGTGGGGGCAGCCCGTCCACTGAACATCCACCTTAGCACTGGTAATCGGGGTGCCAGGAGGAGCTGAGTTTCTGTTCCAATTACCTCTGAGGCAGCTTGAACTCCTTCATAAGCAGCTAAGATCTCTTTCTCTCTTGGGGTGTATTTGGCTTCAGATCCCCTGTAACCTCGACTCCAGAATCCAAGCGGTCGGCCTCGAGCCTTGCCAGGCATTTTCTGCCAAAGACTCCAGGAAAGATCATTATTCCCAGCTGCAGAGTAGAGCACGTTCTTCACGTCTGGTCCTGTCCTGACCAGTCCCAGCGCTACAGCATGAGCAATCTCCCTCTTAATCTGCTCAAAAGCTTGCTGTTGTTCAAGGCCCCAGTGGAAATCATTCTTACGGGTTACCAGGTAGAGAGGGCTTACGATCTGTCTGTATTCTGGGATATGCATCCTCCAGAAACCTATGGCACCCAAGAATGCTTGTGTTTCCTTCTTGCTAGTTGGTGGGGACATTGCTGTGATCTTGTCGATAACCTCTGTCAGAATCTGGCGATGTCCGTCTTGCCACTTCACTCCCAGGAACTGTATTTCTTGGGCGGGTCCCTTAACTTTACTCTGTTTAATAGCAAAACCAGCTTCCAAGAGAATCTGGATGATTTTCTTTCCTTTCTCAAAAACCTCTTCTGCTGTATCCCCCCACACGATGATGTCATCGATGTACTGCAGATGTTCTGGAGCCTCACCTTTCTCTAGTGCTTCATGAATCAGTCCATGACAGATGGTAGGACTATGTTTCCACCCCTGGGGCAATCGGTTCCAGGTGTATTGCACACCCCTCCAGGTGAAGGCAAACTGCGGCCTGCACTCTGCAGCTAGGGGAATGGAGAAGAACACCATAGCAATGTCAATAGTGGTGTACCACTTCACTGCCTTGGATTCCAGTTCATACTGGAGTTCCAACATATCTGGCACAGCGGTGCTCAGCGGTGGGGTAACCTCATTCAAGCCACGATAGTCCACAGTCGATCTCCATTCTCCATCAGGCTTACGCACAGGCCAAATGGGGCTATTGAAGGGTGAGTGAGTCTTCCTGATCACCCCTTGGCTCTCCAGTTCTCGGATCATCTTATGGATGGGAATCATAGAGTCACAGTTCGTTCAGTATTGTCACCGATGCACTGTTGTGGTGGCAATTGGCACCCGTTGTTCCTCAACCTTCAACAATCCGACAGCAGAAGGACTCTCTGAGAGACCCGGCAATGACTTCATCTGTTTAACCTCTTCTGTCTCTACAGCAGCTATCCCAAAAGCCCATCTGTGTCCCTTTGGGTCCTTGAAATATCCATTTCTGAGGTAGTCAATTCCCAGGATACATGGGGCAGCCGGACCAGTAACAATGGGGTGTTTTTGCCAGTCTTTCCCTGTCAAGCTCACTTCACCTTCCAGCACAGTCAGCTCTTGAGACCCCCCCCAGTCACCCCAGAAATGGCAATGGTTTCCTGGCCCACATATCCTCATGGCATTAAGGTACATTGAGCGCCAGTGTCAACTAAAGCCTCATATTTTTGTGGGTCTGATGTGCCAGGCCACCGGATCCACACAGTCCAATAGACACGGTTGTCCCATGCCTCTACCTGGCTAGAGGCAGGGCCCCTCGAACATCCTTTACAGTGACAGGAACTTGTTAGTGATGGATACAGTTTGGAGGTTCCCTCTAGTGGGTCAGATCCTTGGGAGACACTGCACTTACTTTCACCGATTTTCTTTTCTCGTTCTTCTTCAATTCTTGTACCTGGGCTGCTAGGGCAGAGGTAGATTTCCTGTCCCACCGTCTCATATTTTCCCCATGGTCGACCAAGAAATACCATAGATCGGTCCGTGAAGTCTGTCCTCTTCCCCTAGCTGGGAGGTGTCCAGCTCTGGACCCAGAGGCTTTGGTTTGCACTGATGCCACTTGAAGATTTTTAAGAGTTTCTATGATCTCCTTTTGCTGCTGGTCCATCTTCTCATCCATCCTCTTGTCCATCCTCTCAAGTGCTGTTTCTACTGCAGCGATACGTTCCTGCATCGGGCCATGGACCATTTTCGCATATGTCCTGAATTTACCTGCTGCGATGCCCACCAAATCTTGGTCTGCCTCTGAATACGTGGATGCCACATAGTGGGAGAATGCACCTGGTGCACCGCAGGAAAGTTTCCACCACATTTCTGGTGTACATCTAACCTTGTGTGGGTCACTGAGGGGCTGCCCATCCCTTCCATGAAGTATTTCTAGCAGTGCCATTTCCCTCAGGCGTAAAATCGCGTCTTCCACAGTCTTCCAAGGTACCTTAAAATGATGTGCCTGTAGCATATCTTTGCGAGGAAACCTCTCTCTCACCCTGCCTAGAACTCATGCCCAGAATGAAAGGGGTCTTGATTCCCTTCACAAAGGCCTGTTTGATACCTGTAGCTCGAGCCAGAGCCTTTAAATACTTGGCTTCAGCACTATCGAGTTGCAAACTGTCACCCATAAGTTCACAGACTCAGATCATCCAGGTCAGGATAGGCTCATCTGCCTGTTGAGTAACATCTTTTCGCAAGCCACGAAGGGTGTTGTGTGTGAGCAATTCAGTAACGATCTCTGGTTCTGAATCCGCAGTATGCGAAGGACCTGCTTCCACTGGGGAACATCATGGGATTGGGGACATCATCGTCAGCTGAAAAACCCGATTTGTCTTATATTTCCTTTTCTGAATAGGGGCAACTTTCATTGGCTCAGACTGTTCCTCTGGTTTGGTCACATCTTGAGCTACCATAACATCAGGTGTCTTACTCTCTCTTCTTTTTTGCCTTTCCTTGCTTCTTGTTGCATTCTTGACCACCCCTGTTCCTGGCTTCATACCCAAGATAGATCGTAATGGAACCTTGCAGACAAATCACCACAAGTATGATATAAAGTAAGAGATCCTTGGCATCTAGCGAGAGGTTAAGCTTTCCAAAAGCTGTTCTAGCACACCTAAAAGGTGACTGAATAAAAGGTTGAGATGAAACACTCTCCTGTGTCCCTCCCTGAGGGTAGGTAACATTATCACTATGTCCCCAAAGGTAACAGCCTGGGCTAGTGCAGGAGTACAACCTTAAAAACACATTCCAAATGAAACCCATAGACACTGAATCCATAACACTATAGATCAAAAGGAAGAACTCAATAATGATCACAGCTATCTGAGTTCTACTGGCTGATGCACTCAGATGAATTAAGCCCACCAGACCTTTCGGCATAGTTCTATACCAACAGAAAGAAAATATATAGTACAGCATGGTCCATGTGGACTCCAAACCCACAACAAACATCATGATGCAAGAACTGTTATCTTTTTTTCCTCTCAGCCCCATGTTGGGCGCCAATTAATGACTTAGTTTTGATAAAAACTAAGATATTAATCATATATTAAAGATCTTTAATAAAAAAAATAAAATTGTATAGAAAAGATAACAGTTCTTAGGTACAAATATATGTATAAGCAGAACAGAATTAACAGTAACCACAACCAAAACCTTAAAACCTTTAAATGGATTGAATTCTGTACCCCAAATCTTGCGACACAGGGCTCTTTAAGGGTGCAGGGGGGGCTGTCCCCACTGCCGTGGCCCCAGGCGCAACTTCGCCGCCACATGCTGGGAAGGGAATGAGGGGAAAAAGAGAGGCGTGTGAGTTCTGTAGAAATTTGTGGAAGATCAGATGACTGATGATTCTAGAGACTGCAAAACCCCATGAGTCGCAACTCCGCTGCTGCTGCTGTGCCACGCTGCTGCTCCTCCCAAAGCAAAAAGCAAGCAAAACCAAAGGGGAAAAAAAAAAAAAAAAAAAAAAAAAAAAAAACAAAACCGGCTCCCCGCAGAGGCGGGAAAGAAAAAAAAAAAAAAACAATGTCCAGGCACCACCTCAATCCCGGTTTCCCCAGAAACGGCCTCTCCCCACCCCCCTCCCATTCCCTTTGTTGGCAATAGGAAGAAAAATTCCTCAGAAAAATTCAAAACCACAACACACCCACACTTGCATTCTGCCAGTTGATGCCTGCATACCCAATATTCATACTTGATGGAGAGCACAGATTATGGGGATGTTTGAAGTAATGCATGGAAATTTGGCCTTTGGTATAAATACTGTCAGACACACAAATGTCACTTGCTTTATTTCACCCTTTTCCAGTTTTGTCATCTTGAAGGATTTTAGAGATAATTCAGCTTTGTCAGCTTTCCAGATATTTCCAGAGAATTTGTTTAAATGCTGAAAGCAGCATACTGTTCTCATGTCCAAAAATAGTCGATGCAGTAGCAGATTTTCAAAGTTGAAAGTGACCGAACTTATAGAGAATTGTGATGCCCAGCTGACTGTTAAATTTCTTAAGCTTTCTTCTAGGCATATCAGTTTGACAGTTTGAAAGATGACTAGCATTTGTTACTTGATGGTATTCTAGAAAGAGATGCTATGCAATCTTGAATTTATGTCCAGATCTTTGAGAAGAAATTTTAAAACCATCATATTTTTACTGTGATTTTCTTTCTGTCTTCATATCAGATAAAAGAACAGATTAATATGTTGGAGAAAGGCGTATTCCACATTGGGGTTGGAACTCCTGGGAGAGTAAAAGCACTAGTGGAGCAAGGTAGGAGGACAAGGATTGTTTTCTCCATAGGTATCTTATACTTGGTTTCGTGAGACAGAAGACTTCAATTGCATTTGAAGTGCTTAGGTTGACACGAATCTAAGGATTTGGGTGCTAACCTGTACAGTACTGTTTCTCTTGGATTACTACTACATCAGTCAAAATGAGATCAAGATTCTAGTAGTTGATTTTATGATGACTTTAAGCTGGCATAGATCAGTATTACCAGAGAGAAAGGCAGAGTAATACTTCCTCTCCCTGAGTCAGTGCCCATTTATTCCCCTTTCATGCTTCTTGCGCTAGCCCAAGAGTCTGTTTGGCAGCTCAGTGAACCGATCCCAATTAGTACTGATCCAAATTAAAACCAGCATGCACACAAACTCAGGTAATGAGCAGACAGAGATGGGGGATTTCCACTTTTGGCAAGAATACTGATATATGGTGACTTGAACGTGATTGCAAAACCATGCTGTAAGATTAAAAGATACAAAAAATTGTGGGCGTCTGGAGAAGACCAGGGATAAACAGGGGAACAGCTGCAGGACTAATTCATAAAGTAGCTTTTTCTTCTTTCACCACCATTTATTTGAAGGAAAAAGCAATTCTTCAGCAGCACCACTCACCTGGCTCACATTCACATAGCACGCAGTCCTGTAAATTGCCAAACACTGTCACTTACCATTAATAGGAGTTTTCAGGCTAAGGTCCTTGTAACTTACCACCTTTTCATCAGCTATGGAAATTCAGCTTCTGTGGTTTCATCAAGAGGAAGCTTGAGGAATTATTTTCTGACAGGATGTTAGCTCTTGACAAGCCTGGCAACAGTAGTTGTTCTGCTTTTGTGTTTATCATCCAAAAAAGCATGGGATTATGAGGTTAAGGGAGTTTGCAGTGTCAGTGCATTAGTTTTCCAACCAGCAAATGTCGTACTTAAGTGGTCACAGATTAGTTTCCTTGGAAACAGACAGCAAAAGATGTCAAAGCAAAAATCATTTTGATAAGCACGTCATATTATCTCAGTAGTAAAATTTATGTTGCCTTTTTAGATGGCCTGTGCTTGAACTCCACAAAATATATGATTCTAGATTGGAACTGGAGAGATCAGAAACTACGGAGAATGATGGATATCCCTGAGGTATTGTATAAGCACCTGTATATATTATATTCTTTATATTCATTACCTTTGATTTTAGTGCTCAGACCTTGGTCACTAAGGTTTTCTTTCTGCAAGCCTGACTTTAGTGGTCTAGAAACACAAAGAAGTCAATATTTGACTGGTAGGCCTCAAAATTGCCTCCTGAGGAAGATTTTTTCCTTTTTTTTGCAAGTCACAGCTGTGACTTCTACGTCTGTGCTGTGAATTTCTCCTGTTCGTGCTAGATGTTTGTTCTGTCTGTTCCCCGGAAAAACTAAATGAAACTTTGGAGAAGCATTTATTTGTCTCCATCTAAGAGTAAAGTTGCTTCTTGTGAGTACATCTACAGACAGTTCACTTTTTGGTTTGGTTTTGGGTTTTTTTCACAAGAGGTAGGGTACAAACTTTGTAGAGCCATTCATCGTTTGTAGATTCCTTTTAATGTAATTCCCTATTCTTTTCAATTCCGTAATCCAGCTTTCACATTTATTGCTATGGCAAGGCATAGTTATCAAATGCTGTGGGGCATCAGCTGGTATTTAGCCAGCAGATAGCAAAAAAGGCAGATTCCTCTACCAGACATTTTTAGAAAGGTCCCAGTGTCCTGCACAGTGTTTCCATTCTTTACCCATTTAGAACAGGCCAATATACAGAATCTGCAGAGGAAAACGGTCTTTTATTTGCCTATAGACACTAACGCTGCTTCAAAAGTTAAACAAGTTATTGTTCATTTAATCCTTCTCTGCACTTCCCTGTGTATTTGAATGTGCTGTGTTTTACAGTCCCACATACACAAAGATACATGTTCCCAATAATCTTGCATAAAGCACCATGCAAAAAATACATTGCAGATATGAAGTAGCAAAGAAACCAACTCTACTTTTTGAGGCAAGGAGTCTTCCTCTTGTGGTAAATACTTCCGGCTTTTTTGTATGGTACTTCCACTTATCTGTAAGGTTTTTTTAAAGAATGGAGAACATGAATTCACAGCTATATTAGCACAAGATAGTATTACAAAAGGTACTAGTTGCAGTGGGGTGGATTTTTTTAAGTCAGGTGAAGTAAATATGCATACACTAGACTACAGGTGATTCACTTGACAAAACTGAAAATTGTGTTGCTAAGATTTGATTTTGTGTTATTGCAAACCTGAACTACCCTCTTAAACTCACTGTAGGTCACATCACATCATTTCTGTATGCCTGTCAAGGAATACAGGCCCAAAGTTGTGACTCTAACTGTATTTTATTAAGGGTAAGTCTTAAGGCTATCTTAACATCAAAATTTAAGGCTTAGTTCAAGTTAAAACCAAGGAAGCATGTTACACCTTCGTATATAATGTTAGCATAAGGAATAATAAATACGCAATCACAGACAAGTCTTCAAACATCCATGTGACTCAGGTAACACAACATACAGAAAGGTTTTTGATATCCTGAGCTATGTAAGTGGAGCGTCTTGCAGCTATTTGTCCTACTATAGACATTGGGCAGATCCCTGAGTGACACGTCAGTCATAAAAGATACCCAAATAATGTTTTTTAGTTTTATTTAAGGTACTCCTTTGCTACCTTTCATTGTAATTATACCAGAAAGCAAGAACAGCCGGAAGCACATGCGCTTTTGTCCATTCATAGAAAATTTGTAGCTTCATTTTATAATAAAGGTGCACACTGCTTGATATTTTCATACCCATGTGCATAGTGGTATATTTTGATAAATATATGAATTTGAAAACACATGAATCCTCCCATATGATAGTCCTGTATCCCATCACATCCACATACTAGATGGTGCCCAGATCCAGTGCTCTCTCAAGATGCTTAAACATCTCATTAGTCTATGCTCTTCAATTTTTTTCTCTGCTTCTGTGTCTCACTCCATTCATCTCAAACAATGGAGAGAAGGAAAGCTCACAAAGAAACTAGCAGTGTGGTAAATGAGTTTATCAGACTGTGTCTCAGCATGCTTGATTTATGCTGGTGTAAAGGTTTTGATTGTATACTTTCTGATCTGACCAAAGGACAAACTTCATGCTTTGAAATCTTTATATACAGAGGTTGATGGCAATACAGAGCTGTCTCAGCTCCTTAGATTACTTGTTTGTAAGATTCAAATGGAGGTTCTTCAACAATAACAATATTGTATTGTCTACAAAGAATACAAAGAGTGAGCCTTGAGTAACTTTGAAAATTTGTTCATGTGCGAAGTGGAGAGACAGAAGGATATAATCCTTAGAGTTACAACAAATAAGTTATTTTTAAGTGGGAAGAGGAAGCTATAAGGAGACTCTGGGCTAACCATGGTGATAGAAAATCTTGTGTTTGTGCTGAAGAATGCGGTCAATATTTACTCTCAAGTACGTTTGTCTTTTATATTTAGATAAGCAATAAGCTGCAACCATATCTGTGTTATGAATCAAAGTACTTTGCATACAGCATATGTAGACTTGACCTTTATGCTCACTTTCATCCATGTGTCTCAAACATAGACGGTGTTACGGCTGTTGCAGCACAGTGCTGCCTTTGCACTGCTTGATACCTGTTGATACTCTGTAAAGTCTCACAGGGATTTTGCAGCCCAGGGTAGCTCTCTTGCTGTGGCGTGTTTTATCAGCTCGGTCCTGATGACAACTTAGCTCTAGCCTTGTTAGATGGGGCTGCACGAGCCATAGCTGTACTTTAGGATTGCAGAGCAAGGGTTAGGTATTTTACAAGGTGGAAACATTGTAGAGCTCAGGATCTTGTATGGGAACCTGTTCTTTAGTTTCTAGTCCTATAGTGAGGTGCTTGAGTAACTTTTGATGCCTTCTTTGATTTTTGTTTTCTTCAGATAAAGAAAGAAACAACTGACCTACTGGAGATGTGTATTATAAAGCTGTGCAGAGAAGGGTCTGTGAAGCTGGGACTCTTTTAATGTTTTACCAACAAGGAAGTTTCTAGAGGTCTGTTAACATGGAAAGAATGCATATTGCAATTTTATTCTGAGTTTCCTTTTAATAATAAAACAAATTTTGTTTGGAGTTTTAGTATGTCTTTTATTGCAGGAGCAACGTGATATTGAAGTACTTTGCATTAACTTGCTAAATTTACTACTATATCACTTTTAAGACTTCGAAGATGAGTAAACTTGGGTTTGAAAGTCTTTGTACAATTCAATTCTCTGTTATATCCCTTTGCTGTCTCAAAGGAGACCTTTACGTCTCTCATTAGAGTACTAATCTCGTTCTTAACTTAGAGGACCCTTGAAAGTGCTGTATGAGTTTCAGTGATTTGTCGAAGTTATTTTTCACCCATCTGTTCTAGAGATGGCCAAATGTTATTTTTTGCTATTACATACACACAAGTCTAAGGGGCCAGATGGGATCCACCCAAGGGTATTAAGGGAGCTGGCAGAGGTCCTCTCCAAACCCCTTTCCCTCATCTACCAGCAGTCCTGGCTGACTGGAGAAGTGCTGCTTGACTGGAGGCTGGCAAATGTTACACCTATTTACAAACAGGGTCAGAAGGAGGATCCAGGGAACTACAGGCCTGTCAGTCTGACCTGGGAACCGGGGAAGGTCATGGAGCAGATCATCTTGAGTGCTACCATACAGCATGTGTGGGACAACCAGGTGATAAGGCCCAGCCAACATGGGTTCACCAAAGGCAGGTCCTGCCTGAACAACTTGATCTCCTTCTATGACAAGGTTACCTATTTAATAGCTGTGGTGTATGTGGACTTCAGTAAAGTCTTTGACACCGTTTCTCACAGTATCCTGCTTGAGAAATTGGCTGCTATTAGCATTGACAGGCACACCCTTTGCTGGGTTAAAAATTGGCTGGCTGGCTGGGCCCAAAAGGTTGTGGTAAATGGAATTAAATCCAGTTGGAAACTGGTCATGAGTAGTGTTCCCTAGGGTTCAGTGCTGGGTCCAGTCCTGTTCAATATCTTTATCAATGATCTGGACGAAGGCAACTGCACCCTTAGCAAATTTGCAGACCACACCAAACTGTGTGCGAGTTCATGAGGGATGCCTTGTGCCGATAAGGAGGCAGTTTTTGCAAGCCCATCAGGGTTGCGTTGCCCCGATAAGGAGGAGGCTTAAGGTGCCCTTGGCAAGAATCTCCAGGACCCCCATGGCAAGATACCAACTGAGCCTGTGCAGATGACAGAGGCTACTCACAGTCAAAATGAAGGCCCCAGTCTCCCTCCTCATGACCCTCTCATGACCACCACAAAAGGACAATGCACGCGCACAAGGTGGGAGGAAACTTATGTTAACGATTCCCTGGAACGGATCAGCCTAACTCAGCCTACTCCTGGAAATGTGATGAATATGTGCATGTAATGAACATATGCATGTAACGAGTATGTACCAACTGTATATTAACCCATGCCTGCTGAGGCGGGGAGCGCCTCTGGCTATCCTTAGCTACGCACCCAGCACTGCTACCTTGCTTTGCAAATAATTACCTCACAACAAACAATAAAAGGATTACAAATATTTTTTTTCTTCAATGATTTCACTCGGTCAATTTTTTGACATTTTCCAACAACATTTGTGAAAAGGGCAAATGCAATCCATCCTGCATAACAGCTTTCCTGAGTTCCTTTACTAACTGCCAATCAAAGGCCTGATATTGTGGTGGTTGATTTGGTCGTAAAACAACTGGAAATGCTAAATCCACCTTTTCTCCTTCCTTAATTGCATCTAATTTTTATCTTTGTCCATCTGTTTCTAATATTGTCTCCTTCATTATCTCCTAAGGTTTTAGCCTTTTGTCTTTTTTTTCATTGCCACTGCTGTCGCTATCACATTCAGTTTTGCATTGAGTACGTTTAACTCTGTTTTTCTTTGATTGCTTAAAACTTCTGTACGATATCATAGTAGCACATTCAGATTCCTGCTCAGACAAGGACTGATCTTTTTCCTCATCACTAACATCTGTCTGAGTAGCCTCTGAAATAAGACCTTCTTCTGTAGATGCTGGTACCTTTTCATAAACTACCCCAGTAAATACTGTTGGGGGGGTGGGGGGGGGGGTATAACCGTTCAAGAGACTACTCTGTGTGGCTTGGGCTACTTGTTTTTCAGCCCGTAAATCTTTCAAAAAGTCTCATAAATCAATCGCCACATTGTTAGAGTTCGCATAGCATTTACATCTCCTTTTGAAGCCTTTTCAAAAAGCAAATCTCCTGCTTCTCTCCAAGTTGAGATATCAAAAACAAGTGGAGATTCCATTACCTGTAAGCCAGGCTAATAATAACTCTAGAGTTTGTTTTTCATATTTAATTCCTCTTTTCTTTAAAATATGCTTTATCATCTTGACTTCTTCTTTCTCTGATACTGACACCCTAACTCCCATTCGGTTCTTGGCTGCTCATCTGAATCCTTTGTAGCAAGTGATTGAAGCCCTGGGGTCTTTTGTAGGCTAGGACAATTGGTTAGCTGAGACACACACCCCACCCCCGAACGCAACCTGTCTTGTAGGTGTGCTTTATTGATCCCTGGATCCGTCCATCCTGGTTCTTCTTCGGATCACGTCGGACTTCTTCGGATCACATCAGGGTCACGATTTGAGGAGGTCGACACACAGAATCCAATTCAGAATCGAAGATGCTTTATTGTCAGAAGGCTGCATTTTTATATTCTTCAGAGTTTATCATGCACTTGATATTTTAACATGATTGGATACATACGGCTTGTCCACGCGCCTGAGTTACACTTGTGATTGGTTACTTATATATGATCACGCACTACTACAAGAAGCAAGTTTAACATTCTTTTGCTAGATAACTTGCTCTTTATCTTACACTTTTTTTGCAAACAGTTCTATTTCTTCACCACTTAATCCCTCATATCTCACTGTTCAAGGACCTTCAAGAATACCATGCTCCTCGTTAATATAAAATGTCTCCAC
Source organism: Neomorphus geoffroyi (assembly GCA_033558235.1). Lineage (NCBI taxonomy): Eukaryota > Metazoa > Chordata > Aves > Cuculiformes > Neomorphidae > Neomorphus > Neomorphus geoffroyi. The sequence continues at coordinate 85,666,722 of JAUMJM010000005.1, forward strand.
AAAGCTGGGGTATTTTAGCTTAGAGAACAGGAGGCTGAGGGGAGACCTCATTACTGTTTACAACTACGTGAAAGGAGGTTGTGATGAGGTGGTTGCTGGTCTCTTCTCACAAGTGACAAGTGATAGGACAAGAGCAAATGGGCGCAAGTTACACCAGAGGAGGTTTAGACTAGACATTAGGAAGAATTTCTTCACTGAAAGTGTGATTAGGGATTGAAACAGGCTGCCGAGGGAGGTGGTGGAGTCACCATCCCTGGATGTGTCTAAAAGACAGGTAGATGAGTTTCTTAGGGACATGGTTTAGTAGGGAGACTGGCACGATTGGATGCAATGATCTCAGAGATCTCTTCCAACCTTATGATTCTATGAAGGTAGTAGGTTAAGAAAACTGATTCGGTCTTCCAAAGCAATGTTTTGTGTCCAGTGCTGTGTCAGCACCTGCGGTGCTCCCCAGTGGCATCCAGTGCAATTGGAGCAGAGCTTCTTCCATTGTATGCCATGCCTGCTAGCTGGGCAGCTATGGAAGTGGAGGGAGAAGGAATAATGCATTTGAGAGTACACAGAAATTCCGTATAGCTCACAGCATCCCTGCAAATGAATAAGACATAAATCCTAGTGAATTGTGGGGCAAGAAAAAGCATACATTTAAGTTTTTCCAGGAGGCATGAGCTGGGCACCCTAACCAAAGTACACAGCTGGTTGATTAGTACAAGCTGATGAGGATGAAGACACAAATGTAGAAAATGAGGAAGAGAGTGATCTAGTTAATGAGTAATTCTTGACTGTAATGCAGGTTTGAGCAAACAATACAGTTTCCCAACAGTAAGGACAGTATCTCAGCTTAAACTCTCTCCAGCACAAGTGTATTATTCCTTCCTCTCACCAAGAAGAAAATGAAAACGAGGGTTCTTCCACAAAAAGGAGAGGCACATTCTTCCAGAAGTCCAGATAACACTGCATTCAAACAACAGAAGCTACCAGCCTGGAAGCTGCAGTTACCATTGCGAGTGTGCGCTCCACCTTCTTTCTCATAGGCATGTTCTGCCTTGCTGTGGGAGTCCGCCTTATACTGAGCGCAAACAGCATCAGAGGAATCCAGGTTTGTTTGGGGATAGTGTTACTAAATATTGACTATGAAGAAGAAACTGGGCTACATTGGAGGGAAAAGATTTTGAATTTTTGCTTCTGGCTCAAGATGATAGCAATGTTTTTATGCCTCAGGCATGTGTCCAGTAGTCTGTGTTCCTGTGAAAATTCTCAGAGTTAGCTGGTCCCTGATAAAAGCCAAGCATGAAATTTGACTGGTAATTACTGCCAGTGGCTGGTAATATCTGAAATAACATTATTTCCTGGGTTTCTGAAGGGAAATAGACTAAACCTTTCGATAGTGCTTGGTGCTAGAATAATGCACATTTGCTAGGGCACAATCTTATAATGCAAGGAGCCCTATAGTTTAAATGTCTCCTGGAGGCAAGGTTGATTAGGCCTGTGATGTTGTTTATAGACTGGTTGGAGCCAGTGCTCAGCCCTACATCCAGGCTATTCAAGAAGGGTGGGGATTTGTCAAGAGTTGCTTGGTCAGCCAGACCAAAATGCAGAAGTGTTCTTCAGCTCAGCACTCCTTTGACGAGGAGCAGATGTGGAGGCTCTGCAAAAGGCCCTAAACCAGCTTTAAACTAAGTATTAAAGCTGTGAATGTTCATTGAGGCCAAGTCCTAATTCTCTGTCTCTGTTGAATTTTAACAAAGTTTTCGCAGTCTAAAGTCACTTAGAAGGGAACTGTTCTGAGAAGTATTGGAGCTAAAACACTAACCTTTTCCTGTGTGCATGTCCTTTATTACAATATCACTGCTTGTTCTCTTCCCTGACAGATTGATTATTCAGATAAATGCTCAGATTGTTCAAAACTTTGTGAAAATTCCTCTAACTGGAATAAGGAATGCCACTGTTCTGTTAATTTCATGCTAAAGGAAGATATATTGGTATGTGGATGTGAGAAACCAGGTCAGGTTCCTTAGTACCCCCTGTAATTTATATCTCTATGTAATAAAATAACATTAGTTCTGCTCTCTAGAACTCCTGGATAAATTTTCTTTGTACTTTTTAAAAACATGAAATACTTTTTTTAAAAAATATGAAATTTTATACTTTTGCCTTTCCTATTCATTTTGGTACATGTTAAAAATAATCATGATCAGGCTACCTCTGTCCTTGGTTTGGAGATGTCCAAGGAGAAGATGGAGATGGAAGAAATGGTGTTTGATTGTGGCAGTGACTTCTCTCTGTCTCTCGCTCTCTGTGAGTCAGTAGCAATCCTTTGCCATTGACCTGGAGTTAATTGTTACTGCAATGCTAAGGTCTCAAATCAGAAGGAAATCTGAAGCTCTGAATGCTTGTTATAAGTAAACCCCTGTAGTCTTTTTTTGCAAGGGTTATGCTGTTAATCCGTAAGGTTCTTGAAATAATTCCACTGTAGCAATGTAATTCTGCAGTTCCATTTGGGAAAAGTATTCTTCATTTCCTGCCCTAAATTACTGGATCATGTTGCTCAGACTGTAAATATGCTTCATGTTCTGCCAAAGAGGTCGTGTACTTAGTACTGCATAAATAATCCCTTAAAATTATAGCGCAGTTTAAATTATAAAGTCACTTTAGGGTTATTCAATATGGAAGAGAATGTTAGAATACTCTGTTATTCGGATTACAGTGATGTTTGAGATGAGACATTTATTTAGCTGAATAATGCTTTTTCTTGCTTGTATTTGCCTGCCTAGCATTCTCCTTTTAATTACAGGGCTAAACTTTCCAAAGATTTCAAATAATTTATGAGAATCAGTCTTATTTTTCAAAAAATCTGAAGGAATTAAGAGTACTTTATGAAGATTTTTGTGCACCTTCTTTTATAGAAAATCATCCATAGTTATTGCAGATTTATAGCCAGCTGTGCCATCTTGAGTAAAATAATAATCAGGCATTTCTATTTTAGGTATCATTTGGTGATTTAAAGTATGTTTAATTTTGTGACAAAATGCTAAACTTTCAGTTGAGGTGAAGACTAGATTTTAGCCATTGTCTGCTGAAGTAATTGCTTAGAGTGTAGTTACCAACTCTTAAGTATGAATTGAGTACTCTCTTCTCTCTTTTTTACCAAGTAATAGGATTTCTTTTTTGTCTACATGAATTCACCTTACTGAAGGGATTTATATTTGAATTCTAGGGTCATGTTTTTATGTACCATGGGCTGCAAAACTTCTATCAATACGTGATACCACAAGTGATGCACAATTGTTGGGTCAAAAGGTAAATGTAAGTTTTCTTCTTTATATCAGTATTTCCATCAGGTGCACCTTTGACCATATGGAGAGCTAACTAGACATAACTGTAAGTGGTTTAAGATGGCTCTAGGGAATAATAAGAAAGTACAGATTTTCAGTGTTTGGTCTCTGCTTTTAGGGCCATGTTATCTAATAAGTTAATGAGAGGAAGATTGAGGGAATAAATAAATAATGTCAGTCAGTGTTTCAATTCTGAAACCTGCACCTTGTAGGGATGCTGATTAAAAATATATTGTCAAATAAATTTACAGAAAATCTTTCCTTCTAGTGTTTACATTCAATTAACTAGGAATGTTTTAAGCTGTGCTTTTATTACAGGGTTAGGGAATTAAGTTATTCCAAGTCTTTCATTTTACCATCTGGCTTTGGAAGCAGACAAGGAAAAGGAGAAGTTTTTGGTGAAATCGGTGATCATGTAGCATTCTGAAACATGCAACTTATAAGTCTAAAGAGGCTAGACAGCATCACCTACAGCAGGCCTGCAGCAGGAAACTGGAGAATGCAATCATTGTATTCAGGTTTTGTTACGTACAAATCTAAAACTTGTTTTCTTTGGCTTAAAAGTAGCATTTCTTAATATACACAGAGTCCACACACTGTCCTCTCAGTTTATATGATGATTGTGCCATAATTATCTATTGATTTATAAAATGTTTTTTGTAACTCTCAATACATGTTCCCCATACATCTGCTACTCCAGGTGTCCTGTCATCTTGTTTGTTTGCATCCAGGTGCAACTGCTTTTGGTTTTTGTGCCAGATACACAGCTTGAGTTATTTGAAAATGTTTTAGGTTTTAAACCTGAAGATTTATATTTTTTTCATGAACTGGGATAGGAGAGATGCAATAAATTTGAGATGGGCTTTTGTTTTTCTTGCTCTGTCTTCATTCATCAAGATTTCCTTGCACAGAACTGCAGTAATGTGGCTGTGTGTACTGTGCTCCACTACTGAAGCAGTCCAAGAGAAAATTAAAAAGAAGGAAAAATAAGATGGTTTAGGGTTTCATTAGAACTTTTTAAATTGTAGCTATGTTACAACAGCAGATCCCCAAATGAGTTTTTGTAGTCTGGGGGTTGCAAGTCTGGAGCAGAATTTGGTGAAGATTACTAACCGTGTTTACTTACCGTGATATGGAAGGTGTTTCTCCATTCATTTTGGTCACATCTCAAATGTGACCAAAAGGTACTGGAGACTGAATTATTTAGAGGCTTTTCAAAAGAAGGAATGACAGGAGAACATTAACACCAACAAATCAAAACTAAACCCACATGTTCTGTGCTTGATTGTTCTGTAACATTGAATGCAGATTCAGAAGAGCTACTATGCACCCTTCACTGCCTACCAAAATGGCACACCCATGTCTCCCTGCGGTGCTATTGCCAACAGCAAGTTAGTAAGTAGGTACCTTCCACATCTGCCTTACTGATTTCCACTTGAAACCATTACCTCAATCCGAGTCCTGCGTATGGCAAGTTTTCTGTCTTTCTTCCTCAAAAGATTTTGTTTGTCAGTGTTGTTTTGTTGTCTCTGCTTCCTACTGTTCAGTAACTTGACCCTCATTTTGCAAATGAAGAAGACTTTTCATTTGCTAAGATCCTCTTCAGTGTGAATGTTCAACAGGACTGAGGAACTGAGTCCCTCGTGAAATAAGGAATGATGACGCAACAGATTTAGTGTACTTCCTTGCTAAAAAATACGTTCTCATGCGGTGGTGGGAGAGCCCGAATTCTGCCTTTCCATAGTGGTGGGCATAATCTGCCTGTGAGTACATTTAGACTGAAACCTAGAGGATTGCTAGCTGTGAACACTGGCAGATTTCAGAATGGATGTCTTTGGGAGAAAAGGAAATAAAAACACTTGTACAAACTTTTCTCCCCTACCCAATCATTATTGTCTGCCCCGCTGCCCCCTTTTTTTATGTGCCTGTTCCACACAGCAGTTTTTGGCACTGCAGAAGCTGTTTTCAAGCAGCTGAGCCACCCATACCAGAGGACTTGTGAAGGCCAGCTGCATTCAGTAACTTCTAGATTGATTTGATTTTCTTCTGCCTGTGCACCCACCTGCTCCCCTTGACGTCTGATTTACCAAACTGGGCTCAGACATAGGCCAGGAGAGCTACTTGCATGCGGACTACTCTGTTCTGGAGCCCTGGCTGCTGAACAGAATGTTCCTGCAGAGAACTAAGGATAGTAAGATTTTTAAAATGCTGAAGGTAAATGCCCAGTGTCTGCCTTTGCCTCAGTCCTTAGTGCACAGTGTGTTATAGTTTCAGCTTGGTTTGGTTTGGTTTTTTTTTTTTTCCCCCCTCCTCTTTCAGAGAATTTTTTCTTCCTTTGCTGGCAGTGGGGGGGGCAGGGGCCATTTCTGGGAAGACCGGGGCAGAGGTTGTGTCCCATTTGCCCGGACATTTCCTTTCACTGGCTACTTCCCAGTCTCCGTCTCTTTCGCCATCTTGCTACCTAGAGAACAGTCGCGCTTCTCTACCTCTGCTTGCGTTGCTGTATTCTCTATCTCTCTGTCTTTATTTCCTTTCCCTCTCTGTGTGTGTGAGTGCGAGTGTGACCGATAACCATCTGGATTGGCGCTGAGGAGGAGGCTGCCCGGAGCGGAGCTACGGCCTGGGAGAAGCTGTGCGCCCCGCGCCAGGGCTGCCCGGAGCAGAGCTACAGCTAAAAGTGACGGCACCATCAGAGCTCGGGTACGGGACTCGATCCATATTAACAACTTAATCGCACTTGTTGTTGACTTTGTTCTGTTCTGTGCACACATACACTTAGAGCAATTGTTCTGCACAATCTCACAATCTCTGATTAAAATCACTGAGCATACTTTGGTTGGTTTGGTTGGGTTTTTTTCATCCAAACTAAGACATTGTTTTTGGTGGCCCGTATGGGGAAGAAGATAACAGTTCTTTCCATCATGATGTGTGTTGTGAGTTTGGGGTCAATACAGACCATTCTGTATTATATTTTTGCTTTCTGTTGGTATAGAACTATGCCAAAGGGGCTTGCAGGTTTAATTCATCTCAGTGCCTCAGCCAGTAAGACTCAGACGTCTGTAATTATTATTGAATGCTTGTTTTGGGTTTATAGTGTCATGGATTCAGTGCCTGTTGGTATTATCTGGAATATGTTTTCAAGGTTGTACTTCTGTACCAGCCTAAGTTGTTATGTCTGGGGGGGTTAATGATAATGATACTTATCCTCAGGGAAGGACCCAGGAGAGTGTCTCATCTCAAATTTTCATTCAGTCATCTCTTAGGTTCACTACAACAGCCTTTCAGAAACTTTACCTCTTGCTAGACATCAAGGATATCCTGCTCTATATCCTACTTTTAGTTATTTGTTTGCAAGTTGGTTTCATTAGTGTCTATCTTATGCATGAAGCTAGGGACAAGGTTGGTAGGGAATGCCCCCAGAAGCATCCGCAGGAAATTAGTAAAGGAGAGAGCAAAATGTCTGATACCATCATATCTCCAGACGTAGCTAAACCTAAAGAACAATCAGAGCTGAAAGTTGCCCCTATTCAGAAAAGGAAATATAAGGCCAAGTCGGCTCATCCGGTGGATGAGGATGGGGAAGCGGGTCCTTCACAGACTGCAGACCCAGAACCAGAGATTGTCACTGAGTCCCTCACATATGACAACCTTCTTTGGAAGCACCGAAGAACACAGGATCTTTTCTTCCTTTTTGGGTCATCTGTTCTTGTTCATTGGCTGTAGATTCTGGCTGAAAGCATTAAGAAGAAGAAGAAGCATTAAGTAGAAGAAGAAGAAAAAAGCGGGAAGGCAATGCAGATGAATCCCGTGACGAGGCTATGGGGGGGGGGGACGAAGGGCGATGGTGGACAAGTCTGCTCAGAGCCATGTTGATGCGGGGGAGCAGGGCGGTGCGGACCACCAGTTTACCCTGCGGCGAGGTGATGTGAGGGGGCAATGCTGGCGGGAGAGAAATAAAAAATAAAACAGTCTAGCGTAACGCCTCTTCTTTCAAGTCGCAGGCGAACAGAGCAGCTGTTCGTGGTTTCAGTTGCAGCTGGGTCTTTTTCATTCTCCATAGACCTCGGCGGCAAGCACTCGATCGGTGCAGAGATAGAGCCTTCTGCCAACTGCTTGTGCCTAAAGGCTTCTGGCAGTGACTCCTCAGCGACAACCTGCGGTCTGCGTCTTCCCTCTCTGCATTACAGTCCTTTCTGTAATAAAGTACCAGAGCAGTAATCATCCACATGCGAGTTAAACACCGAAAAAAGTTAAGCCGTTATGCTAGACTGTTCTATTCTGTAAATCTTGCAGCAACAACTCTTTGGGAGCACAGAAGAAGAGCGAATAGTCATTTGGACAAGTGGCATCGTCTGCTGTTTTCCTTCATTGCCTGCAGATTCAGTCTGAAACCATTCTATCAGTGATGAGACAGAGTTTTGCAGACTTGTAGTGCAGTGCTTGAACTGCAGAGCATTTAAAGGAGCACTTTCCCTATTACGCTGTGACCCAGAGACACCCAACCCTATAGAGCCCATAATGCGCCCCTTTAGTTCCCCCATGGAGAATCTTACAGAGCCCCTACTGCACCTCTTAATTCCCCCCATGGAGACTCTTATAGAGCCCCTGCTGCGCCCTTAAATCCCTCCATGGAGACTCTTATAGAGCCTCTACTGCGCCCTCTATTCCGCTTTAGGCAGTCTCCCATAGAGCCCCTCCTGCGTGCCTTAATTCCCCCATGGAGACTCTTATAGAGCCCATACTGCTCCCTTTTTTTTTCCCCTATGGAGTCTCCTATAGAGCCCTGTCACGGTCTGCTCAGGGACTCGTTATGATTCGTTTACCTTGATCTCGAAGCGCAAAATTAAGGCAGCCAAAATGTCAAGGGGTTATAATTCAATCAAAGAGAAACTTTATTATTTTTGCCCGTAAAGAGGCACGCGATAGACAAAGTGGAGAAAAGGGGAGGAAAAGAAGAAAAGAGGATTATAGCTACCACCACGGGTGCAAAGGTGTCCCTATGGTCCCAGGCTCCGAACAGCGTCCTGCCGGTCCTCAGTCGAGACTCGTCGTCACAACGGCCGATCCGTAATCCAGAGGTGGGGAGATCTAAGCTGGGGTTTGGTTAGGAACCATCTTTTATGCTTAGCAACAGCATCTCACACCTCCTCTCTCCCATGGATTGAGGCCAATCTCCGCCTTCATTTCGCAATCCAGGCTGAACTGCGCAGGCCCCAAAAGTTCTCGCTTCGCTTGCCAAAACTCGTCTGCGCCTGCACCACTTAGTGTTCGGGGGGGGGGTCTTCTGCTTCCTCATCTCATCTTCCTCTCGTGACCGCTAGGTGACCAGAAGACCCTCTGTGCATGCTTTTCCCTTGTTTGCGTTGGGTCAAAGAGGAGGTGGGGTTACTTCGGCTGAGGTAGCAGGTGAAATCCATCTTCTGGACAGCATCTATTCAATTTTTTCTTAGATGTTACTTCCAGTCCTTGGTCACAGCGACTGCTCGTTCCAGGGAGTGCCTCCATCTCAGGTCATTGCTCCTTGGTGTTCCTCCGAGTTCCTGATGGCGATGTTGAGACAAGTACTGTTCGTCACACCGAGACAAATACTGTTCTTCGGACCGACTCTTGCACCACCCCGTGGCTCAATATTGTTATCACGACTTTGTGGCGGCAGTACAATCCTCAGAGACAGAGGTTAAAGAGAGGAAAATAGGGAAATGGAGGTAGTCTATCACGCAACCTGCCTTGTGTTCATGATTTTTAGAGGGATGTCTACATTGGAGGGAACATTGAACAAGTCGTGTGCATTGAGTACAGCTGTTAAACACGTCAATCGCTTCAAAACATACAATACCATAGATAAAACAAAACAGATCACGACCAATATCAAGAGAACAACGATGGGGTGACACAACTTGTTCAGGATGCCTGTAGCAGCAGGTGACCACCCAAAAAATGTGTCCCACCATTTATGCTCTGCATCCTTTTCTACTCTTTTCAACACACGGTGAACCTCCTCTACATCGTGGTGAACTGTTATCACAATATCACAGTATCTTAAGGTTGGAAAAGACCTTTGAGATCATCGAGTCCAACCTATGACCCAACACCTACTCCTACTTGTCAACTACACCATGTCATTAACTGCCTCATCCAAATTTTCTTGAACATCTCCAGGGCTGGCTCCTCAACCATCTCCCTAGGCAGTGCTTTCCAATGAACAATTACCCTCGCAGTGAAGAATTTCTTCCTGATGTCAATCCTAAACCTCCCCTGATGAAGCTTGAGACCGTGTCGTCTCGTTCTGCCTGAGAGAAGAGACCAACTCCTGCCTCACTACAACCTCCCTTTAGATAGTTGTAGAGAGCAATAAGGTCTCCCTCGAGCCTCCCCTTCTCCAGGCTAAACAACCCCAGCTCCCTCAGTCGCTCCTCATACGGCTTGTGCTCCAGCATCTTCACCATCCTTGTTGCCCTCCTCTGGAAGCACTCCAGCATCTCAACATCCTTCTTAAACTGAGGGGCCCAGAACTGGACACAGTACTCAAGGTACGGCCTGACCAGTGCCGAGTATAAGGGGATGGTGACCTCTCTAGTCCTGCTGGCCACACTATTCCTGATGCAGGCCATCTCTCCAGCCTGTCAAGGTCCCTCTGTAGGGCCCTCCTAACTTCTAGGAAATCGACACTTCCTCCCAGCTTGGTGTCATCTGTGAACTTGCTGATGATAGACTCAATCCCCTCATCCAGATCATCAATAAAGATATTAAACAGGACCGGGCCCAGCACCGATCCCTGGGGGACGCCACTAGTGACCGGCCGCCAGCTGGATGAGACACCATTCATTACCACCCTTTGGGCTCGGCCATCCAACCAATTCCTAACCCAGCACAGTACATTCCCATCCATGCCACGGGCTGACAGCTTCTCCAGTAGTCTGCTATAGGAGACAGTGTCAAAGGCCTTGCTGAAGTCCAGGTACACTACATCCACAGCCTTCCTCTCATCCACCAGGTGAGTCACAGGATCGTAAAAAGAAATCAGGTTGCTCAGGCGGGACCTGCCTCTCCTACAACCATGCTGGTTGGGCCTGAGCTCTCCCTCATTCTGCAGGTGCCGCATGATCACACCCGGGATTATCTCTTCCATAATTTTGCCTGGAACCGAGGTCAGGCTGACAGGTCTGTAGTTACCTGGATAGTCCCTAGGGCCCTTCTTGTGGATGGGCGTCACGTTGGCCAACTTCCAGTCTTCTGGGACCTCTCCAGTGAGCCAGGACTGCTGATAGATGATGGAAAGCGGCTTAGCAAGCTCGTCCGCCAGCTCTCATCACCCTAGGATGGATCCCATCAGGCCCCATAGACTTATGAGGATCCAAGTGGCTCAACAGGTCTCTAACTTCTTCCTCCTCTATGACGGGGGGCTGTATTGCACCCCGCCCCTATCCACTGCTTCAGTAGACCAGTTGTCCAGAGAACAATCTGCCTTACTGTTGAAAACCGAGGTGAAGAAGGCATTAAGCACCTCAGCCTTTTCCTCATCTTTAGTTACTATATTTCCCTCAGTGATCGATAAGGATTGAAGGTTGTCGCTGCCCTTTTTTCTGCCGTTAATATATTTGAAAAAGCTCTTCCTGTTGGCCTTAACATAAGTGGCCAATTTAAGCTCCAGCTGGGCTTTTGCCTCCCTAATTTTCTTCCTACACGACTTGACAATATTTTTGAACACAACCTGACTCACCTGCCCTTCTTTCCAAAGGCGATACACCCTCTTTTTTTCACTGAGCTCCTTCAAAAGCTCCCTACTCATCCAGGCCGGCCGTCTGCCCCTGCGGCTCATCTTAGAGCACATCGGGACAGCCTGCTCCGGCGCCTTGAAGACTTCATTCTTAAAGTACATCCAGCCTTCCTGGACCCCCTTGGTTTTAAGAACTAACTCCCAGGGTACTCTCCTTACTAGTTCCTTATATAACTTGAAATCAGCACACCGAAAGTCCAACATGGTCGTCCTGGTTTTGCTCTTCCTTTTTCCATTGTTAATGGACAACTCCATTATCTCGTGGTCACTGCAACCCAGACAGCCTCCAACCACAACATCACCCAGCAGCCCTTCTCTATTGGTAAACAGCAAGTCAAGGAGACCCTCACCCCTGGTAGGCTCACTCACCAGCTGTGACAAGAAGCAGTCCTCAATACACTCCAAGAACCTTCTGGACTGTCTCCTCTCAGCTGTGTTACATTCCCAGCAGATATCTGGGAGATTAAAGTCTCCTAGAAGAACAAGGGCAGATGATCTCGAGGCAACTTCCAGCTGCTTAAACAACAAAAGATCCCCCTCTTCCTCCTGGTCGGTCGGTCTGTAACATATTCCAACCAGGACATCAGTCTTTTTTGCCCCTCTTACTCTTACCCATAGACACTCAATGTGGTCCTCTCCAATCTCGACTTCTACGGCGTCGTTTCCTTAGTGTACAGGGTCAACCCTTCTATCGGGCCTGTCTCTCCTGAAGAGTTTGTAGCCTTCCATGGGAGCACTCCAGTTATGGGAGTCATTCCACCACGTTTCCGTGATAGCGACTATACCATAGTACTCCTGCTGGGCCAGGACCTCCAGCTCCTCTTGTTTGTTAGCCATACTGCGTGCATTGGTGTACATGCACTTCAGCTGGGCTACTGGCTTCACCCTTGATAATGACTCACGTTCTGCACTCACTTAACTGGTGAGTCAGGTTACATCCCCCTCCCGCATCGGGCCTAGTTTAAAGCCCTCTCAATGAGCCCTGCCAGTTCCCGGGCTAGTATCCTTCTACCCTTTTTTACTTAGGTGAGAACCATCTTAGTCAAGCAGGCCAGGTTCAGTAAAGGTTTCCCCATGGTCGTAGAAACCAAAGTTCCTGTGCCGGCACCAGCCCTTAAGCCATTTGTTGAGCGCATGTATTCTGTCATTCTTTGCACTATACCTTTCAGACCCTGGAGGGACTGAGCAGAACACCACCTGTGCTCCTGCCCCGTCCATTAGTTGGCCCAGCTCCCTGAACTCCTTTTTAATTGCTCTGGTGCCCTTCTTATCGTGTGCATCACTGCTAGCCTGAACAACCAGCAGGGGATAATAATCTCTGGGTTGAATTAGATCCGGGAGTCTCTTAGCGATATCTCGGACCTGGGCTTGGGAAAGGCAGCTGACTGCTCTGTGGGATGGGTCCGGCCTACATATAGGACCCTCTGTTCCTTTCAGGAGGGAGTCACCTATTACAACTACCCTCCTTTTCTTTTTCGTGATTGAAGTTCTGATCCACCTGACAGACGGAGCAGTATTAAGAGTTTCTCCAGTCTTCATCGCTGTCTTCTTCCTGGACCTCAAATTCAAGGACCCCAAACATGTTTTGTAGGGGCAACTGGAAGGGTGGCATCTTGAAGGGAGTCGGAGGAGGGGAGAGAAATCTTTTGCCCCGAGAGCAGATCTGCTCCCATTCCTCCTCAACAACAAGGTCCCTCTTGTCACCCTGGGTGTGAGGAATATACTGTTCCTCTGTCTCCTGGGGTATATTACTAGGGTAGGAGAGGGTGTGGCTCTACCAGTCTATCTCCCTTTCTCTATCTCGTATGCTTCTTAGCCTCTCAACCTGATCCTTCAGCTCAGCAACCATCTGTAGCAAAACGCTGACCTGTTCACACCTCAAGCAGGTGTTTTTTGGTTTGCCTTCAGGTAACACAAGAGTCTCCGTTGGAGGGAATTAAGGGAAGCAGTAGGGGCTCTACAGAGGCTACTTATGGGAGAGTGAAGGGAGCAGTAGGGGCTCTATAACACTCTCCATGGGAGCGACTTAAGGGTGCAGTAGGTGCTCTATAAGAGCCTCCATAGGAGAAAATGAAGGGGAACAGTTTGGGCTCTAAAAGAGTTTCAATGCGGGGACTTAAGGGGTGCAGTAGGGGCTCTATTGGAATTTCCATATGGGGAATGAAGGACGCAGTAGAGACTCTATAAGAGTCTCTATAGGGTGACTTAAGAAAGCAGTAGAGGCTCTGTAGCAGGCAGTATGGGTGGGAATGAAGGGCATTGTAAAGTCTCTATATGAGTCTCCATGGAGGGGCTTAAGGGCCCCGCGCGCTCTCTAAGTGTATCTCCTTGGGGGGATTTAATGGGCTCAGTAGGGGCTCTATAGGAGGCTCCATAGAAGAAAATAAAGGCAGTTGTGGGTTTTCTAAAAGTGTCTCCATGGGGGATTCTTATAGAGCCAAAACTGCACCCCTCATTTTCCTCTAGAGAATCCTATAGAGCATTTACTGCGCTCTTAACTCCCCCCATAGAGACATTTATAGACACAACCCCCCCCGTGCCCTTCATTCAGCCTTATGCAACCTCCTATAGAGAATTTATTTCGCCTTGTAATTATACCATGGTGACATATATAGAGCCCATACAATGCCCTCTATCCCCCCCCCCCCCCATGGAGCATTCTATTAAGATCCTATTATGCCCTATAAGTCCTCCCACGGAGAATCTTTTAGAGCCCCTAGTGCGACCTTAAGTGCCCCCCATGTTGAACATTATGTGTATAGAGTTCTACAGAACTTCTACTGCACCATTAAGCATTGTACAAGTGCAGATATAGAGTTCTATGACAACTTGCCCTTACGAAACATATGCTTTTAGTAAAAACCTTCCTCTTGCAGATGTTGAAGAGGGTCACGCATACTGGCTTTCTACATTATACCATGTACTGCAGGCTTTTCAGTCACTAGCCTGCTCACAAATGCTCGTCCACAGGACAGAAGAAGCTGTATGTCATGTTAAATAAAAGGAAACAAGTAGAGGAGAATCATATCTCTGTGCACAATCTCTATGTGGCTATTCTGTCGAAAAACCTCACTAAATAGCATTTCTTTTTGCATTTATTAGCATCTCGTTCTTTTGAATTCTCAGCGGACTATGCCTGCAAGCTCTGGTTAAGTGCAGAGACGGAGAGAGTCAGCTGTTGCGAACTGCTTGCGCTGAAACGCTTTACTTGTGAAAAGCTTTCTTCAGGAACAGCCTTTCCTCTCTCTGCTCTCCAGTCTTGGCTCTCCTCATTCTTCTCAGTAGTGAGCGTCACCGTGAGTGTTAAATGCCTCGATATCGCTAGCGAAAGGAGAGATTCTAGCGCAGACCTGGTTTGTCCTCTAGAAGCTTTCTGTAGCTCTCCTTCAAGATGACAGATGTCCAAAGAAAGTCCTCTTTCTCAAAATACGAGGATCATCTGGCAACAAGCATTGTAGAAGTGCACAGATAGACTTCTCTGACAAGTTGCCCTTCTGAAGCACATTGCTTTTGCAGAACGTTCTTCTTCCTGCTGAAGACGGCCACGCAATATGGCATTCTGCGTTATCTTTGCACTGCAGGCTTTTCAGTCACTAGCCTGCTCACAAGTGCTCGTCCACAGGACGGAAGAAGCTGTATGTCTTTTTAACTAAAAGGAAACAAGTAGAGGAGAATCATATCTCTCTGCACAATCTCTATGTAGCTATTCCGTCGAAAACCTCACTAAGTATCATTTCTTTTTGCATTTATTAGCATCTCGTTCTTTTGAATTCTCAGCGGACTATGCCTGCAAGCTCTGGTTAAGTGCAGAGACGGAGAGAGAGCTGTTGCGAACTGCTTGCGCTGAAACGCTTTACTTGTAAAAGCTTTCTTCAGGAACAGCCTTTCCTCTCTCTGCACTCCAGTCTTGGCTCTCCTCATCCTTCTCAGTAGTGAGCGTCACCGCGAGTGTTAAATGCCTCGATATCGCTAGCGAAAGGAGAGATTCTAGCGCAGACCTGGTTTGTCCTCTAGAAGCTTTCTGTAGCTCTCCTTCAAGATGACAGATGTCCAAAGAAAGTCATCTTTCTCAAAATACGAGGATCAACCGGCAACAAGCATTGTAGAAGTGCAGAGATAGACTTCTCTGACAAGTTGCCCTTCTGAAGCACATTGCTTTTGCAGAACGTTCTTCTTCCTGCTGAAGACGGCCACGCAATATGGCATTCTGCGTTACCCTCTGCACTGCAGACTTTTCAGTCACTAGCCTGCTCACAAGTGCTCGTCCACAGGACGGAAGAAGCTGTATGTCTTACTAAGTAAAAGAAAACCGGTAGAGGAGAATGGTTTCACCGAGCACAATCCCTATGTGGTTTTTCTGCGATAACTACACTAAATAATTCTTTTTGCATGAAATAGCTTCTCGTTCTTATAAACTCTCAGCGGACGCTGGCTGCAAGACCTGGCTCAGTGCACAGAGAGAGAGAGCTAGAGCCCTCTGCGAACTGCTTGCGCTGAAACGCTTTACTTGTGAAAAGCTTTCTTCAGGAACAGCCTTTCCTCTCGCTGCACTCCAGTCTTGGCTCTCCTCATCCTTCTCAGTAGTGAGCGTCACCGTGAGTGTTAAATGCCTCGATATCGCTAGCGAAAGGAGAGATTCTAGCGCAGACCTTGTTTGTCCTCTAGAAGCTTTCTGTAGCTCTCCTTCAAAATGACAGATGTCCAAAGAAAGTCATCTTTCTCAAAATACGAGGCTCATCCGGCAACAAGCATTGTAGAAGTGCAGAGATAGAGTTCTCTGACAAGTTGCCCTTCTGAAGCACATTGCTTTTGCAGAACGTTCTTTTTCCTGCTGAAGACGGCCACGAAATGCGGCATTCTGCGTTATCTTTGCACTGCAGGCTTTTCAGTCACTAGCCTGCTCACAAGTGCTCGTCCACAGGATGGAAGAAGCTGTATGTCATGTTAAATAAAAGGAAACAAGTAGAGGAGAATCATATCTCTGTGCACAATCTCTATGTAGCTATTCTGTCGAAAACCTCACTAAGTAGCATTTCTTTTTGCATTTATTAGCATCTCGTTCTTTTGAATTCTCAGCGGACTATGCCTGCAAGCTCTGGTTAAGTGCAGAGACGGAGAGAGACAGCTGTTGCGAACTGCTTGCGCTGAAACACTTTACTTGTAAAAGCTTTCTTCAGGAACAGCCTTTCCTCTCTCTGCACTCCAGTCTTGGCTCTCCTCATCCTTCTCAGTAGTGAGCGTCACCGCGAGTGTTAAATGCCTCGATATCGCTAGCGAAAGGAGAGATTCTAGCGCAGATCTGTTTTGTCCTCTAGAAGCTTTCTGTAGCTCTCCTTCAAAATGACAGATGTCCAAAGAAAGTCATCTTTCTCAAAATACGAGGATCATCCGGCAACAAGCATTGTAGAAGTGCAGAGATAGACTTCTCTGACAAGTTGCCCTTCTGAAACATATGCTTTTAGTAAAAACCTTCCTCTTGCAGATGTTGAAGAAGGTCACGCATACTGGCTTTCTACATTATACCTTGCACTGCAGGCTTTTCAGTCACTAGCCTGCTCACAAGCGCTCGTCCACAGGAAAGAAGAAGCTGTATGTCTTACTAAGTAAAAGAAAACCGGTAGAGGAGAATGGTTTCACCGTGCACAATCCCTATGTAGTTTTTCTGCGATAACTACACTAAATAATTCTTTTTGCATGAAATAGCTTCTCGTTCTTATAAACTCTCAGCGGACGCTGGCTGCAAGACCTAGCTCAGTGCACAGAGAGAGAGAGCTAGAGCCCTCGGCGAACTGCTTGCGCTGAAACGCTTTACTTGTGAAAAGCTTTCTTCAGGAACAGCCTTTCCTCTCTCTGCACTCCAGTCTTGGCTCTCCTCATCCTTCTCAGTAGTGCGCGTCACCGCGAGTGTTAAATGCCTCGATATCGCTAGCGAAAGGAGAGATTCTAGCGCAGATCTGTTTTGTCCTCTAGAAGCTTTCTGTAGCTCTCCTTCAAAATGACAGATGTCCAAAGAAAGTCATCTTTCTCAAAATACGAGGATCATCCGGCAACAAGCATTGTAGAAGTGCAGAGATAGACTTCTCTGACAAGTTGCCCTTCTGAAGCACATTGCTTTTGCAGAACGTTCTTCTTCCTGCTGAAGACGGCCACGCAATATGGCATTCTGCGTTACCCTCTGCACTGCAGGCTTTTCAGTCACTAGCCTGCTCACAAGTGCTCGTCCACAGGACAGAAGAAGCTGTATGTCTTTTTAACTAAAAGGAAACAAGTAGAGGAGAATCATATCTCTGTGCACAATCTCTATCTAGCTATTCTGTCGAAAAACCTCAATAAGTAGCATTTCTTTTTGCATTTATTAGCATCTCGTTCTTTTGAATTCTCAGCGGACTATGCCTGCAAGCTCTGGTTAAGTGCAGAGACGGAGAGAGTCAGCTGTTGCGAACTGCTTGCGCTGAAACTTTTCAGGCTTTTCAGTCACGAGCCTGCTCACAAGTGCTCGTCCACAGGACAGAAGAAGCTGTATGTCTTACTAAGTAAAAGAAAATCGGTAGAGGAGAATGGTTTCACCGTGCAGAATCTCTATGTAGCTTTTCTGCGGTAACTACACTAAATATTTCTTTTTGCATGAAATAGCTTCTCGTTCTTATAAACTCTCAGCGGACGCTGGCTGCAAGACCTGGCTCAGTGCACAGAGAGAGAGCTAGAGCCCTCTGCGAACTGCTTGCGCTGAAACGCTTTACTTGTGAAAAGCTTTCTTCAGGAACAGCCTTTCCTCTCTCTGCTCTCCAGTCTTGGCTCTCCTCATCCTTCTCAGTAGTGAGCGTCACCGCGAGTGTTAAATGCCTCGATATCGCTAGCAAAAGGAGAGATTCTAGCGCAGACCTGGTTTGTCCTCTAGAAGCTTTCTGTAGCTCTCCTTCAAGATGACAGATGTCCAAAGAAAGTCATCTTTCTCAAAATACGAGGATCATCCGGCAACAAGCATTGCAGAAGTGCAGCGATAGACTTCTCTGACAAGTTGCCCTTCTGAAACATATGCTTTTAGTAAAAACCTTCCTCTTGCAGATGTTGAAGAAGGTCACGCATACTGGCTTTCTACATTATACCTTGCACTGCAGGCTTTTCAGTCACTAGCCTGCTCACAAGCGCTCGTCCACAGGAAAGAAGAAGCTGTATGTCTTACTAAGTAAAAGAAAACCGGTAGTGCAGAATGGTTTCACCGTGCACAATCCCTATGTAGTTTTTCTGCGATAACTACACTAAATAATTCTTTTTGCATGAAATAGCTTCTCGTTCTTATAAACTCTCAGCGGACGCTGGCTGCAAGACCTGGCTCAGTGCACAGAGAGAGAGCTAGAGCCCTCTGCGAACTGCTTGCGCTGAAACGCTTTACTTGTGAAAAGCTTTCTTCAGGAACAGCCTTTCCTCTCTCTGCACTCCAGTCTTGGCTCTCCTCATCCTTCTCAGTAGTGAGCGTCACCGCGAGTGTTAAATGCCTCGATATCGCTAGCGAAAGGAGAGATTCTAGCGCAGATCTGTTTTGTCCTCTAGAAGCTTTCTGTAGCTCTCCTTCAAAATGACAGATGTCCAAAGAAAGTCATCTTTCTCAAAATACGAGGATCATCCGGCAACAAGCATTGTAGAAGTGCAGAGATAGACTTCTCTGACAAGTTGCCCTTCTGAAGCACATTGCTTTTGCAGAACGTTCTTCTTCCTGCTGAAGACGGCCACGCAATGTGGCATTCTGCGTTATCTTTGCACTGCAGGCTTTTCAGTCACTAGCCTGCTCACAAGTGCTCGTCCACAGGACGGAAGAAGCTGTATGTCTTTTTAACTAAAAGGAAACAAGTAGAGGAGAATCATATCTCTGTGCACAATCTCTATTTAGCTATTCTGTCGAAAACCTCACTAAGTAGCATTTCTTTTTGCATTTATTAGCATCTCGTTCTTTTGAATTCTCAGCGGACTATGCCTGCAAGCTCTGGTTAAGTGCAGAGACGGAGAGAGACAGCTGTTGCGAACTGCTTGCGCTTAAACGCTTTACTTGTAAAAGCTTTCTTCAGGAACAGCCTTTCCTCTCTCTGCACTCCAGTCTTGGCTCTCCTCATCCTTCTCAGTAGTGAGCGTCACCGCGAGTGTTAAATGCCTCGATATCGCTAGCGAAAGGAGAGATTCTAGCGCAGACCTGGTTTGTCCTCTAGAAGCTTTCTGTAGCTCTCCTTCAAGATGACAGATGTCCAAAGAAAGTCATCTTTCTCAAAATACGAGGATCAACCGGCAACAAGCATTGTAGAAGTGCAGAGATAGACTTCTCTGACAAGTTGCCCTTCTGAAGCACATTGCTTTTGCAGAACGTTCTTCTTCCTGCTGAAGACGGCCACGCAATATGGCATTCTGCGTTACCCTCTGCACTGCAGGCTTTTCAGTCACTAGCCTGCTCACAAGTGCTCGTCCACAGGACAGAAGAAGCTGTATGTCTTTTTAACTAAAAGGAAACAAGTAGAGGAGAATCATATCTCTGTGCACAATCTCTATCTAGCTATTCTGTCGAAAAACCTCAATAAGTAGCATTTCTTTTTGCATTTATTAGCATCTCGTTCTTTTGAATTCTCAGCGGACTATGCCTGCAAGCTCTGGTTAAGTGCAGAGACGGAGAGAGACAGCTGTTGCGAACTGCTTGCGCTTAAACGCTTTACTTGTAAAAGCTTTCTTCAGGAACAGCCTTTCCTCTCTCTGCACTCCAGTCTTGGCTCTCCTCATCCTTCTCAGTAGTGAGCGTCACCGCGAGTGTTAAATGCCTCGATATCGCTAGCGAAAGGAGAGATTCTAGCGCAGACCTGGTTTGTCCTCTAGAAGCTTTCTGTAGCTCTCCTTCAAGATGACAGATGTCCAAAGAAAGTCATCTTTCTCAAAATACGAGGATCAACCGGCAACAAGCATTGTAGAAGTGCAGCGATAGACTTCTCTGACAAGTTGCCCTTCTGAAACATATGCTTTTAGTAAAAACCTTCCTCTTGCAGATGTTGAAGAAGGTCACGCATACTGGCTTTCTACATTATACCTTGCACTGCAGGCTTTTCAGTCACTAGCCTGCTCACCAGTGCTCGTCCACAGCACAGAAGAAGCTGTATGTCTTACTAAGTAAAAGAAAACCGGTAGAGGAGAATGGTTTCACCGTGCAGAATCTCTATGTAGCTTTTCTGCGATAACTACACTAAATAATTCTTTTTGCATGAAATAGCTTCTCGTTCTTATAAACTCTCAGCGGACGCTGGCTGCAAGACCTGGCTCAGTGCACAGAGAGAGAGAGCTAGAGCCCTCTGCGAACTGCTTGCGCTGAAACGCTTTACTTGTGAAAAGCTTTCTTCAGGAACAGCCTTTCCTCTCTCTGCACTCCAGTCTTGGCTCTCCTCATCCTTCTCAGTAGTGAGCGTCACCGCGAGTGTTAAATGCCTCGATATCGCTAGCGAAAGGAGAGATTCTAGCGCAGACCTGGTTTGTCCTCTAGAAGCTTTCTGTAGCTCTCCTTCAAAATGACAGATGTCCAAAGAAAGTCATCTTTCTCAAAATACGAGGATCATCCGGCAACAAGCATTGTAGAAGTGCAGAGATAGAGTTCTCTGACAAGTTGCCCTTCTGAAGCACATTGCTTTTGCAGAACGTTCTTCTTCCTGCTGAAGACGGCCACGCAATATGGCATTCTGCGTTACCCTCTGCACTGCAGACTTTTCAGTCACTAGCCTGCTCACAAGTGCTCGTCCACAGGACGGAAGAAGCTGTATGTCTTTTTAAATAAAAGGAAACAAGTAGAGGAGAATCATATCTCTGTGCACAATCTCTATGTAGCTATTCTGTCGAAAACCTCACTAAGTAGCATTTCTTTTTGCATTTATTAGCATCTCGTTCTTTTGAATTCTCAGCGGACTATGCCTGCAAGCTCTGGTTAAGTGCAGAGACGGAGAGAGTCAGCTGTTGCGAACTGCTTGCGCTGAAACTTTTCAGGCTTTTCAGTCACGAGCCTGCTCACAAGTGCTCGTCCACAGGACAGAAGAAGCTGTATGTCTTACTAAGTAAAAGAAAACCGGTAGAGGAGAATGGTTTCACCGTGCAGAATCTCTATGTAGCTTTTCTGCGGTAACTACACTAAATATTTCTTTTTGCATGAAATAGCTTCTCGTTCTTATAAACTCTCAGCGGACGCTGGCTGCAAGACCTGGCTCAGTGCACAGAGAGAGAGCTAGAGCCCTCTGCGAACTGCTTGCGCTGAAACGCTTTACTTGTGAAAAGCTTTCTTCAGGAACAGCCTTTACTCTCTCTGCTCTCCAGTCTTGGCTCTCCTCATCCTTCTCAGTAGTGAGCGTCACCGCGAGTGTTAAATGCCTCGATATCGCTAGCGAAAGGAGAGATTCTAGCGCAGATCTGTTTTGTCCTCTAGAAGCTTTCTGTAGCTCTCCTTCAAGATGACAGATGTCCAAAGTCCTCTTTCTCAAAATACGAGGATCATCCGGCAACAAGCATTGTAGAAGTGCAGAGATAGACTTCTCTGACAAGTTGCCCTTCTGAAGCACATTGCTTTTGCAGAACGTTCTTCTTCCTGCTGAAGACGGCCACGCAATGTGGCATTCTGCGTTATCTTTGCACTGCAGGCTTTTCAGTCACTAGCCTGCTCACAAGTGCTCGTCCACAGGACGGAAGAAGCTGTATGTCTTTTTAACTAAAAGGAAACAAGTAGAGGAGAATCATATCTCTGTGCACAATCTCTATTTAGCTATTCTGTCGAAAACCTCACTAAGTAGCATTTCTTTTTGCATTTATTAGCATCTCGTTCTTTTGAATTCTCAGCGGACTATGCCTGCAAGCTCTGGTTAAGTGCAGAGACGGAGAGAGACAGCTGTTGCGAACTGCTTGCGCTTAAACGCTTTACTTGTAAAAGCTTTCTTCAGGAACAGCCTTTCCTCTCTCTGCACTCCAGTCTTGGCTCTCCTCATCCTTCTCAGTAGTGAGCGTCACCGCGAGTGTTAAATGCCTCGATATCGCTAGCGAAAGGAGAGATTCTAGCGCAGACCTGGTTTGTCCTCTAGAAGCTTTCTGTAGCTCTCCTTCAAGATGACAGATGTCCAAAGAAAGTCATCTTTCTCAAAATACGAGGATCATCCGGCAACAAGCATTGCAGAAGTGCAGCGATAGACTTCTCTGACAAGTTGCCCTTCTGAAACATATGCTTTTAGTAAAAACCTTCCTCTTGCAGATGTTGAAGAAGGTCACGCATACTGGCTTTCTACATTATACCTTGCACTGCAGGCTTTTCAGTCACTAGCCTGCTCACAAGCGCTCGTCCACAGGAAAGAAGAAGCTGTATGTCTTACTAAGTAAAAGAAAACCGGTAGTGGAGAATGGTTTCACCGTGCACAATCCCTATGTAGTTTTTCTGCGATAACTACACTAAATATTTCTTTTTGCATGAAATAGCTTCTCGTTCTTATAAACTCTCAGCGGACGCTTGCTGCAAGACCTGGCTCAGTGCACAGAGAGAGAGCTAGAGCCCTCGGCGAACTGCTTGCGCTGAAACGCTTTACTTGTGAAAAGCTTTCTTCAGGAACAGCCTTTCCTCTCTCTGCACTCCAGTCTTGGCTCTCCTCATCCTTCTCAGTAGTGAGCGTCACCGCGAGTGTTAAATGCCTCGATATCGCTAGCGAAAGGAGAGATTCTAGCGCAGACCTGGTTTGTCCTCTAGAAGCTTTCTGTAGCTCTCCTTCAAAATGACAGATGTCCAAAGAAAGTCATCTTTCTCAAAATACGAGGATCATCCGGCAACAAGCATTGTAGAAGTGCAGAGATAGAGTTCTCTGACAAGTTGCCCTTCTGAAGCACATTGCTTTTGCAGAACGTTCTTCTTCCTGCTGAAGACGGCCACGCAATATGGCATTCTGCGTTACCCTCTGCACTGCAGACTTTTCAGTCACTAGCCTGCTCACAAGTGCTCGTCCACAGGACGGAAGAAGCTGTATGTCTTTTTAAATAAAAGGAAACAAGTAGAGGAGAATCATATCTCTGTGCACAATCTCTATGTAGCTATTCTGTCGAAAACCTCACTAAGTAGCATTTCTTTTTGCATTTATTAGCATCTCGTTCTTTTGAATTCTCAGCGGACTATGCCTGCAAGCTCTGGTTAAGTGCAGAGACGGAGAGAGTCAGCTGTTGCGAACTGCTTGCGCTGAAACTTTTCAGGCTTTTCAGTCACGAGCCTGCTCACAAGTGCTCGTCCACAGGACAGAAGAAGCTGTATGTCTTACTAAGTAAAAGAAAACCGGTAGTGGAGAATGGTTTCACCGTGCACAATCCCTATGTAGTTTTTCTGCGATAACTAAACTAAATAATTCTTTTTGCATGAAATAGCTTCTCGTTCTTATAAACTCTCAGCGGACGCTGGCTGCAAGACCTGGCTCAGTGCACAGAGAGAGAGCTAGAGCCCTCTGCGAACTGCTTGCGCTGAAACGCTTTACTTGTGAAAAGCTTTCTTCAGGAACAGCCTTTCCTCTCTCTGCACTCCAGTCTTGGCTCTCCTCATCCTTCTCAGTAGTGAGCGTCACCGCGAGTGTTAAATGCCTCGATATCGCTAGCGAAAGGAGAGATTCTAGCGCAGAACTCTTTTGTCCTCTAGAAGCTTTCTGTAGCTCTCCTTCAAAATGACAGATGTCCAAAGAAAGTCATCTTTCTCAAAATACGAGGATCATCCGGCAACAAGCATTGTAGAAGTGCAGAGATAGACTTCTCTGACAAGTTGCCCTTCTGAAGCACATTGCTTTTGCAGAACGTTCTTCTTCCTGCTGAAGACGGCCACGCAATGTGGCATTCTGCGTTATCTTTGCACTGCAGGCTTTTCAGTCACTAGCCTGCTCACAAGTGCTCGTCCACAGGACGGAAGAAGCTGTATGTCTTTTTAACTAAAAGGAAACAAGTAGAGGAGAATCATATCTCTGTGCACAATCTCTATTTAGCTATTCTGTCGAAAACCTCACTAAGTAGCATTTCTTTTTGCATTTATTAGCATCTCGTTCTTTTGAATTCTCAGCGGACTATGCCTGCAAGCTCTGGTTAAGTGCAGAGACGGAGAGAGACAGCTGTTGCGAACTGCTTGCGCTTAAACGCTTTACTTGTAAAAGCTTTCTTCAGGAACAGCCTTTCCTCTCTCTGCACTCCAGTCTTGGCTCTCCTCATCCTTCTCAGTAGTGAGCGTCACCGCGAGTGTTAAATGCCTCGATATCGCTAGCGAAAGGAGAGATTCTAGCGCAGACCTGGTTTGTCCTCTAGAAGCTTTCTGTAGCTCTCCTTCAAAATGACAGATGTCCAAAGAAAGTCATCTTTCTCAAAATACGAGGATCATCCGGCAACAAGCATTGTAGAAGTGCAGAGATAGACTTCTCTGACAAGTTGCCCTTCTGAAGCACATTGCTTTTGCAGAACGTTCTTCTTCCTGCTGAAGACGGCCACGCAATATGGCATTCTGCGTTACCCTCTGCACTGCAGACTCTTCAGTCACTAGCCTGCTCACAAGTGCTCGTCCACAGGACGGAAGAAGCTGTATGTCTTACTAAGTAAAAGAAAACCGGTAGAGGAGAATGGTTTCACCGAGCACAATCCCTATGTGGTTTTTCTGCGATAACTACACTAAATAATTCTTTTTGCATGAAATAGCTTCTCGTTCTTATAAACTCTCAGCGGACGCTGGCTGCAAGACCTGGCTCAGTGCACAGAGAGAGAGAGCTAGAGCCCTCTGCGAACTGCTTGCGCTGAAACGCTTTACTTGTGAAAAGCTTTCTTCAGGAACAGCCTTTCCTCTCGCTGCACTCCAGTCTTGGCTCTCCTCATCCTTCTCAGTAGTGAGCGTCACCGCGAGTGTTAAATGCCTCGATATCGCTAGCGAAAGGAGAGATTCTAGCGCAGACCTTGTTTGTCCTCTAGAAGCTTTCTGTAGCTCTCCTTCAAAATGACAGATGTCCAAAGAAAGTCATCTTTCTCAAAATACGAGGATCATCCGGCAACAAGCATTGTAGAAGTGCAGAGATAGAGTTCTCTGACAAGTTGCCCTTCTGAAGCACATTGCTTTTGCAGAACGTTCTTCTTCCTGCTGAAGACGGCCACGCAATGTAGCATTCTGCGTTATCTTTGCACTGCAGGCTTTTCAGTCACTAGCCTGCTCACAAGTGCTCGTCCACAGGACGGAAGAAGCTGTATGTCTTTTTAACTAAAAGGAAACAAGTAGAGGAGAATCATATCTCTGTGCACAATCTCTATTTAGCTATTCTGTCGAAAACCTCACTAAGTAGCATTTCTTTTTGCATTTATTAGCATCTCGTTCTTTTGAATTCTCAGCGGACTATGCCTGCAAGCTCTGGTTAAGTGCAGAGACGGAGAGAGACAGCTGTTGCGAACTGCTTGCGCTTAAACGCTTTACTTGTAAAAGCTTTCTTCAGGAACAGCCTTTCCTCTCTCTGCACTCCAGTCTTGGCTCTCCTCATCCTTCTCAGTAGTGAGCGTCACCGCGAGTGTTAAATGCCTCGATATCGCTAGCGAAAGGAGAGATTCTAGCGCAGACCTGGTTTGTCCTCTAGAAGCTTTCTGTAGCTCTCCTTCAAGATGACAGATGTCCAAAGAAAGTCATCTTTCTCAAAATACGAGGATCATCCGGCAACAAGCATTGCAGAAGTGCAGCGATAGACTTCTCTGACAAGTTGCCCTTCTGAAACATATGCTTTTAGTAAAAACCTTCCTCTTGCAGATGTTGAAGAAGGTCACGCATACTGGCTTTCTACATTATACCTTGCACTGCAGGCTTTTCAGTCACTAGCCTGCTCACAAGCGCTCGTCCACAGGAAAGAAGAAGCTGTATGTCTTACTAAGTAAAAGAAAACCGGTAGTGGAGAATGGTTTCACCGTGCACAATCCCTATGTAGTTTTTCTGCGATAACTACACTAAATAATTCTTTTTGCATGAAATAGCTTCTCGTTCTTATAAACTCTCAGCGGACGCTGGCTGCAAGACCTGGCTCAGTGCACAGAGAGAGAGCTAGAGCCCTCTGCGAACTGCTTGCGCTGAAACGCTTTACTTGTGAAAAGCTTTCTTCAGGAACAGCCTTTCCTCTCTCTGCACTCCAGTCTTGGCTCTCCTCATCCTTCTCAGTAGTGAGCGTCACCGCGAGTGTTAAATGCCTCGATATCGCTAGCGAAAGGAGAGATTCTAGCGCAGATCTGTTTTGTCCTCTAGAAGCTTTCTGTAGCTCTCCTTCAAAATGACAGATGTCCAAAGAAAGTCATCTTTCTCAAAATACGAGGATCATCCGGCAACAAGCATTGTAGAAGTGCAGAGATAGAGTTCTCTGACAAGTTGCCCTTCTGAAGCAGATTGCTTTTGCAGAACGTTCTTCTTCCTGCTGAAGACGGCCACGCAATGTGGCATTCTGCGTTATCTTTGCACTGCAGGCTTTTCAGTCACTAGCCTGCTCACAAGTGCTCGTCCACAGGACGGAAGAAGCTGTATGTCTTTTTAACTAAAAGGAAACAAGTAGAGGAGAATCATATCTCTGTGCACAATCTCTATTTAGCTATTCTGTCGAAAACCTCACTAAGTAGCATTTCTTTTTGCATTTATTAGCATCTCGTTCTTTTGAATTCTCAGCGGACTATGCCTGCAAGCTCTGGTTAAGTGCAGAGACGGAGAGAGACAGCTGTTGCGAACTGCTTGCGCTTAAACGCTTTACTTGTAAAAGCTTTCTTCAGGAACAGCCTTTCCTCTCTCTGCACTCCAGTCTTGGCTCTCCTCATCCTTCTCAGTAGTGAGCGTCACCGCGAGTGTTAAATGCCTCGATATCGCTAGCGAAAGGAGAGATTCTAGCGCAGACCTGGTTTGTCCTCTAGAAGCTTTCTGTACCTCTCCTTCAAGATGACAGATGTCCAAAGAAAGTCATCTTTCTCAAAATACGAGGATCAACCGGCAACAAGCATTGTAGAAGTGCAGAGATAGACTTCTCTGACAAGTTGCCCTTCTGAAACATATGCTTTTAGTAAAAACCTTCCTCTTGCAGATGTTGAAGAAGGTCACGCATACTGGCTTTCTACATTATACCTTGCACTGCAGGCTTTTCAGTCACTAGCCTGCTCACCAGTGCTCGTCCACAGGACAGAAGAAGCTGTATGTCTTACTAAGTAAAAGAAAATCGGTAGAGGAGAATGGTTTCACCGTGCAGAATCTCTATGTAGCTTTTCTGCGATAACTACACTAAATATTTCTTTTTGCATGAAATAGCTTCTCGTTCTTATAAACTCTCAGCGGACGCTTGCTGCAAGACCTGGCTCAGTGCACAGAGAGAGAGCTAGAGCCCTCGGCGAACTGCTTGCGCTGAAACGCTTTACTTGTAAAAGCTTTCTTCAGGAACAGCCTTTCCTCTCTCTGCACTCCAGTCTTGGCTCTCCTCATCCTTCTCAGTAGTGAGCGTCACCGCGAGTGTTAAATGCCTCGATATCGCTAGCGAAAGGAGAGATTCTAGCGCAGACCTGGTTTGTCCTCTAGAAGCTTTCTGTAGCTCTCCTTCAAAATGACAGATGTCCAAAGAAAGTCATCTTTCTCAAAATACGAGGATCATCCGGCAACAAGCATTGTAGAAGTGCAGAGATAGAGTTCTCTGACAAGTTGCCCTTCTGAAGCACATTGCTTTTGCAGAACGTTCTTCTTCCTGCTGAAGACGGCCACGCAATATGGCATTCTGCGTTACCCTCTGCACTGCAGACTTTTCAGTCACTAGCCTGCTCACAAGTGCTCGTCCACAGGACGGAAGAAGCTGTATGTCTTTTTAAATAAAAGGAAACAAGTAGAGGAGAATCATATCTCTGTGCACAATCTCTATGTAGCTATTCTGTCGAAAACCTCACTAAGTAGCATTTCTTTTTGCATTTATTAGCATCTCGTTCTTTTGAATTCTCAGCGGACTATGCCTGCAAGCTCTGGTTAAGTGCAGAGACGGAGAGAGTCAGCTGTTGCGAACTGCTTGCGCTGAAACGCTTTACTTGTAAAAGCTTTCTTCAGGAACAGCCTTTCCTCTCTCTGCACTCCAGTCTTGGCTCTCCTCATCCTTCTCAGTAGTGAGCGTCACCGCGAGTGTTAAATGCCTCGATATCGCTAGCGAAAGGAGAGATTCTAGCGCAGACCTGGTTTGTCCTCTAGAAGCTTTCTGTGGCTCTCCTTCAAGATGACAGATGTCCAAAGAAAGTCATCTTTCTCAAAATACGAGGATCATCCGGCAACAAGCATTGTAGAAGTGCAGAGATAGACTTCTCTGACAAGTTGCCCTTCTGAAGCACATTGCTTTTGCAGAACGTTCTTCTTCATGCTGAAGACGGCCACGCAATATGGCATTCTGCGTTACCCTCTGCACTGCAGACTCTTCAGTCACTAGCCTGCTCACAAGTGCTCGTCCACAGGACGGAAGAAGCTGTATGTCTTACTAAGTAAAAGAAAACCGGTAGAGGAGAATGGTTTCACCGAGCACAATCCCTATGTGGTTTTTCTGCGATAACTACACTAAATAATTCTTTTTGCATGAAATAGCTTCTCGTTCTTATAAACTCTCAGCGGACGCTGGCTGCAAGACCTGGCTCAGTGCACAGAGAGAGAGAGCTAGAGCCCTCTGCGAACTGCTTGCGCTGAAACGCTTTACTTGTGAAAAGCTTTCTTCAGGAACAGCCTTTCCTCTCGCTGCACTCCAGTCTTGGCTCTCCTCATCCTTCTCAGTAGTGAGCGTCACCGCGAGTGTTAAATGCCTCGATATCGCTAGCGAAAGGAGAGATTCTAGCGCAGACCTTGTTTGTCCTCTAGAAGCTTTCTGTAGCTCTCCTTCAAAATGACAGATGTCCAAAGAAAGTCATCTTTCTCAAAATACGAGGCTCATCCGGCAACAAGCATTGTAGAAGTGCAGAGATAGAGTTCTCTGACAAGTTGCCCTTCTGAAGCACATTGCTTTTGCAGAACGTTCTTTTTCCTGCTGAAGACGGCCACGAAATGCGGCATTCTGCGTTATCTTTGCATTGCAGGCTTTTCAGTCACTAGCCTGCTCACAAGTGCTCGTCCACAGGATGGAAGAAGCTGTATGTCTTTTTAACTAAAAGGAAACAAGTAGAGGAGAATCATATCTCTGTGCACAATCTCTATGTAGCTATTCTGTCGAAAACCTCACTAAGTAGCATTTCTTTTTGCATTTATTAGCATCTCGTTCTTTTGAATTCTCAGCGGACTATGCCTGCAAGCTCTGGTTAAGTGCAGAGACGGAGAGAGACAGCTGTTGCGAACTGCTTGCGCTGAAACGCTTTACTTGTAAAAGCTTTCTTCAGGAACAGCCTTTCCTCTCTCTGCACTCCAAGTCTTGGCTCTCCTCATCCTTCTCAGTAGTGAGCGTCACCGCGAGTGTTAAATGCCTCGATATCGCTAGCGAAAGGAGAGATTCTAGCGCAGACCTGGTTTGTCCTCTAGAAGCTTTCTGTAGCTCTCCTTCAAGATGACAGATGTCCAAAGAAAGTCATCTTTCTCAAAATACGAGGCTCATCCGGCAACAAGCATTGTAGAAGTGCAGTGATAGAGTTCTCTGACAAGTTGCCCTTCTGAAACATATGCTTTTAGTAAAAACCTTCCTCTTGCAGATGTTGAAGAAGGTCACGCATACTGGCTTTCTACATTATACCTTGCACTGCAGGCTTTTCAGTCACTAGCCTGCTCACAAGCGCTCGTCCACAGGAAAGAAGAAGCTGTATGTCTTACTAAGTAAAAGAAAACCGGTAGAGGAGAATGGTTTCACCGTGCACAATCCCTATGTAGTTTTTCTGCGATAACTACACTAAAAAATTCTTTTTGCATGAAATAGCTTCTCGTTCTTATAAACTCTCAGCGGACGCTGGCTGCAAGACCTAGCTCAGTGCACAGAGAGAGAGCTAGAGCCCTCGGCGAACTGCTTGCGCTGAAACGCTTTACTTGTGAAAAGCTTTCTTCAGGAACAGCCTTTCCTCTCTCTGCACTCCAGTCTTGGCTCTCCTCATCCTTCTCAGTAGTGAGCGTCACCGCGAGTGTTAAATGCCTCGATATCGCTAGCGAAAGGAGAGATTCTAGCGCAGATCTGTTTTTACCTCTAGAAGCTTTCTGTAGCTCTCCTTCAAAATGACAGATGTCCAAAGAAAGTCATCTTTCTCAAAATACGAGGCTCATCCGGCAACAAGCATTGTAGAAGTGCAGAGATAGAGTTCTCTGACAAGTTGCCCTTCTGAAGCACATTGCTTTTGCAGAACGTTCTTCTTCCTGCTGAAGACGGCCACGCAATGTAGCATTCTGCGTTATCTTTGCACTGCAGGCTTTTCAGTCACTAGCCTGCTCACAAGTGCTCGTCCACAGGACGGAAGAAGCTGTATGTCTTTTTAACTAAAAGGAAACAAGTAGAGGAGAATCATATCTCTGTGCACAATCTCTATGTAGCTATTCTGTCGAAAACCTCACTAAGTAGCATTTCTTTTTGCATTTATTAGCATCTCGTTCTTTTGAATTCTCAGCGGACTATGCCTGCAAGCTCTGGTTAAGTGCAGAGACGGAGAGAGACAGCTGTTGCGAACTGCTTGCGCTTAAACGCTTTACTTGTAAAAGCTTTCTTCAGGAACAGCCTTTCCTCTCTCTGCACTCCAGTCTTGGCTCTCCTCATCCTTCTCAGTAGTGAGCGTCACCGCGAGTGTTAAATGCCTCGATATCGCTAGCGAAAGGAGAGATTCTAGCGCAGACCTGGTTTGTCCTCTAGAAGCTTTCTGTAGCTCTCCTTCAAGATGACAGATGTCCAAAGAAAGTCATCTTTCTCAAAATACGAGGATCAACCGGCAACAAGCATTGTAGAAGTGCAGAGATAGACTTCTCTGACAAGTTGCCCTTCTGAAACATATGCTTTTAGTAAAAAACTTCCTCTTGCAGATGTTGAAGAAGGTCACGCATACTGGCTTTCTACATTATACCTTGCACTGCAGGCTTTTCAGTCACTAGCCTGCTCACCAGTGCTCGTCCACAGGACAGAAGAAGCTGTATGTCTTACTAAGTAAAAGAAAATCGGTAGAGGAGAATGGTTTCACCGTGCAGAATCTCTATGTAGCTTTTCTGCGATAACTACACTAAATATTTCTTTTTGCATGAAATAGCTTCTCGTTCTTATAAACTCTCAGCGGACGCTTGCTGCAAGACCTGGCTCAGTGCACAGAGAGAGAGCTAGAGCCCTCTGCGAACTGCTTGCGCTGAAACGCTTTACTTGTAAAAGCTTTCTTCAGGAACAGCCTTTCCTCTCTCTGCACTCCAGTCTTGGCTCTCCTCATCCTTCTCAGTAGTGAGCGTCACCGCGAGTGTTAAATGCCTCGATATCGCTAGCGAAAGGAGAGATTCTAGCGCAGACCTGGTTTGTCCTCTAGAAGCTTTCTGTAGCTCTCCTTCAAAATGACAGATGTCCAAAGAAAGTCATCTTTCTCAAAATACGAGGATCATCCGGCAACAAGCATTGTAGAAGTGCAGAGATAGAGTTCTCTGACAAGTTGCCCTTCTGAAGCACATTGCTTTTGCAGAACGTTCTTCTTCCTGCTGAAGACGGCCACGCAATATGGCATTCTGCGTTACCCTCTGCACTGCAGACTTTTCAGTCACTAGCCTGCTCACAAGTGCTCGTCCACAGGACGGAAGAAGCTGTATGTCTTTTTAAATAAAAGGAAACAAGTAGAGGAGAATCATATCTCTGTGCACAATCTCTATGTAGCTATTCTGTCGAAAACCTCACTAAGTAGCATTTCTTTTTGCATTTATTAGCATCTCGTTCTTTTGAATTCTCAGCGGACTATGCCTGCAAGCTCTGGTTAAGTGCAGAGACGGAGAGAGTCAGCTGTTGCGAACTGCTTGCGCTGAAACTTTTCAGGCTTTTCAGTCACGAGCCTGCTCACAAGTGCTCGTCCACAGGACAGAAGAAGCTGTATGTCTTACTAAGTAAAAGAAAACCGGTAGTGGAGAATGGTTTCACCGTGCACAATCCCTATGTAGTTTTTCTGCGATAACTAAACTAAATAATTCTTTTTGCATGAAATAGCTTCTCGTTCTTATAAACTCTCAGCGGACGCTGGCTGCAAGACCTAGCTCAGTGCACAGAGAGAGAGCTAGAGCCCTCGGCGAACTGCTTGCGCTGAAACGCTTTACTTGTGAAAAGCTTTCTTCAGGAACAGCCTTTCCTCTCTCTGCACTCCAGTCTTGGCTCTCCTCATCCTTCTCAGTAGTGAGCGTCACCGCGAGTGTTAAATGCCTCGATATCGCTAGCGAAAGGAGAGATTCTAGCGCAGATCTGTTTTTACCTCTAGAAGCTTTCTGTAGCTCTCCTTCAAAATGACAGATGTCCAAAGAAAGTCATCTTTCTCAAAATACGAGGATCATCCGGCAACAAGCATTGTAGAAGTGCAGAGATAGACTTCTCTGACAAGTTGCCCTTCTGAAACATATGCTTTTAGTAAAAACCTTCCTCTTGCAGATGTTGAAGAAGGTCACGCATACTGGCTTTCTACATTATACCTTGCACTGCAGGCTTTTCAGTCACTAGCCTGCTCACCAGTGCTCGTCCACAGCACAGAAGAAGCTGTATGTCTTACTAAGTAAAAGAAAACCGGTAGAGGAGAATGGTTTCACCGTGCAGAATCTCTATGTAGCTTTTCTGCGATAACTACACTAAATAATTCTTTTTGCATGAAATAGCTTCTCGTTCTTATAAACTCTCAGCGGACGCTGGCTGCAAGACCTGGCTCAGTGCACAGAGAGAGAGCTAGAGCCCTCTGCGAACTGCTGGCGCTGAAACGCTTTACTTGTGAAAAGCTTTCTTCAGGAACAGCCTTTCCTCTCTCTGCACTCCAGTCTTGGCTCTCCTCATCCTTCTCAGTAGTGAGCGTCACCGCGAGTGTTAAATGCCTCGATATCGCTAGCGAAAGGAGAGATTCTAGCGCAGACCTGGTTTGTCCTCTAGAAGCTTTCTGTAGCTCTCCTTCAAAATGACAGATGTCCAAAGAAAGTCCTCTTTCTCAAAATACGAGGATCATCCGGCAACAAGCATTGTAGAAGTGCAGAGATAGACTTCTCTGACAAGTTGCCCTTCTGAAGCACATTGCTTTTGCAGAACGTTCTTCTTCCTGCTGAAGACGGCCACGCAATGTAGCATTCTGCGTTATCTTTGCACTGCAGGCTTTTCAGTCACTAGCCTGCTCACAAGTGCTCGTCCACAGGACGGAAGAAGCTGTATGTCTTTTTAACTAAAAGGAAACAAGTAGAGGAGAATCATATCTCTGTGCACAATCTCTATTTAGCTATTCTGTCGAAAACCTCACTAAGTAGCATTTCTTTTTGCATTTATTAGCATCTCGTTCTTTTGAATTCTCAGCGGACTATGCCTGCAAGCTCTGGTTAAGTGCAGAGACGGAGAGAGACAGCTGTTGCGAACTGCTTGCGCTTAAACGCTTTACTTGTAAAAGCTTTCTTCAGGAACAGCCTTTCCTCTCTCTGCACTCCAGTCTTGGCTCTCCTCATCCTTCTCAGTAGTGAGCGTCACCGCGAGTGTTAAATGCCTCGATATCGCTAGCGAAAGGAGAGATTCTAGCGCAGACCTGGTTTGTCCTCTAGAAGCTTTCTGTAGCTCTCCTTCAAGATGACAGATGTCCAAAGAAAGTCATCTTTCTCAAAATACGAGGATCATCCGGCAACAAGCATTGCAGAAGTGCAGCGATAGACTTCTCTGACAAGTTGCCCTTCTGAAACATATGCTTTTAGTAAAAACCTTCCTCTTGCAGATGTTGAAGAAGGTCACGCATACTGGCTTTCTACATTATACCTTGCACTGCAGGCTTTTCAGTCACTAGCCTGCTCACCAGTGCTCGTCCACAGCAGAACAAGCATTGTAGAAGTGCAGAGATAGAGTTCTCTGACAAGTTGCCGTTCTGAAGCACATTGCTTTTGCAGAACGTTCTTTTCCCTGCTGAAGACGGCCACGCAATATGGCATACTGCGTTACCCTCTGCACTGCAGGCTTTTCAGTCACTAGCCTGCTCACAAGTGCTCGTCCACAGGACGGAAGAAGCTGTATGTCTTACTAAGTAAAAGAAAACCGGTAGAGGAGAATGGTTTCACCGAGCACAATCCCTATGTGGTTTTTCTGCGATAACTACACTAAATAATTCTTTTTGCATGAAATAGCTTCTCGTTCTTATAAACTCTCAGCGGACGCTGGCTGCAAGACCTGGCTCAGTGCACAGAGAGAGAGAGCTAGAGCCCTCTGCGAACTGCTTGCGCTGAAACGCTTTACTTGTGAAAAGCTTTCTTCAGGAACAGCCTTTCCTCTCGCTGCACTCCAGTCTTGGCTCTCCTCATCCTTCTCAGTAGTGCGCGTCACAGCGAGTGTTAAATGCCTCGATATAGCTAGCGAAAGGAGAGATTCTAGCGCAGATCTGTTTTGTCCTCTAGAAGCTTTCTGTAGCTCTCCTTCAAAATGACAGATGTCCAAAGAAAGTCATCTTTCTCAAAATACGAGGATCATCCGGCAACAAGCATTGTAGAAGTGCAGAGATAGAGTTCTCTGACAAGTTGCCCTTCTGAAACATATGCTTTTAGTAAAAACCTTCCTCTTGCAGATGTTGAAGAAGGTCACGCATACTGGCTTTCTACATTATACCTTGCACTGCAGGCTTTTCAGTTACTAGCCTGCTCACAAGCGCTCGTCCACAGGAAAGAAGAAGCTGTATGTCTTACTAAGTAAAAGAAAACCGGTAGAGGAGAATGGTTTCACCGTGCACAATCCCTATGTAGTTTTTCTGCGATAACTACACTAAATAATTCTTTTTGCATGAAATAGCTTCTCGTTCTTATAAACTCTCAGCGGACGCTGGCTGCAAGACCTAGCTCAGTGCACAGAGAGAGAGCTAGAGCCCTCGGCGAACTGCTTGCGCTGAAACGCTTTACTTGTGAAAAGCTTTCTTCAGGAACAGCCTTTCCTCTCTCTGCACTCCAGTCTTGGCTCTCCTCATCCTTCTCAGTAGTGCGCGTCACCGCGAGTGTTAAATGCCTCGATATCGCTAGCGAAAGGAGAGATTCTAGCGCAGATCTGTTTTGTCCTCTAGAAGCTTTCTGTAGCTCTCCTTCAAAATGACAGATGTCCAAAGAAAGTCATCTTTCTCAAAATACGAGGATCATCCGGCAACAAGCATTGTAGAAGTGCAGAGATAGACTTCTCTGACAAGTTGCCCTTCTGAAGCACATTGCTTTTGCAGAACGTTCTTCTTCCTGCTGAAGACGGCCACGCAATATGGCATTCTGCGTTACCCTCTGCACTGCAGGCTTTTCAGTCACTAGCCTGCTCACAAGTGCTCGTCCACAGGACAGAAGAAGCTGTATGTCTTTTTAACTAAAAGGAAACAAGTAGAGGAGAATCATATCTCTGTGCACAATCTCTATCTAGCTATTCTGTCGAAAAATCTCAATAAGTATCATTTCTTTTTGCATTTATTAGCATCTCGTTCTTTTGAATTCTCAGCGGACTATGCCTGCAAGCTCTGGTTAAGTGCAGAGACGGAGAGAGACAGCTGTTGCGAACTGCTTGCGCTTAAACGCTTTACTTGTAAAAGCTTTCTTCAGGAACAGACTTTCCTCTCTCTGCACTCCAGTCTTGGCTCTCCTCATCCTTCTCAGTAGTGAGCGTCACCGCGAGTGTTAAATGCCTCGATATCGCTAGCGAAAGGAGAGATTCTAGCGCAGACCTGGTTTGTCCTCTAGAAGCTTTCTGTAGCTCTCCTTCAAGATGACAGATGTCCAAAGAAAGTCATCTTTCTCAAAATACGAGGATCAACCGGCAACAAGCATTGTAGAAGTGCAGCGATAGACTTCTCTGACAAGTTGCCCTTCTGAAACATATGCTTTTAGTAAAAACCTTCCTCTTGCAGATGTTGAAGAAGGTCACGCATACTGGCTTTCTACGTTATACCTTGCACTGCAGGCTTTTCAGTCACTAGCCTGCTCACAAGTGCTCGTCCACAGGACGGAAGAAGCTGTATGTCATGTTAAATAAAAGGAAACAAGTAGAGGAGAATCATATCTCTGTGCACAATCTCTATGTAGCTATTCTGTCGAAAACCTCACTAAGTAGCATTTCTTTTTGCATTTATTAGCATCTCGTTCTTTTGAATTCTCAGCGGACTATGCCTGCAAGCTCTGGTTAAGTGCAGAGACGGAGAGAGACAGCTGTTGCGAACTGCATGCGCTGAATCGCTTTACTTGTGAAAAGCTTTCTTCAGGAACAGCCTTTCCTCTCTCTGCACTCCAGTCTTGGCTCTTCTCATCCTTCTCAGTAGTGAGCGTCACCGCGAGTGTTAAATGCCTCGATATCGCTAGCGAAAGGAGAGATTCTAGTGCAGACCTGCTTTGTCCTCTAGAAGCTTTCTGTAGCTCTCCTTCAAAATGACAGATGTCCAAAGAAAGTCATCTTTCTCAAAATACGAGGATCATCCGGCAACAAGCATTGTAGAAGTGCAGAGATACTTCTCTGACAAGTTGCCCTTCTGAAGCACATTGCTTTAGCAGAACGTTCTTCTTCCTGCTGAGGACAGCCACGCAATGTGGTATTCTGCGTTACCCTCTGCACTGCAGGCTTTTCAGTCACTAGCCTGCTCACAAGTGCTCGTCCACACGACAGAAGAAGCTGTATGTCTTACTAAGTAAAAGAAAACCGGTAGAGGAGAATGGTTTCACCGAGCACAATCCCTATGTAGCTTTTCTGCGATAACTACACTAAATATTTCTTTTTGCATGAAATATAGCTTCTCGTTCTTATAAACTCTCAGCGGACGCTGGCTGCAAGACCTGGCTCAGTGCACAGAGAGAGAGCTAGAGCCCTCTGCGAACTGCTTGCGCTTAAACGCTTTACTTGTGAAAAGCTTTCTTCAGGAACAGCCTTTCCTCTCGCTGCACTCCAGTCTTGGCTCTCCTCATCCTTCTCAGTAGTGAGCGTCACCGCGAGTGTTAAATGCCTCGATATCGCTAGCGAAAGGAGAGATTCTAGCGCAGACCTTGTTTGTCCTCTAGAAGCTTTCTGTAGCTCTCCTTCAAAATGACAGATGTCCAAAGAAAGTCATCTTTCTCAAAATACGAGGATCATCCGGCAACAAGCATTGTAGAAGTGCAGAGATAGACTTCTCTGACAAGTTGCCCTTCTGAAGCACATTGCTTTTGCAGAACGTTCTTTTTCCTGCTGAAGACGGCCACGCAATGTGGCATTCTGCGTTATCTTTGCACTGCAGGCTTTTCAGTCACTAGCCTGCTCACAAGTGCTCGTCCACAGGACAGAAGAAGCTGTATGTCATGTTAAATAAAAGGAAACAAGTAGAGGAGAATCATATCTCTGTGCACAATCTCTATGTAGCTATTCTGTCGAAAACCTCACTAAGTAGCATTTCTTTTTGCATTTATTAGCATCTCGTTCTTTTGAATTCTCAGCGGACTATGCCTGCAAGCTCTGGTTAAGTGCAGAGACGGAGAGAGACAGCTGTTGCGAACTGCATGCGCTGAATCGCTTTACTTGTGAAAAGCTTTCTTCAGGAACAGCCTTTCCTCTCTCTGCACTCCAGTCTTGGCTCTCCTCATCCTTCTCAGTAGTGAGCGTCACCGCGAGTGTTAAATGCCTCGATATCGCTAGCGAAAGGAGAGATTCTAGCGCAGACCTGCTTTGTCCTCTAGAAGCTTTCTGTACCTCTCCTTCAAGATGACAGATGTCCAAAGAAAGTCATCTTTCTCAAAATACGAGGATCAACCGGCAACAAGCATTGTAGAAGTGCAGAGATAGACTTCTCTGACAAGTTGCCCTTCTGAAACATATGCTTTTAGTAAAAACCTTCCTCTTGCAGATGTTGAAGAAGGTCACGCATACTGGCTTTCTACATTATACCTTGCACTGCAGGCTTTTCAGTCACTAGCCTGCTCACCAGTGCTCGTCCACAGCACAACAAGCATTGTAGAAGTGCAGAGATAGAGTTCTCTGACAAGTTGCCGTTCTGAAGCACATTGCTTTTGCAGAACGTTCTTTTCCCTGCTGAAGACGGCCACGCAATATGGCATACTGCGTTACCCTCTGCACTGCAGGCTTTTCAGTCACTAGCCTGCTCACAAGTGCTCGTCCACAGGACGGAAGAAGCTGTATGTCTTACTAAGTAAAAGAAAACCGGTAGAGGAGAATGGTTTCACCGAGCACAATCCCTATGTGGTTTTTCTGCGATAACTACACTAAATAATTCTTTTTGCATGAAATAGCTTCTCGTTCTTATAAACTCTCAGCGGACGCTGGCTGCAAGACCTGGCTCAGTGCACAGAGAGAGAGAGCTAGAGCCCTCTGCGAACTGCTTGCGCTGAAACGCTTTACTTGTGAAAAGCTTTCTTCAGGAACAGCCTTTCCTCTCGTTGCACTCCAGTCTTGGCTTTCCTCATCCTTCTCAGTAGTGCGCGTCACAGCGAGTGTTAAATGCCTCGATATCGCTAGCGAAAGGAGAGATTCTAGCGCAGATCTGTTTTGTCCTCTAGAAGCTTTCTGTAGCTCTCCTTCAAAATGACAGATGTCCAAAGAAAGTCATCTTTCTCAAAATACGAGGATCATCCGGCAACAAGCATTGTAGAAGTGCAGAGATAGAGTTCTCTGACAAGTTGCCCTTCTGAAACATATGCTTTTAGTAAAAACCTTCCTCTTGCAGATGTTGAAGAAGGTCACGCATACTGGCTTTCTACATTATACCTTGCACTGCAGGCTTTTCAGTCACTAGCCTGCTCACAAGCGCTCGTCCACAGGAAAGAAGAAGCTGTATGTCTTACTAAGTAAAAGAAAACCGGTAGAGGAGAATGGTTTCACCGTGCACAATCCCTATGTAGTTATTCTGCGATAACTACACTAAATAATTCTTTTTGCATGAAATAGCTTCTCGTTCTTATAAATTCTCAGCGGACGCTGGCTGCAAGACCTAGCTCAGTGCACAGAGAGAGAGCTAGAGCCCTCGGCGAACTGCTTGCGCTGAAACGCTTTACTTGTGAAAAGCTTTCTTCAGGAACAGCCTTTCCTCTCGCTGCACTCCAGTCTTGGCTCTCCTCATCCTTCTCAGTAGTGCGCGTCACCGCGAGTGTTAAATGCCTCGATATCGCTAGCGAAAGGAGAGATTCTAGCGCAGATCTGTTTTGTCCTCTAGAAGCTTTCTGTAGCTCTCCTTCAAAATGACAGATGTCCAAAGAAAGTCATC
Source organism: Neomorphus geoffroyi (assembly GCA_033558235.1). NCBI lineage: Eukaryota > Metazoa > Chordata > Aves > Cuculiformes > Neomorphidae > Neomorphus > Neomorphus geoffroyi. Next base: position 85,706,178 of record JAUMJM010000005.1, read on the forward strand.
TTTCTCAAAATACGAGGATCATCCGGCAACAAGCATTGTAGAAGTGCAGAGATAGACTTCTCTGACAAGTTGCCCTTCTGAAGCACATTGCTTTTGCAGAACGTTCTTCTTCCTGCTGAAGACGGCCACGCAATATGGCATTCTGCGTTACCCTCTGCACTGCAGACTTTTCAGTCACTAGCCTGCTCACAAGTGCTCGTCCACAGGACAGAAGAAGCTGTATGTCTTTTTAACTAAAAGGAAACAAGTAGAGGAGAATCATATCTCTGTGCACAATCTCTATCTAGCTATTCTGTCGAAAAACCTCACTAAGTATCATTTCTTTTTGCATTTATTAGCATCTCGTTCTTTTGAATTCTCAGCGGACTATGCCTGCAAGCTCTGGTTAAGTGCAGAGACGGAGAGAGTCAGCTGTTGCAAACTGCTTGCGCTGAAACTTTTCAGGCTTTTCAGTCACGAGCCTGCTCACAAGTGTTCGTCCACAGCACAGAAGAAGCTGTATGTCTTACTAAGTAAAAGAAAACCGGTAGAGGAGAATGGTTTCACCGAGCACAATCCCTATGTGGTTTTTCTGCGATAACTACACTAAATAATTCTTTTTGCATGAAATAGCTTCTCGTTCTTATAAACTCTCAGCGGACGCTGGCTGCAAGACCTGGCTCAGTGCACAGAGAGAGAGCTAGAGCCCTCTGCGAACTGCTTGCGCTTAAACGCTTTACTTGTGAAAAGCTTTCTTCAGGAACAGCCTTTCCTCTCTCTGCACTCCAGTCTTGGCTCTCCTCATCCTTCTCAGTAGTGAGCGTCACCGCGAGTGTTAAATGCCTCGATATCGCTAGAGAAAGGAGAGATTATAGCGCAGACCTGGTTTGTCCTCTAGAAGCTTTCTGTAGCTCTCCTTCAAGATGACAGATGTCCAAAGAAAGTCATCTTTCTCAAAATACGAGGATCATCCGGCAACAAGCATTGTAGAAGTGCAGAGATAGACTTCTCTGACAAGTTGCCCTTCTGAAGCACATTGCTTTTGCAGAACGTTCTTTTTCCTGCTGAAGACGGCCACGCAATGTGGCATTCTGCGTTATCTTTGCACTGCAGGCTTTTCAGTCACTAGCCTGCTCACAAGTGCTCGTCCACAGGACGGAAGAAGCTGTATGTCATGTTAAATAAAAGGAAACAAGTAGAGGAGAATCATATCTCTGTGCACAATCTCTATGTAGCTATTCTGTCGAAAACCTCACTAAGTAGCATTTCTTTTTGCATTTATTAGCATCTCGTTCTTTTGAATTCTCAGCGGACTATGCCTGCAAGCTCTGGTTAAGTGCAGAGACGGAGAGAGACAGCTGTTGCGAACTGCATGCGCTGAATCGCTTTACTTGTGAAAAGCTTTCTTCAGGAACAGCCTTTCCTCTCTCTGCACTCCAGTCTTGGCTCTCCTCATCCTTCTCAGTAGTGAGCGTCACCGCGAGTGTTAAATGCCTCGATATCGCTAGCGAAAGGAGAGATTCTAGCGCAGACCTGCTTTGTCCTCTAGAAGCTTTCTGTACCTCTCCTTCAAGATGACAGATGTCCAAAGAAAGTCATCTTTCTCAAAATACGAGGATCAACCGGCAACAAGCATTGTAGAAGTGCAGCGATAGACTTCTCTGACAAGTTGCCCTTCTGAAACATATGCTTTTAGTAAAAACCTTCCTCTTGCAGATGTTGAAGAAGGTCACGCATACTGGCTTTCTACATTATACCTTGCACTGCAGGCTTTTCAGTCACTAGCCTGCTCACAAGCGCTCGTCCACAGGAAAGAAGAAGCTGTATGTCTTACTAAGTAAAAGAAAACCGGTAGAGGAGAATGGTTTCACCGTGCACAATCCCTATGTAGTTTTTCTGCGATAACTACACTAAATAATTCTTTTTGCATGAAATAGCTTCTCGTTCTTATAAACTCTCAGCGGACGCTGGCTGCAAGACCTAGCTCAGTGCACAGAGAGAGAGCTAGAGCCCTCGGCGAACTGCTTGCGCTGAAACGCTTTACTTGTGAAAAGCTTTCTTCAGGAACAGCCTTTCCTCTCTCTGCACTCCAGTCTTGGCTCTCCTCATCCTTCTCAGTAGTGCGCGTCACCGCGAGTGTTAAATGCCTCGATATCGCTAGCGAAAGGAGAGATTCTAGCGCAGATCTGTTTTGTCCTCTAGAAGCTTTCTGTAGCTCTCCTTCAAAATGACAGATGTCCAAAGAAAGTCATCTTTCTCAAAATACGAGGATCATCCGGCAACAAGCATTGTAGAAGTGCAGAGATAGACTTCTCTGACAAGTTGCCCTTCTGAAGCACATTGCTTTTGCAGAACGTTCTTCTTCCTGCTGAAGACGGCCACGCAATGTAGCATTCTGCGTTATCTTTGCACTGCAGGCTTTTCAGTCACTAGCCTGCTCACAAGTGCTCGTCCACAGGACGGAAGAAGCTGTATGTCTTTTTAACTAAAAGGAAACAAGTAGAGGAGAATCATATCTCTGTGCACAATCTCTATTTAGCTATTCTGTCGAAAACCTCACTAAGTAGCATTTCTTTTTGCATTTATTAGCATCTCGTTCTTTTGAATTCTCAGCGGACTATGCCTGCAAGCTCTGGTTAAGTGCAGAGACGGAGAGAGACAGCTGTTGCGAACTGCTTGCGCTTAAACGCTTTACTTGTAAAAGCTTTCTTCAGGAACAGCCTTTCCTCTCTCTGCACTCCAGTCTTGGCTCTCCTCATCCTTCTCAGTAGTGAGCGTCACCGCGAGTGTTAAATGCCTCGATATCGCTAGCGAAAGGAGAGATTCTAGCGCAGACCTGGTTTGTCCTCTAGAAGCTTTCTGTAGCTCTCCTTCAAGATGACAGATGTCCAAAGAAAGTCATCTTTCTCAAAATACGAGGATCATCCGGCAACAAGCATTGCAGAAGTGCAGCGATAGACTTCTCTGACAAGTTGCCCTTCTGAAACATATGCTTTTAGTAAAAACCTTCCTCTTGCAGATGTTGAAGAAGGTCACGCATACTGGCTTTCTACATTATACCTTGCACTGCAGGCTTTTCAGTCACTAGCCTGCTCACCAGTGCTCGTCCATAGCACAACAAGCATTGTAGAAGTGCAGAGATAGAGTTCTCTGACAAGTTGCCGTTCTGAAGCACATTGCTTTTGCAGAACGTTCTTTTCCCTGCTGAAGACGGCCACGCAATATGGCATACTGCGTTACCCTCTGCACTGCAGGCTTTTCAGTCACTAGCCTGCTCACAAGTGCTCGTCCACAGGACGGAAGAAGCTGTATGTCTTACAAAGTAAAAGAAAACCGGTAGAGGAGAATGGTTTCACCGAGCACAATCCCTATGTGGTTTTTCTGCGATAACTACACTAAATAATTCTTTTTGCATGAAATAGCTTCTCGTTCTTATAAACTCTCAGCGGACGCTGGCTGCAAGACCTGGCTCAGTGCACAGAGAGAGAGAGCTAGAGCCCTCTGTGAACTGCTTGCGCTGAAACGCTTTACTTGTGAAAAGCTTTCTTCAGGAACAGCCTTTCCTCTCTCTGCACTCCAGTCTTGGCTCTCCTCATCCTTCTCAGTAGTGCGCGTCACCGCGAGTGTTAAATGCCTCGATATCGCTAGCGAAAGGAGAGATTCTAGCGCAGATCTGTTTTGTCCTCTAGAAGCTTTCTGTAGCTCTCCTTCAAAATGACAGATGTCCAAAGAAAGTCATCTTTCTCAAAATACGAGGATCATCCGGCAACAAGCATTGTAGAAGTGCAGAGATAGAGTTCTCTGACAAGTTGCCCTTCTGAAACATATGCTTTTAGTAAAAACTTTCCTCTTGCAGATGTTGAAGAAGGTCACGCATACTGGCTTTCTACATTATACCTTGCACTGCAGGCTTTTCAGTCACTAGCCTGCTCACAAGCGCTCGTCCACAGGAAAGAAGAAGCTGTATGTCTTACTAAGTAAAAGAAAACCGGTAGAGGAGAATGGTTTCACCGTGCACAATCCCTATGTAGTTTTTCTGCGATAACTACACTAAATAATTCTTTTTGCATGAAATAGCTTCTCGTTCTTATAAACTCTCAGCGGACGCTGGCTGCAAGACCTAGCTCAGTGCACAGAGAGAGAGCTAGAGCCCTCGGCGAACTGCTTGCGCTGAAACGCTTTACTTGTGAAAAGCTTTCTTCAGGAACAGCCTTTCCTCTCTCTGCACTCCAGTCTTGGCTCTCCTCATCCTTCTCAGTAGTGCGCGTCACCGCGAGTGTTAAATGCCTCGATATCGCTAGCGAAAGGAGAGATTCTAGCGCAGATCTGTTTTGTCCTCTAGAAGCTTTCTGTAGCTCTCCTTCAAAATGACAGATGTCCAAAGAAAGTCATCTTTCTCAAAATACGAGGATCATCCGGCAACAAGCATTGTAGAAGTGCAGAGATAGACTTCTCTGACAAGTTGCCCTTCTGAAGCACATTGCTTTTGCAGAACGTTCTTCTTCCTGCTGAAGACGGCCACGCAATATGGCATTCTGCGTTACCCTCTGCACTGCAGGCTTTTCAGTCACTAGCCTGCTCACAAGTGCTCGTCCACAGGACAGAAGAAGCTGTATGTCTTTTTAACTAAAAGGAAACAAGTAGAGGAGAATCATATCTCTGTGCACAATCTCTATCTAGCTATTCTGTCGAAAAACCTCACTAAGTAGCATTTCTTTTTGCATTTATTAGCATCTCGTTCTTTTGAATTCTCAGCGGACTATGCCTGCAAGCTCTGGTTAAGTGCAGAGACGGAGAGAGACAGCTGTTGCGAACTGCTTGCGCTTAAACGCTTTACTTGTAAAAGCTTTCTTCAGGAACAGCCTTTCCTCTCTCTGCACTCCAGTCTTGGCTCTCCTCATCCTTCTCAGTAGTGAGCGTCACCGCGAGTGTTAAATGCCTCGATATCGCTAGCGAAAGGAGAGATTCTAGCGCAGACCTGCTTTGTCCTCTAGAAGCTTTCTGTACCTCTCCTTCAAGATGACAGATGTCCAAAGAAAGTCATCTTTCTCAAAATACGAGGATCAACCGGCAACAAGCATTGTAGAAGTGCAGAGATAGACTTCTCTGACAAGTTGCCCTTCTGAAACATATGCTTTTAGTAAAAACCTTCCTCTTGCAGATGTTGAAGAAGGTCACGCATACTGGCTTTCTACATTATACCTTGCACTGCAGGCTTTTCAGTCACTAGCCTGCTCACCAGTGCTCGTCCACAGCACAGAAGAAGCTGTATGTCTTACTAAGTAAAAGAAAACCGGTAGAGGAGAATGGTTTCACCGTGCAGAATCTCTATGTAGCTTTTCTGCGATAACTACACTAAATAATTCTTTTTGCATGAAATAGCTTCTCGTTCTTATAAACTCTCAGCGGACGCTGGCTGCAAGACCTGGCTCAGTGCACAGAGAGAGAGCTAGAGCCCTCTGCGAACTGCTTGCGCTGAAACGCTTTACTTGTGAAAAGCTTTCTTCAGGAACAGCCTTTCCTCTCGCTGCACTCCAGTCTTGGCTCTCCTCATCCTTCTCAGTAGTGCGCGTCACCGCGAGTGTTAAATGCCTCGATATCGCTAGCGAAAGGAGAGATTCTAGCGCAGACCTTGTTTGTCCTCTAGAAGCTTTCTGTAGCTCTCCTTCAAAATGACAGATGTCCAAAGAAAGTCATCTTTCTCAAAATACGAGGATCATCCGGCAACAAGCATTGTAGAAGTGCAGAGATAGACTTCTCTGACAAGTTGCCCTTCTGAAGCACATTGCTTTTGCAGAACGTTCTTCTTCATGCTGAAGACGGCCACGCAATATGGCATTCTGCGTTACCCTCTGCAATGCAGACTTTTCAGTCACTAGCCTGCTCACAAGTGCTCGTCCACAGGACGGAAGAAGCTGTATGTCTTTTTAAATAAAAGGAAACAAGTAGAGGAGAATCTCTGTGCACAATCTCTATGTAGCTATTCTGTCGAAAACCTCACTAAGTAGCATTTCTTTTTGCATTTATTAGCATCTCGTTCTTTTGAATTCTCAGCGGACTATGCCTGCAAGCTCTGGTTAAGTGCAGAGACGGACAGAGTCAGCTGTTGCAAACTGCTTGCGCTGAAACTTTTCAGGCTTTTCAGTCACGAGCCTGCTCACAAGTGTTCGTCCACAGCACAGAAGAAGCTGTATGTCTTACTAAGTAAAAGAAAACCGGTAGAGGAGAATGGTTTCACCGAGCACAATCCCTATGTGGTTTTTCTGCGATAACTACACTAAATAATTCTTTTTGCATGAAATAGCTTCTCGTTCTTATAAACTCTCAGCGGACGCTGGCTGCAAGACCTGGCTCAGTGCACAGAGAGAGAGCTAGAGCCCTCTGCGAACTGCTTGCGCTTAAACGCTTTACTTGTGAAAAGCTTTCTTCAGGAACAGCCTTTCCTCTCTCTGCACTCCAGTCTTGGCTCTCCTCATCCTTCTCAGTAGTGAGCGTCACCGCGAGTGTTAAATGCCTCGATATCGCTAGAGAAAGGAGAGATTATAGCGCAGACCTGGTTTGTCCTCTAGAAGCTTTCTGTAGCTCTCCTTCAAGATGACAGATGTCCAAAGAAAGTCATCTTTCTCAAAATACGAGGATCATCCGGCAACAAGCATTGTAGAAGTGCAGAGATAGACTTCTCTGACAAGTTGCCCTTCTGAAACATATGCTTTTAGTAAAAACCTTCCTCTTGCAGATGTTGAAGAGGGTCACGCATACTGGCTTTCTACGTTATACCTTGCACTGCAGGCTTTTCAGTCACTAGCCTGCTCACAAGTGCTCGTCCACAGGACGGAAGAAGCTGTATGTCATGTTAAATAAAAGGAAACAAGTAGAGGAGAATCATATCTCTGTGCACAATCTCTATGTAGCTATTCTGTCGAAAACCTCACTAAGTAGCATTTCTTTTTGCATTTATTAGCATCTCGTTCTTTTGAATTCTCAGCGGACTATGCCTGCAAGCTCTGGTTAAGTGCAGAGACGGAGAGAGACAGCTGTTGCGAACTGCATGCGCTGAATCGCTTTACTTGTGAAGAGCTTTCTTCAGGAACAGCCTTTCCTCTCTCTGCACTCCAGTCTTGGCTCTTCTCATCCTTCTCAGTAGTGAGCGTCACCGCGAGTGTTAAATGCCTCGATATCGCTAGCGAAAGGAGAGATTCTAGCGCAGACCTGGTTTGTCCTCTAGAAGCTTTCTGTAGCTCTCCTTCAAAATGACAGATGTCCAAAGAAAGTCATCTTTCTCAAAATACGAGGATGATCCGGCAACAAGCATTGTAGAAGTTCAGAGATACTTCTCTGACAAGTTGCCCTTCTGAAGCACCTTGCTTTAGCAGAACGTTCTTCTTCCTGCTGAGGACAGCCACGCAATATGGCATTCTGCGTTACCCTCTGCACTGCAGGCTTTTCAGTCACTAGCCTGCTCACAAGTGCTCGTCCACAGGACAGAAGAAGCTGTATGTCTTACTAAGTAAAAGAAAACCGGTAGAGGAGAATGGTTTCACCGAGCACAATCCCTATGTAGCTTTTCTGCGATAACTACACTAAATATTTCTTTTTGCATGAAATATAGCTTCTCGTTCTTATAAACTCTCAGCGGACGCTGGCTGCAAGACCTGGCTCAGTGCACAGAGAGAGAGCTAGAGCCCTCTGCGAACTGCTTGCGCTTAAACGCTTTACTTGTGAAAAGCTTTCTTCAGGAACAGCCTTTCCTCTCGCTGCACTCCAGTCTTGGCTCTCCTCATCCTTCTCAGTAGTGAGCGTCACCGCGAGTGTTAAATGCCTCGATATCGCTAGCGAAAGGAGAGATTCTAGCGCAGACCTGCTTTGTCCTCTAGAAGCTTTCTGTACCTCTCCTTCAAGATGACAGATGTCCAAAGAAAGTCATCTTTCTCAAAATACGAGGATCAACCGGCAACAAGCATTGTAGAAGTGCAGAGATAGACTTCTCTGACAAGTTGCCCTTCTGAAACATATGCTTTTAGTAAAAACCTTCCTCTTGCAGATATTGAAGAAGGTCACGCATACTGGCTTTCTACATTATACCTTGCACTGCAGGCTTTTCAGTCACTAGCCTGCTCACCAGTGCTCGTCCACAGGACAGAAGAAGCTGTATGTCTTACTAAGTAAAAGAAAACCGGTAGTGGAGAATGGTTTCACCGTGCAGAATCTCTATGTAGCTTTTCTGCGATAACTACACTAAATATTTCTTTTTGCATGAAATAGCTTCTCGTTCTTATAACTCTCAGCGGACGCTTGCTGCAAGACCTGGCTCAGTGCACAGAGAGAGAGCTAGAGCCCTCGGCGAACTGCTTGCGCTGAAACGCTTTACTTGTGAAAAGCTTTCTTCAGGAACAGCCTTTCCTCTCTCTGCACTCCAGTCTTGGCTCTCCTCATCCTTCTCAGTAGTGAGCGTCACCGCGAGTGTTAAATGCCTCGATATCGCTAGCGAAAGGAGAGATTCTAGCGCAGACCTGCTTTGTCCTCTAGAAGCTTTCTGTACCTCTCCTTCAAGATGACAGATGTCCAAAGAAAGTCATCTTTCTCAAAATACGAGGATCAACCGGCAACAAGCATTGTAGAAGTGCAGAGATAGACTTCTCTGACAAGTTGCCCTTCTGAAACATATGCTTTTAGTAAAAACCTTCCTCTTGCAGATGTTGAAGAGGGTCACGCATACTGGCTTTCTACGTTATACCTTGCACTGCAGACTTTTCAGTCACTAGCCTGCTCACAAGTGCTCGTCCACAGGACGGAAGAAGCTGTATGTCATGTTAAATAAAAGGAAACAAGTAGAGGAGAATCATATCTCTGTGCACAATCTCTATGTAGCTATTCTGTCGAAAACCTCACTAAGTAGCATTTCTTTTTGCATTTATTAGCATCTCGTTCTTTTGAATTCTCAGCGGACTATGCCTGCAAGCTCTGGTTAAGTGCAGAGACGGAGAGAGACAGCTGTTGCGAACTGCATGCGCTGAATCGCTTTACTTGTGAAAAGCTTTCTTCAGGAACAGCCTTTCCTCTCTCTGCACTCCAGTCTTGGCTCTCCTCATCCTTCTCAGTAGTGAGCGTCACCGCGAGTGTTAAATGCCTCGATATCGCTAGCGAAAGGAGAGATTCTAGCGCAGACCTGCTTTGTCCTCTAGAAGCTTTCTGTACCTCTCCTTCAAGATGACAGATGTCCAAAGAAAGTCATCTTTCTCAAAATACGAGGATCAACCGGCAACAAGCATTGTAGAAGTGCAGAGATAGACTTCTCTGACAAGTTGCCCTTCTGAAACATATGCTTTTAGTAAAAACCTTCCTCTTGCAGATGTTGAAGAAGGTCACGCATACTGGCTTTCTACATTATACCTTGCACTGCAGGCTTTTCAGTCACTAGCCTGCTCACCAGTGCTCGTCCACAGGACAGAAGAAGCTGTATGTCTTACTAAGTAAAAGAAAACCGGTAGTGGAGAATGGTTTCACCGTGCAGAATCTCTATGTAGCTTTTCTGCGATAACTACACTAAATATTTCTTTTTGCATGAAATAGCTTCTCGTTCTTATAACTCTCAGCGGACGCTTGCTGCAAGACCTGGCTCAGTGCACAGAGAGAGAGCTAGAGCCCTCGGCGAACTGCTTGCGCTGAAACGCTTTACTTGTGAAAAGCTTTCTTCAGGAACAGCCTTTCCTCTCTCTGCACTCCAGTCTTGGCTCTCCTCATCCTTCTCAGTAGTGAGCGTCACCGCGAGTGTTAAATGCCTCGATATCGCTAGCGAAAGGAGAGATTCTAGCGCAGACCTTGTTTGTCCTCTAGAAGCTTTCTGTAGCTCTCCTTCTAAATGACAGATGTCCAAAGAAAGTCATCTTTCTCAAAATACGAGGATCATCCGGCAACAAGCATTGTAGAAGTGCAGAGATAGACTTCTCTGACAAGTTGCCCTTCTGAAGCACATTGCTTTTGCAGAACGTTCTTCTTCATGCTGAAGACGGCCACGCAATATGGCATTCTGCGTTACCCTCTGCACTGCAGACTTTTCAGTCACTAGCCTGCTCACAAGTGCTCGTCCACAGGACGGAAGAAGCTGTATGTCTTACTAAGTAAAAGAAAACCGGTAGAGGAGAATGGTTTCACCGTGCACAATCCCTATGTAGCTTTTCTGCGCTAGCTACACTAAATATTTCTTTTTGCATGAAATATAGCTTCTCGTTCTTATAAACTCTCAGCGGACGCTGGCTGCAAGACCTGGCTCAGTGCACAGAGAGAGAGCTAGAGCCCTCTGCGAACTGCTTGCGCTTAAACGCTTTACTTGTGAAAAGCTTTCTTCAGGAACAGCCTTTCCTCTCTCTGCACTCCAGTCTTGGCTCTCCTCATCCTTCTCAGTAGTGAGCGTCACCGCGAGTGTTAAATGCCTCGATATCGCTAGAGAAAGGAGAGATTCTAGCGCAGACCTGCTTTGTCCTCTAGAAGCTTTCTGTACCTCTCCTTCAAGATGACAGATGTCCAAAGAAAGTCATCTTTCTCAAAATACGAGGATCATCCGGCAACAAGCATTGTAGAAGTGCAGCGATAGACTTCTCTGACAAGTTGCCCTTCTGAAGCACATTGCTTTTGCAGAACGTTCTTTTTCCTGCTGAAGACGGCCACGCAATGTGGCATTCTGCGTTATCTTTGCACTGCAGGCTTTTCAGTCACTAGCCTGCTCACAAGTGCTCGTCCACAGGACGGAAGAAGCTGTATGTCTTTTTAACTAAAAGGAAACAAGTAGAGGAGAATCATATCTCTGTGCACAATCTCTATGTAGCTATTCTGTCGAAAACCTCACTAAGTAGCATTTCTTTTTGCATTTATTAGCATCTCGTTCTTTTGAATTCTCAGCGGACTATGCCTGCAAGCTCTGGTTAAGTGCAGAGACGGAGAGAGACAGCTGTTGCAAACGGCTTGCGCTGAAACTTTTCAGGCTTTTCAGTCACGAGCCTGCTCACAAGTGCTCGTCCACAGGACAGAAGAAGCTGTATGTCTTACTAAGTAAAAGAAAACCGGTAGAGGAGAATGGTTTAACCGAGCACAATCCCTATGTAGCTTTTCTGCGATAACTACACTAAATATTTCTTTTTGCATGAAATATAGCTTCTCGTTCTTATAAACTCTCAGCGGACGCTGGCTGCAAGACCTGGCTCAGTGCACAGAGAGAGAGCTAGAGCCCTCTGCGAACTGCTTGCGCTTAAACGCTTTACTTGTGAAAAGCTTTCTTCAGGAACAGCCTTTCCTCTCTCTGCACTCCAGTCTTGGCTCTCCTCATCCTTCTCAGTAGTGAGCGTCACCGCGAGTGTTAAATGCCTCGATATCGCTAGCGAAAGGAGAGATTCTAGCGCAGACCTGGTTTGTCCTCTAGAAGCTTTCTGTACCTCTCCTTCAAAATGACAGATGTCCGAAGAAAGTCCTCTTTCTCAAAAAGCGAAGAGCATCCGGCAACAAGCATTGTAGAAGAGCAGAGCTAGAGTTCATTGACAACTTGCCCTCCATGGAGACTCTTACAGAGCCCCTGCAATGCCCTCCTTCCCCGCTATGCAACCTCCTTTAGAGCCCCTACTACACCCTTAAGTCTCTCCAAAGAGACTCTTTTAGAGCCCCTACATCGCCCTTAATCCCCCCCCTAGGAAAACTCCCATAGAGCCCATATAGGAGTTTCCATAGGGGGAAATGAAGGGCGCAATAGGTGCTCTAGAAGTGTCTCCATGGAGGGACTTAGGGGCCACGCTAGGGGCTCTATAGGAGGTTCCATAGGAGAAAATGAAGGGCGCAGTTGGGGCTCTAAAATTGTCTCCGTGGGTGGACTTCAGGGACACAGTAGGGGCTATATAGGAGGCTCTATAGGTGGGAATGAAGGGCACAGTAGGGGCTGTATATGAGTCTCCATGGGGGAATTAACGGGCCAGGAGGGGGTTTATATGAGACTTCATATGGGGGAATGAAGAGCGCTGTAGGGGCTCTAGAAGAATCTCCCTGGAGGAACAAAAGGGCATAGTACTGGCTCTATAAGAACTTCTACAAAGGGACTTAAGGGGCGCAGTGGGGGGTGGGTCTATAGTAGGGTACATAGGCGGGAATGAAGGGTGCAGTAGGAGCTGTATAAGACTGTCCATGGTGGGAGTTAAGGGCGCTGTAGGGGCTGTAAAGGAGACTCCACAGTGGAAAAGCAGTAGCGAAGTAGCGGCTCTAAAAGTGTCTGCATTATAGGCTCTGTAGGAGGCTGCATGGGGGTAATGGAAGGCTCTGTAAGTGTTCTTTAAGAGTCTACAAGGAGGGACTTATTGGTGCAGTAGGGGCTCTATGGGAGTCTCCATACAAGAGAATGAAGGGTACTGCAGGGGCTCTAGAAGAGTCTGTATGGGGGATGTAAGGGCACAATAGGGGCTCTGTAAGTATCTGCAGGTGGGGACTTAAGGTGTACAGCATGGGCTGTATACGAGGCTCCATAGGGGGGATGAAGGGTGCAGTAGGGGTTGTATGAGTCTCCATGGGAGGACGTAAGGGCGCAGTAGGTGCTCTATAGGAGTCTCTGTTGGAGGACTTAAGGGAGAAATAGTGACTGTATAGGAGGCTCCACTGGGGGGGAATGAAGGGGGACTGTAAGAGTCTCCATTGGGGGACTTAAAGAGCGCAGTAGGGACTCTATAGCAGGCGGCATAGGGGAAAATGAATGGCACTGTAGGGGCTCTGTAAGAAACTCCATGGAGGGAGTTAAGGGGTGCAGCGGAAGCTCCATGGGGGGAATAAAGGGTGAAGTATGGGCTCTAAAAACATCTCCATGGGGAGACTTAAGTGGGCAGCAGGGTCTCTATAAGAATCTCCATGGGGGACTTTAGGGGCACAGTACGGGCTCTATAGGAGGCTCTATAGGGGGGAATGAAGAGCGCTGTAGGGGCTCTGCAAGAATCTACCTGGAGGGAGTCAAGGGCAGAGTAGGAGCTATATATGTGTCTCCATCAGGGTACTTAAGGGGCGCAGTAGGAGCTCGTTAGGAGGCTTCATGGGGCACAGTAAGGCTCTATATTAGGCTCCATGGGGGGGATTGAAGGGCACAGTAGGTGCTCTGTAAGTATCTCCATGGGAGAACTTAAGGATGCTGTCAGGACTCTATAAGAGTCTCCATGGTGGGACTTAAAAGGCGCAGTAGGGGTTTTATAGGAGATTCCGTAGGGGGAAATGAAGGGCGCAGAAGGGCCTCTTCAGGAGGCTCCATAAAAGAAAATGAAGGACGACGTTGGGGCTCTAAAATTGTCTGCTTGGGGGGACATAAGGTGCGCAGTAGAGTCTACATAGGAGGCTCCTTATGGGAGAATGAAGGGTGCAGTACGGGCTCTACAAGATTCTCTATGAAGGACACAGTAGTGGCTCTTTAGGTGGCTCCATCGGAGTACTTGTGGGGTGCAGTAGGGGCTCTGTAGGAGGCTCCATGGGGGGGACTTAAGGGCACAGCAAGGGCTCTATAGGAAGTTCCATATAGGGGAATGAAGGGCGCTGTAGGGCCTCTATAAGAGTGTCCATGCAGGGACTTAAGGGGTGCAGAGAGGGCTCTATTAAAATTTTCCATGGTGAGATTTAAGGATGCAGCAAGGGCTCTCTGGGAGGCTCCATGGTGGGATTTAGGGGGTGTAGTATGGGATCTATAGGAGGCTCCATGGGGGAGACTTTTTAGGCATAGTAGGAGCTTTATAGGAGGCAACTTGGGGGAGACTTAAGGGCTCCATAGCAGGGAATGAAGGGCGCAGTATGGGCTCTAAAAGAGTCTCTATGGGGGGACTTAAGGGGCTCTATAGGCGACTCCATACAGGGGGGGCGGTACCGGCAGCAGCCGAGGAAGATTTAAATGGCCCTTTGGGAGCATGAGCGACCGGAGTGTGGCTCAGCAGAAGAGCATGGCTTAGCACCTTATTAGCATGGCGAACCTGAGTGGGGCAAACAGGAGCGGGCAAACAAGGTCGTTAAGAATCAGTTTGCGCAGGCAGGGGGAGCAGGCACTCCTCAGGTGGGTGTTAAGTGTGGCCGTAGGTGTGTGCGGTGTAGGTTCTTCCTGCTTCCCTGACTAACAATGGTGGCCAGGCAAGCTAAAAGTATTGCCACCAGGAGTGTGTCTGTTCAAACAATATCTTCATTGAGCGATGCGGGTGTCCAGACTATTGACTGTAATGAGTGCCATAGCCTACTTCTGTTACCTGAAGGCAAACCAAAAAACACCTGCTTGAGGTGTGAACAGGTCAGCGATTTGCTACAGATGGTTGCTGAGCTGAAGGATCAGGTTGAGAGGCTAAGAAGAATACGAGATATTGAAAGGGCGATAGACTGGTAGAGCCATACCCTCTCCTACCCTAGTAATATACCCCAGGAGACAGAGGAACAGTATATTCCTCACACCCAGGGTGACAAGAGGGACCTTGTTTTTGAGGAGGAATGGGAGCAGATCTGCTCTCGGGGCAAAAAATTTCTCTCCCCTCCTCCGACTCCCTTCAAGATGCCACCCTTCCAGTTGCCCCTACAAAACATGTTTGGGGTCCTGGAATTTGAGGCCCAGGAAGAAGACAGCGATGAAGACTGGAGAAACTCTTAATACTGCTCCGCCTGTCAGGCGGATCAGAACTTCAATCACGAAAATGAAAAGGAGGGTAGTTGTAATAGATGACTCCCTCCTGAAAGGAACAGAGGGTCCTATATGTAGGCCGGACCCATCTCACAGAGAAGTCAGCTGCCTTTCCCAAGCCCAGGTCCGGGATATCGCTAAGAAACTCCCGGATCTAATTCAACCCAGAGATTATTATCCCCTGCTGGTTGTTCAGGCTAGCAGTGATGCACACGATAAGAAGGGCACCAGAGCAATTAAAAAGGAGTTCAGGGAGCTGGGCCAACTAATGGACGGGGCAGGAGCACAAGTGGTGTTCTGCTCAGTCCCTCCAGGGTCTGAAAGGTATAGTGCAAAGAATGACAGAATACATGCGCTCAACAAATGGCTTAAGGGGTGGTGCCGGCACAGGAACTTTGGTTTCTACGACCATGGGGAAACCTTTACTGAACGTGGCCTGCTTGACTAAGATGGTTCTCACCTAAGTAAAAAGGGCAGAAGGATACTAGCCCGGGAACTGGCAGGGTTCATTGAGAGGGCTTTAAACTAGGTCCGAAGGGGGAAGGGGATGTAACCAGTCTCACCAGTTAAGTGAGTGCAGAACGTGAGTCATTATCAAGGGTGACGCCAGTAGCCCAACTGAAGTGCATGTACACCAATGCACGCAGTATGGGGAACAAACAAGGGGAGATGGAAGTCCTGGCTCTGCAAGAGAACTATGATATAGTTGCTATCACGGAAACGTGGTGGAATGACTCCCATAACTGGAGTGCTCCCATGGAAGGCTACAAACTCTTCAGGAGAGACAGGCCCGATAGAAGGGTTGACCCTGTACACTAAGGAAACTCTTGACGCCTTAGAAGTCGAGATTGGAGAGGACCACATTGAGTGTCTATGGGTAAGAGGGGCAAAAAAGACTGATGTCCTGGTTGGAGTATGTTACAGACCGCCCGACCAGGAGGAAGAGGGGGATCTTTTGTTGTTTAAGCAGCTGGAAGTTGCCACGAGATCATCTGCCCTTGTTCTTCTAAGAGACTTTAATCTCCCAGATATCTGCTGGGAATGTAACACAGCTGAGAGGAGACAGTCCAGAAGGTTCTTGGAGTGTATTGAGGACTGCTTCTTGTCACAGCTGGTGAGTGAGCCTACCAGGGGTGAGGGTCTTCTTGACTTGCTGTTTACCAATAGAGAAGGGCTGCTGGGTGATGTTGTGGTTGGAGGCTGTCTGGGTTGCAGTGACCACGAGATAATGGAGTTTTCCATTAACAATGGAAAAAGGAAGAGCAAAACCAGGACGACCATGTTGGACTTTCGGTGTGCTGATTTCAAGTTATATAAGGAACTAGTAAGGAGAGTACCCTGGGAGTTAGTTCTTAAAACCAAGGGGGTCCAGGAAGGCTGGATGTACTTCAAGAATGAAGTCTTCAAGGCGCCGGAGCAGGCTGTCCCGATGTGCTCTAAGATGAGCCGCAGGGGCAGACGGCCGGCCTGGATGAGTAGGGAGCTTTTGAAGGAGCTCAGTGAAAAAAAGAGGATGTATCGCCTTTGGAAAGAAGGGCAGGTGAGTCAGGTTGTGTTCAAAAATATTGTCAAGTCGTGTAGGAAGAAAATTAGGGAGGCAAAAGCCCAGCTGGAGCTTAAATTGGCCACTTGTGTTAAGGCCAACAAGAAGAGCTTTTTCAAATATATTAACAGCAGAAAAAAGGGCAGCGACAACCTTCAATCCTTATCGATCACTGAGGGAAATATAGTAACTAAAGATGAGGAAAAGGCTGAGGTGCTTAATGCCTTCTTCACCTCGGTTTTCAACAGTAAGGCAGATTGTTCTCTGGACAACTGGTCTACTGAACTGGTGGATGGGGCGGGGTGCAATACAGCCCCCCGTCATAGAGGAGGAAGAAGTTAGAGACCTGTTGAGCCACTTGGATCCTCATAAGTCTATGGGGCCTGATGGGATCTATCCTAGGGTGATGAGAGAGCTGGCGGACGAGCTTGCTAAGCCCGCTTTCCATCATCTATCAGCTGTCCTGGCTCACTGGAGAGGTCCCAGAAGACTGGAAGTTGGCCAACATGACGACCATCCACAAGAAGGGCCCTAGAGACTATCCAGGTAATTACAGACCTGTCAGCCTGACCTCGGTTCCAGGCAAAATTATGGAACAGATAATCCCAGGTGTGATCATGCGGCACCTGCAGAATGAGGGAGAGATCAGGCCCAACCAGCATGGTTGTAGGAGAGGCAGGTCCAGCCTGACCAACCTGATTTCTTTTTACGATCCTGTGACTCACCTGGTGGATGAGAGGAAGGCTGTGGATGTAGTGTACCTGGACTTCAGCAAGGCCTTTGACACTGTCTCTCACAGCAGACTCCTGGAGAAGCTGTCAGCCCGTGGCATGGATGGGAATGTACTGTGCTGGGTTAGGAATTGGTTGGATGGCCGAGCCCAAAGAGTGGTGGTGAATGGTGTCCCATCCAGCTGGCGGCCGGTCACTAGTGGCGTCCCCCCAGGGATCGGTGTTGGACCCGGTCCTGTTTAATATCTTTATTACTGTTATGGATGAAGGGATTGAGTCCATCATCAGCAAGTTTGCAGATGATACCAAGCTGGGAGGAAGTGTCGATCTTCTAGAGGGCAGGAAGGCCCTACAGAGGGACCTTGACAGGCTGGAGAGATGGGCTGATTCCAATAGCATGAGGTTTAACAAGTCCAAATGCCGGGTCCTACACTTTGGACACAACAACCCCATGCAGAGCTATAGACTGGGGACAGAGGGGCTGGAGAGCAGTCAGGCAGAGAGGGACTTGGGAGTGCTGGTAGACAGGAAACTCAACATGAGCCAGCAGTGTGCCCAAGTGGCAAAGAAGGCCAGTGGTATCCTGGCCTGCATCAGGAATAGTGTGGCCAGCAGGACTAGGGAAGTTATCATCCCCTTATACTCGTCACTGGTTAGGCTGCACCTCGAGTACTGTGTCCAGTTCTGGGCCCCTCAGTTTGAGAAAGATGTTGAGATGCTGGAGTGCGTCCAGAGGAGAGCGACGAGGATGGTGAAGGGGCTGGAGCACAAGTCCTGTGAGGAGTGACTGAGGGAGCTGGGGTTGTTTAGCCTGGAGAAGAGGAGGCTCAGGGGAGACCTTATTGCTCTCTACAACTGCCTAAAAGGAGGTTGTAGTCAGGCAGGGGTTGGTCTCTTCTCTCAGGTGACCGGTGACAGACCAAGAGGACACGGTCTCAAGCTTCGCCAGGGGAGGTTTAGGATTGACATTAGGAAGAAATTCTTCACTGAGAGGGTAATTGCTGATTGGAATGCACTGCCCGGGGAGGTGGTGGAGTCACCGTCCCTGGAGGTGTTCAAAGTAAATTTGGATGAGGCACTTAGTGACATGGTGTAGTTGACGAGTAGGAGTAGGTGTAGGTGTTGGGTCATAGGTTGGACTCGATGATCTCAAAGGTCTTTTCCAACCTTAAGATACTGTGATATTGTGATAACAGTTCACCACGATGTAGAGGAGGTTCACCGTGTGTTGAAAAGAGTAGAAAAGGATGCAGAGCATAAATGGTGGGACACACTTTTTGGGTGGTCACCTACTGCTACAGGCATCCTGAACAAGTTCTGTCACCCCATCGTTGTTCTCTTGATATTGGTCGTGATCTGTTTTGTTTTATCTATGGTATTGTATGTTTTGAAGTGATTGACGTGTTTAACAGCTGTATTCAATGCACACGACTTGTTCAATGTTCCCTCCAATGTAGACATCCCTCTAAAAATCATGAACACAAGGCAGGTTGCGTGATAGACTACCTCCATTTCCCTATTTTCCTCTCTTTAACCTCTGTCTCTGAGGATTGTACTGCCGCCACAAAGTCGTGATAACAATGTTGAGCCACGGGGTGGTGCAAGTGTCGGTCCGAAGAACAGTATTTGTCTCGGTGTGACGAACAGTACTTGTCTCAACATCGTCATCAGGAACTCGGAGAAAGACCAAGGAGCAATGACCCAAGATGGAGGCACTCCCTGGAACGAGCAGTCGCTGTGACCAAGGACTGGAAGTAACATCTAAGAAAAAATTGAATAGATGCTGTCCAGAAGATGGATTTCACCTGCTACCTCAGCTGAAGTAACCCCACCTCCTCCTTGACCCAACGCAAACAAGGGAAAAGCATGCACAGAGGGTCTTCTGGTCACGTAGTGGTCACGAGAGGAAGATGAGGTGAGGAAGCAGAAGACCCCTGAACACTAGGTGCATAGAGCCCCTAAAGTGTCCTTCTTTTTCCCCTAGGGAGCCTCCTATATAGCCCCTACTGCGCCCTTAAGTCCCTCCATGGAGGCTCTTATGGAGCCCCTACTGCACCCTTCATTTCCCCCTATGGAGCCTCCTATAGAGCCCCTACTTGTGCCTCCTAAGTCCCCCCTTGTTATAGTTGAAAGTGAATTAAGACAAAGTCTCAATTTGATTTGCTAAAGGTTTATTTAAGATAGGAAAACAAATGCAACGTTGGGTGGCCGGGAAGTCGCAGCTTCACAAAGCTCGCAAAGTTTGGGTAGCTCAAGCAGTCTTTTATACCCCTTTTTCTCTTACTTTCTGATCTCAGCAGTTACACAAACAGGATAGCAAAGAGGATAACAACACCTGTTAATCTTGAGCAAAAACAAGAAGCAAAGACATAATATTTAATTCAGCAGACAACTCTGTAACCTTGAGATAATGCCGTGCCTAATTCTTTCTTGAACAGGGCATTTTGTGCCTGGAACAGTGAGGCCGCTTTCTCCTTGCATTCTTTGGTTTAAACAGCAAATTGATCTTTATTTCTCCCCTAGGCAGCCTCCTCTAGTGCCCCTACCTGTGCCCCTTAAGTAGCCCTATGGAGACGCTTATAGACCCCCTACAGCGCCCTCTAATCCCCCATAGGCAGCCTCTAGTGTTCCCCTTAAGTCTCCACAAGGAGACTGTGATAGCACCCCTAAGTCCCCCCATGGAGGACTTAGAGCCCCCCCCAACACCCTTATTTCCCCCTTATGCAGCCTCCTATAGTGCCCCTGCTGCACCCATTCAGTCCCTCCATGGAGACTCTTACAGAAACCCTACTGCACCCTTCATTCCACCCTATGGAGACTCCTATAGAGCCCTTAATGTGCCCTTACGTACCACCATGCAGCCTCCTATAGAACGCCTACTGTGCCTTTAAGTCCCTTGAATGAGTCTCCTATAGAACCCCTACTGCACCTCTTTATTCCCCCCATGCAGACACTTACAGAGCCCCTTCTGCACCCTTAATTTCCTCCTTGGAGACTCTTACAGAGCCCCTACAGTGCCCTTCATTCCCTCCAATGCAGCCTCCTTTAGAGCCCCTAATGCGCCCTTAAATACTCCCACAGAGAATCTTATATAGCCCGTACTGCATCCTTACGTCCCTCCATGGTGACTCTTAAAGATCTCCTACAGTGCCTTTCATTCCCCACTATGCAGCCTTCAAGAGAGCCCCTACTGTGCCCCGCAACTCCGCCCATGGAGACTCCTACAGAGCCCCTACAGCGCCCTTCATTCCCCCATGGAGAATCTAAGGGAGCCCCTACTGCACCCCTTAAGACCCTCCACGGAGACTTTTATAGAGACTGTACTCTGCCCTTCATTCTCCCCTATGCAGCCTCCTATGGAGCCCGTACTGCGCCCCTTAAGTCCTCTCATGGAGACATTTATAAAGCCCTTACTGCGCTCTTATGTCCCTCCATGGAAAGTCTTATAGAGCCCCTCCTGCGCCTTTCCTTCCCCCCCTGTGGAGCCTTCTATAGAGACACAACTGCACCCCTTAAATCCCCCCATGTACACACTTTTACAGCCCCTACTGCATCCTTAAGTGCCTAGAGGGAGAGTCATAGAGCCCCTACTGCGCCTTTAAGTCTTTCCATGGAGATTCTTATAGAGCCCCTACAGTGCCCTTCATTCCCTACTATGTAGCCTCATATACAGAACCTACAGCGCCCTTCATTCCCCCCATGGAGACTCTTAGAGAGCCCATACTGCACCCTTCATTCCCCCCCTATGGAACCTCCTATAGACGCCCTACTGCACCCTTAACTCCATCCACGGAGATTCTTATAGAGCCCCTACTGCACCCTTAATTTGCAGACTTGTAGTGCTGTGCTTGAACTGCAGAGCTTTTATCCTCTCCCTATGCCGCTGTTGCAAGAGACACCCAATGCGGCATTCTGGCTTCTTTACTGTCTGTGTCCAGCGCAGCAGTGCTGTTCCGCAAGAGTGAATAATCTGCCTCTCTGGCTAAGTAAAGGAAAGCTCAGGGAAGAGAGTTATTGAACCGTGCAGACTCTTTCTGTACCTCTTCTTTCAAGTCACAGGCGAACAGAGCAGCTGTTCGTGGTTTCAGTTGCATCTGGGTCTTTTCATTCTCCACAGACCTTGGCGGCAGGCACTCTATTGGTGCAGCAATACAACACTGTGCGAAACGCTTGCGCTGAAAGTCCTTTGGAAGCGGCTCGTCAGAGATACTTTAACCCGCGGTCTGCATCTTCCCTCTCTGCATTACAGTCTTTTGCGTAATAAGCTACCTGAGCAGCAATCGACCGCATGCGAGTTAAACACCAAAAAGAGAATTCCGTTACACTAGACTCTTCTGTTCTGTAAAACTTGCAGCAAGAAGTCTTTGGGAGCACAGAAGAACAAAGAATAGTTTCTTCATTTGGACAAGTGGCATCGTCTGCTGTTTCCCTTCGTTCTCTGCAGATTCCGGCTGAAAGCATGATATCACTGCCGAGACAGAGCTTTTGCAGACTTGCAGTGCAGTGCTTGAACTGCAGAGCTTTTATCCCCTCCCTATGCTGCTGTTGCAAGAGACACCCAATGCAGCATTCTGGCTTCTTTACTGTCAGCGTCCAGCACAGCAGTGCTGTTCCGCAAGAGTGAATAATCTTTCTCTCTGGCTAAGTAAAGGAAAGCTCAGGGAAGAGAGTTATTGAACCATGCAGACTCTTTCTGTACCTCTTCTTTCACGTCACAGGCGAACAGAACAGCTGTTCGTGCTTTCAGTTGCATCTGGGTCTTTTTCATTCTCCACACACTCCGGCTGCAAGCATTCCATCGTGCAGAGCTAGAGCCTTCTGCCTACTGCTTGTGCCTAAAGGCTTCTGGCAGCAACTCGTGAGAGACAACCTGCGGTCTGCCGAGGAGTAGACCTGTCGTATGCTCTGCCATCTCCCCCATCACCTGTAGAGGAGTAGACCTGCTGTCCGCAATGCTACATTGTTGGGTTTTTTGTTTTTTTTTTTTTATTTCTCCCCTGTCGCCATCGTCCTCCCTCATCGCCTCGGGATAGACCTCTCGTCCATGCCGTCACCACCTCACACTTTGTATCGCCTCGGCATAGGATAGACGTGTCTTCCACGATGACGTTGCCCAGCCCCCCCCATTCGCGTCTGTGCAGGATGAACCTGTCGTCCGGGCCAACGTCACCACGCCCCTCCCCCTCCACCATCAACTCGGCATGGGGTAGACCTGGGTTTTTTTTATTTCTTCTCCGCTACTGTTGCCCTCTCCATCTCCTTGGGGCGGGGAAGACCTGTTGTGTCCACCGCCACCCCCATTTTCTTTTCTCCTTTTATTTCTTCCCCATCGCCATCACCCGCCCCCGTCATCTCACCATGGAGTAGACCTGTCATCTGCGCCGCCATCCCCCCTATCACTTCGGCGCAGGGTAGATATGTTGTGTGTGCAGCCACCATGTCCATCATCTTGGCGCAGAGAAGACCTGTCGTCTGCTCTGCCTCCACCCTGTACCCCATATCGTTTCGGCATGAGGTAGAACTGTTGTCTGTGTCACCGTCCCGCTTTTTTTTTTTTAATTTCTACACAGCCACTGGCACCCCCCACCATAGCCTTGCCGCAGAGTAGACTTGTCATCCACGCTGCCACTCTGCTTTGTTTCTTATTGTTTTTTTTTATTTCTGGCCCTTGTCATCGCCCTCACCCATCACCTTGACGTGGGGTAGATCTGTCATCCACGCCGCTGCGCCTCCATCACCTCAGTGCTGGGTAGAACTGTCAACCGCGCTGCTGCTCAACTCATTGCCTCAGTGCGAGGTAGACCTGTCTCCCACACTGCCGCAGCCCTGCACCCCGTATCACCTTGACGTGGGGTAGACCTCTCCTAGACGACGACATTGCCCCGCCCCCCCATCGCCTCAGGCCAGGGTAAGATCTCTCTTCCGCGACACCGTTATCCCGCCCCCCCCATCACCTCAGCGCGGGGTAGACCTTTTGTCTGTGCCACAGCCGCCACGCCCCTCCCATCACCTCGGGGCGGGGTAGAGCAGTTATCAGCGCCGCTGCTCCCCTATCGACTAGGCAAGGAGTAGACCTGTCGTCTGTTCCACCACCTCCCCGATCACATGTAGAGGAGTAGACCTGCTGTCTGTGCCATTGCCTTGCTTTTTTTTATTATTTTTTTTTCTATTTCTCCACTGCTGCCATCGCCCTCTCCCATCGCCTTGGCGCAAGGTAGACCTGTCGTCCGTGCTGCCGCCCTGGTTTCTTTTTTATTTCTCCCCCCTCCTCCCATCACTTCAGCGTGCGGTAGAACTGTCGTCCGCACCGCCCACACCCACAATCATCTCGGCACGGGGTACACCTGTCATCTGCACTGCTACCCCGCTATTTTTTTTTATTTCTCCACCACCGCTGCTGGCCAGCACCCATCATCTCATCATCGGGTAAAGCGGTGGTCGGCACCAACCTGCCCTGCCAATAGACTCAGAGAGGGGTAGACCAGTGACACCACACTCCCCCCTCCCCCAATCGCCTCAGCATGGGGAAGAACTGTCATCTTCACCGCCACCCTCCTGCACCACCTGTTACCCTCCCCCATCCCCTTGCTGCAAGGTAGACCTGTCGTCCACGCTGCCGCCGCCTCACCTTCCCCATCGCCTGTAGAGGGGTAGACCTGTCGTTCAAGCCACTGCCCGACTTTTTTTTTTTTTCATTGTTTTTTTAATTTCTCCCCCTCCGTCGTCACCCTCCCCCACCGTCTTGGTGTGGAATAGAACTGTCATCTGCACCACTGCTGCAATGCCCCCCTATCGCCTCAGTACAGGCTACGCCTTTCATCTGTGCCATCATCCCGCTATTTTATTGTTTTTATTTCTCTGCCACCACCGACCACCACACCACCTCACCACGGAGCAGACGTGTCATCCACGCCTCTGTCACCCCGCACCTCATATTGGCTCAGCGGGGGGTAGACCTGTCTTCCGCGACGACAATGCCCTGCTCCCCGTATTGACTCGGTGCGGCGTAGAGCTGTCATCCGTACCTTCGCTCCGCCCATCTCGGGGCGGGGTAGACCTTTCGTTCATGCCGCCGATGCCCCGCCCCTCCCCTGGACTTGGGGCGGGGTAGAGCCGTCCGCTCTGCCACCCTGCTTTTTTTTTATTATTCTTTCTCCTCCGCCGCTGCGGCCCCCTTGCCGCCGCATCCACATGGGGTCGACCTGTCCTCCGCGTCACTGCTCTGCTGGTTTTCTTTTTTTCATTTTAACCCCGCGATGGTGGCACCCCCTGCCATCGCCTTGCTTTGCTGCAGGGTAGAATTGTCATCTGTGCCACCACTCTGCTTTTTTTTATTTTCTTATTTTATTTATCCCTTGCCGCCCTTGTCCCCCTCCATCGCCTCAGCACGGGGTAGAGCTCTCGTCCGTGTTGTCATCACCTCGCACTTTGTATTGCCTCGGCATGGGGTAGACCTTTCTTCCGTCATGTTGCCCAGCCCCCCCCTTTCGCCTCTGTGCAGGATGGACCTGTCGTCCGGGCCAACGTCACCATGCCCCTCCCCTTCCCCCATCAATTTGGCATGGGGTAGACCTGTTTTTTTTTATTTCTCCTCTGCTACCGTTGCCCTCTCCATCACCTTGGGTTGGGGCACACCTGTCGTTCGTGGAGATGCGCACCCATCGCCTCAGCATAGGGTAGAACAGTCCTCCATCGCCTCGGTGTGGGGTAGACCTGTCATCCGCGCTGCTGCCGCAAGCGTTTCGCACAGTGTTGTATTGCTGCACCGATAGAGTGCCTGCTGCCGAGGTCTGTGGAGAATGAAAAAGACCCAGATGCAACTGAAAGCACGAACAGCTGTTCTGTTCGCCTGTGACTTGAAAGAAGAGGTACAGAAAGAGTCTGCACGGTTAAAATAACTCTCTTCTATCAGCTTTCCTTTACTTAGCCAGAGAGACAGATTATTCACTCTTGAGGAACAGCACTGCTGCGCTGGAAGCAGACAGTAAAGAAGGCACTGCAACGCAGAGCACAGAATGCCGCACTGGGTGTCTTTGTGCAACAGTGGCATAGGGAAAGTTATAAAAGATCTGCAGTTCAAGCACTGCACTGCAAGTCTGCAAAAGCTCTGTCTAGGCACTGAAGTAATACTTTCAACCTTAACCAGCAGAAAACAAAAAACAGCAGGCGATGCCACTTGTCCAAATGAAGAGAATATTCTCTGTTCTTCTGTGCTCCCAAAGACTTGTTCCTACAACATTTACAGGGTACAGCAGCTCTGCACCAGCGGCTTTCCTTTCAAGGCTTTTAATTCGCATGCGGACAATAACTGCTCAGGTAGTTTATTACACAAAAGACTGTAATGCAGAGAGGGAAGACGCAGACGGCGGGTTAAGGTGTCTCTGCCGAGCCGCTTCCAAAAGCCTTTTGGCGCAAGCGTTCCGCTCAGGGTTGTATTGCTGCACCGATAGAGTGTTTGCAGGCTGAGACTGTGTAGAATTAAAAAGACCCAGACGCAACTTAAAGCACGAACAGCTGCTCTGACAGCGGCATAGGTAAAGTAATAAAAGCTCTGCAGTTCAAGCACTGCACTGCAAGTCTGCAAAAGCGCTGTCTCGGCACTGACATAATGCTTTCAGCCGGAATCTGCAGACAATGAAGAAAAACAGCAGAAGATGCCATCTGTCCAAATGAAGAGACTATTCGCTGTTTTTCTGTGCTCCCAAAGACTTGTTGCTGCAAGATTTACTGGATAGAACAGTCTTGCGTAGCGGCTTTCCTTTCAAGGTGTTTAACAACTGTCATCCATGCCACCACCCCGCTTTTCTATTTTATTTATTTTTTCCGCAGCTGCCTCCGTCTCCAGCCCCCCTTCATAGCCTCGGCCTGGTGTAGATCTGATAACTGCTTTGCTGACCCTTCTTCACCGCGGTGTGGAGTATTCTTTTCATCCGCGCCGACCCCTTCCCCTGCCCAAACACTTCGTCGTGGAGTAGACCTCTTGTTCACACTGTCAGCCCCCCGCACCCTTTACCCCCTCGGCGAGGGGTAGACCTGTCATCCATGCCTCCGCAATCCCGCTCGGGCCGGGGTAGACCTCTCTTCCGCGACACCGCCGCCCCCCCACCCCCAAATCATGTCAGCGCGGGGTAGACCTTTTGTCTGCACCACAGCCGTCACGCCCCTCTCATCGCCTTGGGGTGGGGTAGAGCAGTTATCAGCGCTGCTGCTCCCCTATCGACTCAGCAAGGAGTAGACTTGTCGTCTGCTCCACCACCTCTCCGATCACATGTAGAGGAGTAGACCTGCTGTCTGCGCCATCGCCTTGCTTTTATTTTATTGTTTTTTCTATTTCTCCCCTGCTGCCGTCGCCCTCCCCCATTGCCTTGGTGCAAGGTAGACCTGTCGTCCATGCTGCTGCCCCGCTTTTTTAAAAATTTTTTTTATTTCTCCCCCCCTCCCCCGGCTTTGCCCCTCCTCCCATCGCTTCAGTGCGGGGTAGAACTGTTGTCCACGCCGCCCGCACCCACAACCATCTCGGCTCGGAGCACACCTGTCATCTGCGCCGCTACCCCACTATTTTTTTTTTTATTTCTCCGCCGCCGCTGCTGGCCAGCACCCGTCATCTCACCGTCGGGTAAAGCGGTGGTCGGCACCACCCTGCCTTGCCCATAGACTCGGAGAGGGGTAGACATGTCGTCCGCGCCGCCTCCCCCACCCCCCATGACCTCGGTGCGGTGTAGATTTTAGTTTTTTTTTTTCTCCCTAGCTGCCATTGCCCCCACCCCATCACTTTACCAAGGGCTAGAACTGACGTCCGTGTCGCCGCCCTGCTTTTTTTTTAATATTTTTTTTTCATTTCTCCCTTACTGCCGTTGCCACACCCAACTCCTCAGTCCAGGTTGGGACTGTAGTCCGTGCTGCTGCCGATCCGCCCGCCCCATCGCCTCAGCGCTTTGTAGACCAGTCATCTGTGACACCGCAGCCCTGCAACCCCAATTGCCTCGGCATGGGGTAGAACTGTCACCCTCACTGCCACCCTCCCGCACCACCCGCCACCTTCCCCCATCGCCTGTCGTCCGTACCGCTGCCCCCCCAATACCTCAGCATGGGGTAGACCTCCTGTCTCTGCTGCCGCAACCCCGCACCCTGTATCGCCTCGGCATGGGGCAGACCACTCTTCCACGACGACGCTGCCCTGCCCCTTCCATCGCGTCAGCGTGGGGTAGACTTATCATGCACACAAACGCTGCTACGCCCCCCCCCCCCCCCCCCCCCCCCCCCCCCCATTGCCTCAGCACAGGGTAGACCTGTCATGCATGACACCGACACCCCGTCCCTCCAATGGGTTCGGCGCGGTGTAGACCTGTCGTCTGTGCCATCGCGGCCCCACACCCGCATCACCTTGTCACAGGGAAGACCTGTCGTCCGCGTCGCCGTTCTGTTTTTTTTTAAATTTTATTATTATTTTTTTTATTTCTCGCCCCTGTTGTCACCCTCACATATCACCCCGATGCAGGGTAGACCTGTCTTCTGCACTGCCGCACCTCCATCACCTCAGCGCGGGGTAGACCTGACCTGTCGTCTGCACTGCCACCGCACCGCCTTCTCTATTGCGACGTCGTGGGGTAGAACTGTCGTCCGTGCCGCCAATCTGCTTTTTTTTCTCCTTGGCACCAGGACATACCTATCATCTGCGCCGCGGCTCCCCCGCACCCCCCCCCAAATCATCTCAGCACAGGGTAGGCCTGTCGTTCACGCCGCTACCCCTCCACATCACTTTGGCGCGGGATAAATCTGTCATCCACGCTGCCACCCTCTTGCACCCTGTATCTCCTTGGCGTGGTGAAGACCTGTTGTCCGTGCCGACGATGCCCCGCCCCCGCCCCCCCAACATTTCGGCGCAGGGTTTACATTTTGTCTGCACCACAGGCGCCACGCCCCTCCCATCACCTCAGGATTGGGTAGAGTGGTCGTACACACCGCTGTCCTCCTATTGACTTGCCGAGGGGTAGACTTGTTGTCTGCTCTGCCATCTCCCCCATCGCCTGTAGAGGGACAGACCTGCCATCTGCGATGCCGCATTGGTTTTCTTTTTTTATTGGTTTTTTTTTTTTTATTTCTCCCCTGTCGCCGTCGCACTCACCCATCGCCTTGGTGCAAGGTAGACCTGTCGTCCACACCACCACCCCGCTTATTTTTCTTTTTTTTTTTTTAATTTCTCACTCCCAGCTTTGCCCCCCTCCCCATCTCTTCGGCACGGGGTATAACTGGCATCCATGCCGCCACATCGCTATTTTTTTTTTATTTCTCTTCCGCCGCTGCTGGCCATCCCCAAATATTATTTCTCGCCTCGAAGAGGGGTAGACAGGTCGTCCGCGGCGCCCTCTCCGCCTTCCCCCCATCACCTCTGTGTGCCACCCCACATTTTTGTTTTTGTTTTTTTTTTATTTCTCCCCAGCTGCCGTTGCCACCCCCAATCCAGTTGTCCTTGACGCCGGCACCCTCACAGCCCAAATCGCCTCAGCGCAGGTTAGACTTATCGTCTGCGGCGTGCCCCGCCCCCCCCATCACCTCAGAGCGGGGTAGAACTTTCATCCGTGCTGCTGCAACTCTGCACTCTGTATTGCCTCGGTGACGGCTAAACCTGTCATCCACACCACAACTCTCCCACTCCCCCATCACCTCGGCACGGGGTAGACCTCTCATCCATGCCGTCACCACCTCACACTGTGTATCGCCTCGGCATGGGCTAGACCTGTCTTCTGCGATGTTGTTGCCCAGCCCCCCCATTCATCGCTGTGCAGGATGGACCTGTTGTCAGGGCCAACGTCACCACGCCCCTCCCCCCCTCCCCCCCCCCCCCCCCCCCATCACCTCGGCGCAGGGTAGACCTGTCATCTGTGCTGCTGCCCCCCTTTCACCTCGGCACGGGGTAGACCTGTTGGCCGTGCCGCCTCCTGCCCCCATCGCTTCGGAGCAAGGTAGACCTGTCCTCCTTGCTGCCGCCGCCCAGCCCTCCCCATCCCCTCGGCGTGGGGTAGAATTGTTGTCTGTGCTGCCGTGCCGCTATTTTTTTTTTTTTTTATTTCTCTGCCACCCCCAATTCATCGCCTCGTCACGGCGTAGAACTGTCGTCTGCACCACCGCTACCCCGCGCTCCGTATCACCTCGGCGCTGGGCAGGCCTTTCATCTGCTCCACCGCTGCCCCACCCCTCCTCCCCCCATCGCCTCGGCGTGGGTTGGAACTGTTGTCTGTGCTGCCGCCGACCCACATGCCCCATCACCTCGGCGAAGGGTAAATCTGTCATGTGTTCCACCGCCCCCCCCCCATACCCTGCAGCAGGGTAGATCTGTCATCCACGCTGCCACCCTGCTTTTTTTTATTGTTTTTTTTTTTTATTTCTCCCCTGCTGCCATGGCCCTCCCCCATCACCTCAGCGTGGGGTAGACGTGTCGTCCCCGCTGCTGCACCCCCCCATCGCATTGATGCAGGGTAGAACTGTTGTCTGCGCCGCCACCCTGTTTTTTTTTAATTTTTTATTTATTTCTTTCCCACTGCTGTCGGCCAGCCTCATTGCCTAGGCACAGGGTAGACCAGTCTTAGGTCCAGCCGCCCCCATCATCACCTCGTAGCGGGCTAGATCTGTCATCCGTGCCACTGCCTTGCTTTCTTTTTAAATTTTTTTTTTATTTCTCCCCCGCTGCTGTCACCTACTCCCATCACCTCGGCTTGGGGTAGACCTGTCATCCACGCAGCCATCCTGTTTCTGTTTAATTTTTTTATTTATTTCTCTCCTGACGCTGTCACCCCACCCCATCGCCTCAGCACGGCATAGACATCATCTGAGATGCTGTCACGCAATTTTTTTTATTATATCTCTGCGGCTCCGTTGTTTGCCCCTCATCGCCTCGCCACGGGGTAGAACTTTCGTCCACACTGCAGCCCTGCTTGTTGTTTAATATATTTATTTATTTCTCCCTTGTCACCATCGCTCCCCCTTAATGCCTCGGCGTGGGATACACAGCTTGTCCGTGCAGACACCACCTCTATCGAATTGGCACGGGTAAGAATTGTCGTCTGCGCTGCTGCCCCGTCTTCCCCATCGCCTGTAGAGGGGTAGACCTGTCGTTCAAGCCATCACCCAACTTTTTTTTTTTAATTGTTTTTTTAATTTCTCCCCCTCCGTCGTCGCCCTCCCCCACTGTCTTGGCATGGTATAGAACTGTCATCTGCACCACTGCTGCAATGCCCTCCTATCGTCGTGGTACGGGCTACGCCTTTCATCAGCATCGTCATCCCACTATTTTTTTTTTATTTCTCTGCCGCCAAAGACCCCCACACCACCTCACCATGGAGTAGACATGTCATCCACGTCTCTGTCACCCTGCATCTCATATCGGCTCAGCAGGGGGTAGACCTGTCTTCCGCCACGACAATGCCCTGCTCCCCGTATTGACTCGGCGCGGCGTAGAGCTGTCGTCCAATCCTTCGCTCCCCCCATAATCTCGGGGCGGGGTAAACCTTTCATCCATGCCACCGACGCCCCACCCCCCCCATGGACTTGGTGAGGGGTAGACCTGTCATCCACGCCACCACCCCATTTCTGTTTAATTTTTTTATTTATTTCTCTCCTGACGCTGTCGCCCCCACCCCATCACCTGGGTGCAGCATAGACCTGTCATCTGAACTGCTGTCATGCTATTTTTTTTTTTTTTTATATCTCTGCCACTCCATTACCCACCTCTCATCGCCTCGCCGTGGTGTACAACTTTTGTCCATGCTGCGGCCCTGCTCTTTGTTTAATATTTTTATTTATTTCTCCCTCGTCGCCATCGCTCCCCCTTAACGCCTCAGCGTGGATACACAGCTCGTCCGTGCAGATGCCACCCCTATTGAATCGGCACAGGTTAGAATTGTCATCTGCTCCGCCGCCCCCCTGCCTACCCCATCGCCTCAGTGCAAGGTAGAACTGTTGTTCTGCCACCCCCCCCCCCCCGCATCGCCTCGTAGTGGGATAGACCTGTCATCCGCTCTGAAGCCCCGCTTTTTATTTTATTTTTTTCTTTATTTCTCTACCGCCACCGCCGCCCTACCCCATCACATCGGCGCAGTGTACAACTGTTGTCCACGCAGCACCCCCACCCCTGCCCCGTCGCCTCGGAGCAGGGTAGACCTGTTGTCAGCAACACCGCCACCCTGCCCCCACCATCGCCTTGCCGTGGAATGGATGTGTCCTCAGCACCACCACCCCGCTTTTCTTTAAATTATTTTTTTTTATTTCTCACTCACTGCCGTTGCCCTCCCCATCACCTCGGTGTGGGGTAGACTGGTCATCTGTTCCGTCGCCTCCCCGCACCCCTAATCACCTCGGCGCAGGGTGGACCTGTCGTCCACGTCGCAGCCTTGCTTTTTTATTTATTTCTTTTTTTAATTTCTCTCCTACCGCAGTTGTCTCCCCCTATCGCGTCAGCGTTGTGTAGAACTCTCGTCCACGCTAGCGCACCCCCGCACACCCCATCCCCTGGGCGTAGGATAGACCTGTCATCCGCGTCTACTCCGCCCCACCCCCCCATCATCTTGGCGAAGGATAGAGCTGTCGTCCGGAGTGCCAACCGCCCCATCACCTCGGCGCGGGTTAGAACTGTCATGCATGCTACTGCCGACCGACCGTCTCATCGCCTTGGCAAGGGGTAGTCCTGTCGTTCGTTCAGCCGCCCCCCCATCCCCTCGTAGCGGGCTAGATCTGTCACCCGAGGCACCGTTGCCCCGCCCCCTCCATCCGCTTGGCATTGGGATAGACCTGTTGTCTGCGCTGCCTCCGCCTTGCCTTCCCATCACCTCAGCGCAGACTGGTCATCCACGCCGCTGGACTCAGCGTGGGGTAGAACTATCGTCCGTGCAGTCACTGCGGTGGGGGGTGGCAGAGTGGACAACAGCTGAAGTCATGCAGGGGTGGCGATGCAGACGACAGGTCTACACGGTGCCGATGCGGTGGGGGGTGCGGGGGGCGGCAGGGTGGATGACAGTTCTATCCTGTGTTGAGGCGATAGGGAGAGGCGACAGTGGCGAGGGAGAAATAAAAAAAAATAGCCAGATGGAGCCCCGGACAACAGGTCTACCCTGTGGAGAGGTGATGGTGGGGGGTCCATGGCGGCAGTGGAGAAATAAAACAAGAAGACGACAGGTCTACCTCGTTAGAGGCAATAGGGGAGGTGGTGGAAGGGATGACAGGTCTTCCCCTCGCTGAGGCAGTGGGGCAGGTGGGTCGGTGGCAGCATGGATGACAATGCTACCCCATGCCGTGTCGCTGAGGGGGGGCTGGAGGGTGGCGGCATGGATGACAAGTCTACTCCACAGGGAGGATGTGGGGGCGGGCGATGGCGGTGGCAGAGAAACAAAAAACAAAAAAAGAGCGTCGGCATGACGGAAGAAAGCTCTACCCGCACCGAGGCGATGGAGGGGGCAGAGCGTCATCATTGTGGACAACAGGTCTACCCCACGCCGAGGCAATACGAGGTGCAGGTGTGTGGCAGCATGGACAACAGTTCTAATCCGTGCCGAAGTGATATGGGGGGCAGGGGCACAGACAACAGGTCTACCCTGCACTGAGGCAACGCGGAGGAGTTGGATGGCGGTGCATATGACAGGTGTACCCCACGCTGAGGCGATGGGGGCTGGGGGGATGGTGACACAGACGATAGGTCTACTCCAAGACGAGACAACGGGGGTAGGTGGTGGCAGTAAGGGAGTAATAAAAAAAAAAAATAGCGGGGAGGAGGCGTGGACGACATGTCTACCCCGTGCCAAAGCGATGGGTGTGGCAGGGCAGAGGACAGTTCTATTCCGTGGCAAGGTGATGGTGGGCGCAGCGGCGACACC
Organism: Neomorphus geoffroyi; assembly: GCA_033558235.1. Taxonomy (NCBI): domain Eukaryota; kingdom Metazoa; phylum Chordata; class Aves; order Cuculiformes; family Neomorphidae; genus Neomorphus; species Neomorphus geoffroyi. The sequence goes on from JAUMJM010000005.1 coordinate 85,738,953, forward strand.
AACAGCTCTACCCCGTGTAGAGGCGATGGGGGACGGCAAGAGCAGTGGGCAAGAAAGAAAAAAAAAAGAAAAAACCCACGAGGTGGAGGCGTGGACGACAGGTCTACCCCGCAGAGAGGCAATGGGGGTAGCCAACAGTGGCAGGGGTAAAAATAATAAAAAAGAAAAAGCGGGGTGGCAGCGTGGACCTGTGGTCAGGTCGACCACACACCGAGGCGATTGGGGGTGCAGGGGTGTGTTGGTGCGGACGACAGGTCTACAAAGCGCTGAGGCAATAGGCCGGACGGGTCAGTTGCAGCACGGACAACAGTTCTAAACCTCGCTGAGAGGCTGGGGGTGGCGACAGCGGTGGGGGGAGAAATAAAAAAACCCACAAATAAAAAAAATGCGACGTGGCAGCGTGGATGAAAAGTCTACTGCGCGCTGAGGAGATGGGGGGGAGGTGGCGGTGCAGACGAAATGTCTACCTCTCTCCGAGATGATGGGGTGAGGGGTTGCGACGCGGAAAACAAGTCTACCCCACAGTGACGCGATGGGGTGGGCGGGGAGGTGGCATTGGAAAAAGTAAACAGCAAAATAAAAGTGGGGTGGCGGTGCAGAGAACAGGTCTACCCGGGGCCGATGCGATTGGGGGGGTCCAGGCAGCAGTGGCGCAAACGACAGGTCTACCCCGCGTGGAGGCGATGGGGGGGTTGGTGGCGATGGTGTGGATGAAAAGTCTACCCCACGTTGAGGCGATTGGGGGTGCAGGGGTGTGGCGGCAAAGACGACCAGCCTACAAAGTCCCAAGGTGATGGGGCGGGCGGGGCGGCGGATGTGCTGATGAGAGTTCTACCCCACGTTGAGGTGTTGGGAGTGGTGACGGCAGCAGGGGAGAACGAAAAAAATCATATAAAAAAACCTTCTTCCTGATGTCTAGCCCCTGGTGAAGTTTGAGACCATGTCCTCTTCTCCTGTCGCTGGTCGCCTGAGAGGAGAGACCAACCCCTGCCTGACTACAATCTCCTTTTACGTAGTTGTAGAGAGCAATAATGCTTCCCCCATCGCCTCACCACAGAGCAGAGCGGTCATCTGCGCCACTGCCCGCCCTATCGACTCGGCGCGGGGTAGACCAGTCGTCCGCACCACCGCCCCCCCATTGACTCGAGGTAGGGTAGAGCAGTCATCCGCCCTACCACCCCACTTTTTTTTTTTTATTCTTTCTCCTCTGCCGCCACGGCCCCCTCTCCACCACATCCACATGGGGTCTACCTGTTCTCCGCATCACTGCTCTGCTGGTTTTCTTTTTTTCATTTTAACTGTGCCACTGTGGTCCCCCCCCTGCCATCGCCTTGCTTTGCTACAGGGTAGAATTGTCATCGGCGCTGCTCCCCAGTTTTTTATTTTTTTTATTTTTACCACCACCACCGATGCACCCTGCTACCGCCTCGCTGCAGGGTAGACTTGTCATCTGCGCCACCACACTGCTTTTTTGGTTTTCTTATTTTATTTATCCCTTCCCGCCCTTGTCCCCCTCCATCGCCTCAGCGCAGGGTAGACCTATCATCTTCTCCACCGTTCCCTCACACCCACCATCCTCCCCTTGGCGCGGTATAGGCCTTTCATCCACGCTGCTGCCGCCGCACCTGCACCACCGCCTCGGCCCAGGGTAGACCTTCTGTCCACGCTGCCGCCCCCCCCATCACCTCGGCATGCAGTAGACCTGTCGTCTCTGCCTCCGCCACCCTGCCCCCACCATGGTCTCGGCGCGGGGTAGACCAATCATCCGCACCGCCGCCCCTCTATCGCCTCAGGACTGGGTAGAGCTTTCATCTGCGCCGCCGCTTCTTTTTTTTTTTTTTTTTAATTTCTCCTCTGCTGCCGCAGCTCCCTTGCCATTGCCTCGCTGTGGGGTAGACCTGTCATCTGCGCTGCTGCCCCGCCCCATCCCCTCGCCGTGGGGTAGAACTGTCATCCACGCTGCCACCCCCGCTTTTTATGTATTTAAATTTTTCCGCAGCTGCCTCCGCTTCCCCCCACCACCTCAGGGCAGGGTAGACCTGTTGTCTGAGCCACCGCTGTCCAGCCGCCCCCATAGCCTTGGCCTAGGGTAGACCTATTATCCGCTTCGCCGACCCTCACCTCGGTGCATGGTACTTTTTTCGCCTGCGCCGACCCCTCTCCCCGCCCAAACACTTTGTCATGGAGTAGGCCTCTCATTCACGCTGTTGCCCCCCCCCGCACCCTGTATCTCCTCGGCGAGGGGTAGACCTGTCATTCACGACGCTGCAATCCCACCCCACCCATCACCTCCGCGTGAGGTAGATAGGTCGTCCACACCACAGCCACTGGGCCCCCCCCATCGCGTCGGCACGGTGAAGACCTTTCATCTGCACTGCTGTCCTTCTTCAGGTTTGTTATTTATTTTTCTCACCATCACGGCCCCCCCCCCCCATCACCTCGTCGTCTGGTAGAATTGTCATCTGCGACGCCACCCCGCTTTTTTTTTATTTTTTACTTCTGCCGCTGCCGCGACCCTCCATCGCCTCACCACAGGGTAGACCTCTAGTCTGCGCGACTGCCCAGCATTTATTTTTTTTTTCTCATTTTATTTCTCCCCCCCTGACCATCACTCTCCCCATCCCCTCACCACAGGGTACACCTCTACTCCCCGCTACTATTCCCTGCCATCGCTCCCCGCCATCGCCTCACCGCAGGGTAGACCTGTCATCCGCACTTCCGCCACCCCAACTGCCCCATCGCCTTGGTGTGAGGTAGAACTGTCGCCAGTGGCGCTGCCCCCCCCATCACCTTGGCGTGGAGTAGACCTGTCATCTGCACCGCCAACCCCCCCATCACCTCGGCGCGGGGAAGACCTGTCTTCCGCCCCGCTGCCACCTTGCCCCCTCCATCGTCTCGGCGCGGAGTAGACCTATAGTCAGCGCCGCTGACGCCCTGCCCACCCATAGACTCGACATGGGGTAGAACTGTCGTTCGCACAGCGGCCCTGCTGGTTTTTCTTTTTTTTATTTACCCCTGCCACTGCCGTGTCCCCAATCGCCTCGCTGCGAGGTAGATCTGTCGTCGGCGTCCCCGCCCCACTTTTTTATTTATTCTCTTTTTTTTTTGTCTACATCGTTGCTGTTGCCTTTCCCCATTGCCTCACCACAGAATAGACCGGTCATCTGTGCCGCTGCCCCCGCTATTGACTCGGTGTGTGGTAGACCAGTCACCACGCCGCCGCCATCCCGTACCCCTCATCGACTCAACACGTGGTAGACATTTTGTCTGCGCCGCTGTGTCCTGCCCCCCAACACCTTTTCATGGAGTAGGACTCTCATTCACGCTTTTGCCCCCCCTGCACCCAGTATCTCCTCGGCGAGGGGCAGACCTGTCATCCACGATGCTACAACCCCACTCCACGGTCACTGCGCCCTCCCCATCGCGTTGGCACGGGGAAGACCTTTCATCTGCACTGCCATCTGTCTTTTTTTCATTTATTTTTACCACTGCGGCCTCCCCACCATCACCTCACCGTGGGGTACAATTGTCATCCACGACGTCACCCCGCTTTTTTTTTTTATTTGTTTTTTCCGTCGCTGCCTCCTCCTCCCCCATAGCCTTGCCGCTGGCTAAACTTTTCATCCCCGTCACTGCCACGCTTTTTTATTTATTATCTTTTTTTATTTCTCCCCCTCCACTGCTGCTTCCCCTCATCACCTCGGTGTGGGGTAAACCGGTCGTCCTCTCCACCACCCCCCATATCGACTCGGCGCATGGTAGACCAGCCGCCACGCTGCTGCCATCCCGTACCCCCCCATCGACTTGGCACGGTGTAGAATTTTTGTCTGCGCCACTGTGTCCCCCATCACTTTGCGCGGGATAGAACTTTCATCCGCCCCGCCACCACCCTCATCACTTCGGAGCGAGGTAGTCCTGTCGTCCGTGCCACAGTGACCCATCACCTCGGTGCGGGGTAGACCTGTCATTCGCTTTGCCGCCCCTCCCTCACCTCGATGCAGGGAATTCTTTTTGTCCGCACCGCCCCTCCCCCCCCAATACCTTGTCGTGGAATATACCTCTCATTCACACTGTCAAGAGTCCCGCACTGTATTTCCTCGGCGAGGGGTAGACCTGTCATCCACGACGCTGCAAACCCGCCACACCCATCGCCTCGGCACGAGGTAGACCGGTCATCCGCACCACAGCCACTGCGGCCCCCCACGCCATCGCCTCACCACAGGGTAGACTTCTCATCCAAGTGGCCACCCCCTGCACTTCATATCACCTTGGAGAAGGGTAGAACTTTCGTATGCCCTGCCCTTCCCGCCCCCCCCCCCCTCCCCCCATCAACTTGGCACAGCATAGACCTTTTGTCCACGCTACCCCCCCCCGCCCTCGCACCTCGTCACCTCGGAGAAGGGTAGACCTGTCGTCCTCCATGCCACAGTTCTGCCCCCCCCATTGCCTCGGCGCGGGTAGACCTGTCATCTGCGCCTCAGTCACCACGGCCCCCTCCATTGCCTTGGTGTGAGGTACACCTTTGGTCTGCGACTCTGCCCCACTTTGCCCCCTTTTTTTTTTATTTCTCCCCTGTTGCACTTGCCACTCCTAACCTGTCAGCGCGGGTTAGAACTGTTGTCCGGGCTGCTGCTGCCCTGTCCCCACCCCGCCTCGGTGCAGTGTAGGCCTGTCTGATCAGCCCCCAGAAAATATGAAGTGTGAAAAAAGAATTATTAGAAGTCAAACAAGAAAAATGCAGGAACCTCCGCAACTATATCCGCTAAGAGAAGTGGCAATGGGAGGTCCCGTTCCTGGGGTAGGATATGTCGCCGTCCCTCTTAACTCAGGGGACGTGCGAGAATTTTAAAAGGAAATGGGGAGCCTGCTAGGCGATACCCTAGGGGTCACTGAGAGGCTGGATCAGTTCCTCGGTCCCAACATTTACACATGGGATGAGATCCAGTCCATTATGGGAATATTGTTTACTGTAGAAGAAAGAGGAATGATAAGGCGGGCCGGAATAAGATTATGGGATCAGCAGCACCAACAAGGACCGCCAGCAGATGTTAAATGGCCATTACAAAGGCCTAATTGAGATAATCAGAATCCAGTACATCGGATTGAAATGCAAGATCTGAGAAATATTATAATCCAGGGAATTAGGGAATCAGTTCCCAGAGGGCAGAACATCAGTAAGACCCTTAATGAGCAGCAGAAAAAGGATGAAACACCTACAGAATAGTTAGAAGGGCTGAGAAAAAACTTGCAGTTGTATTCAGGAATAGACCCCAATACCCCTGGGGGAGAGGCTCTATTGAAAACACAGTTTGTGGCTAAATCATGGCAAGACATCCGAAGGAAATCAGAAAAAATTGAAGACGGGCAAGATCGTGGACTAGATGAACTTTTGAGGGAAGCCCAAAAGGTATATGTTAGGAGGGAGGAAGAAATACATAAAAGGCAAGTGAGAATGATGGTAGCTGTGGTGTGAGAAGGACAGAAAGCAGTCCCACCCCGGAGAGGAAACACCTCTTCCCGCTGGGACATGGGGAACAGGGGACGAGAAAAATCAGTGGAAGGAAAGGGATGGACTTATCTTTATTGCGGAAAGCCAGGACACATGAGAAAGGAATGTCGGCAACGAATGAAAGATGAGAGGATGTTTAAAGAAGATTAGAGGGGTCAGGGGCTCTATTTGCTGGGGACCAGGAACTTTACAGAGCCCTTGATAAAATTAAAGGTGGGTCCTCAGCAACAAGTAGCTGAATTCCTAGTGGACTCAGGGGCAGAAAGATCTACCGTCCAGAGGTTACCTCCAGGATGCAAACCATCCTCAGATAAAGTAAAAGTGATTGGAGTTAAGGGTGAACCTTTTGAGATTCCCGTAATTAAAAATGCGTTATTGGAAACAGATTCTAAAATGGGGGTGGGATCTTTATTATTAGTACCAGAGGCAGATTATAACCTCTTGGGAAGGGACTTAATGATAGAATTTGGAATCAGTTTAGAGACAACAAAGGACAAGATACATATTAAATTATGTCCCTTGAGAGCAGTAGATGAGAGGGAAATAAACCCAGAAGTATGGTATACTCCAGAAACTATTGGAAAATTGGATATCGTCCCGTTTGCAGTCATGATACAAGATCCGGAAATACCCGTTCGGATAAAACAATATCCCTTATCTGAAGAAGGAAGACGGGGATTGAAACCTGAGATCGACAGGCTAATTAAGCAGGGATTGTTAGAACCCTGTATGTCCCCATATAACACACCCATCCTACCTGTAAAGAAATCAGATGGGAAATATCGTCTAGTGCCTGATTTGAGAGAAATTAACAAGAGGACAGTGGCCAGATTCCCTGTAGTGGCCAATCCACACACCTTATTGAGCCAATTAGGACCGGAGGACCAGTGGTATAGTGTCATAGACTTAAAAGATGCATTTTGGGCTTGCCCCTTGAGGACAGATTGTCGAGATTATTTCGCATTTGAATGGGAGGACCCGGATACTCACAGGAAATAGCAATTAAGGTGAACTGTGCTCCCGCAAGGGTTTACGGAATCCCCTAATTTGTTTGGACAAGCCTTGGAACAAATATTACAAAACTATGAGTTAGGAAAAGGAATCACTCTGGTCCAATATGTAGATGATTTATTATTGGCAGGAAAAGAAGAGGACAGTGTTAAAAGAGAAACCATTAAGTTATTAAATTTTTTGAGCCTACAAGGATTAAAAGTGTCTAAAGCTAAATTGCAGTTTGTAGAAGAAGAAGTGAAATATCTAGGACATAGATTGAATAAGGGGAGCAAGAAACTAGACCCCGAGAGGGTAAATGGAATTTTATCAATCACAGCCCCCCAAAACAAAAGACAGGTCCGACAGCTGTTGGGACTGATCGGATACTGCAGACAGTGGATCGAGAACTTTAGCGGAAAGGTAAAGTTCCTTTATAATAAACTATCAAAGGACGGACTATTGAAATGGACCCCTGAAGATGAGGAACAGCTTGAAATCTTAAAAGAAGAATTGGTAAATGCCCCTGTTTTAAGCCTACCAGATTTAAAAAGACCTTTTTATTTATTTGTAAACTCAGAGGAAGGTGTAGCCTTTGGAGTCTTAGACCAAGAGTGGGCACAGAGCAAAAAACCAGTAGCATACATATCTAAGCTTCTGGACCCAGTGGCGAGGGGATGGCCGATGTGCCTACAGGTCATAGTAGCCACCGCCTTGTTAGTAGAAGAAGCCACTAAAATCACCTTTGGTGGGGAATTAAAAGTCCTGTCCCCCACATAATATTAGTGGGGTTCTACAGCAAAAGGCTGATAAATGGATCTCTGATGCCCGACTTATGAAGTATGAAGGAATATTGATAACATCACCTAAACTAACCCTTGACACTTCCACAGTGCAAAATCCCGCTCAGTTTTTCTATGGAGAACCAAGTAAAGAACTGGAGCACGATTGTCTCCGGAATATTGAAGAACAATGTAAGATAAGACCAGATCTTGAGGAAGTGGAGCTAGGGGAAGGAGAAAAATTATTTGTAGATGGGCCCTCCAGAGTAGTAGATGGAAGGAGAAGATCAGGGTATGCCATAGTCTATGGAAAGTCCTTCAAGGTAATAGAGTTGGGCCCTCTTATCCCAAGTTGGTTGGCCCAGGCATGTGAACTATATGCAGTATTAAAAGCTTTACATCACTTAGATGGGAAAAATGGGACAATATATACAGATTCAAAATATGCATTCGGAGTAGTGCATACCTTCGGAAAAATTTGGGAAGAAAGGGGACTAATAAATTCCCAAGGAAAGGGGCTGATACACCAAGAGCTCATAATCAAAATCCTAAAAGCCATAAGGAAGCCCGAGAGAATAGCGGTGGTACACCTAAAGGGGCATCAAAAAGAGTTAACCCCACAGGTTCGAGGAAACAATCTAGCCGACCAAGAAGCTAAAAGAGCGGCTTTGATGCCCCAAACGGGGTCAGGGCAATGTGAAAAATCACAAGACAAAAACAAACGCCCTCGATACGGAAATGTGTCCCATATTAAGCTTTACAGTACAAAAAAAAAAAAAAAAAAAAATTTAACCCAGATGGGAGTCCTAGAAAAGGCACAAAAATGGGAACTACCTGACGGGAGAGAAGTCCTCCCCAAATCAATTGCGCTAAGAATAATGCAAAAAATCCATGAAAAGACCCATTGGGGAAACCAAGCCTTGGTAGACCAGTTTGCAATAAGATATATGTGTGTTGGAGTTTATAATTTAGCAAAGCGAGTAACGCAAGATTGCCTCACTTGCCAGAAAACTAACAGGAGTCAGTTCAGAGAGAGAGTGCACGGGGGGAGGGAACTAGCACATAGACCTTTTTCACATACCCAAATTGACTTTACTGAATTACCCAAGGTTGGGAGGTATAAATACCTCCTTGTGATAGTGGACCACTTAACCCATTTTGTAGAAGCATTCCCCACGGCTCGGGCCACAGCCCAAACTGTGGTGAAAATACTTTTAGAAGAAATCGTGCCCAGGTATGGAATAGTGGAGGTGATTGATTCAGACCGGGGACCCCCACTTCACATCTAAGGTGGCCCGGGATATGCTCTCAGCTCTGGGAACTGAGTGGCAGCATCACACTCCTTGGCACCCCCAAAGATCAAGCAGAGTAGAAAGAATGAATGGAAGAATAAAAGAGCATTTGACTAAGTTAATGTTTGAAACTAAAATGTCATGGACCAAATGCCTCCCCCTTGCTCTGTTAAATATATGAACGCAACCTCGGACTGACACAGGGATTTCCCCTTTTGAAATGTTGTACGAAATGCCCTATGATATGGAGGCTCCTAATGAACACCCCCGATTACAGGATTTTTATTTAACACCATATTTGACACAACTGATGAATAGAAGAGGAGAATTAAGAAAAAAGGGTTTATTAGTTCAAAGGCCTCCCTTAGATATGAAAGTACATATGATAAAACCTGGAGATAAAGTTCTAATAAAATCATGGAAGGAAATGCCTTCAACTCCTCAATGGGAAGGGCCATATCTTGTTTTGCTCACCACAGAAACGGCCGTCCAGACAGCAGAATGCGGTTGGACTCATGCAAGCCGAATAAAAGGACCGATAACAGATCCACCTTGGATGGTTACGAGCTCACCAGGGGAATTATAGCTGACCATCAAACGAGCCTCAACTTCGAGACTGAATGACAAACCCCCCAAGGGAAGTTAAACAGAACTTATATGAGTGGTTCCAGGTAACTCCAGGAGACACATTGAGAAGAGTGTCGTTCGCTCCCTGACACATAAACAGAATACCGAATCAAACAGGAGGCGCGGGACTGTATAAAACATCTGATGGGAGACTTTTTGCCCACTGTTGTGAGGTGTCGCCGGATATTGCGGATAAGAGACTAATCAGCTGAGAGGGATTTTGGGGAGGGTTGATACCCTGTATAAAACACCTGTGGACGAGTCATGTATGTTGGGTAATTTGAGAATGCGATTGTTGTAAGAATCTTTGGGCCTGCGGTGCAGTTAAGAGACAACCATATAGTAGACATTGTAGAGGTTTTGGGGATAGTCGCTTAGATAGTACTGACCTGGTAAAATTATTTTGTGGTTGGGAATTGAACCTTCCGTGGTCTTGGGAATTTAGATCTGTAGACTAGGAAAAGACTATTAAAAAGTGTGCTAAAGATTCGTGGGAAGAGGTCAGTCAACGAGTGGCAGGGGTTTTTCGCCTCAAGGAAGCACCCGTGATGGGAGAACCCTTAAGTTGCCTAAAATACTTTCCCGGATAAGGGACCCAAAATAACAGAAACCTCCCTTGCTGCTGAGAAGATGAGTAACACCGGGGCTCGCAGCACTCGAGTCGCCGAGTGGAGGCAGAGGGGTAAGAGCAAGTGGAGGAAAGAATTCTGGAAACAAAATTACACTAGCCCTGATCCGGGAATTAATTTTATAAACTGGCAACCAGAGCGAAAAACATGCCACTCTAGACTGATCATAATATGGTGCATCTTAGGAATATGGTGTAGTCCCACTAAAGGGAATATACACCAATCTTTTAAATGGAGTCTAATTAGAAGGGAGGGACTCGAGAAAAGGAAAAAAGAAAGAGAAGCACAACAGAATTGGTATGAGAAATGGTTCAACTATTCCCCATGGTTAACCACATTACTTTCTACTATAGCCGGGCCGTTAATGCTTTTAGTTGTGGGGCTTACATTTGGACCGTGTATTTTTAACAAATTAATTAGCATTGTCAAGAATCCATTAGAAGCTGCACATTTAATGCTTATCCGCGCTAGGTATGAACCTATTGCGGAAGAGGAAGAAGTAGCAGGTGATGCATTTGTGTTAAGTCACCAGGAGCTACAACGGTTTACTGAACAAAATGCAGGAAAGAGAAAAAGGGGGGAATTGTGAAAAATAAAGGTTTGTTCACTAAACCGTTTAGCATGAGCAGGAAAAGGCCTGAGGCCTGACTAAACCATTTAGCATAGCAAAGAAAGGCTTGAGGCCTAGAGATAACGTTTAGAGTGAGGAGGGGGGTTTGAAGTGAAATAGTTTGACCAAACATGGTAAAGTTTGTTTACAGTGCGGTGTTAGGGCTGTAATAAGACGAGCTGTGTAACTTGATCAGCACCCGGGCAATGGATTGAAGGACTGCCCTAGCCTAAGCTAACGCTATAAAAGAAGAGGAACAAAGGAAGAAGAGCGCGGTCGTTGGCGGAGTGAAGACTCCCCGGCCGCCCAGCGCTGTTTTGTTTATTGCTTGCTTGCTAAATAAATTTGATTGGCTTTAATTGAGCTGGTTCCTGTCAATTATTTGGAACGCATTTTATGACATGGGGTAGACCTGCCATCAACACCGCCGTTGCCCCAGCCCCCCCCCATTGCCTCGGTGCAGGGTGGAACTGCTGTCTGCGCTGCAGACGCCCCGCCCTCCCATCGCCTTGCCTCAGGGTAGACCTCTCATTTGCACCGCTGCCTTGCTTTTTTATTTGTTTTATTTATTTTATTTATTTTTATTTATTTATTTATTTTCTCTTTTTTTTTTCTTCCCCACCGTCATTGCCTGCCCCCATCGGTCATCTGCACCACCGCCCCCCCCTATCAACTCAACGCAGGGTAGAGCAGTCGGTCGCGACGCCGCCCCCCAGCCCTTCCAGTGCCTCGGCAAAGGGTAGAGCTGTCATCCGTGCTGCCACCAACCCACCTTCACCATCGCCTGTAGAGAGGTAAACGTGTCATTCGAGCCGCCGCCCGACTTTTTTTTATTGTTTTTTTACTTTCTTCCCCTCCGTTGTCGCCCTCCCCCATCGCCTTGGCGCGGGGTAGACCAGTCGTCCATACCACTGTGTGCTTCTCATCGTCTTAGCGTGGGATAGAACTGTCGTCCGCGCCACTGCCGCAATGCTCCCCTATCGCCTCGGTACGGGCTAGGCCTTTCATCCACGCCGTCATCCCGCCACTTTTTTTTTTTTTTTTTTTTCTTTTCTGCCGCCGCCACCCCCCCCCACATCGCCTCACCATGGAGTAGACCTGTCATCCACACCTCTGCCACCCCGCACCTCGTATTGCCTCAGCGGGGGGTAGACCTGTCTTCCGCGATGACTCCACGCTGCTCCCCGTATTGACTCGGCACGGAGTAGACCTGTCATCTGCACCTTTGCTCCTCCCATGGACTCGGCGTGCAGTAGACCTGTCGTCCACTCCGCCGCCCTGCTTTTTTTTTTTTTTTATTCTTTCTCCTCTGCCGCCTCCTTTCTTTCTCCCCTTTCACCACCGCCTCCACATGGGGTTGACCTGTCGTCCGCGCCAGTGCTCTGCTGAAGTTTTTTTTTCATTTTAACCCCGCCACCGCAGCCCCCCCTGCCATCGCCTCACCTCGCCGCAGGGTAGAGCTGTCATCCACGCCACTGCCCCAAATTTTTATTTTTTTTTATTCACCCCCCCCCCCCCGCTGCACCCCCCCTCTGCCTCGCTGCAGAGTAGACTTGTCAGCTGCACCACCACACCGCTTTTTAAAATTTTCTTATTTTATTTATACCTCGCCGCCCTTGTCCCCCTCCATCGCCTCAGCGTGGGGTAGACCTGTTGTCTTCTCCACCGCCCCTCCACACCCACCATCTTCCCCTCGGCACGGGATAGACCTGTCATCTGCGCTGCTGCCGCTGCACCTCCACCATCGCCTTAGCGCAGGGTAGACCTTCTGTCCGCATTGCCGCCCTCCCATCACCTCAGCACGGAGTAGACTTGTCATCTGTGCCTTCACCACCTCGCCCCCACCATGGCCTCAGCGCAGGGTAGACCTATCATCTGCATTGCCGCCTCTCTATCGCCTCGGGGCTGGCTAGAGCTTTTATCTGCACCGCCACTTTTTTTTTTTTTAAATTTCTCCTCTGCTGCCACGGCTCCCTTGCCATCATCTCGCTGTGGGGTACAGCTGTCGTCCGGGCCGCTGCCCCGCTTCTTTTTTAATTTTCTTATTTTTCTCCCCTGCCATTGTCTCCCTCCCCAACCGCCTCAGTGCGAGGTACACATTTGCTTCTCTGTGGGCATAGGATATACGTGTCATCCGGGCTGCCACCTCCTTTTTTTTTTTTTTTTTATTTTTACCCTGCCTCCGCCACATCCTGCCATCGCCTTGCCACAGGGTAGACCTGTCATCTGTGCCGCTGCCCTGCTTTTTCTTTTATTATATTTTTTTATTTCTCCCCGCCACTGTTGCCTCCCCCCATCGCCTCGGCATGGGGTAGACCAGGCGTCCTTGACTTGGTTTTGATAAAAACTAGGATATTAATCAGATATTAAATCAAAAAAAAAAATTGTATAGAAAAGATAACAATTCTTAGGAACAAATATATGTATGAGCAGAACAGAATTAACAGTAACCACAACCAAAACCTTTAAACCTTTAAATGGATTGAGTCCTGTACCCCAAATCTTGCGATGCAGGTCTCTTTAAGGGTGCGGGGGGGGGGGGCTGTCACCACTGCCGCAGCCCCAGGCGCGGCTCCACCGCTGCAGGCTGGGAAACGGAAGAAGGGAAAAAGGGAAGCATGTGAGTTCTGCAGGAGTTGTGGAAGATCAGATGCCCGATGATGCTTTCTCCAGAGACTGTAAAACCCCACGAGTTGCACGTCAGCTGCTGCCGCTAATGCTGCTGGGGCTTCTCCATGCCGCTGCTCCTCCCTAGCAAAAGCACGCGAAACCAAAGAAAAAAAAAAAAATGGCTCCCCTCCCCAGAGGGGAAAGAAAGAAAAAAACCCCGATGTCCGTGCACCACCTCTATCCCAGTTTCCTCGGAAACAGCCTCTCCCCGCCCTCTCGCGTTCCCCTTGTTGGTAATAGGAAGAAAAATTCCTCGGACAAATTCAAACCCACAACATTATCCACCCCGAATTTTTCTTCCATGTCAACACCCCATAATCGAACTTAAACTTACATCTATATACATACATATTTCCAACTATATACATATTTACAGATAGGTACATAGAATATGGACAACTCAACCAAAGATAAGGTCCCCTTGAGGTATACATCGTGTTTTTCCATCTTCCTGCATCACCCACCAAGTGCAACCAGATCCTTGAGGAAAGACAATTCCACGAATAGGCTTGCTTTGCTCGAGACAGGTTTAACCCAGACGGTTTTCCCTAACATACCTCTCAGGTGGATCACAGGGACCTTATCTCCATCTACAGTATGGAGGAATTCTGACTGGGCAGGGCCAGCTGGATGGACTGAGCCTCTAGTGTTGACCAACCACGTGGCCTTTGCTAGATGCTGCTCCCAGTGTTTGAAAGTCCACCCACCCAATGCCTTTAAAGTGGTTTTCAACAATCCATTACACCGTTCAACCTTCCCAGCATCTGGTGTGTGGTAGGGGATATGGTACACCCACTCAATGCCGTGCTCTTTTGCCCAGGTGGTGACTAAACTGTTCTTGAAGTGGGCTCCATTATCTGACTGAATCCGCTCTGGGGTGCCATGTCGCCACAGGACTTGTTTTTCCAGGCCTATGATGGTGTTCCAGGCAGTGGTGTGAGGCACTGGATATGTCTCCAGTCATCCGGTAGTTGCTTCCACCAATGCACATAGCATTTACCTTGGCGGGTCTGCAGCAGGGTGATATAATCAACCTGCCAGGCGTCTCCATATTTATACTTATCCCAGCGTCCACCATACCACAGGGGTTTCACCCTCTTAGCCTGTTTAATGGCAGCACATATCTCTCAATCATGGGTAACCTGGGAGATAATGTCCATGGTTAAATCCACCCCTTGGTCTCTATAGGTGGCATCTCTGCCCTGATGGCCTGAGGCATCATGGGCCAATTGAGCCAGGAACAATTCTCCTTTATGCTGCCAACCCAGATCTATCCATGACACCTTGACTTGTGCAGCTTGGTCTGCTTGTTGGATGTTCCTCGTTGGCTCAATCCTTGGGCATTCACATGGCAGACTCTCACGATCAGCTTCTCCACATGGTTGGCGATGTCTTGCCATACAGCTGCAGCCCAGATGAGTTTCCCTCTGTGTTCCCAGTTGGCTTTCTTCCATCAGTCTAACCATCCCCACAATGCATTGGCCACCATCCATGAGTCAGTGTAGAGGTAAAGCCATGGCCACCTCTCTCGCTCAGCAATGTCCAGAGCCAATTGGACAGCTTTGAGCTCTGCAAATTGACTTGATCTACCTTTTCCCTCAATGGCTTCTGCAATTTGTTGTGTGGGGCTCCACACTGCTGCTTTCCATCTTTGATTTGTCCCCATGACGCGACAGGAACCATCTGTAAAAAGAGCATAGCGTACTTCTTCTTTTGGCAACTGATTGTATGGTGGAGTTTCCTCTGCACGTGTTACCTGTTCTTCTTCCTCTTCATCTGCTAAACCAAAGTTCTCACCTTCAGGCCAGTTCATGATGATTTCCAAAATCCCAGGGCGATTTGGTTTTCTAATACGGGCACATTGTGTGATCAGAGCAGCCCATTTGCTCCAGGTAGCATCAGTAGCATGATGTGTGGGGGCAGCCCGTCCACTCAACTTAGTCCACCTTAGCACTGGTAATCAGAGTGCCAGGAGGAGCTGAGTTTCTGTTCCAGTTACCTCTGAGGCAGCTTGAACTCCTTCATAAACAGCTAAGATCTTTTTCTCTGTCGGGGTGTATTTGGCTTCAGATCCCCTATAGCCTCGACTCCAGAATCTAAGTGGTCCGGCCTCGAGCCTCGTCAGGCATTTTCTGCCAAAGACTCCATGAAAGACCAGCTGCAGAGTACGGCACGTTCTTCACATCTGGTCCTGTCCTGACAGGTCCCAGGCCTACAGCATGAGCAATCTCCCTCTTCATCTGCTCAAAAGCTTGCTGTTGTTCAGGACCCCAGTGGAAATCATTCTTCTTATGGGTTACCAAGTAGAGAGGGTTTACAGTCTGACTGTATTCCAGGATATGCATCCTCCAGAAACCCATGGCACCCAAAAACGCTTTTGTTTCCTTCTTGCTAGTTGGTGGGGACATTGCTGTGATCTTGCCAATAACTTCTGTTGGAATCTGGCGACGTCCGTCTTGCCACTTCACTCCCAGGAACTGTATTTCTTGGGTGGGTCCCTTTACTCTGTTTAATAGCAAAACCAGCTTCCAAGAGAATCTGGATGATTTTCTTTCCTTTCTCAAAAACCTCTTCTGCTGTATCCCCACACACAATGTTGTCGTCGATGTACTGCAGATGTTCTGGAGCCTTACCTTTCTCTAGTGCTTCTTGAATCAGTCCATGACAAATGTTTCCACCCCTGGGGCAATCGGTTCCAGCTTATTACACGCCCCTCCAGGTGAAGGCAAACTGCGGTCTGCACGCTGCAGCTAGCAGAATGGAGAAGAACGCATTAGCAATATCAATAGTGGCGTACCACTTCGCTGCCTTGGATTCCAGTTCATACTGGAGTTCCAACATGTTTGGCACAGCGGCGCTCAGTGGTGGGGTTGTGATAAATAAAGAACAATTTGCTGATTAAACAAAAGGATACAAGGAGAAAACGGCCTCACTGTTCCAGGCACAAAACATCCTTAAATAGGAAGAATGAGGTGCAGCATTATCTCAAGGTTGCAGTGTTGTCTGTTGAGTGAAAAATTATGTTACCCTAACATACTTCGCTTTTGATTTGTCTTGTTTAAGATTAACTGACGTTGTTATCCTGTTTGTATAACTGCCGAAATCAGCAAGTCGGAGAAGAAGGGTATAAAAGACTGCTTAAGTTACCCAGACTTTTGTGAGCCTTGGTGAAGCTGCAACATCCTGGCTGCCCAGCGCTGCGTTTGCTTTCCTATCTTAAATAAATCTTTAATGACCCATTTGAGACTTTATTTATCTTAATTCAACTATAACAATTTTGGTGCCGTGACACAGATCCAGAAAGCTAACTTGGATTTCGACTCTGGGAGGGCACCCCATCCTCAGATGGTCCCGGAGGAGAGTTCGACTTAGGTTTACCTGAATTTTCCAAACGGAGATAAGAAAGCAAAAAAAGAAAAGAAAAAGAAAGATACTGCAGTTCCCCATAATTTTTGTGCACGAAGAACCAGGCGAAGACTCCAGAGTAAGGATATAGTGGTTTCATCTGGTTGGGGATTGGGTACCCGGAGTGCGAGTGACTGAGATGTCCACTGGACTTAGTAGTCCACCGGGCGAAGAGAGTGTGGACCTCTTAATAGTGTGGTTCGCATTGTCCGCAAGGACAGGGCCACGAATAGAAGGGAGTGATTTGAGAACAAAAGAGGGCACTGTCGGAAGATGGGCCAGAAGGAGAATAAGACTTCTGGACCCATACAGGAGAAGCAGGGTAGACGTGAGCTCCCCAATATACCCCCAGACAGTCCATTAGGATTAATGATTCAACATTGGGATGATTCCCCCTCCCAGAAAGGGAAATCTAAGGAGAAAATGATCCATTATTGTATGGAGATTTGGGGAGGGAAACAGATAAGAAAGGACTTATATTGGCCAATTTATGGATCTTTTCAATATTAAATATGCCAACAATTAAATATATATGTCAACAATAGGCAGCCATTTAATAAGGAGGAGAGTGAATATGCCTTTTTATGGATCCTGGGTACGGCCCAGTCTTTTAATTTATTCCCATTGAAAGAAAAGAAGAATAACAGAAGGAGGAAGGGGTGTGAAGACGAGCTACCGACGCCTCCTCCACCCTATGTTCCACCTCCTCCACCATTACAAGACTCAGATCAGGATCTTCCTCCTACCGCCCCTCCACAATCTGAAGAGGGGACTTCTCCCCCTAGCCAAAGAGTAACTAGAAGCCAAACCAGAAAAAGAGAGGAGGAAAATTTGTTGTACCCATTAAGAGAGACTGCCATGGGAGGACCACAATCCGAGATGGGATTTTTTTCTGTGCCCCTTAATTCTGGGGACACCAGAGATTTCAAGAAAGAAATGGGACGGCTATTAGAAGACCCATTAGGGGCTGCAGAACATTTTAATCAGTTACTCGGGCCTAATATTTATACTTGGGACAAAATGGAGTCCATCTTAAAAATCCTGTATACAAACGAGGAATGAGGGATGATAAGAACAGCCAGCATGAGGAATTGGGACCAGAGACACCTACATGGCCCTGCCGGAGATGTTAAATGGCCCTTACAGTGGCCCAATTGGGACAACCAGAACCCAGCTCATAGAAATAACATGGTTGATCTCCAGGATATGATAATACAAGGAATAAGAGATTCGGTACCTAAGGGTCAAAATATTAATAAGGCCTTTAGCGAACAGCAGAAAAAGGACGAGACCCCTACTGAATGGCTAGAAAGATTAAGAAAGAGCCTACAATTGTATTCTGGGTTAGACCCCAATAGTCAAGTTGGTCAGGCTTTGCTGAAGACAGTTTGTGGCCAAATCCTGGCCCGACATAGAGAGAAAATTAGAAAAAATAGAAGACTGGCAAGAAAGGGGTTTAGATGAGTTATTACGAGAAGCTCAAAAGGTGTATATAAGAAGGGAAGAAAAAAGTCAGAAGAGACAAGCTAAGATTTTAATGGTGGCCATAAGAGCAGGACAGAACCTGAGTAGGCGATTTGATCAGGACCAGAGACCCATGCAGAATAAGAGACCTTATCAAAATAAAGAGATGGTGTCCAGAGGGCTCCGACAGACCCAAGAAGGAGGTTTGGCTTGCCAGAGGTTGAATGTTTTTACTGTTACAAGAAGGGACATTGACAAAGAAATTGCCAGAAAAAGTTACAGGATGAAGACATTTTTAAGGAAAATCAGAGGGGTCAGGGGCTCTATTTGCTGGGGACCTCTAAAGTTACTGAGCCCTTGATAAAATTGAAACTGGGTCCTCAGCATGAAGTGTTCGAGTTCCTTGTGGACTCGGGCGCCGAGAGATCTACTGTCCAAAGATTACCTTCTGGATATCTTGAGTCGAAAGATACACTCCAGGTAGTAGGAGCAAAAGGAGAACCTTTTAAAGTACCGTTAATAAAAAATGTAAGTATAGAAGCCCCAAATAAATACAGGGTGGGAACATTTTTATTGGTCCCAGAAGCTGAATATAATCTTCTGGGGCGAGATCTGACGGTAGAGTTAGGAATCAATTTAGAAGTAGATCAAGAAAAATTGAAAGATAAATTATATTTATTAACTGCGGAAGATGAAGCTAAAATTAACCCAGACACTTAGTACACTCCAGGGTCGGTGGGGAGGTTAAATATCAAACCTATCACAGTCTCCATAAAAGATCCAGATCACCCGATTAGGGTAAAACAGTATCCCATCTCCAGGGAGAGGAGAGAAGGGTTGCAGCTGGTCATTGAGAGACTTTTGGCCCAAGGGCTTTTGGAACCCTGCATGTCTCCCCACAATACACCCATATTGCCTGTAAAGAAATCAGATGGGACATGTTACTTGGTACAAGATTTGAGGGCCATGAATGAGAGAACCATCACTCAGTTCCCTGTGGTAGCCAACCCACACACTATACTTAATCAACTAAGTCCCGACTATAAATGGTATAGTGTCATTGATCTGAAGGATGCCTTTTGGGCTTGCCCCTGAGAGGAGAAATGTAGGAACTATTTTGCTTTCAAATGGAAAGACCCCAAAACACATAGAAAACAGCAACTACAATGGACTGTGTTGCCTCAGGGGTTTACAGAATCCCCATACCTGTTCAGACAAGCTTTGAAACAACTATTAGAATCCTATGAATTGGGGCAGGAACTAGTCTTAATACAGTATGTGGATGGTTTATTAGTGGCTGGGAGGACTGAGGAAGAAGTTAGGAATGAGAGTATCAAATTATTGAACCTTTTAGGCTTGAAGGGACTGAAAGTCTCTTAAGTCCAAGTTGCAGTTCACCGAGGAAGAAGTGAGGTATTTGGGACATTGGCTCACGAAGGGGCATAAGAGATTAGATCCTGAAAGAGTAAGGGGTATTTTATCGTTAACTGTGCCTAGTAATAAGAGACAGATAAGACAACTGCTGGGATTATTAGGGTATTGTCGACAGTGGATTGAAAATTATAGCAGCAAGGTAAAGTTTTTGTATGAAAAATTAACCAAGAACGAGTTGATGAAATGGAACCCTGAAGATGAGGATCGCTTGGAAAAGATAAAAAGAGACCTAGTAGAGGCACCCATCCTTAGTCTACCCGATATACGCAAACCCTTCCAACTTTTTATCAATTTAGACAATGGGACTGCTTACGGGGTATTGACCTAAGGATGGGCAGGCCAGAGAAAACCCGTAGGATACTATTCCAAATTGTTGGATCCTGTGAGCCGAGGATGGCCCACTTGCCTACAGGCGATCGTGGCTACCGCATTGTTAGTAGAAGAAGTCACACGAGTCACCCTAGGGGGACAGTTGAAAGTATACACTCCCCATAATATTCGCCGAGTATTGCAACAACGAGCTGATAAGTGGCTTACAGATAGCCAATTGTTAAAATATGAAGGAATTTTTATTAACTCCCATAAGTTGGAGATTGGAATCACTTCCTTCCAGAATCCTGCTCAATTTTTATATGGGGAACACAAAGAATAATTGACACACGACTCTCTTCAACTAATAAATTTACAAACTAAAATAAGAGAGGATTTAGAGGAAGACGAATTAGGTGAAGGTGAAAAATTATTTATCGAGGGGTCCTCACGAGTAATTGGACAATGGAAATCGGGATATGCTGTTATAGATGGACATATGTTAAAGACAAAAGAAGCAGGGCCACTAAACAAAACCTGGTCCGCACAAACGTGAATTATATGCCCTGTTACGAGCATTAAAGCTCTTAGAAAATAACACTGGAACTATATATACAGATTCAAAATATGCCTTCGGGGTGGTGCATACCTTTGGGAAAATTTGGGAAGAGAGAGGTCTAATTAATATCCAAGGGAAAGAATTAGTCCATGAGAAACTAATCCTGGAAGTTTTGAAAGCATTAAGGGGTTCGTTAAAATAGCAATTGTTCATGTAAAGGGACATCAAAAGGGAATTACCCATAGGATCAGAGGAAACAATTTAGCCGATGCGACGGCCAAACAAGCTGCGTTATTAACTTTGAGAGAAGAACCTGAGAGGTTAAAGCTAGACAAAAGCTTTACCCTTCAAGAACTGGACAAATTAAAACAAATTGGGGCAAAAAGAGAGCGGGACAAATGACTCTTGCCCGAAGGTTGAGAAATCCTTCCAAAGGGGTTAGCTTGAGGGATATTGAGCAAATTGCACCACAAAACTCATTGGGGAATTCAAGCCTTGGTGGATCAATTTGAAATAAATTATACTTGTGTGGGAATATATGGTTTAGCTAAGAAGATTTTAAAGGGTTGTTTGACTTGTCACAAAATCAATAAACAACAACTCAGGGAAAAAGTACAAGAGGGACGGGAATTAGCAAAAAGACCTTTTGAGAAAATACAAGTAGATTTTACAGAATTGCCGAAGGTAGGGAGATATCAGTATCAGTCTTGGTGGACCATCTTACGCATTTTGTAGAAGCCTTCCCGGTAGTGAGGGCCACTGCAAAAACAGTCATTGAAGAAATTATCCCTAGCTATGGAATTACTGCTGTAACTTACTCAGATTGGGGACCCCACTTTACCTCCTGAATAATCAAAGAAACAGATGAATTGTTTGGCACAAAATGGGAGTATCATACCCCCTGGCATCCACAAAGCTCGGGAAAAGCATTTAACCAAACTTATGGTAGAAATGAAAATGAATTCGGTCAAATGTTTGCCATTAGCTTTGCTTTATATTAGAACTCAACCAAGAACAGATACTGTTATATCCCCCTTTGAAATGTTATATGGAATGCCCTATGATTTGGGGATATTAATAGAACATCTGAAAGTTACAGATAAAATTTTGACTGAGTATATTTTAAAACTCACTAAAAGAAGGCAAGAATTGAGAAAAAAGAGTTTAGTGGTACAGAGGCCGCCTTTAGACATATCCTTACATTGGATTCAGCCTGGAGATCAGGTGTTCATCAAAACCTGGAAAGAAACCTCCCTGACACCCCGGTGGGAAGGTTCTTTTATTGTTTTGCTCACCACAGATGCAGCAATACGGACCACGGAGAAAGGATGGAAGCATGCCAGTCGAGTTAAAGGATCACAGCGTTGGGGGAGAATCACTCCAGGAGGGGAGTAAAACGTAGTTTGTATCAGTGGTTCCAGGTACCATCTGGAAACACTCTGGGAAGGATGCTTTTTGCACCTTGGAAGGAAGAAAGGACACCTGATCAGACTGGGGAGACGGGACTATATAAGACATTAGGAACTCCTAAGGTGCTCCCCTTTTGTTGCAAAACAGAGACTGAAGTACCTGAAACACCTAAGGTAGAAGAAATTAGGGGGAATACCTTGTCTGAAACATCCTTTTTCTGGACATTCATGCTGGGTTGTTTGCCAATGTTTAAATTGTAAAAAGAAATGGGTTTGTATTTTTCCCAGGAGACAATCTTACTATATAAAATGTCGCCGTCATTTCGGGGTGAAGGAACAAGCAGAAATCTGTAAACTATTTTGTGGATGGGAACTGTATATACCTGAGTTTTGGGACATATATGAGACAGACTGGCATAAGGTTCTAGAAAAGTGTGCTAAGAAATTCACCTGGAAGGGTCCGGTCATAGAACAAACTCCTATATTTATAGCAGCCAGAAAATTCCCCTGAAGGCTACCTACTGCTGCCGAGAAGATATTAATATCCCGTTGCTCTCTGCAAAAGAGTAGATGGGGAGAGGCAGAGAGGTATTAACAGTGGGGAAAATGAAGGTTGCTATTTTAGTGGTAATACTACTTACTGCCGGTCTAATCTATGGAGGAGAAAGCCCCCACCGACCATTTAAATGGACCCTAGCCCGACTAGATGATTCAACAATTATAAATAGCACTGTTATATCGGGAGCTCCGGTGTTTAACATTACTATTTATGAGTTGTTAAAGACGGTAGGCATTGACTGGAATTGGTCCCCATTAGTAAACGTAACTGCTACTTACTGATGCCCGAATTCAAATCTAAGAAAGAGTTATTGTAACTATCCAGGGTATTTTTTTTTTTTTTTTGTGGATACTGGAGATGTGAAACGATAACTATGGGTTGGAAAGTATCCAATTCTGATAAATATCTTGAAGTTACCTGGGGACCAAAAGGGTATAAAGCTCCAACTTATTATCACAATGGAAAGGTAAAAACTAGGGGGGGATGTGAGCATCTATTATTAACAATATTGCAACCAAATGACTTATGATGGTTAATGGGAAGGACATGGAGTGTCATGTTATGGTTACCTGGAAGAGAAAAAGAAGAAGCTCAAATTGCAACCAGTGAGATCTTACCAGTCCAGTCAGTAGGACCAAATGACATCATTAAAACCCCTAAGGGAAAGAAGAAAGAAGGGAAATCGAAATCCCCAACCACTTCGGGGGCCTCACCAGCTCCTAACTTTAAGGTAAATAAGACTTCTAAAGATGTCGAACCTCTATGGGGTGTAATGCGAGCAGCTTATCAAGCCCTAAATACAACTAACCCAAACTTTACCCATTCTTGTTGGTTATGTTATGATATTCAACCTCCTTTCTATGAAGGGAGAGCGGTGGCATCTTCTTTTAACACCTCTAATGAAGACAGTCCTTCCCAATGCAATTGGAGAGAATGAAAATTAGGGATAATGCTTTAACAGGTTAATGGGAGCAGCTGGTGTGTAGGAAAGGTGACAGGCCGGAAAAAGGCTCTGTGTACAAACTCTATCCAAGATTTTACATCAGACGTTAAATGGGTGATACCTAATGATGGAGCCTGGTGGGTTTGCTCCCTGACTGGATTAACTCCTTCGTGTCTACCGCTATCCTTAAGAGGACTGAATCAGAATTTTGTGTTCAAGTCACGGTGGTGCCCTGAATTCTCCTACATGGAGAAGAAGCCATGTATTTGCATTGGGGAAATACAGGACATAGGGTTAGCAAAAGGGAACCAATAACAGCCATCACTATAGCCGCCCTAATCGGTTTAGGAGTTGCTGGGACCTCTACTGGTGTGGCATCCTTAGTTCAACAACAACGAGTGCTAACATCTTTAAGGGCTGCAGTAGAACAGAATCTAGCGAGAGTAGAACAGTCTATTTCTTATTTAGAAAAATCACTAACCTCCTTGTCTGAGGTTGTTTTGCAAAACCGATGGGGATTAGATCTGTTATTCCTGCAGCAGGGAGGTCAGTGCATGGCCCTAGGCGAAGAATGTTGTTGACCACACTGGAGTTGTAAGGGACTCGTTTGCTAAACTGAGAAGGGGACCAGAAAAGAGAAAACGGGAATGGGAGACTCAGGCCTCCTGGTATGAATCTTGGTTTAACCAATCTCCCTGGCTAATCACTTTGATTTCTACTTTAGCAGGACCTGTCATAATGTTATTATTAGCCATAACTTTTGGTCCCTGTATCATTAACAAGTTTGTAACCTTTGTCAAGAACCGACTAGATAAAGTACAATTGATGATGTTGAAACAATCGGAATTAGAGATGAAAATTTTTCCAAATGATAGTCTTCAGTTAGAAGCAGCTGATGAGGTTTTGAACAGGTTTAATCAGCAAATTACTGGTAAATAAAAGAAGGGGGGAATTTATGATTAATAAAGAACAATTTGCTGATTAAACAAAAGGATACAAGGAGAAAATGGCCTCACTGTTCCAGGCACAAAACATCCTGTTTAAGAAAGAATGAGGCGCAGCATTATCTCAAGGTTGCAGTGTTGTCTGTTGAGTGAAAAATTATGTTACCCTAACATACTTTGCTTTTGATTTGTCTTGTTTAAGATTAACTGACGTTGTTATCCTGTTTGTATAACTGCCGAAATCAGCAAGTCGGAGAAGAAGGGTATAAAAGACTGCTTAAGTTACCCAAACTTTTGCGAGCCTTGGTGAAGCTGCAAGTTCCCGGCCGCCCAGCGCTGCATTTGCTTTCCTATCTTAAATAAAACTTTAATGAACCATTTGAGACTTTATTTGTCTTAATTCAACTATAACAGGGTAACCTCATTCAAGCCACGATAGTCCATAGTCAATCTCCATTCTCCATCAGGCTTACGCACAGGCCAAATAGGGCTATTGAAGGGTGAGTGAGTCTTACTGATCACCCCTTGGCTCTCCAGTTCTCGGATCATCTTATGGATGGGAATCACAGAGTCACAATTCGTTCGGTATTGTCACCGATGCACTGTTGTTGGTGGCAACTGGCACCTGTTGTTCCTCAACTTTCAACAATCCGACAGCAGAGGGACTCTCTGAGAGACTTGGCAATGACTTTAACTGTTTAATCTCTCCTGTCTCTACAGCAGCTATCCCAAAAGCCCATCTATGTCCCTTTGGGTCCTTGAACTATCCATTTCTGAGGTAGTCAATTCTCAGGATACATGAGGCAGCTGGACCAGTAACTGTGAGGTGGTTTTGCCAGTCTTTCCTGGTCAAGCTGACTTCAGCTTCCAGCACAGTCAGTTCTTGAGAGTCCCCCAGTCACCCCAGAAATAGCAACAGTTTCCGGGCCCACGTGTCCTGATGGCATTAATGTACACTGAGTGCCAGTGTCAACTAAAGCCTCATATTTTCGTGGGTCTGATGTGCCAGGCCAACGGATCCACATAGTCCAACAGACACAGTTGTCCCATGCCTCTACCTGGCTAGAGGCAGGGCCCCTCTAAAATCCGTTACAGTGACAGGAACTCGTTAGTGATGTGTACATTTTGGAGGTTCCCTCTAGTGGGTCAGATCCTTGGGAGATTGGCACTGCACTTACTTTCACTGATTTTCTTTTCTCATTTTCCTTCAATTCTTGTACCCAGGCTGCTAGGGCAGAGGTAGGTTTCCTGTCCCACAGTCTCATATCTTCTCCATGGTCAACCAAGAAATACCATAGATCGGTCCGTGAAGTCTGTCCTCTTCCCCTAGCCAGGAGGCGTCCAGCTCTGGACCCAGAGGCTTTGGTTCGCACTGATGCCACTTGAAGATTTTGAAGAGTTTCCATGATCTCCTTTTGCTGCTTGTCCATCTTCTCATCCATTCTCTTGTCCATGCTCTCAAGTACTGTTTCTACCTCAATGATATGTTCCTGCATCGGGCCATGGACCATTTTCGCATATGTCCTGAATTTACCTGCTGTGATGCCCACCAAATCTTGGTTTGGCTCCGAATACATGGATGCCACATAGTGGGAGAATGCACCTGGTGCACTGCAGGAAAGCTTCCACCACATTTCTGGCATACATCTAACCTTGTCTGGGTCGCTGAGAGGCTGCCCATCCCTTCCAAAAAGTATTTCTACCAGTGCCATTTCCCTCAGGTGTAAAATCGTGTCTTCCAAGGGGAAGACCTGATGTCCGCGCAGCCACCCCCCCCAAACCTCGGCATGAGGTAGACCTGTCATCCGCACCGCCACCATCCCGCACCCCATATAGACTCAGCGTGGGGTAGACCTGTCTTCTGTGCCACCAACGCCCCGCCCCCGCCATAGACTTGGCGCAGGGCAGACCTGTCATCCACACAGTGGCCCCGCTTTTTTTTTCTTTTTTTATTTCTCCTCATCCACGATGGCAGGGGGGCCGCCATGGCCACGCTCACATCGCCTCGCCACAGAGTAAAACTGTTGTCCGCGCTGCCGCCTCTAATTTTTAATTTTATTTTATTTCTTCTTCGCCAGCTTTGCCCCCCCCCCATCCCTTCAACACAGGGTAAAGCTGTCATCTGTGACACTGTCGCCCCCCCCCCCCCCCCCCCCCCCCCCCAGTCGCCTTGGCACAAGGTAGACCTGTTGTCTGCGCCCCTGCCCCCTTCACCTCGGGGCGGGGTAGTCTTGTCTGCGCCGCCCCCCCACATCACCTTAGCGTGCAGTAGACCTGTCGTCTGCATCGTCGCCCCCCCTGCACCCCGTATCACCTCGGCGAGGGGTAGACCTGTCATCTGTGCCACAGCCACTACGGCTCCCCCATCGCGTCTGCGTGGGGTAGATCTGTCTTCAGCACTGCTGCCCTGCTTTTTTTTTTTATTTATTTCTCCTTCTCCACTGTGGCCACCCCGCCATCACCTCGCCGCGTTACAGAATTGTTGTCCATGCTGCGACCACCCAGCCCCCCCCCAATCACCTCAGCACGGGTTAGACCTGTCGACTTTGCCACTGCCCCTCTTTTTATCTATTTTCATTTATTATTTATCATCTACGCAGTTGCCCCATTATATTTCTTTTTTTATACTTCTCTGTTGCCACCGCTGCCCCCCGCCCCCCCCCCACTTCCCCGCAGAGTAGACCTGTCATCCGCGCCACTGCCCTGCTTTTTTTTTAATATTTTTTTTTATTTCTCACCCGCCAGCATCGTCCTCTCCATCACCTTGGTGCGGGATAGACCAGTCTTCTGCACTGACGCCCCTCCTACCCCCAATCGCCTTGGCATGGGGTAGACCTCTCGTCCGTGCCTCCACCCCTCTATTTTTTTTTAATTTTATGTTTAACCCTGCCTCCGCCGCCTCCCCTTATTGCCACACCAGAACTTACACCTGTTATCTGCATGGTTGCCTGGCTTTTTTTTTTATTTTCTTAATTTATATCTCCACCATCACCATTGCCCGCCCCATTGCCTCAGTGTGGGGTAGACATGTCGTCCGCACTACCGCCCCCCCCCCCCCCCGCAACCCCTGTCTCTTTGGCACGGGGCAGACCTGTTGTTCACACCACCGCCCCCCCCCCCCATCACCTCGGCGCGGTGTAGACCTGTCGTCCGCGCCACAGCTGCCACGGCCCACCCATTGCCTCTCCGCGTGGTAGACCTGTCGTCAGTACCGCTGCCCCGCTATTTTTTTTTTTATTTCTCATTGCCTCGATGCAGAGTAGAACTATCGTCCCTGCCGCCGCTCACCCACACCCCCCCTATCGTCTTGGCACAGGGTAGAACTGTCATCTGTGCTGCTGCCGACTCGTCTGCCCCATTGCCTCGGCAAGGAATAGACCTGTCATCTGTTCTGCCATGCTCCCCTTGCCTCGTAGCGGGGCAATCCTGTCATCCGCGTCACTGCCCTGCTTTTTATTTATTGTTTTTTTTATTTTTCGCCCGCCACCGTCGCCCTCCCCCATCACCTCAGAGCGGAGTTTACCTGTCTTCTGGGCCACCGACCCCCCCCATTGCCTCGGCGTGAGACAGAAATGTCATTTGCGCCACCCCTCCCCCACGCCCCCACATCGCCTTGGAGTGGAGTAGGTGCTGCCACCCAGCTATTTTCTTTTTTTAATTTCTCTGCCACTGCCGCCGCCCTCCCACCTCCCCCCCATTCGCCTCGGTGCAGGGTAGACCACACACTGTCCACAGGCTGTGGCCTCGATCACAAGGACTTGGATCCCCCGAGAGTGCGGCCTGAGAAGGGGCCTTCTGTACGCCACATGTCCCGTGCCCCACTGTGGGGCGGGGATTCGGCGCTGGGCTCTTCCCTCTTCACTCACCATTACTGAGGGAATCCTCGTTAGTTTCTTTTCCTCCTCTGACTAATATGCTTAAATTCAGCAGGTTGCCACATTTGATCTGAGGTCACAAGCCCAAAGGTGGAAGACACTGCCAGGCCGGAGGGATGCCCCCTCAGCACTGGTGGGACACCAGCTTGTGCCGCTTGCGCGGCTCCAGCTTCAGCCTGGAAATGGAACCCGACGACAAGGCGCGTGCCGATGGCAGTGGCACACGCCCGTGGAACAGCCCTCCATGAGAGAGGACTAGGCGTGGCGGCCGGCCAGGAGACTGTGACCCGGAACGAGAGCTGGCAGCCGGGGATGACAGTGAGCGAGAGGCAGACCCGCACATGTGGGGCTGCCACTCCGGACCTCGTGGCCCACGCCCAGGTGGTGCAAAGGGGTTGAGTTAGGGAGGAGAAGGAAGGGAGGGGAGGGAGGGCAACCCTCCTCTCCCAACCCACAGCACATGCGCGCACAGCACGGTACCACCACGGTACCCACCCACAGACGGCTGCCCGCGCAGGAGGACCAAAAGTCGGGGAGAGGCTCACGCCTTGCCCCCCCCTTCTTTGCTTCTTCTGTTCCCACCCACCGTACAAGCACACAGAAAACAGGAGAGGAGCGGAAAACTCTGAGCGGCAAGCGCCCAGAATGGAGGAGCGCTGCGCTCCTCCACCGCAACCTGGGGCGACAAGCACCTCGCTCGCTTCAGAGGCGGCTCAGGCACCCGGGCTCTTTCCAGCCTCTGCGTGGAGGCCGCAGGACCGCAGCAGCCGTGCCCGTCTGCACCCCACCTCGGGACTCGGGAACCCTCCACAGAAGCTGTGCCAAGCCCAACTGCTGCGTGGCAGTCAACGTTTTCCCCGCAACCGGTCCTGAGGCGGGATCTGCCGGAGACCGTGCTGGCTAGCAGTACAATATCGCCCGCGGCTCGCCGGACGAACGGCCCCCACTGACCCCACCAGGATGGGTCCGCCCCTCCCCGAAATTTGCCGCGCTGCCACTTTCTGTCCAGACCCCTTCCACAGCCATGGGCCAGGCGGAAGGCAGATGGCGCTCAGCTGGGGACGGCGCACTCTCTCCCCGTCTCTACGTGGAGACCGGGCGTGGGACACCCCTGGCTCGCCGTCCTGCCCACCCCCCGGCAGAGCCTGAAACTGTGGAAGCAACGAGTGGGGCTCTGGCCGGGACGACTCCCGTCTCGGTGAGGCGGCAAGTGCCCTCGGGCTGGCTGGCGGGCCGGCCGACCGACCAGCTGAGCGGTGCCGCCGCCGCTCAGATCTGGGTGTCGCCCTCGCCGGTAGCTCTCCAGGGTTAGGGGAAAGGAAGGGAGCGTGACGCAGCACTGCAAAGGAGGCATGGCGGTGCCACGGCCGCCTGGCAAGCCCCCACGGTGGAGACCCGCCTCCCCAGCTAAGAGGGAGCTTGTGATCCCGCGACCGCTGGGGACCGCCCAAAGCTTGCCAAGGCGTGGCACAGAGCAGCAGCGGCCAGCCGCACCACGGAGGTCTCCACCGAGACTGGACCAAGGAGAGTGGTGGGCAGAGGGACGCCCCTCCCCAGCGCAGCTGCCCACGGGACGAGCGCAGCTTGCAGACACTCAGGGGGCAAGCAGCTAGAGACTCCCTTCCCCTTTAGGCGTCGCCAGACCCACCACCTCGGGCAGAGCTACGCTGCCCGAGTCTTTAAACCTTTGCCCGGCACACAGTGACCTTCCTTCCCCGCTGAGGGGAAGGGGGCTGCCACAGAGCAGACGCTAGGTACCTGGCCCTGATGTGAGGGAAAAGACCTCAAGGCCCCACGTTGGTGCCTCCCCCGCTGCCACCATCAGGGGAACATCCACCCATGGAGGCGAACCCGACATCCACCTTGGCCTTTTTTGCCCGGGGCCTGGGGTTTCCCTCAGTGACCCAGCACTGTGCCCAGGAGGACGGCTGGAGCTTGGTCTGCCCCTACTGAGAGAGAGAGGACACACGGGGGGGGGGCGGGATCCACCACCACGCACCAAACCCAGAATGCCCGGAGGCCTCGCTACCTGCAACAGTGTCTGGGAGCCACCTCCCACGACCCGTGAGGGGGCCCCGTGGCCTCCCACCTGCCTGCCACGCCCCACCATGCATGGCTGCCGCTCGCCACTTTGCCCTCCTCTGCGGCACGAGCGGGCCTTCGGCTGGTGGGGGAAGCCAACCATGCCCCATGCCGGCAACCCCTCTCACTCCCATCCAGCGCCCTCCTGCCCGTGCTCTGACTGGGGCTGCCTGACCCTGCAGTCCCGGGAGCGGGGGTCCACGTCCCGTCTCCCCTCCCCGGTGATGGCGGCTGGACCGACGTCGGGCAAGGCGAGGCAGGAATGCGGCCCCATCCCGGTGTGGGACAGGCACCAGCTGGTGCCAGACGGGAAGCGGTGGCGGGAAGCGGATTGGCACAGCAGGGACTAACTCGGATACATGCGCAGAGACCAGGCTCTGGCTGGCTGCTGACCCTTTTGCAGAGGGGAGTGGACCGGCGATGGACTGACGCGGGCTGCAAGACAGCATGGGCCAGTGGAACGCCCCCCCCCCCCCCCGCCGCTCTCCATGGGCGGAGACGTGGGAGAGGAAAGCAGCACCTGCACGTGGCAACGCGGTCCAAGGCACGTGCCCGCGGGGTGGGGGTGCAGGGGAGGGGCCGGGGGAAGCACACAACCTCCCCTCGACCTCGCCTTCTTCGGACGCACAACGGGGGCGGAGCAGGAAGCCTGTGCCACGCCCAGGGCCCCCCGTGACAGCCCCCAGTAATCCTTCTGCAGGTTCACCTACGGAAACCTCGTTACAAATTTTACTTCCTCTAGATAGTCATGTTTGACTGTCTTCTCGATGCTCCGGCAAGGCTGTGGCCGACCCTACTGGGGCCGACCCCACTGGGGCCGATCCGAGGACCTCACTAAACCATCCAATTGGTGGTAGTGATGAGTGGTGTGTACAAAGGACTTAATCAACGCAAGCTTATGACCCACACCTACTGGGAATTCCTCGTTTATGGGGAAGAATTGCAATCCCCGATCCCCATCACAAATGGGGTTCAATGGGTTAATCACGCCTGTGGCGGGAAAGAAATTAAAAAAAAAAAAGTGGTTCAGCAGCGCAGACAACAGGTCTATCCCTCGCTTTGGCGATGGAGGGGGGTGGTGGCAGTGTGGACGACAGGTTTACCCTGCGCTGAGGCGATGGTGGGGGCAGTGGCACGCACGACAAGTCTACCCCATGCCGAGACAATCGGGTGCGGGGGGGCAGTGGCACGGACGATAGGTCAAACCCCCTCCGAGGCGATGAGGGGGGTGGTGGTGCCGGGGGAGAAGTTAAAAAAAAAAAAAAAAGCGAGTCAGCAGCGCAGACGACCAGTCTACCCCGCGCTGAGGCGATGGAGGGGAGTGTTGGAGGCACGGACAACAGGTCTGACCCACGCCAAGGTGAGGGGAGAAGACGGGCAAGTTCTTAGAAAATTGTTCTGCTCCAATGGCATGGAAGTTCACCTCTGAATAACTCCTAAACCCAGTGAAGGTAATGAAATGTGTGAGGAAGAGTTGCCATGGTAGGTTCATGGAGGTTCAACTCAATAGTTGCATGCGAGGCTCTGGCCACTGCCCATTGAAAGCTGCTCAATATGGTGCAGCATCCCCAGGGGCGGAAAAGAAGAGATTAAAACACCTGATGTCATGGTGACTTGGGACATGGCTAAACCAAGAGAACAGATTGGGCTGATGGAAGTTGCCCCTACCCAAAGAAGGACAAAGTCAGTTCATCTGGTGGATGACGAGGGGGAAGTGGCACCTTCACCCAGCACCAGAGATGATTACTGAGTTGCTGTCATCTGACAGTCTCTGTAGTTTGTGGAAAGACAGTACTTGATGGCCAGGTGAACCCATCCTGACTTGGTTGATCCGCGTTTGGGACCTTATGGGTGAAATCTTGCAACTTGATGGTACTGAAGCCAGGTTTTGGGTGTCTTTTGCCCAAGATGTGGGTACCAAACAGGCACTTGTGAAGGAATCAAAACCCCTTTCACTCTGGGCACCACTTCTAGGAAGTAGAAGATTTTAACAAGCAATGCGCTAGCGGTTTCAGCGCTAACAGTTCACAGAGGGCTCTCATCTCAGGATGGATGAAACACTTAAAGCAGGAGTTGGCTTGAGAATGCATGTGAAACAAATGATCATGAGTATTTAAAGCAAGTGTAGATGTTGTGTTCATGTGTGCTTTGAAAGCACTGATACAGAAAGGGTAAAAAAAAAACTTCACAGCTTGCAGACCTCTGGATTTGCAAGATTCAGACTTTTTTCCCTTATACGGTCCAGTCCTCCTGAGAAGGCAGATAACAGAAAAGAACTTGGTGCTTTGAGGCAAAGTGCAGACCACTGGATAGACTGTCTCTGTGGATCCACTTCCAGTGGAATATTCTTTAACAAGGAACAGGTTTCAGCGCTTATAGTTTCCAGGGGACTCTGTCGCTTTATGTGTCGCTCTGTGTGCATGTGTTCACCTTTCCTTTCATATGAAAGACCTAGACAAAGCACATACGAACACAACATTGGC
The DNA here is from genome assembly GCA_033558235.1 of Neomorphus geoffroyi. Lineage (NCBI taxonomy): Eukaryota > Metazoa > Chordata > Aves > Cuculiformes > Neomorphidae > Neomorphus > Neomorphus geoffroyi. The sequence continues at coordinate 85,771,528 of JAUMJM010000005.1, forward strand.
TCTTGGTTTAAATAGCAGCGATCTTCTTTCATAGGCATTCTCAGCTGACTATGGCTGCAAGCATTATATCCATCCAGAGATAAGAGCCTTCAGTGAAGTGTTAGCACTGAAACGTGTTGCTTGTTGAAATCTTCCTCTGGTAGCGGTTCCACAGAGACAGATTATCCAGCAGTATGCATTTTTCCTCACTGCACTAATTATTTTGCGTTATCTGCCTTCTCAGGAGGGCTTGGACCATATAAGAGTAAAACACCTAGACCTTGTTAATCAAAGGAGACCTACTCATGGACAATTGGTTTACCCTGTAGAATGTATTAGTGCTTTCAAAGCACAGAAGAACACAACATCTGTTCCTGCTTTAAAAAGCAACGATCATTTCTTTCATAGGCATTTCCAGCATAGTCTGTCTGCATGCATTTTATCTGTCTAGAGATGGAGCCCAAGAGAGAAATAATCGTAATTTGATGAAGTTAGTGGTGATTCTCAGTTTCTCTACTATTGTAAAAGGGCTCCTAGTGAATGATACTAAAAGGCAAAAGCCACAATACTTGCAGCTACCCTGAAGGAGAAAGTGCTAGACTTTTGCAAGGCTTTGCTGAGAATGCACCAGACACAAGCAACAGCAGTTCAGTGAAGAAAGCCTGTGTCCCTGGTTTCTCTGTTCCTGTGAATGTGTTCCTAAAGGAATATCCTAAGAGGCATCATCTTCTGTTAGCACCAGAACATTTGTGAGAAAACTTGCTGGACGTTTGCATTTTCTTATCCGAGCTTTGCTGATAATTTGTGTCTCAAGACACAAATAACCGTAGGTTACTGAATCAAGTGGTAATGTTTTGCTTTCTCTGTGGCTGTGAACCCACTGCTGCAGTAACTTCTTAACCAGCATCACCTTTTAGTGGTTTCTCTGGTTAAAATGCCTAGACATATGTTAAAACGCAATTGACATATGTTTTCAGTGGACTTTTTTTTAATGTCACTGGAACTATTTTGACTGTAATGGAGTTGTTCTGACTTTAATAATTTGTTTTGTCTTGACTTGTTTTGATCTCAGTGGAATTATATTGATTTCAGTGGACTTTTTTTGAGATCAGTCACTGTGAATGGATTTGTTTTGAATTCAGTTCACTTATTTGAGTTTTTTCAATTCCCTGAACTTCAGTGTACTTGGTTCTCTGGATTTCTTTTTACTTCAAAGGATTTGTTTTGTTTTAACTTCAGTGGACATCAACAGACTTGTTCTGACTTCAATGGACTTATTCTGACTTCAATGGACTTCTTATTTTGACCTCAGTAAAATATTAATTTTTTTTACTTCAAAGGAATTCAGTGGATTGGTTTTGACATCTAAACAATTGTTTGAACTTCAATGTACATCAAGGGTCTTCAACGAACTGGATTTTCACTCTCTAACATGCTCAGCAACTTCTCTACTATGATCAGCAAATCTCCACTGCAAAATTGCAAAGATCCACTATTGCACACACAGAAGGTGCCAGGACTGAATGCCTTCCCCCACCCCCTCCTGTGGCTGGACTGTCAGGACACATTGGCTCACTCAGACTAGTCTGGTCTGGCATGGTAGCAGAAAGAAGGGCAAGCATCATAGATAGGGCCCAGCCCAAATGGGCAGTTCTTCCAGGGTGCGCTGATTGACAGTGTATGCACACAGCTTCTTTTCCTGATATTTCGTGTCTTTGCCCTAGCTTTCTGAGCTGTATGGTTGTGTATGTGTTAAAAAAAGTAAACACTCCATGTTACACACAGAATGACTCACTCCCATAGACTCTAGTCTGAAGAGGAGAAAAAAAAAAAGGCAAATGGCTTGGGATATCTAATTATTATAGCCCATTTTTGTTATTTTGGGCATCTGAATTGATGGAAATGGTCCATCCTGCAGTCTGATTTTTGACTGTCCTTGTCTTGGGATGCATTTTTCTGTGAGATGTTTCTCAGCCCTGCTGTTTGCTAGTAACTGGCCACCAGCTGCCTTTGTGTCCACTGCTGTGGCCAGCTCCTGCGGGTAGGAGAGAGACAAGCTAGCTTCCTAAGCAAATAAAGAGAATTCGAGGTTGCCCAGCTGGATGGGTACAGGCTTTCCCCCTTGCCATCAGATGTAAGCCAGTGTGCCCAGCTTCTATAGATACAACTCTGCTCAAAATGCCTCAAGGCTGCCTGCATCTCCTGAAAACCACCTTTCTTGCTCCCATTAGCCACAAATTAAGCCCTAGTCACAGGTTTTGGGCGTACCTGCGCCATCCACAGCTATCTCAAACTGCCAGCAGGAAGGAGGGAGGGAAGGAGGATGAACAGGAAGAAGGGGAGGGAAGGAGGAAGAGAGAGGGAGGGAGGGAAAGAAGGCCGCATCTGGCAACTACCTTCAACAGCTAGAACTAGAGCGTCTGAACGTCCTTGTGGGAGAGGCTTGCAATGTCGTCGGCAACTTCCAGCACCTCTTTGCCTAGTGGCTTGGATCTCTTGACCACTTTCCCAGATGTGCTCTTCATTCCCGAAATTGTGAGTGCTGGATTTTCCCTGGGGAGGGTAAATGCTGCTCATGGGGTATTCAGCAATCTTCATGTTGCAGGTGTGAGAGGAATGAGAACTGACTCAAAGCACATGGTTCAGGAGCCACACCAGGTGTCTGAGCCACAAGGGGCTGACAGCAGCCCCTAATGCCTAGATCACCCTCAAAGAAAACCACAAGCCCTGAGCTGAGGGCTAAGGAGTTTGCAGGGGGTGGGTCTGTGGTAGTTTCCTGCCTAACAAATTTGAAGGGGTTACTGTTGGGTTTAAACTAGGTTGTCAATTAGGTTGCTAATTATGTTGCCAAATTGAGCCAACAGGGAGATGATTTTAGCTGCAACATTCCTGAGTTGGAGCTGGGGGTGCAGAGTGCTGGGCCTGGATTTGGGGGCAACAGTAGTTGGGAAAGGGTGAACAAACACCTTGTAACTTCTTCTCATCTTGTAGTTTCATTGAGCAGGAGACGATCATAATCTCAAAGGATTTGGCACAGGTTGCTGTGCTCTTGGGGTGGGGAACACAAGGAAGTGGTTGATGAACAAAGGAGTTGCTGTGAGCAATGATGAAAAGATGGAAAGTTTTAACGTTTGTCCTGTGTCCTCCACCACTGCCCATGAAACTTGCTCTTCTCACAACAGTTTGAGAGGCTTTTTCCAAAGCCTGACTGCTTTTATCCAGCATTGAGGGGATTTGCTAAGTATTGTAGGATGGCACTCGGATTATTTCATGCTAAAAACTTAAACTTTGCCATCTGGGACCAAATCCTCTCTGTTACCCAACTCAGTTCACAGTCCTGAGATTCACGGCATTTACTTAATTGTCCTACTGACAGCAGTCAAGCAAGGAGGAATTCATTTAAAGTAGGCACTATCAATATGTGGAGAAAGGCGTTGCTTCAGCTCCCCCAAATATGCTCTCAATATGGCCCTAAGAGCAAAGGTCCAGGTTTCCTGCAGGTGCATGAAGGAAGGTGCAGAGTCACTGTGGAGGTCTTGGCTGGACAGACACTTGTCAGTCATGCCTGCCACTGAGTTGTGTTAGTCCTGGCCATGACTGGGTGCTGACCATGCTGCGGTCCTCAGCATGCTTTACTGTACTGGCTGTGCCTTGAACTGTTCATTTGTAATTCCTGTCTCCAAAGGGCATTTGTCAAGACAGCTTATTTAATCACATCAAAAAGTAAGCACCCAGTCCTTGGGTTTAGTGAGATCCAGAAATATGTGTCCTAAGGAATGATGCAGAGTGCTGCATAACTGGATTGCTCCATCTCTGGAGGTGCATGTCTCTGGGTTGTTCAGCTGCATTTTCTCTGCTGTGTACAAAGGAAGCAATTGCCTTGAATTCAGTTTCTCAGTCCTTAGTGGAATCTGAGGATGCATGGGTCAGTACCATAACTAAAAAAAAAAAAGCAAAATAAATTTAGACATTTCACATGCTAAGACAGTTGCCAAAATGCCAGAAGGTGCTGCCTGCAGTTCAGATTATTGTTATGTCTGGATGTTCTGATTGATGTTTTTATTTATGAGGCTTAAATGTACTTCCTGTAATCTAATTTATTTGAAGACCTTTCTTGATAGCCAGGCCTATGTCATAAAGCTGAAACAATCTGAAAATAGAGAACTTTTCATTGCAAAAATCCATGTAAAAGATTAGTTTTTCTTAGACTGCTGTCCCCGCCCTGCTGTGGGTTGTTATGGAGTCTTTTGACCCTTTACTCTTTTTATGAGTCTGCTGAACAACAGCACCATAAAACCATGTCAAACATACTTGCCTAAGTGAGGAATCAGATCCTGCAGAAACAAGAGGTGGGGAATGGTAAGAAATGAGAAGTAATAATTCTTCCCCCAACCTCATCTCTCACCCCAGCTATGTTGGATTTTAATGGAGCAACTACAAGCTTGTCTCCAGGAGCTTTAGCTGCAACACACTCATGGTGTCACCACATGAGTTAATACAGGAATTGGATTAGTGTTCAAGTGTCAAGTGGCACCAAAACAGCAGAACCTAATTTCACTCAGATATTTGCAAGGTCTCCACTGCATCATAGATTTAATGTATCAATTTGCGTAATGGAACAAATGTGCTTTCCAATAAATGTAGGGTGACACAAATGTGACTTTTTTGAGTATCAGGAATTTTTTTCCCACTTGCAAAATGCCTCCAAGGAAATGGAAATATTATGGTTTGTATGAGTTGGTACGTGGATGCTGGCAAAGGCTATCCTAGGGGATCAGAAGTGATTGAGTCTGTGATATTTGCCCACAAATCCAAGACCAGCCAGTGATGAACGATAAGTCCCCACAGCAGCATTGGTCTCCACAGGGTCAGCTGAGGAGCTCCCCATGATGTCGCTGCATAAACTGAGCTTTGCACAGGTTCAAGAAACAACTGGGCTGATTTGTAGCAGAGAAAGAATATTTAGTGCATTTTATTGCGAAAACACCACTTGCAGCTCATCCTGCAGCATTGGACTTCTTTGCCATCCTATTGTGTTCTCATCCTGTTATGTAGGAAGTTCTCATCCTATTATGTAGGAATCTGCAGGTGGAGAAAGGATGGATCTATCTTGTGTTCCTCACCCCATCAGAAAACCCACAGAAAACTCCCAAAGCTTGCTGAGAAGAATGGGGTCCCCCACCTGCTACCAGATAAGCAGCTGGTGCCCGCTCTGGTGTAATGAATGAAGGATGACCAAAATAGATGAAGTGATAATATAAGCTCCTCTTCTCAGGAGGAACTGGGATCCTCAAGCTTATTTCTCCTACCTCTGAGAGTAAAACTTGCTGTATTTCTTCGCTTCAACCGGTTCTTTCTCCTTTCAGAGTGACATTTGCATGTGGCCTACAGGAGGCCACGTCTGTGCTGTTTGTGCTGGTGAGCCCGGTTTGACACCTCTCCTTTCAGGGATCTGCCACACTAAGCATGAAGCAAACATGCCTTTATGAGATAAGCTTCCCTGTTCAATTAAAACCAGCCTTCAAAAATGCCTGAGTCAGCCTCCTGGGCACACTGATGTGGGGATGGCATGAATGTTACTGACACCAGGAGGCAAGGCTACAGCAAGGGTTTTTTTTCCATCAAGATCAGAGACAGAGCCTCCTGGCTAAATATCCGGTTTCAAGGGTAGGCTAGGAAGAATACAAAGGCATTCCTGGGCTATTGCCATGTGCAGTACTAGTGCCAGAGGCATGCACAGCAATCAGTTCTGTTCTGGATATGCCAATTTATCCCATGCTTGCCTCCCACTTTCACTTGCAGATCTTTGGGGGTCTTGTCTGGATCCTGGTGGCATCTTCGAAGGTCCCATCCCCTAGCCTACAAGGCTGGGTGATGTTTGTCTCTGTGTTCTGCTTTGTCATGTCCACCACCCTCCTGTGCCTCTACATCTGTGGCGCACATGGGGGCAGCAGCTCCTGGGTCACCTTGGTAAGTGGATATAACAGACCCCAGGACCTATCCCCTCCCTGCTATCACTAGTAGACAATAGTCTCCTTTGCTGCTACTGCACTCCAAATCACAGGCTGGGGCTGGATTGTGTGGGTTCCTTTTTTAAAACCTACACAGTGTGCTCCCTCCTTGGAAATGACTGTGTGATCCTTGTTTCTTAGGATGTCATCTGTCAGGAGACAGCAGCTTTGTTCTACCTCAGTGCTGCTGTGCTGGAAGCCTATTTCAATACATTGTCTACCACCCATCTGGTAATGACCATCTACCAGGAAAACATTGCTGCTGTGGTGAGTGCCTGGCAAGCAGTGGATGGAAGGATCTGCTGTGGAACAGCAGCAGGGACAAATCTTGCACCAAGAATTCAGGGAAGGAGTAGAGAAACTAGTCCTATTCCTGTTATGCATGAACATCTCCAAACATGCATGATTCAATATAAGTATAATGTATCATGAGGCATTTGCTTAGTGCAGGAACTCATACCCTATAATAAAAATTAACTGCTGATGTGTTTTTCCATTGTAGGTATTTGCGTTCTTAGCTACCCTTATGTACGTGATCCATAAGATATACTCACTCCTGCGATGGAAAGCATCCTAAGAACCTACCCTCACAAGTCTGTCGTGTGGTTACGCCATAAAAATAAAAGTTCTTTAATGACTGCAGTTTCCAGGTGGGGTTTGTTGTTTTTTTTTTTTTTAATGTATATACGATAAATGAGTAGCTTTTTATGTGGGACCATGGCAATGAAGACAAGAAGCTTGCCATAGAAAACTATGTCCTAGCAAAATCTGTTTTCCTTCAATCTTCTTTGGGTTGGGTATAGTTTGATAATAGTAATTGGGGCCCAAACAGAAAAATATCCAGATTTGAAAAGAGTAATATAGTGGGTTCAAAGTTGTAAAATCTCACGGAACCACACCTCTATGCATCCAGAGTGTTACTGTTATCAGAGTAACAACCGGCACTAAGGAGTATGAGTAGGAAACCAGGTCATTTTAATTGCTGCCCACCCATGTAAGCCTGTTTTCCTCCCTAAACCTGCTGTCTCAAAACAATGTTCTTGAAATGCCATCTCTGATTTGTGATGAGAAACAAGGACAATAGTTAGCTTGCCTCCAGGGCAGTATGAATTATTGCAGCCCTTGAATGGTATTGCTGAACCATAATGCCAGGAATTACTGCCGTCTTTAATCCCTCTACAAAACACATCTTAAAAGGTGTGTAGTATACTGTAGAATTGTATGGATGATTGATCGGAATAACATCTTGAATAAGCAGAGGCAATCAACTCTTGTCTTTGGTGCGTGCCTGCTGTCACATACACCAGCACTGTCGCTAATAAAGATGGGTTTGCTGTGATTTTGCAAATAGAAGAGTCGTTTTCTGCTATTTTTGCCCTTTTCTGCACACAGGTTCACAGCTCTGTACAGCCTCAGGAGCACTGCACTGTAAAAGGGCAATGCCTAAGGAGGAGGCACAGCCGTAGGCATTAATGAGAGGACTTTTCTGGCAAGGGGAGCCTTGGGGTGGGGGGGCTCTGTAGGAAGGCCAGAGGCTATACCAACTCAGGTTAATCTCAGTGACGATGTTAATTTGAATGCTTAAATTACTCCAGTTGTTAATTTGAGTTCAGTTTTGTTCATAGTCACTAATATGGGGCTATGTTTTGGATTTGTGCTGAAAGTGCTGATAATGCAGGGATGTTTTACTTACTGCTAAGCAGTCCTTACACAGAGTCAAGGCATTTTCTCCTTTTCTCCCCACCCCACCAGCAAGTAAGCTGGGGATGCCCAAGGAGCTGGTAGTGGACATGGCCAGGACAGCTGACTCCAACTGACCCAAGAGAGGGGACATTAGGAGTTTGTGCATTTGTCTTCACAAGTAACCATTACGCGTGATTGAAGCCCTGCTTTCCTAGAGACGGCTGAACACGTGTCAGTTGATGGGAACTGGTTAGTGAATTCCTTGGTTTGTTTTGCTTGTGCATGTGGCTTCTGCTCTACCTATTAAACCATCTTTATCACAACCCACAAGTTTTCTCACTTTTACCCTTCTGATTCTCTTCCCCATCTCCCCGAAGGGAGACCAAATAAGCAAGCAGCTAGGCAGTGCTCAGTTGCCAGCCAGGGTTAAACCACAACAGTGAGTTAATTTAAATGGGGTTTAGACCCAAGGAGGGGTGTTTCCACATGCTAGAGGTGCCTTGATAAACAGTGGTACCAAATTAGGCTTTTCAGCTTGCAGAGCAAAAAATGCTTCCATTTTTCAGCCTGAAGTTCCTCAATAATAACAAGGACTGAAGAACAGAAAGGAAATAAAATTTGACCTAGAGGCACCTCTGTTGCTTCAGATCCAGAGGGGGAGTTCCGAGCTGTGACCATGGGGCTGGGCTTCTTAATTGCAATATGAGGAAAATATTAGATATTTTTTCTTGGTTTTTTCCTGGTTGAAAACCAGCCTGACCTGTTTCGCTTCTGTTAGGGTGACAAAAGCAAGCTGATTGCAACAGAGGTGGAAAATGAAACCCCTTTTCAGAGCATGGAAGGAACTCACAGCCACTTTGGACAATGGCACTTGGTTCTGAAGGTTTAACATGCACTTGTTGAAACAAGTTTAAAGATCACATCATCATGGGGTGTGTATATGTGAAGAGTTGGTGCCCAGATTTGCTCTACTTCTATTGATGTTGCTGAATTCATCATCAAACCACAAAGATTATTTTTGTTTGGGTCTATTTACAAAGGCCATATTTATTTGTGGTCATACCCTGGGATGCACTATCTCTCCCTTCTGCACCTAGGTCTGGCCAGCACCTCTGTTCCAAGCAGTGCTGTCTGTCCTTTCACATGCATGTCCCTGTGTCTTGTGGCCATCATATTTACTGCCTATGTTTTGGCAGGACATCCATCCCTCCTCCCTAATTCTTTGTGCCTTGCTTTACCCTGTGATTCTACCTTCCCTACCACACCCCAGTTTACAGCAGTCTGCACCAGTTCACCCTTTCCTTCTGGCCCCACCTGCTTGCAGCGATACCTCCCCTCCCAGCGTTAGCATACCGTTGCTATAAACCAGCACTGGAAAAAAAAAGCCGGGTACTGCTGGCATGGGAGTGTTTGTTAGCCCCAGTGTGGCTAGGGAGTGGGCTAAGACAAAGCTGTGGACACAGCACTGGGATGGAGGCCCTGTGGCCCAGTGTAATGTGGGCCAAGTCTTTGCCTGGGGAAGGCTGGGCAGAGAGAACGGCCTCCATAGGATGAAGAGGATACAAATGAACTGATATAAAGCAGTGCTGCAACGCTGAAACCCTCTCAGTGTGGCCCCCAGCTTTAGTCTGATGCAACTGAACAGGTGAATGAGTGTCCGCTTAGCGCGGGGCTGCTGGGCATCAGCCTAGGGACCGTGACACAGTGAGGAGTGGGTTTGTTGCATCAGGCTGCTGAAGTGCACTTGTCATGTGCCAGGTCAGTTGCAGCAATATGGATGTTCCCTGTATGGTGGGGAAAGAAAATGAAAATGAAAAAAACACTCTGAGATCTCCATTGCCCTTCATGCCCAGACCTCTTATCGTTTCAATAGAGCCATGAAGACCCATGCGGCCTGGAAGCTGGGCAGTCCAATAAGCTGTCTGGAAAATGGTGAAACTCAATGTTTCTGAAAGGAAAGATGCTGCCTATAGCTCAAACTATCTCCTAGGACCTACAAACCATCTTCTATACATGCACCAGGCCTCATTCGCACAGAGAGCCCTGAGGATAGCATTGACCTGAGAAGCTGCCATTACCCCATGTTGAGGTGATGAACACTGCAGGATTTATACTTCTCCCAGGAAGATACTTGTGTGGGAGTTAATTGTGTATTAGCTGGCTCTACTGAGTGTTGCTTGTACACAGCTGGCCCTTGCAGTTTTGTTGACCACAAGGCACTTGCAATCTACCTAAAGAGCTGCTCCCAGCCTGGCTCGACATATCCGGCTACCATATCCCGGGTGCTGGATTTGCTCAGACATTTCCAGATGCCCCCAGACTGCCTCTCATCTCCATCAGCATCCTTTTCACGCCATTTCATTCATCCTCACCATCCCTGTGATCCCCTTGCAGCTGTAGCAACCCATCTAAAAAGCCACAAATCAGTTTTTTTTCCCAGAGCACTTACAAGTCCCATCACATTGTTAAAAACAGGAGGCCTATCCCTGCAGCTACCACCTGATTTCAACTGGTAATACAACAGGAGTTTCAATCTCTGCTCTTGTCCTCCAACTTCCTCAGCAAAACAAGGAGGTCTGCAAGCATCTATTCTAGAGAACAGGCAATTAGACTTCAGTTTAAACAAACTACCCACTTGAAGGCAGGCAAAACCTCAGCTCCTGTGATAAAAATCAAGATCACAGACATATCATTCTTTTACTACACCCAGATTGTAATTTTGGTTGTTCTTGTTTAATTAAATAGCTGTAATGTTAGCTCTTTCCCAAATATTTGTATATAGCATACCTTGCCTCCAGTGATGCAATGACTTAGAAATACTTCCACCTTGTCCTGTCTTGCAGGAGAAGAATTTGCTTTGTCTGAAAGCAAAGAAACTTAATAGAAAACTATGGACAGCTCCATGGAAAATACAGTTTCTGATGTTTCTCTTTATCTGTGAATGATGAGTAAACACTATGTTGTGCAAAACATTTATAGAAGGATCTATATTAATATGAACATTCTTGTGGTAATGGGAAACCCACAAAGGATGTGGAGGGAACAAAGTTCCATGTGGCTCTGTGGCAGTCTGATTCATGGCTGGCTCAGTCTGCGTCCCCCTTTCTTGACCCAACTGTGGTCTGTTCCCCACCTCTGATTGTCACACTGACACTCCTCCTCCTTGGTCTCTTTATGCTAACAGATTCCAGCACTGAAACCCCATTTTCTTTGAGGACAGATATGGAAATGGCTCACTCCTGATTCATGGAAGTGCTCAAATGTGAGTTATTGCCCTGTGGTCTAAGAAAATCCCTAAACCTCCTCCAGAGAGCAGAGGCAAGGCAGTGGAGTCCCGAAGACTCTCACAGGAGCAGATACAAGTGTGGCTAGTGTGCAGACCTTGGGGGAAGAGAGAGATTGGTGGTTCCAACACTACCTTCTTTAAGTTCTGAAAAGGCAAATGACATTAACCATACCACTTCCTTACCTTGCAGCTCCTCATTTCTACTAGCATTCAAGGAGGACCTGTAAGGTTTATGTGGCTTGGCTTCTCTTGGAAGTATCAGTCAGAAACTTCCCAGTGCTTTAGCTGATGAAGAAAAGATCCATAGAGAATCAAGTGTTGTTTCACCCTGCACTTAGGAGTGAGAACAGAAATTACTGAGTGGCCAAGAAAGGTTCAAGGGAGATGTCCATTTGCAAACATCAACTCACAAAAGACAGGATGGGACTCTAGTGCCAAGTCATGTCTTATGCATCTCACAACCTGGGAAAAGGTGGTGTAAGATCTGTTTGGGTTGCACAAGGAACAGTGTTCAGGTCAACGTCAGATGGGGAGAGCTGGACTTCGGAGCTTACTCTAGGTGCCTCTATCACCTGTCTCAACAGTTGGTCTTCAGTCCTTCCTAAGATCACACAAAAACCTGCCCAATTCGGCCATCTCATCCCATTACACAGATGTGCCTTTGTTGGAGACCTGGACATCACACACATCCCCAGTTTCTGTGGAGCAGTGGCCTTGTATGACCTGCTGTGGCACCATCACCATTCTTAGGCCAGACTATGGGAAGCTTTTCCATATGCATTGGATGAGGAAATGCAAGAAGAGAGTGCAAGGGAGCAGCACGACAACTCCAAGTATGGATGCAATCATCTGCTACTGACATACACCTTATTCTTGATTCTCAGAAGAGAGATAATGCTGGCATGATCCATCTGCTCACTGCAACATAGGAAGTAAGTAAATAACAAACAGCTGATCCACTTTAGGCTCTCTACTACCCAGGCTGAGGCTCTTTTTCGATCAGTGGCAGAGCCAACTCATTTCAGCTCACCATTTCTGCAAGGACAGAAGCAAACTGAAGGTCATCAAAATGCAGCAAGATTTGATTCCTTCAGCTCACGTTGATTCATTCTTGATTTCGCTCAACAGTAAGGTGCAATCTTCATGCACGCATCCTAAAATATGTTTGATATGCTGCTTACAAGGAAGTTTACAAACTCAACACTTTACATTCTATGAATTTAGATTGAGCTGGCCATCAGAAATAAAGTCTTCAACAAAATACCCAGCAGGCACGGCCTTTGAATTAGAATTTTCATCACCAGAGTGAGATAAAACTCAGTTACATTCACCATGCCTGTTTGTGTACATGCAACTGCTGTCTTTAGAAACCTGCACTGAAATCAATTCAAAATACTGCACTCAAATATCTTTAACATTGGAACTTCAAATTCCAAAGCTGGTCTTGAAATAAAACCGGTGGTATAAGCATCTTTTGGCATAAAGAGAAATGCAATGACAGGCACTCACAGACTGGGAAGCACAGAAATTAACCCCTTAATTGTTTTATAGTCTGAATTGTGATAAAACAGTGTTTGGGTTTGGTTCCATTCTTTTGCCATGCCCAAGACATGATGCTGCCAGGTAGAACATTGTGTGGGACATGTGGATGCAGAGTCTGGTTTTCTTCCACTAGAATTTGGGTGATGGATTCTCCAACCTGTGAGCTAATCTAGCATCTGTCACTTTCTTGTGTGTGCTTCAGTTGGAGATTTGCTACACAAAGGGGTTTTCAACTCCAGTCAGAGGTTGGTGTCTATCTTCTTTTTGCTTTCTGAGCAAGTATTATGTTCAGTACCGAATTGGCAAAAAATGAAGTTAGGTCTTATCCTAGCACATATGCAGAGGACAGTACTGTAAGAGAGGTGGGATTGCAGGTTTTGGACTGGACTTCCGATACCCGTCAAAACACTACAATAATCCACAGGTGACTGTGGAGTGGCTGTCCTCAGATATTTTGGCTGTGCCTAATTTGGGAACTCTTCCACTTGCATGAATAGTGTTTGCACAACTCCAGCTGTTGCCCACCATAACTTTGCCCTGCTTCCTCCCACCAGAAGACATACAACTTCTGCTTTTTGATTTCACAGTTCTCCCACAATGAGCAAGCCTAGGGAGGGAGATGGAGAGTGGACATATTAACTCCCACTACTGCTGCTTGATTCAAGATCTCCCAGACACTGGCATTTCTCAAAAAAAGATCTCAACAAACCCATATTAAATTCATTCTGAGGAGTCTTTATTGCTTTCACAATCTTATCTTTTCAGTAGTTTCACAAGACCTTGTGAAAGAAACATGGGATCTTGATTAAACATCATCTTAAGGAATTGAGTAAATGCATGCCTGAAGTCAGAGTCACGTTTCCTGGCTGTTTCTGTCTGAACATCTCTAGTCAAACAGTGGTCAGAACTGTGGGAAAGCAAACAGTGTTACTGAATGGTAGTAATGACAGCAGTGCTATGAATGGCATGAGAAGGCTACTGGTGCTCTCTGCTGAAATGTAAGCCTAGAAAAACTGTCTATTTGGGCTGAGCTTTCCCAGTTACATCTCTGACCAGAAGAGACAGAAGGACTGAGCTTTTACCATACTGTCCGTCGGACATTTGCCCAGGGAGATTTCTTCATTCCCTGAGCTTCTTTCACCTCACTCCATTGCAGCTTGGTGTCTGGAACATCATCCTCAGGCTCAGGATCCTCACGGATAGTCCTCTCAGGCAGTGCCACAACGATGGGCAGAGGGCCCTGCTCCTCCCGGAACTCTACTACACACAGACTCTTCTCGTTCGCTAACTGTTGGTGAGTCTCCTGGGAACAGGAAGATAAAAGACAATCAAAGCAATGATGCACAATGTTGGTTTACTTCAGGTCAAACTCTACATGGTATATGGGGTAGGAAAAAACCCCGTAATTTACTAATAAACAGTTTAAACACTGCATAAATTAAATGACTTCAAACTCATCCTCATGGGTTTCAAATGAGCTAACTGCATAAACAGCAGGAATTCAGGTAAGCAGACTGCAAATATATTAGCATTACAATGTCACCCCAGAGGAACCTGCTTCTGGAATGCGTCTGGCCAGAAAAGGCACATCCTGCTAAATAAGGATGCATGTTGGCATGTTTGTAATGTGCAGTAACATTTTTGTATCTTTAAATGGATATAAATTTTGATTTCACAACGGTAAAGTGCTTATTACTGTCCTGAAAGGTAATATTACCTAATTATAATCATATGAATTTAATATTATTTTCAACCACATCTCTTCCTGTAGGTTGTTTTGCTAACACTCAGAATTTACAGAATAAACTGGGAACAGAAAATTCTTCCTATTTGGGGCAGTCAAGAAATTACACCAAATGCATATCTCTCAAAGCAATAATCTAAACAGCAGGACCTTCTTCTGTTCGTTCTGTGGAAGACTTCTCAGAGACAAACCATTGAAAATATATGACAGAATTCCTGAAGTCTGATCGACCTTGGAGACTGATAAGCATCTGTAATTATCTCAGTTAGGCCAAGAGGGTCATAAGGCCCTCCCGTGAAAATGTTGGCCAGGTTTGTGGGGATATATTGGGAATGTAAACAGCTAAATCCTGGCAGCTACCAAGACTCTATGACCAAATGAAATAACCAAGAATTTTCAAAGGACTGACTCATCCTAAGACTGGCGTTGAAAGCAAGTCAGATGAAACGCTGCATGTTGGATGTTTCCATCAACTACAGACTCTTGGCTTAGACACAGATGTCTCCATTGAGGGCACTGTGAGTTAGAGTAAATGATACCACCTCTCTGATTTATTTTGGAGATCTTAATTATACTAGTAACAGCTGTGATGTCCAGCCCTTGGGCAATGAAAAGTTAGAATGCAGACAAATAAGCAGCAACAACCGAAGCTGGACCAAAACGTCTTTTGCCCATGATTTTTCAAATGTCACAAAACACTATAAATGAAAGCTCAGAAATTTTGATGTTCCCAGAGGCACCTGGCTGTGGAACAGGTAGAGTTACTACATACACATTTCTAATTGGACAACTTCACGCAGCTATTCACATGGTGATTTTTTTGCTCTTTGGAAAATTACTTCATTTGAAGTCTGGAATATAAACTGTTTGAACACGAACTACTACAATATCAGCCCCATTCTGTCCCCTGACTTATAGTATACTACCACTGAGTGTTATCTACCTGTTGTGTCAAGCCTTTAAAGAGAGCTCTGGTAATGTTAATCAAGTTTTTGGATCCAGAAACCTTGGCATACATATCTTTAATGCCAATTAGTTTGCAGATAGTGATGATTGCACGGTGGCAATGAAGACCATATCCTGGGGAGAAAAAAAGTATAAATTAGATTATTTTTACATTAAATATACCTTACTTGACATATTGCAAAACTGAATAGAAATGGCATCACCTATAAATTCAAAACATAAAACTAAAACAAATGCAGCCTGAAGAATTGTTTAATACCACATGTTTGGGTAGTATTCCTTAAAAGTACCACTGGCAGTTTTAGAAGAATCTTCCACAATCATACTCCACCACCCCTGAGAATATTCACCAAACATACAGCAATTTCTTTCTCCTACTCAGCAGAAAAATCTCTTGTACTTCCCCAAACTAAGAACAACAGTAGCAATGATAATAATAATAATAACTATAATAATAATATATAAAAAAGAAGAGAAGCATGGCAACAAGCTTCCTTAAAAGAGTATTAGAAAGAAGCCATTACAAGAGACGATCTCCATATAACTGGATCCTGACAAGAACTGGTATGCTGAAGCACTGCTGAACTTTGGACTTCCTTCCAGACAGACCCTGCAGCGGAAGCACTGCCAGTGTCTCTAATTCCCAAGAAGATTGCTGCTGGATGAGAGAGGCTTATAGTGTCTTCCTAAAGTCTCAGATTGTGCTCAAGACATAGAGTAGGCAGAGATACTGGGGAGGGAAGGAAAAGGGAAGAGCAAATTAGTCTGTAGGCAATAATGCTCCATAAGAAAAGTCTGGTCTAACTACAGAGCTGCTGGGAAACAGGGTGAGTGCCCACTGGCACAGGTGTGTCTTGCTGCTCACAGGAACTTGGCTAGCCAAATAAAATATACCACATTTTTATTTCATTCAGCTCTTGGTAAACAAAGCTTTAAGCAGTGCAAGCGGGACTGGAGCTGCCTGCAAATGAAGGAAGACATCATTGTGCCCACTTACACCAAATTCACACTTTGCAGTTATCTCCAAAATGTGAATCTGCTACTGGCCTCCTGGTCCACTCTTTTACGTGGTGCCTAGTAACAGGGCAAGAGGCAAAGAGCACCAACTACAAATAGGAGGTAACATGTGAACATCAGAAAATACTTTTTCACAGTGAGGGTGAACGAGCACTGGCACAGATTGTCCTTAGAGGCAGTAGAGTCGCTATCATTGGAGCTATTCAAAAGCTGTCTGGACATGGTCTTGGGCACCCTGTTCTGTGTGACCCAGATTGAGAAGGAAGCTGGACAAGAGAACTCATAGAGTCCCTTTCAACCTCAACCATTCTGTGATACACAATTTTTATCGACAAATTAAATAGAAACCCCTCACTAAGCAGGGCAACAGCTATAAAACGATCCCTTATGGGAAAAAGAGAAGATAGTTAAGAGGCAGTTTGTTTCCTGAATCTAATAACAAAATGGAAATAAATTAGGACAACAGTCTGATGAGGTAATATTAATCATAAGTTGACCCTGAGTGTTCTTGCTGCTGAGGTTCATGAATGTAACGTGTCAGATGATGTGGGACAGTATGTCTTATTCTATGTTCCATTACAAGAAAATGACACCTAACGTGAACTTTCCTCTACCATTTAACAGTAATAACATTGTTTATACATGTATCGTCGAATGCATAGTTCAGTTGTGCTATTGCTGCTCTGTGCATGGTTTTGCTTCATTATGTGGAAGACTAAACTGAAGTTTCTTTTACGTGGTTACCTTAAAAATTCTAGCTCGTTACCTAATATACCACCTTGAGAGCTCTTTAAATGCAGAAAAGACTGCAGAAACCTAAATGAGTCCGATTCCATACCTGTTAACTTGTAAAGATTTTTCTAAGCCCATGCTATCACATTACTGTCACACTGATTAAAAAAACCTGTCATCTCAGAATCAAAATGTCATCTAATAAAAATTACATTGAAGGTTCATAGCAATTTTAGATGCTTTCAGAATACATTAGTAACCCTGAACATTAATAATTTTATTCCTGTATTACTAATGTGACAGTGCTGAACAGCAATACCAGAAACACAAAATCAAATAGTATGGCTATGCTTCAGCTGACTCAAAGGTTGTAGAAATTGAAAGTAGTTTAACATGGACTGACTGGAAAGTTATCCCAAGTTTCTCACTTATTATAAGCTAAACATTAAATGCTCTTGCATTTTAGATCTTATTGTAATTAAATTGAAGTGATTCACAAAGAACTAGCCATGCAAATGAAACAGTTTCCTATATGTACATTAAAATTAGAGGATCAATTAAGGATGCTCAGCAGCAAACTAAATTTGTTTTCCATAGAACAGCAGCTCCTGTTATCTGCTGTCTGTCCTGAAAGCAAAACTAGGCAAACCTAGTCAATTCAAACCTTTGTATATAAAGGTCTAACTCAAAAGATTCATGCGACGAAATGACCTCATGTCATCCTTGCAGATCTTCAAAATAGAAAGACTCTAGAAGGTAAAATGGATCACATTGAAAACTGCAATGCATTAGAAATAAGCTAACCTTTAGCTCCCCAAACTACTTCATATATTAAAACTTTTTTGTGCTGCAATCCTGAAGAACATGACAGCACTTTACAAGGTTGCTTTGGATGCATCCCTGTCTGGCAAAGCACATACTCCAACAGAAGGTGAGGAAAGGGCCAAGAGTAACTCAGCAACATGTCTTGAAAAGGACAGCGTTCATACGGAAGCTATTAGAAACAGCACACGGAGTTGCCATAATTCCAGCTGTTGACAGTGATTTAGTATCACTGTGGACTGAAAGTATTCTTAATTTGTGGGGTCTGAGGTTTTTCGCTAAGAAAATGGCGCTGGATCTGCTGGACCTTTAAGGAAAAGAAGCCTAGAAGATTTGAAAACATGAAGCAAACAAAGTATGACCTTGCTCCATGGAAGAGTACCAGATGAAGACAGAGAAACTGATAAGCAACCAGCTGTGTCATCTCTGGGAAACATCTGAAAAGAATAATGGACTGATTAATTAAGAATGTAAAATTGGGGCCAGCAGGACATGGCGATCCTCCATATCCTGTATTTTAATTATATAGTGATCTGAAATAGATAATGAGTGTATTCCTTAGCTAATGAGTGTATTCTTAGAAGCAACGATAATTAATCATGTTAATAACAAAGCATATAAAAGTGTAATCAGAAAGCTGAATAACCGGATGACTGTAGCATTCACATTGAATGTATTGCAGCATCTCTTCTTTGTCGGCAACATTAATTACAAATTCTTCCAACGGACTTGCTAGGTGTAAGGGTACATTGAAGGAGAGTGACAAGAACATACATGGACACAAACATAACCGACAAATGATAAGAGAGGTAGTGATGTGGCTGAGCAAACCTGGCCAGCCACATTAACTGATGAGAGCATGCAAGAGTGTGAGAATGTCTATTCTAGAGAGGTTATCTGATTGTGGACCTTGTCAATTGGAAAACTGAAGGAAAAGGGGGAAACCAGAAACAAAATATACGAAGACACTGACCTGACAGGGACAATGACAAGAAACAGTCATCACCACTAACTGATGGGCTATCAAGAAACTACAGGTGCCACTTCCAGGAAGATCAACCTAGACTTTTCTACTGGTAAGACTGTAACAGGGTATACATGGACTGGGAGAAGTGTGAGAATCAACATTGCTATACAAACCCAGCAGTGGCTACAGCAGGACCATGAGTCACAGCCCATCTGCCTGGCAGCTGCTGAGGCCAGGGGTTAAGCATCTATTTCTTCCTCAGTCCTGATGGGCATAAGGCATGCATGTGTTTTTACTAACAAACTTTAAGCTGGACTAGCCAGTGAGCAGGGGAGCCTAAGGTCTGGGCCAAGGCATCAGATGAGCAGGGGCCCTGTGCTTATATAGCCCGGGGCACTTGTGAATGTAGGATGCATGAGAGACAACCGTGTGAGTGCATGTGTGTTGGCTAGCAAGCATCAAGCTGGACTAGTCAGTGAGCAGGGGACCTATGAAGCAGATAACAGGGCCCAGAATCTGGGCAGGGGTGCAGGGTGCACAGAGAGACCATGCTAGTACTCAAGGGATCTGCAAATGGTGTGTGTACCTGTGAACCTGAAAACTGCTGTGTGTGCCTGCACCTGTGTGTGACTGCACTTGTGATCTTCTATCTCTGTCAGCTAAAGACATGTCCATGTTTATGTTTACATGAGTCCTATATGTAGGTCCTGTTGAGGGCAATGCCTTGTCTGTCGTCAGCTGCATCAGTACCCTGTGTGTCTTTGTATGCTCCTGTGTCTCTGGGATGCCTACTCGTCTTCACTACTAGTTGAACCTGCAAATGGGAAAGTGACAGTTGCATCCCTCTGCCTGGGCAGAGGTCTTGGGTGCCTGGGCTCTAGGGTGGGCTCCAGCGGTTGGGCAGGAGGGTCCTGGGCTGAAGCAGCTCCCAACCAGTCAAACTCTAATTTACAATAACAAAGTCATATCATCTACGGTAGGTATTTCTAATGAAAAATCATTTATCATCTTCAACATTTAAAACATGGTAGGCTAGCACCAAATGTTTCGTCTCTGAAATAAACGGACATTGCACAAATTTAACTTCATGAAATAAATACCAGTCAGTAATTAATAAAATTTCAAAATTTCCAGGCAGCTTTAATTACCTTTGTTTTGCTTCTTCATGCGGATGGTTGTGCTTTTAAATTTCACTGTAATGTCATGGTAGACTGGACGGAAGAAAGAAAAAGGCAGTTCAATTTTTTTTTTTTTTTCAGAATTGTGAAAGAGAAGTTGGTTTTACTCTGAGTTCTTTAAAGAAAAGGGTTAATTTAGGTAAATCTCTGGAATAGATTAGGAATGTTTAAACATCTGTGAATACTAAGTTACTACTGTACACATAACCAAGCTTCACTTGAAAAGTATGAAGTGTCTGTATGCCTCCAATGATCCTCATTTAGCTTTGAAATCAGCTCACATGATACAACTTAACTTTCTTCCTCATACACGCATTTTTCTAATAATTCAGCTTTTACCCTGAGATTCCGCCGTCAGCTTCTGCATTCTTGGATTTTCCATACAGAGAATTTACCATTCCAGTTTTCCTGCTTCTCTCTGCTTTAAAAGGAACCCTAAACTCACAATCTCTGGTGAGTGGCTGATTCAGTGTCTCAGTCTGCGTAGTGGATTCTAGCACTGCAGTCAAGATGGCTTAGAGAGGACCTCTAATTTAAGCAGAATGGAAAGCATGATGGAAACACCACTAGTTTTTAAGCAAATTCCCAATCTGCTAGTGCTAAATAATAACGCTCAAGGAACAGACTCATAAGGATAGCTGTGGGTTTGTAATTATAAGCTGAAATTTCATTGTACTGAATGTTTCTGTATATAATGATGTGGTTAATATCCGTATATTCTGAAAGGTACTATCTTTGAAAAATTTTCTGAAAGATATTTTTTTAATATTCTGAATATTTGGTATATTGGTACAACGTCTGACATCAGAGAGGACTTGTAAGGTACTAAACTGAATTAACAAAAAGCTGCCAAGAAACAACAGACTGACTTCTCCAGCCCACAGTCTCATCAGCTGCTGGGCTTTGCCAGCATATACAGACTGAGTCATCAGGGAATCATCTCTGACATACAAAGGGGAAAAGCATAGGTGAGTCGACTGTAGAGAAGAGATGCCCAGACAGTATCTGATTTCCTTAACTCAAATTGTGCCAGCAATCTTGCTACCATCCCCTTCCCTTGCCCCCATTTTTAGAGCCTGAAATACCATGCATTAAGTATCAAAATTTTATACATGGCAAAGTCAGGAGACTGGAAGGGAAGAAAAACCTCTCAATACTTTGACATCATATTATATTATGCAATCTCAAATTTTCTTTGTGGACTTTCCTACAATTGTTGATACAAACCTAAGTGAAAGTAATCAGTAAACTACATATTCACCCCAGGCAATGGTGATTTAGTTTACATAGGGATTGACAGACTATGTACTCTGAGATTACCACTGTCTAGCTGAAACACTCTAGGTTTAAGATTTCATACAGCATGCCTAAAGAAACAAAATAATGCACACAGAATAACATAATGATACAATGCATCAGATCAGAAATGTTTTAGTTAACATCTTTGTATGCTTTGTAACTAGTTGCAGCTAGCTCGTTTGTACCTTCAGTACTTATTGAAATATAGAGTCTAAAATACCATAATACTTACTTGTGTGGTTCTGATACAGCTCTACAAAATGTAAACAGCGTATTGCTTTATTCTTTGCCTAGGAAACAAATGCAGAAATATTTTTTTCTTGATTTTTTCTGCAAAGTATTTGAAATTTACCATGTTTCAGTTAACTAGGCAGAAAAAAAGGCCAGAAAGCAAACTTAGGAAAACAGGTGTGCCACATCTACACCAAATAATTTTTTGCAAATGAAAACATCCTCTTTAAAGAACTACTTTCTCCAAGCAGATTTAATATTTCAAAAATTTTTCAATATAGTAACATTATCAAACTTTGTATATTAGCAGTGCTTTTTGATAGGTTTGTTGAGTATTACAACACAAACAAGATGTAGATGGAGAAATGACATTTTGAAGTCTAAAGGAGCCTTAATAAGGTCATTGTGCACGTGTGAAAGAAAAATTCCTACACAGTAACAGTATAAGCAGTTTGTACGCTATATAGATATTGGCAACAAGTGAGCAGTGGGGGGTAGCTATAGACCATAGAAAAGTAGAAAGAAAATAAAGAGTGCATTAATGGAATCTCATTGTAGGGCAACATCATTATGCGTGTCCACAGATTAAAGAAGCTGGTGAAGCGTCTAGAGAACAAATCTCATTGAGGAGCGGCTGATGGAACTGGGGTCATGTAGTCTGGAGAAAGGGAGGCTGAGGGGAGACCTTATCACCCTGTACAACTACCTGAAACGAAGCTTAGTGAGGTGGGCATTGGTCTCTTTTTCCAAGTAACAAGCAATAGGACAAGATGGCATCAAGCTGTGCCAGTAGAGGTTTAGACTGGAGATTAGGAAAAATTTCTTCACTGGAAGGGTTATCAAGCACTGAAAGAGGCTGCCCAGGGAAGTGGTTAAGTCATGATCCCTGGAGGTATTTAGAAGATGTGTAAATGTGGTGCTTAAGGACATGTTTTAGTGGTGAACTTGGCAGTGTTAGGTTTATGGTTGGACTCAATGATCTCAAAGGTCTTTCCCAACCTAAACGATTCTATGACTATTTGTATTAAGATGGAGGATCACGCATATGGACTTATTTCTTTGCATAGACTAGAAAACACACTGACTATTAAAAAAAAAAAGTGTAGGTATGACTTATTTGTGATTGTCATCAAGCAACAAATAATTTAATCAGCATACTTTCCGTAAGGCATTCATCCTGTCACCTGCCTTCCCGACTGCAAAACCTGCAAGGGAGAAAAGAGTCAGTTTATTAGTGAGAAATACATGAGGCAAGACCTTCAGAAAGCAAAGCGGGAAAAACAGAGACCATCACAACCACTTTGTGAGATCACGCTCAGAAAATGGTCCAGAAAAAAACAGAGAAACCACAGAAAGTAACAGTTTAGTAGTTACGAATACCTAACAATTGGATGCCAATTGCTTGTTGTGAAATGAAAACAAATAAGATTCCTTTTGTTCAAACTTGTTCCAAACAATTGAATAGTGGTGACTGCTTCAGCCAAAAAAAGACCAGTCTTAAGGAAATTAAGGAAGCTGATGCTGCTATATCAGCTATGTCTGTACAAACAGTAACTCCAAGACTCTAGATGCAAAGAAGGCGACTGGGTTTCTATTAAGGAAATAGAGAATGTGAAAAACAGATTTAACAGAATACCGCATTTGCAAAAAATGCACGCATGTGGAACAGAGAAAAAAATGACTGCCACTTTAGAAACTGCTACCTAATTCTCTCTGAACCCTTATATCTACTCTTATTTACCAGGTGATCTGCGGTAGTGATGAAGAGATTTCATAGCAGTCTTAAGAGTATTTGCAGTCAGCTCAGAGCAGGGCATCAACTGACTGTTGGAATGAACAAGACGATGTCACAACCATTTTTACAAACTCTGTAATCCAACAATGTCAAGGTAGAATGAATTAAAATCATTTAACTTCAAATCGGCAGATCTAGCTTTTTTGGTCAATTAATGTTTCTGTTGTGTCATCTGGGTCTGTGGGTTACCTGTGTCCAAAGTCCTAATCCAAAAATCAATGGGATTTGACCCATTGATCAAAATTGACTCACTACTTTCATGCAGACATTACTGGAGAAATGGGCTGGAAGATATGTAGGAAAAATTACCATCCTGACTGTTGTGGTGCAACAAGCAAAGAGGGTATAATCGCAAGCCTGGATGCTGCTGAGGAAGAAGTAGACAGTCAAGGATAGTGCCTGCTATCAGCTACCTCTTGAGACAGCTTCTCTGTGAACACACCATGCGTTCAGAGGTGTCTGTCACTTTCTAACTCCTGCACAAGAAAATGCAAGGAAATCACGCTGTTCTTTCAAACACAAAGACACAGAGCATGACAGCAGCATATTAATTCTGTGAAGTCACACAATAGATGAGAAAATGACAAAAATTAGTTTATCTGGCCAACATCAATGCATTCACTCAGCACATACGGATTAAACTGATAACATATTTCATGAAAAAGCTTTTCAAAGAAAAGGTATGGAAGAATTTTTTCAGAGTAGCATATCTTTCTGCTGGAGAACGACACCTTCCTCTCTATATAATAATTTTCCTCCCTTCCAAACTGCAATTAAAATACACCTTGAGGAAATGCATCTGGACTTGAATCTTTCACATAAGAGAAGTTCTGAAAAAAAGGTGGCTGACTGAAAATACAGTTGTCTTATTAAAGCTCCCACATATATCTCATCATCAGAGATATCTATTCTACTCATAAGAAAAGGATATTATTTATATTCAAAAAGATGGACAGTCTGCATATATATCGAAAGCAGGATTTTCTTTATACTAGATTCATGTAGCAACGCAAATGCAATTTCCTGTTCTCTGTCACCAATACAAGCAGGATTCCCATCTCCTGATAGAGGTAGGAATCTTCTATCATTTGGATTACATTGTTTGCATTATTTACTTCACAGCTATTCACTTTCAAAGGTTTAGCTGATTCTTTTAATTCTGCACAGCTGCCACCTCTAAGCCCATTTGAGGTCTAAAGGGAATTTTAAGGTACACTGGTTCGTATCCACATGAGAATGCGTGAAAACTATCTCCTTATCAAGAAAAACTTAGTACATCCTCTTAAATAAAACTTATTCTGCAACAGAAAAAAAGGCTTTTAAATCCTGTTTCTGAAAACCGAGTGAAAAATAAACCCTATTTCCTCAGTAAGAGAACTAGAAGCATGCAGGAAACTTGTTGCTATACAGGGTAGCTGCATAGTTCTTTTATGGAAGCCTTTCACAATTAAGAGTGGTATTAGCATTATCTTTTATAATTCTGTCCTCAGACATTAGCCCACAGGCTTGGAATCTGACCCATCCCAAAAGCTGGCTAACAAAAGCAAAGCAAATTACGTCAAATGAAGGCTGCTCAATAATTTCTGTAAATGACAAAGTGGAACAGAAAATCCTTAAGAGAAAATATACTTTTCTGGGAATATCTACTAGCCTTTGCAGATTTTAAGAAGATACTGACAGTTTTTAGTTTGTTGGGGGTTGGTTTGTTTGTTTTTAAAAAGACAAGGTTAGTGACCACCACATCATGGAATGTTTCCTTTTGCTTTATCAAGATGCAATATTGTTAAGTATAATATATCCAGTAATATGCAATACATAAAGACCTGTCCATAAAATTGGAGAGAAGTAATAATATGTGCCTGTCAGCCTTGTCTCGCCTTATCTGTTGTCTTTTGCCTGACTGTTTGGTTTTTTTAACTGTGACTTAATCCTTTAGAAAATTTGCAACCATATCACATAAACTACTTCAGCATTCTCTACATTGAGTTTCCCATCAACAGCAATAAATGATTTAACTAAGAATTTTTCTTCCAACTTTTTACTTTTACCCACAAAACCAAGTGCAGTAGAGTGAACTTCCTCTTCATTTTGTAAAGACAAATTCTGACCAACTCAAAGACTCTTCTAGCCATGATTGCTAAACACTCCACTTGAAAGAACTGCCATTACTGCAGCATCTTCCAGAGTTCTGGGGAGGGGAACATGGCACAAGACACCATGTAGCAATCCTCTATTTCTTTGCTGTGAGTGACCTTACCAACGTAAGAAGTAGTACCACGACATCACATGGGATCCAGGGCTAGTTAATCCAAGTTAGATACTGCACTGAGATGGTTTGATTGCTTCTAGAAACAGCTTGGTCATCACTACCTGCAAGTGTAATTGTGCTTAGAATTCTGTTACAAGGAAATCACATCTAAAAAGAATGTCTCTGATCAGTATTCATTGTCCAGTCTTCACTGAGAAAGAAAAGGAAAAAGGTCTCTTCACCACTTGTTTTATAAGACCCTTCATAATCTTATGTTTCTTTTTATTTGTTTTGTTTACTTTATGCTGTAGATAGACTTCAATTCACTTGCTGAAGAGATCATTATAAAAATTCATCATGGAGAAAGCCTACAAATGGGTCAATCTGCAGATTACTGAATTTACTATGAGACCAGACTAAAAAGGCCCTGAGTATTCTACTTTTCCCTAAAAAGATAAACATAGTATTCATAGGAAGCTCACTAAAAAGATCAACTTCTTTATTCGTATTTGTCTGTATATCTTAAACATCTGCCTTAATGCAAGGCTGTGTGTGTCTGGGGCTTTGTGCAGTTTGGTGGCAGCAGAGGAGAGAGGAAGACGTGCAGGAGCAGGCACTGCCCTGTCCCCCCTCCACACCTATGGTTGGGCTCCCAGTGCTCTGAAGAGGCAAGAGCACCCCTGACTGCATATGCATACCCAAATGGTTCAAGTGGCAGTTATTCTGGCAAGGGTCCGTTGAATTGCCAGGGACCCCTGGAGTCCCCAGTCTCATTTCAAGAACTTTCCTGAAGGAACTTTCACATATGCCCCAATTCCAGAATTTTCCATGCAGAGAAATGGTGCAGGCAGCAAGACTCCTCAAATGCCAATAGAATGGAGCTCTTCTATAAATAATCCCCCAAGAAGCACATAGGCACTACTCTCTACCCCGTGGACCATGTCTCCCGAGGAAACCCCTGCTGGATTTCATTGGGGTGGTGATTATTTTTCTCTTATATTCCTCTTTTTCTCCTATTTCTCTTCTTTCTTTCTCTCTGCTTTTGTTCTCTGTGCTTAAATCTACCTCACTTTTTCTGTGGCACTTTTGGGTGAATTTCACTGTATCCAAATTCTTGTTGTAAACTGTTTGTTACTTTGAGCTTGAAGTAAAGAGTATAGCTTTGACTGTGTTCAATGTAAGTTGGTTGGGGCTGGGTAGTAACATCCATAAAGTAGATTTTTTTTTTTTTAAGATTAACATCAATAAAATAAGAAAGCTTCCTAAAGAGGCTCAATCAGAAGGAAATTTAGGGTCTTTTGATTTGACAGATTCATTACAAATTTCTGAAATAAGATGCTAGCTGATACTACCAGCAAACAAGCCCTGTTTAACTAAAAGCAGTAATACTTTCAAGGGACGATCCTGAGACTTACAGAGAATAATAATACTTAAAAAACTCAGCCAGATTTATACTAATTCTACCTAGAAATACTAACATTAGCTAGAAAATGACCCAGGAAAATGCATAACTGTCATGCTGCACTTTGCTGCAAAGTGGTTACTGCTGTTAGAATGTTCTGGTTTGAGCTAAAGTAGAATCAGTTTTCTACCTTCAGCTAAGTCTTAGTCTAAGTAGCTGTATTTTCCTGAAAGTTAACTGCATGTTTTTCAGACAGTGTTTCTCTCTAGAAGTGATAACATGGGGCCCTGCTATGTAGAAAGGCCATTGCTTCTACTTATTCCTATCGAAATCAAGGCTATCCTTGAGCTAGTGGAATGCTGTAAGCAGAAGGGAAGGAAAGGGGTGGCGGCACCTGCAGGGAGGGGCGGACAATACAGGTGACTCAAAACTGACCAACAGAATATTCCATCCCATATATGTCATACTTGGTATAAAACTGAGAGATCAGGAGGATCGCTCTCTCTTCTTCGATAGCTGATGTCCAGTGAGGACCTCGTCTGTCCTTTTGCCCGTGATCCCGGATCTATGCATTCCTGAAGCCAATTCCCTCCTGTCTCTGAGTCCAGCCTGGGAACTTTCCTCCTGCCTGCTCTGCTGTATCTGTCACAAGGGGTGGGGGAGGCAATTTTGTGTATCTGTATATATTTTATTATTAATAGTATTTTCCTTATGATTATTGTTCTACTAAATCTGTTCTAGTTTTAGTTTCCAACCCACAAATCTTTTTATTTCATGTCCCTTTCTCCTTTCCCTGGGGGTGAGAGGGGAAGGGAATTGCTCGCAATTTTAGCTGTCCCAGCTGGGCTGGGGATGAACATGTAAGTAATTTTCAAAACCAGAAAGATAAGTCCACATCTACTGACTCCTGCTTCCTTAGACTTGATATCCTTTACTGACCGCAGAGGCTCAGGTTCCTTTTAGCCAAGCATGGGCACCTCTGTGAAGAACACTCAGCTGAATTTTCTTCAGCCAACAGTGCACAGGGACAAATATTTGCATTTTGCAAGGGTTTGATTCTTTCCTCTGACTTGAGAGTAAACAAGTAAAGTTTGTAGCTAGGTGAAACAAATGCAGATATGTATGGTTGGATACTTTCAGGCTTTGATTTTTTTAAACATAAATAGTATTTACAGTAAAAAGAAACAGTGTCTACAGGAAAGCATAGATGATCCTTTCTGGCAGGATCTACTGGTGGTTAACTGTATCACTCTACAGTTAAATAAAAAATATTTTTTACCACTGGATAATATATGTTCCAAGCCTTACTACATATTACTACAAAACAGAGTCCTAATTAATACATACATAATTTGATTATAAAAGTTTACTTTTATAGATGAAACTCATATTTCTTACTGGTATTTCAATATTGTCCAGTAAGAAAAAGGTTAAATTTTCTTTTTTTCTTAAGCAGAAAAAGTCCCTTTAAATAAACATGCCTCCTGAAGTCCTATTACAATGATTAATTTGGCATCTTTTACACACAGCAAATGCACCTACCTGCAGCCCCTTTACCATTTCCAATAGCCACTAAGGCACGTATTGATTTTTTTCTGCCTTCCTTTGCCTTCATACAAAACACATTTTTCACCTGGAGAAAAAAAAAAAAAAAGCACCTTTTTATGGCACAGTCCAACTGTCAGGTTTTTTTGTTTTGTTTTTTTTTACCAAAAAGGAATTAGAGGTCTGTGATGAAACCTTACAATATATACTGTCCTTGTCAATGGGTATCATCTGCAGTGGGACACTTGCTTTAAGGCATTAAATCTGTAAAGGCTGCTAAAGATTTATATTCAGACACAGAAACAGTTCAGTACAGTTTCATTAAAATATTCTATTTTGTTCAGCTGCACAACAGAGAATGCTCTAATGCCGCTAGCTTCATGTGGAATTTCAATCATGATGAAGAAACATGGAAAAAAAATGGAAGTGTCATTAGTATCTCACTGCTCCCCTCACTTCTTAGCATATTTTAGACGTGCTCTCAGCATTTGCTCAACGCATGTCATTGCTTTACATGGGTTAAAACTTTGGGCTGAAATCTACGTGCAGGCTGCAGAAGTCTCATTACTGAGATGATAGCTGCTAAAAAGAAGACTTCATTTAAGAGAGGGAAAGAAGAAAATGGCATCTCATTCGTGGAACTAGAAATCTTTACATAAATTCTGTAAAAAATTCATGCAGAGATGCAAGAAAGCTATTTATTTTGGAGTGGAGGAACACAACAACAATTGGGTAGACAGGTGGTCTTATGGTTAGCATTCTGGAAATCTAAATTTGCATCTGCCACTCCTACAGACACCCCTATGTGATTATAGGCAAGTCACTGCTTTATAGTCTACTACCTTAAACAGCCTAATATATCATCTGAGACCTTTCATCCATCTAGCTCCTGTTCCAGTTTCTTTGGTTTTGTTTATACATTGCAATATATGTTCACTTAAATATAAAAATATATTTTATATATAGTTTGTATGCTGTATATAATATAGAAACTATATTAAATAAAAATATATTACATACCAAATATATAAATACATATACACATATAACATAACACACTGCATATTGCCTGACCGTGTAAATATTTGTGCCTCAGAATTACCAGTCAAAAGATACAACTTATTTCACGGTTCATTTCTCCCCTTCCTCTCAAATTCATCAGGGTCTACTTTCTTGAAGCCTCAATATGATTTCCATAAATTGCAACAATAGTTATACTAAACATGCACTGCTAATACACAAATTAATCAGAGCTCTCGCTTCAGTCTGGTTGTAGTGTTACACATCTGAAAGAAGATTATTATAATCTTGATCATGGCTTAAACATTCTTAATGAAATTCACAAAAAAATTAAAAACTCAACCAAACTAAAAAGAAACAGAAAACCAAACCAAACACCAAAAAAAATTCTGCTGACATTAATAGGTACAGATTGAGAATTAGTGTTTTTGAAAAAAATCCACTTTGCTTTCACTAAAATAAAGATGCTGTTAAATTCAAGGTGCATAAACATTCTTGAGAACACTTCAAAGAAATATCAACTTTGCCAATTGCTTATTTCAAGCTATTTTTCTTTCTCCAATCTTATTTCTTACAAGAACAAGCTAAAGTAACAAGTCCCCTAAGATGAAAGCTCCTGTGGAAGTAGGTTATTTTCAGAAAACAAAATAACAATGAGAGAAAGAAAAGTAGAATGATCTCTCCAGGAGCATCAAGATGTATGTTTTGCACATACTTTTTTCTTCTATTGCCAATCTGAATGTACTTGTACAAAAAAAACAGTTGGCACGTGTCAAAAATAAAGGATGTGATGTTTATAGAAATCTACTCAAGAACTATTTTTCTCCCTTTCCACAAGACGGCAATAAAGAAAAGTGCAGTGAGCTCCTACCTTCCTAAAAATGCACTTGTCAGCCGTTTGTGATCAGCTTTGCAGGGAAATTCACCCACCACAATCAGTGCTATTACATCTCTCTTAAAGCACTGCGAAGGCCTTTCAACCTTCATAATTTGCACAGCCAGCCATGTCTGCTGGAACAACAGTGTCCTCAGCTTCTCACCACCACAGTCTTGTGCAGTGCTCTTCTGGAGTGCGCTCAGTAATGCTTCCTTTCTGCCTTGGAAATAAAAGTGTGAGGCTGAAAGCCTATCATTAAATGACATTGAAATTAATTAACCCACAAGGAACAATATGCCACTTTTAAAACAGCATGACATCTGAAAAGTGACTCAAACTAAGACACAACTCCTCCTATGTACCAGATTGCCACTCCAATGAGATTTAAAGCTAGTTTTTTAAATTTGAAAACAGATGCATGCTTAACTTAAACACAGTGCACCTCAAACTGTCCGTCTCCCTGTATCCGTTATTCAATGGTGATAACGCAAATTCAGCTTTCTTTTGAGAGCTGAAGAACAGTGAGACCCCTCCAATATCCTGAACCCTCATATTTGCATCCTTATTAGTTGCAAAGTAGCTTGCAGCTTTTTGATAACCCACAAAGTGTGACTGACAAGGTTTGGTTATTTCCTTTTCCCCCATTACCCCGTTTGTGTCTCTGTGTATTTTGCTCACAGCTTCTCGCTTTTCCTTACTATCCCTCTGGACCTTTATCATATCAATGAAAGAAACTGTTATAATAGTTCATTTTCTGTTCTAGGGAATTTTTCTTCCTTTGCCAACAAAGGGGATCCGAGTGGGATGCGAGGGGGTGAGGGGGGATATTTCTGGGTAAACCGAGGCAGAGGTTGTGTCCCATTTGCCCGGACATTCCTTTCTCTAGTACTTCCGCTCTCTCAATCTCTCTCTTGCCATCTTGCTCTCTGCTTGCATTGCTATATTCTCTCTCTCTCTCTCTCTCTCTCTCGTGTGTGTGTATGTGGGGGTGTGTGTGTGGTCTCTGGAGAAGGGATCACTGGTCATCTGGATCTGTCACGAAGTCCTGCAGGATCCACATGGAGGAGAAGTTGCACTCCCCACTCCCAGAGCCAGCCAGAGCGGACTTGCTGCTCTTAAAGAGACTTGCACCACCAGACCTTGGGTACAGAACTCAATTCATATTAAGATCTCAGTTACAATTGTTGTTAATTTTGTTCTGTACACACATACATTTTTAGCCAAGAGCTGTTATCTTTTCTGTACAATCTCTGATTAAAATCACTTAATTTCTGATAACGTATCTTGGGATTTTTTCATCCAAACTAAGACATGTTCTTACATTCTACATACCCATCACAACCAATGTGGCTGACCACATTTGGTTCTCATTTCCATCTGTCTTACAGTTCAGGTGTTCTGGTCAGGCTTGCGTCTCACTATGTTATTCTATACGGTTTCTCCCTTATTATGCCCTTTTTACATTGAAAAGGTCATTATCCATGCACCCTTAAGGGAGGAGATGCTCTCTCCATCTGCGTACCCTTAAAGAAAGCTGGGAATGCAATCCCAATGGGCACAGAAATAAACACACCTATACAACCCATATATGCATACATGCACAGCAAGCTCTGCAAATCAACACAAACAGAAGTGAATAGCATTCACATAAACACAAACACCACTAATAGCCTCATCCTGTTCCTTTCTCTGGCTGATTAGGATGAAGGTCCATTACTGGGAAATATATATACTCCAACTGCTGGCACGCAAGACTCCCCCATATATGCACAAGCACACAAGTAAGCATGAGTCCCTAGCCCAGAAAATATTAGAAATTGAGTCTAATAACAAGTCAGGACAGACTGTACTGATCAGACACAGGTCAGAGCAAGACAAGTATACTGACTGGCCCTGCTTAACATGTAAGCCATCATTTTTATCCCCTGTCCATAAGTCTTGTGTTATACTGAAATGCTCGCGCCTTCTATTCCATAAATGTGTCCCCTACCTCTTGGCAGTAACCCACTTTCAGACTGAGAGTGCTCTGGAGAGCCTCATCCTGACAAATGTCTCCCCTGGACCATGGGGCTGAGGCTATCCCAGTACAGGCCCAGTGCATCCCTCCTGCAGGGATATAGTAAGTGGAGAAACTGCAACAGAGAAAATAATACGGAGAAACTGCAATATAGAAAATAATCCAAACTCCTCTACCCCTTAAACAGCAAAACAGAATAAAGTTTCTGATGAGATACTTGAAGTATTTCATACAGTCTGACTCATCACAGCTCTGGGACAAACCCCAAGTACAGTTCTCATCCAAATTAGTAATTAGCCCAACCTGCAGAGAAACTATCGACTAAACCATGTTTAGAGCTGACAGTTTTCCCCCATCACATGTATGAAACTGTCTCTTTTAAAACTCTTGAGGAAAAATAACATAGCTTGAATGCCCTATGAGAGAGCACGTGTCTAAATGTGGCAACATACTCAAATGTGCCTCACATCTGAGTACAGATCCTTTGGATTAATCCCTCAGTGATGCATACTCAAAGCCACACTATATCTTAAATGGCTTTGTTTCCTCTTCAAAAGTTAATCTATAACCATGCTGAAGTACAATTTACTTAAAAGCTTCTAAATGTTCCAAATGCCTATTACTTCATCCATAAAGGCTGACAGGTAAAAGAGACAGAAGGACTTAATTTTTTAATAAACAGAAAATGTTAACGGTAGCATCCCTGAAGACTCCTTTAAAGGCAGGCCAGAAGTCCTGCAAACTCCAGGAATATCAGAAATAAACTCTAGTGCACAGTTCTGACCTCTCATTGTTTCCTGTCACAGGTTGCTTCAGGTGCTATCCTAAAAACTGTCTGAGATTTCATTGCCAACCTAAAGACACTACCAGTATCAACCAGGGAACATAAAACTTCCCTGTAGTTGTAAAAGCAAAATCTAGAGCTCCAATATCCCAAAAGTACTTCTGAGCCAGCATCTAATTTGAAGTGAGTTATTACTCAGAGGGAATACACAGCATATAATTTTTCAGTCAAGGATGTCAAACAATGGATCTCAGACACTGTAATCTCACGCATTTCCTTTGCACAAGCCTTTTTTACACTGCATATTACGGTACATTCTTTTTGTCAGCAGCAGCAAGTCTACCAAGAATAATTCTGCGGTCTTAAAACAAACAGGGGTGGGTTTTTTCCCTGCTTCATGGAAAGCTGAAGCTATGGCCTTACATTGTATTAACAACCCCCGGCTGCACCTATACAATTTAGACACTCCAATCCTGCTCAGAATCTGGCTAGCACACAGCTCATGCTAAGGCCTGATGTATGCTGGGAGAAGATCCACTGGGTCAAAGTGAGCGCAATACACAGGCAAATACAATGGCCAGAGAGGGCTAGAGGTCATTATTAAGCCACTGTCACCTCCAGCTTACTGTCCCCTGTAGCTACTGCCACCTGCAGCCATCCTCCTTGCAAACTGATTGTCTTGCAGTTTCTTCAGAATCCTCTAACTCATGGAAACGATACAGACCAAACTTCCAAGCTGGATGGTATAAATATGTCTGCTTATCCAAAAAGATTTTGAAGTGGATCTGATAGCAACTGGACTTGCTGAGGCTTTCCTGTTTCCCACTGTGATACAGGTGAGACATCCATACTGTGACAAAGGAGGAAGGATGAGAACTCTCACCATTGGTAGGTAACTATTTTCCTCACAGACACGAGTTGCAAGCTGCAAGTTATGAGTTATGAATTAGAGAATGTTTCATTTAGAAAACTCATTAATTACTTGATAAACTAGCGAATACATGTGTTAAACTAGTCAGTACAATGGGGACTGAGTGCTTGTTTGATGGCATTTTTTGTTTACCTTCCTAGTTAAGCTCATAAAAAAAGTTTCATTTACAGAGTGTGTTATCCTGTAAATCCGAGCACATGGGCAGCACAAGCCACATCAGATGCAAGTTGTGAAGACCTTGAACAGAATACTGATTTTTCCCATTGCTCTCTTCAGTCTTGCTTCTCCAAAGTGCCATACAACAGTTGAGGTAAATGCTGCATCAAAACAGGTCTCAGGCAATCAAAACAATCACACTTGAATCCAGCTGAATATCTGAAGAAAACAGTGGAAGAACAAGTAAACTACCAAACTCACTTGACAGAAATCACCAGCTTTAAGAAATTACAGATTTTGCACGAAGTCTTGCCACATTAGGCCTTGGATATGAACTGCCAATACTTTGATACAACTCTATTAAGCATACCCAATCTCAAGTCAATTCAACTAAGAATAAAATCTGTAAATACTACTGGAGGTAACAGTCAAAAAAGGAGAGAAAACATTTAGGTGACAGCCTAGAAGCTGGCTTCAATTATTGCACACTATCTTGATTAGAAGACATAAGTATTTCTTCTCAAAGGCTTTCTGCAGAGTTTATCACAAACTCAATTCCTGGGGAAATAGCGTCCTTACGCTTTTCAGAATATCCACTCAATTATCCACTTGATGCAATTTTCTTTGATTGATTCCATCTAACGAAGAACCACTTAGTTACTTTCATTCTACAAGTGTTAAAAAAGATCTCTTGTCCTCTATTCTTCCTTCCTATGCTCTTAGAAAGTAAACCCAACCAAACAAAAACCACACAGACACCCAAAAGGTCCACATACATTTTTAACCTACAACATAAGAATGAGACAATTCTGAAGAAAACAGCAACATGAAATGGTTTTGTATTCCAAGGACCAAAACCAATAATATCAACATCTCAGTACCCAGACCATGACATATGGAGCTCCCATATATAAACCAAAGCACCAATATACTTAAAACTGGTAGCAGCTTTTGCTTTAATGGTAGTATTGTTACCGTTGTGGACTTGAATATTTCTTATGCAAGCTGTTTATTAAGTTAGCTTGACCTTATGACTAATGGCATCTGATGTATGTGACAGTATTCATGGGTGCCATTATTACTGTGTGGACATTGTGTGAATACAGTAAGTACTTCATGGAAGATGTTGGACCAGCATAGGCTGCATATAAGCAGGCCCTAATGGTCTGCACTATATAACAAGATAACCATATAAGAAGAAAGGAATAAAAGGTCAGAAGAAGGGTAAGCTGAAGAACCCTCATTACTTCACTACGGACCACAAAAAAACCAATAGAAAGAGAACTTTGGACAAGCACAGACAGACGATGATGTGGAACTGGGAGGAATCAATGTAAATAATTTCCCCAAAATAGAATCACAGAATCATCTGGTTGGAAAAGACCTCTGAGATCATAAAGTCCAACTGCACCTGTTCACTTACTAAACAGTCTCCCCGAGAAACTCATCTACCTGTCTTTTAAACAACTCCAGGGTTGGTGACCCAACCACCTCCCTGGGCAGCCTGTTCCAGTGCCTAATCACTCCTTCAGCGAAGAAAACAACCCCAGTTCCCTCAGCTGTGCCTCGTAGGGCTTGTTCTCCAGCCCCCTCACCAGCCTTGTGGCCCTTCTCTGGATGTGCTCCAGCACCTCAAGGTCCTTCTTGTAGTGAGGGGCCCAAAACTGAACACAATACCCGAGCTGTGGCCTCACCAGTGCTGAGTACAGGGGCACAATCACCTCCCTGTTCCTGCTGGAAACACTGTTTCTAATACAGGCCAAGATGCCATCGGTCTTCTTAGTTACTTCGGCATACCCCTGACTCATATTTAGCCGGTTGTCAATCAATACCCCCAGGTCCTTCTCTGCCAGGCAGCTCTCCAGCCATTCTTCCCCAAGTCTGTATCGCTGCATGGGGTTGTTGTGTCCCAGGTGCAGGACTCTGCACTTGGCCTTGTTGAACCTCATCCCATTGGTTTCAGCCCATCGATCCAGCTTGTCCAGATCCCTCTGCAGAGCCTCCCTTCCTTCAAGCAGATCAACACTACCACACAGCTTAGTGTCATCTGCAAACTTACTAAGGATACACTCAATTCCCTCATTCAGATCATTGATAAAGACATTGAACAGAATTGGACCCAGCAATGAACCCAGGAGAACATCACTTGTGACCATCCTCCAGCTGTATTTAACTCCATTTACTACTACTCTTTGGGCCTGGCCATCCAGCCAGTTCTTTACCCAGCAGAGGGTGTGCCTGTCCAGGCCAATGGCAGCCAGTTCCTCAAGCAGAACGCTGTGATAAACGGCATCAAAGGCTTTACCAAAGTCCAAGTACACCACATCCACAGCCTTTCTCTCATCCGTTAAACGTGTAACCTTGTCATAGAAGGAGATCAGGTTGATCTGGCAGGACCTGCCTTTCATAAACCCATGTTGATTGGGCCTGATCAACCAATAATCCTGTGCATGCTGCATGATAGCATTTAAGATGATCTGCTCCATGACCTTCCCTGGTACCGAGGTCAGACTGACAGGCCTGTAGTTTCCCAGATTCTCCCTCCGACCCTTCTGTAAAGACTGACTCTACTTCTATTGTCTTAAACATTGACTGATTCTACTTGTATTGTCTTAAACATAGACTGACCCTACCTGTATTGTTGTCTTTAACATCTTGAGTGCTGTTGCTCCTGATGGGCTGACTGTGCTGCTGCAGAGGAGGGGGAGGAGATGCAGCAGCAGGTGCTGCCTCCCCCTCCAACCTGACTGTGCAAGTGGACCCAGAGGGTTCAGGCAGAGGACATTCTGGAACCCCTAGTGACCCTGGAGCCCCCAGCCTCAATTCCAGAACCTTCCCAAAGAAGCTTCTGCGCATGTGCCAATTCGAGAAATTTCACAGGAAGACTACCCCACACAATAATGGAGGGGGCACGGACCTGTCCTATAAATAGAAGATCGCCAAGAAGGCAGACACCGTGTGCCCACCACCCCATGGAATCTGCCTGAGAAGATGTGCTGCCCAACAACAGCAGGACTACATGCTCCTGAAGAACACATTTTACAAAGGCCCATGGAATGGTGATTATTTTTCCTCTTTTCCCTCCCTCCCAACACTCTCATTCCTCTATCTCTCTCTTCTTTCCTTTCTTCTGCTTTCCTTGGCACTACTGTGCATCATCTCGGTTCTGGGTTATGTTGTTTTGTGCAGCTGCCTTAAGGGTATCATATTGTGATCTGAACAGATGGGGATCTTGTTTTGCAACTTTTGGGAAGTTGCAACTCAGAGTGCACCCAAGTATTTGATTTGATATTTTGGCTGTGCCCAAAATACTGATTTGCTGTTTTGGCTGTGTCCAAAAGGAATACTGATTTGATATTTTGGTCGTGCCTCAAATACTCATTTCTTATTTTGGCTGTGTCCAAAATAAATACTGATTTGTTGTTTCAGCTGTGCCCAAAATAAACACTATTTGAATTTATGCTGGGAGATTTGTCATCTCCAATTTGCCATGCAGACGTCAAAGGACCCTTCCCTCTCTGACTGAGCAAGTCCTGGGAGGACAACCCAGGGCGAGAGCAGGTCCTGACACCTTCTTGTAAAACGGTGTAACATTTGCCAGTCTCCAGTGAAGTGGCACTTCCCCAGTCAGCCAGGACTGCTGGTAGATGAGGGAAAGGTCTTTGGTGAGGACCTCTGCCAGCTCCCTTAATACCCTTGGGTGAATCCCATCTGGCCCAATAGACTTGCGTACATTTAATTGGCCAATCAGGTCTCTAACCAAATCCTCTTGGATCGTTGGGAGCTTCACTCTCACTGTCTTCTGGCTCAGGAGGCTGAGTACCAAGAGAGCATCTTACCCTAGTATTAAAGACCGAAGCAAAGAAGGCATTAAGTGCCTCTGCCTTATCCTCATCCTTCATCATTACTGTTCCCCCTGCATCCAGTAAAGCAGGGAGATTCTCCTTGGTCCTTCTGTTATTGTTAATGTATTTGAAGAAACATTTTTTATTATCTTTCACATTTCCGTGATGACAATTAGATCATAGTTTTCATGCCTTGCAATGGCTTCTAGCTCCCTGTGTTTGTTGCCCATGCTGCGTGCATTAGTGTAAATGCACATCAGTTGGGCTATTGTTTCCACCCTTTCCCTGAGTGGAATAGCCATAAGTCCTAAGTGTCTCCTAGGTGTAGTTTGTAACCCACAAATAACCTTTGAATTCCGGCTGCTACCTGGAGTGCTATACCCCACTTCCACTGAGGTGGCAGACCAGGGGCCCTCACTAGTAAACTGTCCCTCAGAACCTGGAGTGTCATTCTCAAGCTTTATTCCATCAAGCCTGGTATTGTTCCCCTCCCCCTTCCAATCTAGTTTAAAGCTCTGCTGATTAGCCCCACCAGCTTGCTAGAAAGCGTCCTTTTGCCCCTTGGGGACAAGTGTACCCCACTGTTCATCAGCAGGCCTGGATTGTAGGCCAATCCATTGTCAAAGAACCCAAGGTTTTGTTCTTCACACCAGGTTCAGAGCCAGATATTTAATTCCTGGCTGTTCACACTCCTTCCCCTCACCATTCCCTATGAGAGAAAACTACCTGTGCACCTGAATGCTTTACCATTAGTCCTAAAGCCCTAAAGTCCTTTTCAGTCTCCCTAAGGTTTCTAGTTGGCTTTTCATTATTGCCGACTTGAAGGATGAGTAATGGATAATAATCTGTGGGCTTAAAAAGAGTTTAAAGTTTCCTTACCACATCTCTGACACAAGACCCCATGTAGGCAGTAGACCTCCCTATACAATGCATCCAGTCTGCATATTGGACCTTCAGTTCCCTTCAGGAGGGACTCGCCAATGACAATGACCATCTTCTTCTTTACTGAAGATGGTGTCATCTTTGAGTGTCTCATCCTTGGGAAGGTTTCTAGACTCTGTGAATCACTGTCAGTGTTAGGGTTCGATTGCACTTGCAGACTTTCATATCTACTATGCAAGGGAACCTGGGAGGCTGAGGTTGAAATTGAGAGGACTTTCGTGCGGCACTGGGCAGGGACCTGCTGCCATTCCCCTCCATCTCTTAATTTACTCTCTTCAGTTGAGCAGATCAAGGACTCCCCATTCTCTATCACACGAGGCACGTAGGCCTCCTGGGTGTGAGACAGGGATCATGGAGTTCCACAGGTCTATCTCCCTCTCAAATTCCCCAATTGTCCTCAGCCTGCTCACCTCCTCCCTCAGTTCTGTAACCAAGTGGAAAAGTTCTTCCACCCAAGCACATCCCCCACAGATGAATTCGCCACTGGTGTCTGATGCCAGTGTGGGAGGGGGGCACATCCTGCAGCTTGGTATCTGGGTAGCAGCATGCACCCACTGGGGCTCAGCCTGGGAGGTTACATCAACCATGGCTGCAGCGAGGCTAGGAGATGCCTTAGCTTTCTGGTGAGTTGTCACCATCTTTCTCTGGTAGTTCTGGCTGAGGTTCAGATCCAGCGCCCTCCCTGCTCGCTCTGCCTTAACGAACTGCCTTAGCAAACTGCCTAGCCTCACCACACCCTTCTGACAAGCCACACATCTGTTTGCCCGCTCCTGGTCGCTGGCACTCCTTAGGGGCTGTTTAAATCCCCTGCCAGTGCTGCTGGGAACAACCCCTTTATGTCAGATGCCCACGTGTGAGCTGCCGCTTCCAGGATTCAGGAGTCACCAGCCCCTGGCTCCCTCCTGGGCTTTCCCTCTCTCAGGGGACCTCCTGTTCACCTGGATCTAGACTTTAGCTGCAGAACTGTTAGCATTTCTGTTGACGATTCTTGCTGATTCAGCCAATTAAAATATGTAATAGTTTTCCATGAAATGTTAATGAATATGCATCAGTTATCTGATTTACGGAAACCGACAATATGATATTGGTGCACACGAAAGGCGGGGGCATTCCCCATGTGCCTGGACCCATAATAAAGCCATGCTTGCTCTTTGTCACTAAGTGCAAAGGAGTCTTATTCCGGCAAGAGTATCAGCACCTTTATGTTGCTGCCTTTTGCACCATTTCTCTGCACAAACTGAATGTATTGCTTGACCTGAACTTCTTTAGCAAGGTTATACCTTTCTGTAATTTAACACTCAAACACAAATAAACATTTGTTTTGTTTAAAAATTACAATATCATATCCTAACCATCTAGCTGATAAATGGAACTATTCTGACACTGGAAAGGTTGCACTGAACCAGTTAAAATGGGGTTTGCACAAAAACGTAAAGTTATCTTTAAAGGTAACAAAAACAAAAAAGCATGAACTTAATAGTAAGTGATAAAAAGGCAGAGCTGGCAGAGGGCACCTTCAATATCAGACAGAAAAACTGAGATCTGACTTTTGAAAAGGGCATTATTTATAACTTTACCTTCTCCCTCAGAAAGCTTTCCTCCATGGAAGACTCAAAAGGCCATTAATTTCACATTATGTGCTTTCAGGCCTTACTGCTCGGTCTCACTTTCTAATTTTGATTGCACTGTAAGGCACATACTATCATGACAGAGGATATCATGTAGGCTGCTTTTTTTACTATGTTACCATGTTGAATGTGGAGAAAAATATAAGAAAAATTCATCTAAGGATGGATGATACACGAAAAGAAGTCTTCAAGTTAAAAATAAGAACAACATATGTTAACTACTACCGCTGTAAATTACCACTATTACCTTATGTTAAACAACAGTAAATAGTGTCACCAGTTCTATTCACAGCAATTCTTCTTATGCATAATACATGAGCAATACAGTAAATGTGCCTTCAGGCTGGCAGACAAAGAAAGATATAGGTAGTCCAATTTACCTACTGTAAGCAATGCAATAGTCCATAGGAAAGCCAGAAACAAAACCAATACTCAGCCCCTACTGCTCACTCACTCACTCAAGCTAGCTTTTTCTGTGACAGCTTTAACTCTGGTTTACATGAATATCTGACCTTGTCTGTACTCTACTCTACAAGTAGGGAAAAATCAAGTTAGCTTTAATGACCAATTTCTCTCCTCTAGCAAGAGAATACAGCCTTTTTAGTACCATAATCAGAACAGAAACGCTTTTGCATCTTTGTTCATGAGACAGTCCTCTAAAAATGGCTTTCAGTTTCTTGCTGCAAAGTCCAATTTCCCAGAAAACATTATTTTGATCCCCTGTATGAAGGTAACAGTAGGGCAACAAGGCTGGTGAGGGGGCTGTAGAATAAGCCCCATGAGAAGCAGCTGACGGAGGAGGCCGAGAGAAGACCTCATCACTGTCTACAACTACCTGAAAGGAGGTTGTGATGGGGGGGGTGCTGGTCTCTTCTCACAAGTGACAAGCGATAGGACAAGAGGAAATGGCTGCAAGTTGTGCCAGGGGAGGTTTAAACTGGACATTAGGAAAAATTTCTTTACTGAAAGAGTGGTCAGGGATTGGAACAGGCTGCCCAGGTAGGTGGTGCAGTCACTATCTCTGGAGGTGTTTAAAAAATGGGTGGATGAGTTTCTTAGGGACATGGCTTAGTAAGGAGACAGGCATGGTTGGACTTGGTGATCTCAGAGGTCTCTTCCAACCTAGTGATTCTATGATTCTATGATAATAGAAAAGACACAAAGAAACAACATCAGGTATGTCATCTATTTAAAATAGAATGCTAAAAAAAAGATCTGTTTAATTCAAAACTCATACCTGTTATCAGAAAATTACAGGGCTCGCTGCTGGCTTTGAATTTAGCAGTTCTTGCTGCTGCTGCTATTTTTCTGCAAAAACACCTTCTGTTTCTCAGTTCACATCTGTGGCAATCTCACATAACAGTAGAGCCCCAGCTTGCTTCTAAAAGCTTTTGCATTACTCAGATTTAATAAAGCAATGGAACAGATTACTATAGCACACGGAAGCATTTCACAGCAACTTATTTTGTTGTTTAATCTAATGAATTTGACTGTAAATAATTACGCCAGTACCAAATAGCCAACTTTAGTAAATACGTACTGTAGTATTCAAACTGAGTCAGATGTGTCACAAACAGCCACTTCTCTGTAATGTGCCCTTTCAATTAACTGAAAACACTGCCAACTGCAGTGCCTATGCAACTCAACTTTTATAA
Organism: Neomorphus geoffroyi; assembly: GCA_033558235.1. Classification (NCBI taxonomy): domain Eukaryota; kingdom Metazoa; phylum Chordata; class Aves; order Cuculiformes; family Neomorphidae; genus Neomorphus; species Neomorphus geoffroyi. The sequence goes on from JAUMJM010000005.1 coordinate 85,813,830, forward strand.
GCTGCCTTCCAACACAGACACAACTAAAGGCTAAGTGGTCCAAACAGTCTTTGCTACATGAGAGGCAAAGCTCAGAGTGCCCAATCCACCCAAAAAAATCATTTACTTAAAGCAGCTTTAACAAATTGTGCTGGTTTCCCATCAGAACGATCTACTGAGTATACAGCTACTCTTGGTCTTAGAGGAAGTAAAAAAAATAGAATAGGCTTTTCTGATTCTTCATCTCAAAGGGAACAGCATGCATGTGGTTCTAAACCCAAGAATATAACAGATAAATTTTGTATGCTAAAATAAGAATGCATAAAAAGCACACAGCATTTGCAATAAGGTATAGAAGCATGCAACCCATTTATTATTGCAACAAACCACCTGAGACATTAAGTGCAAGTTTGCTACTCATTTTATTTTCTATCATATCTAGGCATCAATGACAAATCTGACAAGAATATATTAGAGATATTTGAGAGAACAGAAAAGTTCTTGATATCTAATTCGTTTAAGTTTATATTCCTGTCTGTTTAGATATGCATGACATACAGAACATCAAATATGTACTGCCAGTGAAGATTAGATCCTTTGATAAATGTTATCTTAAAATTTAGACTGAATACTCTTATTAATGGAAAAGATATCCCTCATTAAAATAACGTCAATTTAATTTGTTCTTGTGCATACTAGTACCACCCCACACAAAGCTGATCTTAAACAGCATTTAGTGTTAAAATAAATAGCAATCATATGCAAAAAATAAAATAGCTTTCTTAAGATAACAGAAGGGACCCTATAAATATTCATCTTACTCTAAGGTCTAAGTGCTGGAACACTAAAAAAACAAAATAAAAATGATAAGAACTTTATCCAGGAAAAAATGACTCAGGCAGCAAGGCAAAAATGTGCTAAAAAAAACTTTTAAAGATGACTGACAAGAAAACCTGAAAAAGAAACTATTTTTCATTTGCAAGGATGTTATCATCACTCTGAGCAGCAGATACTGGAAAGTGATTTTGCTCAACATCTTCATTGACACCATAAAAGAGCACTACCGAGTATTAGAGACATCTAAGATGATGTCTGCATAGTATCTCAGGGCAACAGAACACGAGGAGCTCACTGTTGGAGGGATCCACCACATTTAGGGGGAGGGGGGACTCTACAAATGAAGAGAAGCAAGAAAATATATTTTTAACTCAGGCAGGACATTTGCTAGCACCCTTTGTAAGTTCAAACAGGACACTATTGTTCTCAAATGTACAGAAAGAGAACAGTTCAACTGCTGCATATACATTTATATATGGACTAGATTACAGACTGCTCCCAGCTGCTGCCACCGAGGAAAGCTTTCCTCTTCTCTCTCATCACATATACTAAGAGTAGTACAGATCTACTTTCACCTCAAGATAGTGTCAGATGAATACTCTTTGGGAGCTGAGTGTCTATCTTTGGAGGTAAATCTGCCCTACCTTAATAACTATGCTACTTATAAAGTAAAATAAATTGGAATGCATAAAGATGACTACAGATTAAATGAAATACTCCTAAAAAGTCTTAAAAAAACACAGGAAAATGGGTTAGAAGGTCACCAATTTTGTCTTTCCTTCCCCTCCCGACAGGCTTATCTAACCTGTTTATAAAATCTCCAGTGACAGCCGTCCCATATAATTGCAATCCATTCAATTTCCCATTTGCAACTCATTCTTTATGTCTAAATTTCCCTTGCTCATTACTTACTTAACTTGATTTCTTCTGATTCTTATCACAGCAGACATGAAGAACGGCTTATTCCTTTCCCCTTTATATACTTTTTAAAAGTATATAAACCAACAGACAACTTTCAATTACCCAATCTGACATTATGATATATCATTGTTTTCCATGTCTCAGAAGATACTCAAAACCGCTGCAACAAGCAAGAATTTTGATACATAGGATTAATCTAGAAATCATTCAAGTCACTGGATAGGTTCCCAACCGATGATCCTCTCAGAAAAACGCAGGTAACCAAGGTCAAAGAAACTCATTTATCAGGACAGAGGCGAACCCTTGAGACTTTTCTGGAGTACCGCTACCAGTCAAATCAGCTTCTGATTTGCCTGATTATTCTTGTTACTTTCAGACAAAAGGCTGCTGCGAACCAGACTATTCTGTTTAAGGAAATGTTTCTTATAATATCTCTCTCCCAATTAAATAGACTCACTTTCCAACAGGTCATGCTTGTAACACAGTTGAAAAGAAATGAATACTGCTCTGTTATATTAATTTTGTTCTTACTCTTGCACCCTGTACACACTATTTCTTAGTTATTCAAGGACATTTAAAAGGTATTTTATTTTAATTCTAGCAAAGTCGTACCTACTCTAGCTATATAGGAAAACAGACAGATTCTTATTATCACATCAAATAAAATACTAGAATTCCCAAACACTGGCTAAAATAATTTTTGAATAAAATATTTCTTCATTGAAAGTACCTCACTGAGAAATGACAAAACAATTTCAAGCAAAAGGCAGTCAACTACCTTTCTAAAGACAGGCATCAGAAACAATGACAGGGAGTTGAGAGCTAAGAACAAAAATTTGTGTCCCCTTGAGGGATGTAGCTCACAGCTGATATTCAGTACTTCTCATTCCACTCTTTATCCTAAGCCTCTAAATAAGGCACCATTAAAGAGTACTATTATTAAAGGATATTATTTATTTCCTTAACTTGACTTATTTGCCTTTTTTCTTTGAAAGTGACAGAAATTGATCTAGCTTTAAGGTCTCTTGCATGTCTCACATCCTAATCCTAAACATATGCAGCCTTGCGCTGCAATGGCAAAAAGACAGATAAAGAAGACTCTCTGCTCTATAAATTTGGTCCTGTTCTGGACAGAGACATGCCCATCTCCTTCTCTCTCTGACTACAATCTCATTTAAAGGGCAACCTTCTCCTTTCTCTCCAAAGCAAATGAACACTTGATTCCACAGTGCTTTAGGCAGTATTTCTGATTTTATTTCTGATTTTTCCTCTCTGTTTGTCTGTGTGTTCAGTGTCGCTGCCCACAAGTGGAAAGAGAGAGGGAAAAATAAGCTGTGATCCAGAGTCCCTCACCAACCATCACAGGGCCGTGAAGTCTCTTTTGGTTACCCTTGGACTACACGTTGTGGCTACATCACCACCATATGGAAGAGTAGGAAAGGGTTACAGTCCAAGACCGTACCAGGCTACGAAGTTTCCTAGTGATGTTCTTAACCTGGGCCCCAGGGTGAGAGCAAACTTCCCCGAGGGGAGGTTCTGTCCAGCCTATTAGATCCCCTGTTCCCCTCAGAAGGGAGTTGTCTATAACTATAAGGTCTTTAAAGCAAATCAATGTTTGCCATTTACAGCTTGGCTGAAAACATACAGTGCAGAAGAAAGCTGCAGGCTCAAAGAGATTAAAATCTGAATATGAGGTTTTACTATGACAGCAATGCAAAATCCTGAGACAGAATAACAGTTTTCCAGTGCACCCTACTAATTAAGAGCATGTTATTCTTTGCCAGTTTTGTCAGACAAATGATTTTAAAAGGATCTGCATAAAGGAAACCCAGCTGTTCCAACACTATATGACTGTGCACGGTAGGGAAGAGAGAGTGTGATCCCTTCCAAAAAGCATCACTAGTGAACTTTGGTAGTAGAACATAAGACGATAATGCTGTGAGTGAAGCTAAACAGAAACCCAAACATAGATGCTTTGGAACACATACCTTGTCTGGACAAAGGTATAACATTTTATTAGCTAAAAATACAGATAAGGTTTCACAGACCTAAATAGAAGAAGGACATCAAACTACTGGAGTGTGTCCAGAGGAAGGTGATCAAGATGGTGAAAGGCTTGGTGGGCAAGACTTATGAGGAGCAGTTGAGGTCACTCAGTTTGTTCAGCTTAGAAAAGAGAAGGCTGAGGGGTGACCTCATCACAGTCTACAGTTTTCTCAAGGGGGACATAGGAAGGGTAGGTGCTGATCTCCTTTCTCTGGTGACCAGAAAGTCAAATAGTATGAAGCTGCATCAGGAGAAGTACAGGTTGGACATTAGGAAAAAGTTCTTCACTGAGGGTGAAACAGGCTCCCCAGGCAAGTGGTCATGGTACAAAGTTTCTCAGAGTTCATGGAGCAGTAGAGCATCTGGATGACGTTCTTAGGCATAAGGTTTAGTTTCAGATAATCCTGTGAGGAGCACGGAGTTGGACTCAATGATCCTTATGAGTCCCTTCCAACTCAAGATATTCTATAATTATAATTACTTCATACACAAATCTACTGGGTTAATTTATGTGCCAGAGTATTTGTATAACAAGGTTTGCTTTAATTTACCAAAGCTTGACAAAAAGTCCTTAGGAATTAATTTGATCTGTTTGAGTTCAGTGGCAGTTACTGGGGGCTCAGATTCTTCCACTCTGGATGCCCAATTATGCAAAGTAAGTCACCTTACAGCAGCTGTTTCCTGAACAGCAATGCTCTCTCACAACAACCTCTGCAGAATGACCTGCAAGGATGCCTTCCTCCACTCTTATCACAGTATCACAAGGCTGGAAAAGACCTTTGAGATCATCCAGTCCACTATCACTCAACACCACATCTACTCATTGTCTAGACCATGGCACTAAGTGCCTCATCCAATCTCTCTTTAAACACCTCCAGGGACGGTGACTTCACCACCTCCCCAGGCAGTGCATTCCAATGGCCAATCACCCTTTCAGTGAAGAATTTTTTCCTAATATCGAGCCTAAACTTCCCCCGATGAAGCTTGAGACTGTGTCCTCTTGTTCTGTCACACTGGTCGCCTGAGAGAAGAGACCAACCCCTGCCTGAATACAACCTACTTTTAGGTAGTTGTAGAGAGCAATAAGGTCTCCCCTGAGCTTCCTCTTCTCCAGGCTGAACAACCCCAGCTCCCTCAGTCACTCTTCACAGGACTTGTGCTCCAGCCCCTTCACCATCCTCGTCGCTCTCCTCTGGACGCACTCCAGCATCTCAACATCTTTCTCAAACTGAGGGGCCCAGAACTGGACACAGTACTCAAGGTGCAGCCTAACCAGTGCCGAGTATAAGGGGATGATAACTTCCCTAGTCCTGCTGGCCACACTATTCCTGATGCAGGCCAGGATACCACTGGCCTTCTTTGCCACTTGGGCACACTGCTGGCTCATGTTGAGTTTCCTGTCTACCAGCACTCGTCCCTTTCCGCCTGACTGCTCTCCAGCCCCTCTGTCCCCAGCCTAGAGCTCTGCATGGGGTTATTGTGTCCAAAGTGTAGAACCCGGCACTTAGGACCTCATCCTATTGGAATCAGCCCATCTCTCCAGTCTGTCAAGGTCCCTCTGTAGGGCTTTCCTACCCTCTAGCAGATCAACACTTCCTCCCAGCTTGGTATCATCTGCAAACTTGCTAATGATGGACTCGATCTCCTCATCCAGATCATCAATAAAGATATTAAATGGGACTGGGCCCAACACCGATCCCTGGGGGACACCACTAGTGACTGGCTGCCAACTGGATGTGACACCATTCACTATCACTCTCTGGGCTTGGCCATCCAACCAGCTCCTAACCCAGCACAGAGCATTCCCATCCAAGCCAGGGGCTGACAGCTTCTCCAGGAGTCTGCTGTGAGAGACAGTGTCAAAGGCCTTGCTGAAGTCCAGGTACACTACATCCACAATCTTCCTCTCGTCCACCAGGCGAGTCACACAGTCTTAAAAGGAGATCAGGTTGGTCAGGCAGGACCTGCCCCTCCTAAATCCATGCTGGCTGGGTCTGATCTCTCGGTCATTCTGCAGGTGCTGCATGATTGCACCCAGGATTATCTGCTCCATAATTTTACCTGGAACTGAGGTCAGGCTGACAGGTCTGTAATTACCTGGATCGTCCCTACAGCGCTTCTTGAGGATGGGCATCATATTGGCCAACTTCCAGTCATCCAGGACCTCTCCAGTGAGCCAGGACTGTTGATAAATGATGGAAAGCGGGCTTAGCAAGCTCGTCCGCCAGCTCTCTCATCACCCTAGGATGGATCTCATCTGGCCCCATAGGCTTATGAGGATCCAAGTGGCTCAGCAGGTCTCTAACTTCTTCCTCCTGGATTACAGGAAGGCTATATTGCATCCTGGCCCCATCCACCACTACAGAAGACCAGTTGTCCAGTGAACAATCTGCCTTAGTATTGAAAACGGAGCTAAAGAAGGCATTAAGCACCTCAGCCTTTTCCTCATCTTTAGTTACTGTATTTCCCTCAATATCCAATAAGGAGTGGAGATCATTGCTGCCCTTCTTTCTGCCATTAATATATATTTGTAAAAACACTTCTTATTATCCTTAACACAAGTGGCCAATTTGAGCTCCAGCTGGGCTTCTGCCTCCCTAATTTTCTTCCTACATGACTTTGAACATAACCTGACTTACCTGCCCTCTTTCCAAAGACAGTACACCCTCCTTTTCTCACTTAGCTCCTGCAGAAGCTCCTTACTCATCCAGGCCGGCTGTCTGCCCCTATGGCTCGTCTTACGGCACATCGGGACAGCCTGCTCCTGCACCTTCAAGATTTCATTCTTGAAGTACATCCAGTCTTCCTGGACCCCCTTGCTTTTAAGAACTATTTCCTAGGGTACTCTCCTGACTAGTTCCTTAAATAATCTGAAATCAGTCCGCCAAAAATCCAGTGTGGATGTCCTGTTTATGCCCGTCCTGGTTTCATTGTTTATGGAGAATTCGATTATCTCACAGTCGCTGCACCCCAGACAGCCTCTGACCACATCACCCACCAGCCCTTCTCTATTTGTAAACAGCAGGTCAAGGAGACCCTCACCCCTGGTAGGCTCTCTCACCAGCTGTAACAAAAAGCAATCCTCAATACATTCTAAGAACCTTCTGGACTGCCTCCTTCTTGGCTGTGTTAAGTTCCCAGCAGATATCTGGGAGATTAAAGTCTCCTAAAAGAACAAGGGAAGCTGATCTTGAGGCAACTTCCAGCTGCTTAAACAACTGTAGATCCACCTCTTCCTCCCGATCCGGCAGTCTGTAACATACTCCAACCCGCATGTCAGTTTTGATTGCCCCTCTTACCCACAGGCACTCAATCTGGTCATCACCAAACTCAAAGTCTACAGCATCAAGAGTTTCCTTAATATACAGGGCCACCCCTCCACCCCTTCTCTCATGCCTGTCTCTCCTGAAGAGTTTGTAGCCTTCCATGGCAGCACTCCAGTTGTGAGAGTCATTCCACCACATTTCTGTGACAGCAACTATATCATAGTTCTCCTGCCAGGCCAGGACTTCGAGCTCCTCTTGTCTGTTACCCATACTGTGTGCATTAGTGTACATGCACTTCAGTTGGGCTACTGGCTTCACCCTTGATAATGACTCACTTTCTGCACTCACTTAACTGGTGAGACTGGTTACATCCCCCTCCCCCTTCGGACCTAGTTTAAAGCCCTCTCTGCAGCCCACTTGGAAGAATCAAAGGTACAGCCGCCTGCTTTGTGGGGGTCCACAGCACAAGGAGCTGAAGAGAAGGGAACATGCAAGCATAAAGAACAAATAATTTTTCTCACTTACAGAGCTGCTCCCTTTCTGGATGCTGTACTTCCTCTGATTCTGGACTGGCAGCAAATGAGTCACAAGAATTCAATTTATTTCCAAAGTTATAGTCCCCCAAGAGGTGTTTTATACTAGCTCTATAGTTTCCATAGTAACTAATGTGATTGAAATGACAGAAAAACTAATAAGAGAAATGGGATGCCTAAAATATCTTGCAATAGTGTGGGTGTGCATAGTACTAATTGTTAATGGTCTACTTCAGAATGAGCTGCAAGTTGCCTTCTTCAACAATGGCTTTACCATTGAGAAGTAACGTGGGTCCACATATCTGCATTACTAACACTCTACATTTCACCAGTAAAAAACTATTACTAATGAATCAAATTTCGAAGCAAAATCCACCTTTATCATATTTGAAAAAAGTATCTTCTCTGACCACACATGGTGTTTCTGTTGAAATCATTAAGAATTTGGGTCACTGAAGAACTTGTTTTGGTAGCACTAAGGACCTTACGCTTTGACTGAAGTTTTCCTGTTAGTCAGCAAATATCTCGAGTGACATGGATTTAGTGGTCAGTTAATATCACTTAATATCAACAACCAAGGAACCGCATACAACCAGTTACACATTAAAAGTTACTGTATGTTTGAAAAAGTAAATAATGTCATGAAATTGAAGATATTAAATATTTTTAAATCTCTCTAGCTTCTTTACTTAACACAATAAAATTTTCTAAGGTGATTCAGTGATTTCATTAAATACCTAGGAAATGCAAAATGCATTTCAGCACAAATTCTGTTCTTTAAAATATTCCACGCTTCCTTTAAGAAGCCCTAGTCAGCCAGTCACAGAGTTCAAGAGTACAGAGAATAGCCCTAGGATCGCCAATCAGGATTAAGTCTGTGAGATCAGCACGTGAAAGTCAACCTTATTATTTGCAGGATTTACAGCACATATTAGATCTTATTTACTAAAAAAACAGATGCAAGGAAAATACTGGAACAGACATCTTCTGATTTGTTTCGATTGATAGACATTTTTAAAGTGAGATGATGCAACATTATCTGTTTAGAAGTGACGGTGGAAACAACAGTTGCATTAGTTCAGTCATACCCACCATCCGACTCTGTCAATAAGCATGATGACAAAGTAGATAGATACAAACGTATGAATGGGAAACTTTGTCGGAATATTCTTCCCAGAAGATACAAATATCATAGGACTAACAGAGGACAAATGAGTATTTTATTTTTTAAGAGGCACATAAAATGAGATCTTCATTCCATTCACCGTCTGCCCTGTGCCACCACTACTCTCCTTGAATTAATTTTTTATTTTACAAAGAGAATTAAACAACTTCCTACTTGCAGTTTTGTCTGAGAAATAACCCTAATACTTTACTGGGTTCCCCATTATGGTAGTATAATAACTATTAAAGCTTTATCTGCAGCCATTTAAGCGCTACTCAAAACCACCTCTGAATTCAATATTATTGGCTTAACAGAGAACATAAGACCCCAATGAAAAGAATGACAGATTATGTCATGCAGTAGAAACAGAGTATCAGACTAATTCCTATTGCTGTAAGATTGACTTAGCAAAGACTGGTTAAATAACTTCAAGGTCAATATAAAATTATAAGTAATATAATAATTATCATATTAGTATTTATAGTGTAATAATCCTTTAAAGTTCTTGAAAATATTTGGAATTCTTACCTCTATGACTCTTGTCTCAAAATCTTCGTAAATTTCTGTTGGTAGAAAAGTAGGGTATTACAATTCCTTGCATTATTTACCTATTAGCACAGGTCACTCTGGGAAGTATAAATTTAAAAGGACACAATTTTTATGTAATTGTATTTAGCATAAAGTACAAAGGGCAAGAATAATTTGAACACACATATCTCAAGTGAGCTTTATTAGTTGCTTCCGGTTAAAAAGACCTCAAATATGTTTTGTTACTTGACTCAACTCATTCAGTCTCTTTCAGAATCAGGTCAGTGAAGAAACAGCACATAGTTCTTCTTTATAAAGCCTAGTGATTTTTTTCATTTATTCAGTAAAATCAACATATGTAAAGTAGCTTATAAAAATGCAACTAAAACAGTAGCTCCCCAGAAACTAATACTACTCTTGCTATAATTACAACATAGCTCCAGTTATAATTAAGGGATGACAATTGTTAAATAGATTAATTGTGCTCTACTAGGGACCCCAATTTCCAACTGCAACAGTATCTCATCTTTTTAAGTACCATAAATGCAGGCAAGTCAGATAGAAACAGTCTCCAAAGACTGTCTAACCATGTGTTGGTTGCTATCAGAGTACCTTTTTAAATGGTGAAGCAAGACATAAAAATTTAACCGCTTTGTTTAAACATCATACAGAAAGCAAAGCTGACAGAAAACCAGGGATATCGTTAGAATCTGTTGAATATTTTGATCACAAGCTAAGCTACACACCCTCTTCAAATTAAACTTGAAGTTTTATTTTGTAAATCACGGCGGCTCACCATTTACACTGAAGCATTTCTGTTAAGTTATATCTGACATTCGTCCTAATTCTTTCCAACTGCAAAAATGCTTTGAAAAACAAATATCCACAGCTTGTTACGAAAACAGAGTGGTTTGAGTTTCAACTGCCTTGCAGTGTAAATTGTCTTCCTTCCTAAATATTGCTCTGAAAATGCAAATGAAATCCAAATTTTATACACACTGAAAAAAGGCTGTAAATGGTTAAAAAATAAAAAGGTAAATCATCAAATGGGTCGCTTCCATCATGACCAAACTATTATCCAACATTGTTCAGAATATTCTGAAACTTTTATTAGACAATCAACAGGGATTCAAAGAAATTACAAGTATTTCTTGATAAATATTACTGGAAAGTTCCAGAAAGGGGAGGAGGGGATAAAACAAAACAATACATAGCCACTTCAAATAATGAAGAATCACACAGTCAGACTTTTTTACAGTTACAGCATAATTTATTTTGTCTAGTAACAGTTAAAGTGTTTTGCACTGTAAAATAAAGATCACGTCTATGTCACATCTGTGTTCAAGTCTTTTCATAATAGTGGTAATGAAATACTGAACACACAGCTCTGCTCAGGTGAACATCGCATATTCAGCTCTAAGTGATGAACATACTCTTTTCACTACACATAAAATAGGTTCTGCTCTGTCATTACAAGGGGCTTTAAAGAAAACAATACATTTTACAACATTATGGGGGAGGAAAGAACAAGAATACTGGAGAACTCAGGGCATGACATGCGCATCTACATGTAGTGCCTCCAGGTAAGTCAAACAAGAAAGCCCCAAACCATGCAAACTGCAGTCCCGTCAGACCACGGGATAATCCACATGTGGATAATCCACATGACTTCACCCTGACACATGGCTGTAAGAAAATCAGCCAGCAAATCCCCCAGGCTCAGCTTTCAGCAGTCAAACCAGCATTTCCCAAAATCAAAGAAAGCAAAATCCAGTATATCATAGACACTGCTCTGCATTTCTGTTTTAAAACCTGATGACCACACAAACACCCAAACTGCAACTTTATTTCTTTCCTTTTATGCAATTTAAAGCATATTTATAATTGATTTTAATATAGAAATATTTTCCATAAGGACTATTCTACAGCTTGACTGTGGAAAAAAATCTACTGACTTTGATAACAACGGACAACAGAGTAAAATGCAACATCTTAGTATAAGAAGCAGAATAGAGAAGAGTTCCTTCCAACCTCCCGCTTTTCCAATTTATCTCATGAACAAGAGTTCTTCAGTGTAACACAGAAGACCAGTGTTAATGAAGGCATTTAATACTTATTTTATTTGGTGAAATTACAGAGATAGGCTTGGGAGCTCAATATAGTATAACAGTAAAGAACTGGGGACTCATTCCTTCACAAACATTGCTTTTTCATTTAAATGTACTCTCCAGGGGTCTGCTACATACCTGGGCCCTGAGTCGGGGATATGATCAAGAAACTTCCCAAGTTGGTCAAGCCCAAGGATTACTATCCCCTAGTAGTTTTCCAATTAGGAAATAATGAAAGATCTACCAAAAACCTTAGGGCTACTAAAAAGGACCTTAGAGCTCTAGAACAAATGCTTAAGGGTTCAGGAGCACAGGTGTTCTTCTCCTCTGTCACAGGCAATGATGAGAGAATCATAGAATCATAGAATCACTAGGTTGGAAGAGATCATCGAGTCCAACCATGCCTGTCTCCCCACTAAACCATGTCCCTAACAAACTCATCCACCCGTTTTTCAAACACCTCCAGGGATGGTGACTCCACCATCTACCTGGGCAGCCTATTCCAATGTCTGAGTACCCTTTCAGTGAAGAAATACTTTATAATATCTAGTCTAAACCTCCTCTGGTACAACTTGCGGCCATTTCCTCTTCTCCTATTGCTTGTCGCTTGTGAGAAGAGATCAGCACCCACCCCGTCACAACCTCCTTTCAGGTAGTTGTAGACAGTAATGAGGTGTCCTCTCAGCCTCCTCTTCTCCAAGCTAAACAACCCCAACTCCCTCAGTCTGTCCTCATAGGGCTTATTCTCCAGCCCCTTCACCAGCCTCGTGGCCCTTCTCTGGATGTGCTCCAGCACCTCAATGTCCTTTCTGTAGTGAGGGGCCCAAAACTGAACACAGTACTCAAAGTGTGGCCTCCCTTCCTTTAAGCAGATCCACACTTGCACCCAGCTTGGTGTTATCTGCAAACTTGCTCAGGGTAGACTCAATGCCTTCATCGAGATCGTTGATAAAGATGCTAAACAGGACTGGATCCAGCACTGGACACTGGGGAACACCGCTGATGACTGGTTTCCAACTGGATTTAACTCCATTTATCACACCCCTTTGGGCCCAGCCAGCCAGCCAGTTTTTAACTCAGCAAAGGGTGTGCCTGTCCATGCCGGTGGCAGCTAGTTTCTCCAGCAGGATACTGTGAGAAAAGGTGTCAAAGTCTTTACTGAAGTTCAGGTAAACCACATCTACAGCCTTTCCCTCGTCCATTAAATGGATAACCTTGTCATAGAAGGAGATCAGATTGGTCTGGCAGGACCCACCTTTGGTGAACCCATGTTGGCTGGGCCTAATCACCCAATTGTCCCGCATGTGCTGTATGACAGCACTCAAGATGATCTGCTCCATGACTTTCCCTGGTACCGAGGTCAGACTGACAGGCCTGTAGTTCCCTGGATCTTCGCTTCGACCTTTCTTGTAAATGAGCGTAACATTCGCCAGTCTCCAGTCAAGCAGCACTTCCCCAGTCAGCCAAGACTGAAGGTAGATGAGGGAAAGGTGTCTGGCAAGAACCTCTGCCAATTCCCTTAAAACCCTTGGTTGAATCTCATCTGGCCCCATGGATTTGTGTATGTCTCGCTGGCCGTGCAGGTCACTAACCAAGTCCTCCCGAACAGCAGGAGCTTCATCCCCACCATCTCCTGGCTGAGGGGGCTGAGTATTCCTAGCACTCTCCCCTTTGGGGTTAAAGACCAAGGCAAAGAAGGTATTGAGCACCTCTGCCTTGTCCTCACCCCCCATTGCTACTGTCCCTTCTGCACCCAGGAAGGGAGGGAGAGTCTCCTTTGTCCTCCTGTTGCTGCTGATATATTTAAAGAAGTTCCTTTTTGTCCTTGACCGAAGTGGCCAGTTGAAGTTCTAGTTGCTAGAGTTTCTTAGGGATATGGTTTAGGAGGGAGACAGGCACGGCTGGACTCAATGATCTCAGAGGTCTCTTCCAACCTTATGATTCTATGATTCCAAGATTATTATGAACAGGATCATCTTTACACAATTTAGAGATGTGTTAGTCTACAAGTAGACTTCTAGTTCACAGTACAAGATACCAACGCACAACATGCACTCTGTTCTCTTACTGAGGCCTCTTCAGTTGCAAAGAAACACTATAAACTTGGAATAATTTTATTTCCAACCAAGAAATATTTTCTCTACTCATAGGTAGTACAATAAACAAAGAAAGAGTGGAAAAGACACCCTGGAAAGAATGAAGCATATACAATTACAGTACATCCCCCATTATTTTTTTTTAACACATTGGTCAATTTCAACCTAACTTGTCAGATGCAGAGACTAACAACATCAGGGTTTCTACAGACTTCCTGTACCTGTTTTTATTAGAAAATATGCATTCTGCCGAAGGGAAACTGCACCATATGCTCAACTTCCATCTGTTACTAGAGAATCATCTAAGAGTAGAACACTAGGAAGGGTGGAACTGCATAATCTCAATCAGAACTCATTCTGACTTAGACACCAGGAACACCGCTACGCCATAAGCTCGACAAAAGGATTCATTGGGACTGGAGGTTTCAGGTCTATCCCTTCTACCATCTTGACAGTACTTTGCACAGAGCCAGTGCCCTATCTCCCCTGCAAAATCACTAATTCTCTGAATAAAAATATGCCTAAAAGCTATGGGGACCTGAAAATCCCCACAATTTTTAACACATTAAAAGGAAATTAGTGTATACTAAGCAGAAATAGCTTTTTCTCAAATCCATTTATAATACAAGCTGACAAATTTCATTTGTCTATTTTGATTGTAGTACCCTTTCCTCTTTTTGGCAGAACTTGATCTGAATACTACAGACTCTACACAGCCAATTTTAATGAGAGTAAAGAACATCTGTATGGGCCAGTGTGGAAGAATTACAAGGAGACTATGCGATGGACATTGTTTAGGTTTCCCATTCTCTTGTATCAAAACATGCTGCTAAAATAACTTTATTTTTGATCTAGCCAGCAACTAGAATGTAAACAATACCATGCACCTGGCTTCACTGTTCACCAATCATATGAATACATGAATAGTAGTAAAGCCGATCCACCGTTTGCACAAGCTGATCATGCATCCATCTAACACATAAAAGCTAATGTGTGCTAGACCCTATGCTCCTCGCCATGGGTCAAAGCTCAGTGACTCCATGAAGATCTCCTGCTTGCTGTGAACCTCTGACCCGGTCGTTGTTGGGGAGTCCCAGGCAGATTGCAAGGTAATGAAGTCCTATTTTTCTGACCTTGTACTGCATTGTCTCTGCATATTCTGACCTGCCTCTGAGGGTGCAAAGCCACCATCCCTTACAACATCAATAGTATCAGCCAAAAGCAAAATCAAGAAAAAACAGAGTGTAAAAGTCACATATGTATAAATGTTGTTTGCAACAGCTGCCACTTCTTCTAGTGGAATAAACTACTTGAAAACATATGTGGATTTAAAAACAACATAGTCTTGTGTTAAGTATGGAACTAGAACCTGAAATTTTCTTGACTTTCTCTGTATTCCACCATTGACTTATGGGGAATTTGGAAAAATTTATTAATTTCCAAAATCTTCTGGTTTTCATTTGAAAGATTCAGTGAAAGGCTGCCAAGTCCTTTGTCACATCACTGCCTTCCATGGAATATTTGCATTCAAGACAATAAAATGAAATATGGGGAACTAAATATAGGAAAACTTTCATTTGTATATCGCAGTATTATGCTGATACTAAAATAGGATGACTTGCTCTTAAAATTTAAGACAATCAAAACAGACTAAAAGAGATTTGCAGGCAAGCTCTCCTTAAATTCACAAGGTAGTTCTGAAGGAAACAAGATATCTCAGACTGTAACAGAAGCCACAAAATCATCTATACCAGCTACTGGAAAGAGAACAAGGAAATAATAGACAGCAACAACAGCATGAATTTACAAAGCAGAAAGCTACAAAAATACCAGTGTAACTTCAGTGTACAGGGATAAAGGCACCAGATCGCACTGGAAAGAAAATGCCCTCACTACCTTATGGCTTGGTTCAAAGTATATCTAAATTTTTAATGAATGTCCAATGGAACGTAACCACAAAATATTCACAGGCAGAAAGAAATTAATAAACAAAGCACCAAGTAGACTGGGGAGTAAAGGTGAGTGCAAAAAGATAAGACGACAATACGATTCTAATTCCATGCATGTAATTTCCCATGTAAGCTGACCTGCTGTAATATATGTTCTAAGATCCAAGCTCACATTGGGAGATTATATTCCTGGACAAAGAGAGCTCCAAAAACATGAATAAGCTTAAATATTAGAATGGCCGGAGTCTGCAACATGCCCGAAACAATGCCAGAAGCAGTACCAGAAAATATCAACTGTTTCCCTTAGATCAACTTACCATTAAAGCCTACAGAAAGACAACAGTAAGCATATAAGCACCATTAAGTGCTTCATAACAAAAAATCAGCTGAATATGAATAAAAAATCATTTTCATATTTAACTAGTTGAAAAGGTTTAGGCTTCTAAATCTTAAAACAAACCTACTATATAATTTCTAGTGGTCTGAATAACCACATTGTATAAAAACTTAAGATCACTCTTCACTCTACATACAGGACCTCTGATTTCACTATGATACTTAACTAGGTAGGAAATAAATAAATAAATAACTTGTACTAGCTACATTCAAACCACATCATCTTTAACCATATTTCACTATATGAACTAGAAAAAAGAAGCATGACTTATTTTACAGGATCTTTTAAACTACAAAAAACATGGCCATATTTCACATTCAAGACAATTGACGTTGAAGACAGAAAAATATTCCCACAGTTCAAGACTTGTAAACATAATACAATATAATACAGTACTCTGTAATACAGTAAAACATCATACAGTCTATAATGTTCTAACAGCTATATCAAACTAAGCAGTCTGTTAAATAATTTCACTTGTGTTAACACAACTTGTTCTTTGCTTTAGCTGTGTTGCTTCATGTGTAAACATATAACACAGAAGTACAAAATCAATTTTCAATTACAGGAAAAGTCTGAATCATACTTTCTCCGACCTCTTTTCCAGAAAGGCAAAATAAGACTAAGATAGATACTCAAGTTTTCTTACCTCCATTAGGACCTGGGTCAGGAGGATCCAGAATGACACCTCCCCAACACTTTCCACTCCATCCTCCCTCTCTCTTAACTTTTGTTTTTCTTTTCTTCTCCCATGTATCTCTCTGCTGAACAATTTCAGATTGAATTCTCTCTCGTTCTTCTTTTTTTCGTCGAGTAACTTCTTGGACTCTACCACTTTGTATCACAGGAGCATTAAGACCAGGCCAGAGGAAACCAGAACGTCCTTAAACATAGAAGATGAAAATTAGGGTTTATGTCAAATTAGGACTGTAACTCTGTACACTGGAAAAATGCAATAAGATGGAAGGTTCTCAGGTATTTCAAATGTGGTTTATGACACAGAATTTATATTTAGAAAATAAGAATAACATTAAAAAAAATCAGGATTTTTTTTAAAAAACAACAAAAAAACTTAAGCAGTTCTGACACCACAGAAATCCACAGCAATTTGTCAATTCATTAAATCAAGAAACACTATACACGAAAAGGTGAAGGCACGCCTTCAGCCCCTTATTTGCTAATTTACCTTCACCAATTTCCTGGCCTTTATTGAGATTCTTCCTCAGCTTTTTCTTCCTTCTCTTTCCTCTTCCTTTCTTTACTCCCACACCAGTCTCTGCTAAAGCCCCTTTCCATAGCTCATCAGCTGTCACTGAAACAAAAAAACTTTCATAAGTAATGTATAAGTAGATTTTATATAGGAAACTGAAGCTGACCTTTGAAATGTTAACCCTTGCTTGATCTTTGCTGGGATTTACCAGGTAGGATTACTGCCTTGCTAAGAAAGTGATCTCCTATTATATATATTATGTATCTGGTGCAGAGATGTGCCTCTACTCCTGATGACTGCAATCAGATAGGCACACACATAGGTGTACGTTTTTTAAAAGAATTTTCAAAATCAATTCCTGACCAGTAACCAGTAAGGTGTTAATTCCCAGGCCATTAAAAGTCAATAATTAGTAATTCGGAGCAGCAATACCTGCAAAGCACATATCCAAGCACAAATGTCAATGACAGTCAGCTTCAATTACTCCTAAAAATATCCAAGGGTTAGTCTGCTTTAAAAAGATACAAAACACAAGTAAATAACCAGTAACATAAACCTTTTCCTTTTCTCATGTTCTCACATATTACAAAGTCCTCCTTATTGGATACAAACTATAGGCTGTCCAGGACTTACAGCTATTCTGCTCAGAGAAGAGGTGGAGTCGACAGCTCATCTGAAGTGCATTTACAGTAATACACGTAGCATGGGCAACAAACAGAGGGAACTGGAAGCCATTTCAAGCCAGGGAAACTACAACATAATTCCATCATGGAAACGTCGTGGGATAACTTGCACAACTGGACTGCAGCCATGGATGGCTACAAGCTATTTAGGCAGGATAAGCTAGGAAAGAGAGGTGGTGGTATTGCTCTATACGTCAAAGAATGTTTTGACCGTATAGAACTCAGTAATAGCAATGGTAAGGTAGAGTGTTTATGGGTTGAACTCAATGGAATGCGCAGTAATCCAGATATAGTGCTTGGAGTCTGTTATCGTCCCCCCAACCAGGATGAAGAGACCGATGAGCCCTTATACAAACAACTGGGAGGAGTCTCGCAATCACTGCCTGTCATTCTCCTGGCAGATTTCAACCTTCCAGATGTCTGCTGGAAGTCCAACCCAGCAGAAAGGAAGCAGGCTAGGAGGTTCATAGAGTGTATGGATGATAACCTCCTAAAACAACTGTTGATTGAACCAACTAGAGAAGGTGCCCCACTGGACCTGCTGTTTGTGAACAGAGACTGCTGGAGGACGCCTAGGACACAGTGATCATGAGATGATAGAATTCACACTTCTTGGAAGAGTAAGGAGAAGGGTCAGCAGAACTGCCACCCTGGACTTCCAGAGGGCATACTCTGAACTGTTTAGAAGGCTGCTTGATAAAGTCCATTGGGAGGCAGTTTGAAAAGTCAAAGGAGCACAAGAGGGCTGGATGTTCCTCAAGAAGGAAATCCTGGTGGCACAAGAACAGGCAATTCCCATGTGCTGTTGAGTTGGCAGGGAAGAAAACCAGCTTGGCACCAGGAGTGCTCTGTGTTGATCTCAGGAAAAAGTGGAAAGTTTATGAGCTTTGGAAGAGGGGGCAGGAATCCCAGGAGTGAGGTGAGATTGTGTAGGTAAAAAATCAGAAGGGCTAACGCCCAGCTAGAACTTCAACCAGCCAGATCAGTGAAAGACAATAGAAAACATCTCTTCAAATACATTAACAACAACAGCAGGCCCAAAGAGAGACTCCCTCCTTTACTGGATGCAGAAGGGGAAATAGTGACCGGGGATGAGAACAAGGCAGATGTACTCAATGCCTTCTTTGCCTGGGTCTGTAATTGCAAGGCAAGATGTTCTACACATAGTCAGCCCCCTGAGTTGAAAGTCAGTGAGAACAAAGCTCCAACCATTCAGGAGGACTTGGTTAAAGGCCTGTTTGGCCGATTAGACATACACAAGTCTATGGGGCCAGATGGGATTCACCCGAGGGTCCTGAGGGAGCTGAGAGAGGTCCTCACCAAACCCCTTTCCCTCATCTACCAGCAGGCTTGGCTGACTGGGGAAGTGCCGCTAGACTGGCAAACGTAACACCCACTCACTAGAAGGGTTAGAGGGAGGATCCAGGAAACTACAGGCCTGTCAGTCTGACCTCAGCACTGAGGAAGGTCATGGAGCAGATTGTCTTGAGTGTTACTATACAGTACACCCAAGATAAAAGGGTGATCAGGCCCAGTCAACATGGGTTCACCAAAGGCAGGTCTTGCCAGACCAATCTGATCTCCTTCTATGACAAGGTTACCCATTTAATGGACAATGCAAAGGTTGTAAATGTGGTGCACCTAGACTTCAGTAAAGCTTTTGACACCATT
Source organism: Neomorphus geoffroyi (assembly GCA_033558235.1). NCBI lineage: Eukaryota > Metazoa > Chordata > Aves > Cuculiformes > Neomorphidae > Neomorphus > Neomorphus geoffroyi. The sequence continues at coordinate 85,833,219 of JAUMJM010000005.1, forward strand.
TCTTACAGTATCCTGCTGGAGAAACTAGCTGCCTTGGGCCTGAACAGGCACACCCTCTGCTGGGTAAAGAACTGGCTAGGTGGCTGGACCCAAAGTGTGGGGGTAAAGAGCGTTAAATCCAGTTGGTAACCTGTTACAAGTGGTGTTCCCCAGTGTCCAGTGCTTGGTCCAGTCCTGTTTAACATCTTTATCAACAATCTGGATGAATGAATTGAGAGCAGCCTCAGCAAGTTTGCAGATGATATCAAGCTGGGTGGAACTGTCGATCTGCTTGAAGGAAGAGAAGCTCTACAGAGGGATCTAGACAGGCTGGATCAATGGGCCGAGACCAACAGGATGAGGTTCAACAAGACCAAGAGCAGAGTCCTCCATTTGGGACACAACCCGTGCAGCGTTACAGACTTGGGGAAGAGTGGCTGAAGAGCTGCCTGGCAGAGAAGGGCCTGGGGTATTGGTTGACAGCTGGCTAAATATGAGCCAGCAGTGTGCACAGGTGGCCAACAGGACCAGGGAAGTGATTGTGCCCCTGTACTCAGCACTGGTGAGGCTGCACTGAGTACTGTGTTCAGTTTTAGGCCTCTCACTACAAGAAGGACATTGAGGTGGTGGAGTGTGTGCAGATAAGGGCAACAGGGCTGGTGAGGAGGCTGGAGAACAAGTCCTGTGAGGAGCAGCTGAGGGAACTGGGGTTGTTTAGCTTGGAGGAGGCTGAGGGGAGACCTCATCACTGTTTACAACTACCTGAAAGGAGGCTGTGACAGGTTGGGTGCTGGTCTCTCCTTGCAAGTGACAAGCGATAGGATGAGAAGAAATGGCCACAAGTTGCACCAGGGGAGGTTTAGACTAGACATTAGGAAAAATTTCTTCACTGAAAGGGTGGTCAGACATTGGAATAGGCTGCCCAGGGAGGTGGTGGAGTCACCACCCCTGGATGTGTCTAAAAGACAGGTAGACAAGTTTCTCAAGGACATAGTTTAGTAAGGGGACAGGTACAGTTGTATCTCAGAGGTCTCTTCCAACCTGATGATTCTATGATTGCCTGTAGAAATGCAAAGGAATGTAAGCAGGAAGGAATGCAAGACACTGAACAGCCTCACCATAGCTCAGGCTCTGGTCAGGCATCCTCACACAGGACATCCACTGTCTTAAGATGTTCCACTCAACATATGAGAGCATGAATTAGGAAGCACATATTTGGTGGTTAACTTCAAACTACTGTTTGCCCAACTGATGGAATTACAGTATATCCTCATAACTTAGACAAAAACAAACTACATCAAAATGAAACATATGATACTTGATCCTGTTGGTCCAGAAAAGAAGGTTATCACTATGGAATACACAATCATCACCATTTGCAGATTATGTCTTTCACCCAGGTACAATGCACTATGGCAGTTTAAATCTCAAGTCTTCTCTGATTAGTAAAAATTTTCTTCCTAATATCTAATGTAAATTTCCACTCTTTCAGCTTAAACCCATTACCCCCCATCCTGTCACCATACTGCCTGATAAAGAGGCCCTCCACAGCTGTCCTGTAGGCCCCATTTAAGTATAGGAAAGTCTCCCCAGAGCCTTCTCTAAGATTACAAGTCCAGCTCTCTCAGCCTGTTCTCATACAAGAGGTATTCTATACATCTGATCATTTTTGTGGCCCTCCTCTGGACTCATTCCAGCAGATCCATGTCTTTCCTGTATTGAGGACTGCAGAACTGCACGCAGTACTCCAGGTGAGGTCTCACGAGAGCTGAGTAGAGGGGGAGAATCACCCCCCTTGAACTGCTACTTACACTTCCAATGCAGCCCAGGATACAGTTCAGTTTCTGGGCTGCAAGTGCACATTTCTGGCTCATGTTGAGCTTCTCATCCAATAGCACCCCCAAATCCTTCTCTTCAGGGCTACTCTCAATCCATTTTCCACCCAATCTGTAATTTTGCTTGGGATTACCCCTACCCAGGTACAGGACCTTGCACCTGGCCTTGTTGAACTTCATGAGGTTTGCACAGGCCCACTTCTCAAGCCTGTCAAGGTCCCTCTGGATGGCATTTCTTTCCTCCAGTGTGTTAACCGCACCAAACGGTTTGGTGTCATTGGCAAAATTCCTAAGGATGCCCTCAATCCTACTGTCCATGTCTGCAACAAAGATGTTAAACACTACCAGTCCCAATATCCATCCCTGAGGAACGCCACTCATCATCAGTCTCCTCATTGAGCAGTTGACCACAACTCTTCATGTGCAACCATCCAGTCAATTTCTTATCCACTGAGTGGTCCATCCCTTAGTGAAGCCGTGCTGGTTGTCACCAATCACCTCCTTCTTTTCCATGTGCCTCAGCAGAGTTTCAAGTAGGATCTGCTCCATAATCTTGTCAGGCACAGAGGTGACAGACCGGCCTGTATTGGATAAGTTTATATAAGATGTCCAGATGACTCTTCCAAAGGTATAACATCAATCTTTTTTCTCTAAAATCCTTCTCAATGTGAGATGCATAACTTTGATTCTTTTTTAAGAAGTGCAATCCTGAATTAAGTCAAAGCTTAGTACATTGGAAAGCAAGCACACAAGGAAGGACACATCACTACAAGTTCAGGAAGCTACAAAAAAGTATTCCCTCAAGACAGGCAAGAGCAGAATGGTCTAGATAGTCACTAATACACAAATAACATTCTGTACAAATAGTACAACAAGCCAAAGCATGCAATACAGATTTCTTGGGTATTACAAACACGTGAAAATTGTGTATTACAAACATGTGGAAATTATCGTGGACTGCACATAACAGCAGCATTTATCACACTTCTTACATTCCATGAGGAAAGGATAGTATTTGCTCCTGGGTAGACTTTGGTCCCTGTAAAAAAAAGAAATCTCTATCTAAAATTACACTCTCTTTTCTAGACATTCAAGTGAACCCTAATGTCCAGAGGTTTATGGTTAAAAAAAAAAAAATCCCACAAAGAGTATCAAATGCCTGTCAACCACTAAAAAAATACCAGTTGATTACCATAAATTGACGCATATAGCTACATGCTAAATGCAAAAAAAAAACAACCAAAAACCAAACCAACAAACACAACAACTTCAGCTGCACAGAACTTACCCAAAAGAAAAATTTAACTGCTGGCTTAGCATGTTACTTTCAATAAAAGCCAAACTGTGGTTGCAAGCAGTGACTATTACCCTATGATAACACTACGTTAAACTCCAGTACAGAAAAAGGCTGGTGGTAAATAGGTAATGCATGGTTCAGCTTTTCAAGTTCTAAAATGGACTACTGTACCACTACATGAGTTGGAAGACTCATGTGGTTTGAGATTTTTCTGAGGAAATTGTTTAAAAAATTTTTTTTAAAAAAATGAAGACAGTACTCCAGGTGCAGCCTCACCAGTGCTGAGTACAGAGGCACAATCACCTCGCTGTTCCTGCTGGCCACGCTGTTTCTGATGCAGGCCAAGATGCCACTGGCCCTCTTGGCCACTTGAGCACACTGCTGGCATATATTCAGCCGGCTGTCAACCAACACTCCCAGGTCCTTCTCTGCCAGGCAGCTCTCCAGCCACTCTTCCCCAAGTCTGTATCGTTGCATGGGGTTGTGTTCTGTCCCAAATGGAGGATTCTGCACTTGGCCTTGTTGAACCTCTATGATATTTAAAGGTCCCATCCAATCCAAACCATTTTATGACTCTTTGAAATCTAATGTAGTGAAGAATATAATAAAGCATTCAGTCTGGAAAGCCTGCTACCAAGACACTCAAAATTAGTTTGGATAGCAGGTAGTACTTAACTGCGGAACTGCAAGATTCTGAAAACGTCCAAGAAAGACAAGGACTACTGCAAGACCATAAAGAAGAACCTAAAGCCAAGTAAGAGGTCAGTACTATGGGATAGATATAAGATGGTTTTAGATAAACTTCATGGGCTAAAAATTAGAAGTGCTTATTCATAGAAGTTTAATGATATCATTAAAAATGCAAAAGCTCTCATTATATAGATCGCATGAAAAAATACATTTAGGTGTGTCTGCAGATCTGCAGAGAGCAAAAGATGTCTCTATAATCTATTATTCCCATCACATAGCATAGGAAATCTGGGGGCAACTCTGGAGCTGGAAAATACTGTTTTGAAAGATGCATTCATAATGCTACACAGACACAGTGAATAACTCAACTGCAAATTTTGAGCACAGTTTGGAGGGCATCTGGCATTAGATTTCCACATTTTTTAAAAATATCAATGTCAGCAGGAAGCTGCACACATAGGATTTTCAGGTTAGTCACAATTCAGATCTGGAATAAATCTAGCTACAAACCCAGTCATTGACAGATTAAAAATTTGTTATCTTAAACAAAGAATCAAAATTTCTCTAAATTATCCTGACAAACAGGATTAAAAGCTGAGAAATTGTATTTTTAATTCATAATATCATATTAAAAGACCAGGACCTTAACTTAGCTAATAGATGCTGTCGTAAATGCTACTGTCTTTTAAATGTTGCTTTCATTATTAATGCTTTCATTTGCAGCTTTTTTTTTTTTTTTTTAAATAAGTATTCCAAAGCTGGCCTCAGTATCACCAGAACAGATTTCAGTGACATTTGCAAACTATACACTGTTAACCTGGTTCATTTCCTCAAAACAAAATAAAAACCCTCAGGGCAAGTGCCTTCATAAAGTTCCACTGCACAGTAACAAATCAAAACCCAATAAAACAGCCCTCCTCATTAAGTAAAATGAACTGTAAGGCAATTAATATTGACTTCCCTTTTTCTGACTAAAACCAATTAACCAGCTACTCTTCAATACACATGCACACACAGGCATCCCCCTTGTAAAAGGAAAAAAAAAAATGGCTGTTGTATATTTAGACCTCTTCACATCCTTAAAGCTGAAACATCAAAACTCTTCACATGTTATTACTGACAATGACAAGTGGTAACTCAGTAATGGTTTATGTGTTCACACATAAAGAAAAAGGCTTTAAAAACTGAAAAAAATAGTAAAATAGTAAAATATTTTTTTACCCTCTGATCCTCACATCAGGCATGGCAGAAAAAATGAATGATTTAATCACACAGGACTACAAAAATTGAATATAAAATTTAATTAAGGAGCACAAACACAGACAAAATGTGTTAACTCTGAGTGTGATTTAATCGTTGGTTTAAATGACTGTCCTTTGATTGTTACAATCCAGTTCTGTAATGTCTGAAAAATCACTATATTCCTTATTCTGTATTCTAGCCTAAAAGGAAACATCACTTAGCAACAGAGAAATTAAGTTCTTCTTTTCATTAGTTCCCAAGCATAGCTACTGTGCATAGGAAAGCATCATTTTCATGCAGTCCTAGTATCAAATGAAAGCTCTTTCTTTTCACATATGCTTGGCTACACAATGGATACTGTGAAAATTGCACTTGTTGGTTTGGATGTTTGGGGTCAAAGATAATTTTTTCCGGAAGACAGTCAAATTGTTTCAGTATTCACAGCACACCTTTGTACCTCTCCTGCCTTCAGGAATGATAGCCCAGATATTTCAATGCATGTTATGTTGCTATCAAATTTTAACGGTCTATATCTCACATTCTCCATATCTACAGGCCAGGGATACATCCTTCTTCCATACAGCAGTTTTCACAAATGTTTTACAAATGTTCAATAACTGAAGCTTAAGTATCTGTTCAGAAAGTCTAGTTTGATTGGATTTCCCAGTCTGGTGCCTGCACATAAAAGCATGTAGATGTACCGAGAGGTAGGGAAAACAGATTTGCCCTATCCTCTCAGACAAACATTATCTGCAAACACTGGGTCTATTCAGACACACTGGAAAAGGAGGCAAGACTTCTCAGAGCAAGTTATGTATTTTTTAATAAATAAATAACAAACCCTCAAGCCCTTCTATATTTCTAAATAAGCATAAGAAATTGTAAAGTAAATGGAATTGAACAGTTTCCCATAGTGGGAAGGATGGAAAGAGGAAATGAGGAAGGAATAGAAGCTAAACCTGGAATAACAAGATCATTTTAAATTACTTTATTACAGATTCATGAAACATGTCATTGGACAAGAATAAACCCCATTTGTGTTACGAGTTGCAGGAGACAGGATCACAGCCTGCCTAGGATAATTGCAATTCCTCCTACTTAAACGAATTTCTTCTGTTTAAAGGAGTTAAACTGGTTTTAACAGTTAAGTTTGAAGGTACAGATGACCCTACTAACAAGAGTATGATAATATTTTTAGAAGTATGATGGAAAACAAACCTTCACTGAGACAGAACACTATAGTAACTTTTCTGCATTTCTACTGTTAGCACTTCTGAAGCAACTGCACTGCTAGAGGATGTGAGTGCTTTGTACTGCTAACACCTACTTCATTTGAATTTTGAAGATTTTATTTTTGAAATCTGTAAGTTTTAATAACTGTACTTTGAAGTATAAATCCCTCAGTCTTCCAGATCTCATGGTTACTGTCTCTGCTGAATACATAAAGGAGGTACACTCAAATTCTTCTAAATTGTTACATGTTAATTAAGCCAGTAGTTTTAGATAGTTGGCCAAAACTTGCTTAAAATTTTAAGTCAAATAATAGGGCTGTCACAATAAACACTCAATTCAGTCATCTAACAAACATTTTTAATTAAGTCATCTAACAAGACACCTGGAAAAATTCCCTGTAAAACATACCTCAGCTAGACTATGTGAATATGAACAGAAGCATAATTAATGAAGCATCTGAGCTACAAACTTGCAATCACTGGCAGTGCTGTATTTTAAATGTAAGATAAACAACATAACAACAGTGTTTAGTTTCTTACATATTCTTATCTTGTCAGTGCTTCACTGCCTAAGAAAAACTTCCAAATTAATTTTTCCTGCAAATAGAGTATTCTGCCACCGAGATGTTGAGAATAGGAAGAGACCTCCAGTCTAATTTTGTAGAGCTCTTATATTCAATGGATACAGTCAAAGAATTTAAACTCTCAAATGTGTGCAGTTACCTCTTCCAGAGATTATGTTCTTACTATTCTTTTTCTTACCCTATAGAATAAGATAAGGAACAACAGAATAGTTGTGATGGCTGCTTCAGTTCACAGTCCCAAGCATGACTTTAAACAGCCATCATTTCTCAATTATGTTAAGCATAAGTGTAATTCTTCTCACAGCTGGAAGAAAATACAGCAACTGGCCAGACAATTATCAGGCTATTTTAACACGTGATTGCATGTTAGTTATTTCATTTTTGAGATAGCACAACTAGAACAGTATGCCTTGTCTATGCCTCAAAAATAATTTGGAAAATAAACACACAATATATATTCTCAATGAAGAGCTTGGAAAGAGAGAGGAGGGCGTTTCTCCCATCCACCCAATGTCATATATTAGATGGATTCATTTAAATCAAACCCTGTTTTGCTACTGGAAGATAATAAACTGACCCTGTGCATGCACTTCTATCAACAGAATCATAAGGTTGGAAGAGACCTCTTGAGATCGAGTCCAGCCATGCCTGTCTCCCTACTAAACCACATCCCTAAGAAACTCATCTACCCATCTTTTAAACACCTCCAGGGATGGCAACTCCACCACCTCCCTGGGCAGCCTGTTCCAATCCCTGACCACTCTATCAGTGAAGAAATTCTTCCTAATGTCCAGTCTAAACCTCCTGTGGCACAACTTGCGGCCATTTCCTCTTGTCCTATTGCTTGTCACTTGTGAGAAGAGACCAGCACTCATGATGGGTCTCAACCTAATTCCCTGAGTCTCTCCTCTTAGTGCTTATTCTCCAGCCCCCTTACCAGCCTCATTGCCCTTCTGTAGGTGTAGCTGCAACTAGAATCTTAGGCTATAGGTAGCTCTAGTAGATACAAAACGTTACTATACATAGATTTTGATGATTGTACCTCTCCAAAGTAAAATATTTTTTTTTTCTTTTTTCTGTTTAGGGCAGATAATCATTCTAATCTAACTTGAGACTTACATGTATTGAAGAAACTGCTTTGTCTGCATTGCTTGACTGTCACATTCCAGGGAGCAGGGATGGAACATTGTGTCTGGAAAGCCCACACCAGGCTAGAATATGAACAGAAACTCCCTTTCACTGGCACAGAAGCAAACCCTGAGAAAGAAGACAGAAAGATGTTTATATACAGGATATTTTCTTCTTTAAAACAGCATTTCCTGCAAATACACACCAAAAGAAAACAGAGTATTATTTAATCATACATGTTAGTTTCCAAAGGGAATCAGACTTAAACCTTCTGTCTTAAAATGCAAAGCAATTTATAGAACTGGGGCAGGGGGAGGGATATTCAAATAGAAAACGCCACAAAAAGAAGGCTAGAAAGCTTCTATCATATTGCTGACTGAGAATGCACCCTGAAAAAAGTAGAAATATTGTCCTAGCAGCAAAACATGCAATAAATAAATACACCATAAAAATACTATTTGTGCTACAAAGAACATATCAGAAACTAGCCCAATATTCCTATTCAGTATCTTCATTAATGATCTGGATGGTGGGGTAGTGTACCCACAGCAAGTTTGATGATGATATCAAACTGGGAGTAGTGACTGATGCACCAGAAGGTTGTGCTTGACGTTCTGGAGAAATGGGCTAACAGGAACCTCAGGCAGTTCAACAACAGCAAGTGCAAACTCCTGCACCCAGAGAGGAACTGCATGCACCCATACATTCTGTGGGCCAAAAAGCTGGAAAGCAGCTTGGCAGGAAAGAGCCTGGGTAGTCCCGGTGGCCACCAAGTTGACCATTGAGCCCTCAATGTGCCCTTGCAGCAAAAAAGGGCAACAAAATCCTGGGCTGAGTTAGCAGGACTGCGGCCAGTGGGTTGAGAGAGGTGATCCTTCCCCTCCACTCAGCAAAAGTGAGACACACCTGGAAGACTGTGTCCAGGTCTAGACTCCACAGTACAAGACAGACACGTAAATACTGGAGAACTGGACATTAGAAAAATTAGAGGGTGCTCAGTCACTGGAGAAGGGTGTCTAGGGAAGCAGTCACAGCACCAGGCTTGTCAGAGTTCAAGGAACATGACTATGTTCTTAGTCATAAGGTTTAGTTTTAGGTAGTTCTCTGGGAGTTGGACTTGATGATCCTTATAGGCTCCTTCTAACTTCAGAAATCCCATGATTCTATGAGAAAGTCCAGCAAAGGGACACAATGATGTTTAAGAGACGGAAGTATTTCTCATGAGAGGAGAGTCTGAGAGAGCTGGGACTTTTTAGCCTGGAGAAAAACAGGCTCAGGAGGGATCTTAACTATATATATAAATATTTGAAGAGAGGGTATAAAGAAGACTGAGCCTAGCTCTTCTCATTGGTGCCCCGTGAGAAGACAGTGAGAGACAGTAGGTGCAAATTTAAAAACATGAAATTTCACCTAAAGATTATGAAAACATTTTTTTTTTTCCATTCTCAACTGAATATGATCCTGCTTAATCTACGCTAGTTGACCCTGATCTGAGCAGGGAAGGTGAACTAGATGATCCCCAGAGGCTTCCAACCTCAACTATTCCGTAATTCTGCAAATTCATGAAACTGACTGGCATCCTGAAAGGAGAATGTACCTCCACAAGTATCTTCCCCATGGCCCTCTGGATTTGGTTACTAGAAAGGCAGACAATTACACATGCTCTTATCTCCAGAACAGATTACTTCCATATAGCATATATGGTGGTGCATTTTTTGTCAGGTGGCTCAGCTTATACAGAAATGCTGGTATTCTATTAGACAAAGGGAACATGTTACTAACTGCTAAGGCTCAGGAGCAACAATGAAAGTAAGACATACTTTCATTTATCAACCAGCATAGAGGCATGATTTTTAAGAAGCAAGGAATCCATATTTTTCCTACTTATATAATTAAATCAATCCAAACAGTTTGCATATTCAACCAATTCAAAAGTGATCCGACACAAAAAAATGAGACTAACCCTATAGCTCAGGAACCAAGTGTGAGAGGGGAGCGACAAAGAAATGGTTCGAACCTGTCACAGTGAGACAAGTCTCATTTCACTCAGCAACTGGACATATGTTCAAATACAGACCTTTTCTTACGCTCAGTTGGAAAATGTCAGTGTGCAACACTGAATATTGAATTAACATCGAATTTCTTGTGAAACTTAAGAAATCTGTGATGGAAACTTTTTAATTATTGACTGAGGCTTATGGTGAAGAGATCAAGTCAGTACCCAAAGGAAGCCATTTTTTGTCAGCAGAAGATGTGAAAGCAAAAAGATGACGATCCTCAACAGTCTTTCAGAAAATCATCTGCGGAATTGCTTTGAAAGTTGGCAACACTGTATGCAGCTGTGTGTCAACTCAGAGGGGAACTGTTTTGAAGGTGATCATTGCTGATTGTCTTAATTTGTTAATAAGAGTTACAGTCTTGGGGTTTTTTTGTGTCCGATCTTGTGTTGTTTTGAAATCAATTATTAAATTATTCATTCAGAAAATGCTAATTAAAAACAATAAAAATCTACTTCCTCAACTACATTAAAATTCAATCTTTTCTGTTAGCATCCAGTGTCAATAAAACAATCCATTTTTGAAGTCAGGACAACAGCTCCTTCTAGACAACTAACAAGCAGTTCAGTTAACTGAGGTAATGTAGCAGGACACGCTAAAGAATTCCTCTCAAAGTAATCTTAAAATGTAAATATATCATCATTTATTCCTGCAAAAAGTTAAAGTTAAAAGAAATCCGCCATTACGAAAGTTTTGTGAAAAACTTAATTTTCACAAAAATTAGAGGCAGCCTAGAAACAAAAAAAAAGAAAAAAAACAGGACTAGAATATTCTAAATATCTGGTGACATTTGCAGAGAATGCAGAACATATCACTGAATCATAGTATGAGACACATACAAACAATACGGTGGTCATTTCACAAAGACTCCCTTTCATTTCAAATCGCTCCTGAAGTAGTGGTCACTCCTAATACAAACTACATAAACAATGTTAATGATAACTCTATAAGCACACACAATTTTTGAGGTGTTTTGTGTTGTTAATAATGCACTTAATGATAAATTGTTCATCTACAAGATTAAATTAACAGTTCATCTGAGAATAACTACATCTAATTTAAAATTGCACCATGTGGCAGTATTTATAATTTCCTTTACCTCACCCTTTAATTGCCTACAGTCTGAAACTGCTTCAAAATAACTTGCAAAATCTAATCCCATCTTCTTCATGCACTTGCAGATTTTGCGTACCTCAAACATCTTTTTCAGAAAAATGAGAAAATCTGGACATTTACGAACAGATATAGTGGTTCAGGATAGTAGTGGCCTAAGTAGGCCAACATTTTGTCTTCAGTGAGCACTATAGCTGCTGGGGATGGTAAAAAGTGAGGAAATGCGTACAATACTGTTTTCCTTTATCTTTTCTCAGTCTTTGATGACTTTCAGCACAGGTGATTTCCTCAGAACCATGTAGACATCTTGCATCCATGACACATCTAGTAGTCACCATATAATGAGCCAGATGTTTATCTAAATTATTATTGTTTTCAGCCTGCCTTTTATTAGCTCTATGCCCAGAAAAGTCCAGGGGTTCTGTTGACCATATTCTGGACACTGGGAGGTGAGACTGCTTTGGTGTCTGAATCACAGCAGGACAAAAGAAGATGGAGGAAGACACAGAAAAAAAATCCCAAAGGATTCCTAAGTCTGAAACACTGAGTGTTGGTATTTAATAAAGCACACCCACACATTTCTGTACATGTACTGCTACCAAGGGAATAGACACTGAAAGGAGAGCAAAGAATAAAAATAGTTATGGAATGTAAACAGTTTGAAACATCACATCTCAATAAAACAGTGTTTTGACATGTACATTAATGCATCGTATCTTCCATTTCCTATGTATCCCGCAAACATCCACAATGCAATTTTTATTAAAAATCTAAAATGTTTCTTATAATAAGCTATTCAAAACAATCATATGTAAAAGCAAGACAAGTCATAAATGCTGGACTGATGTCTTGCTACCAGCAAAAGACACATTGACAAAGCAGAAAAAAAATGCTTACTATATTTAAGCCATGCTCTTCACTAACAGAAAGTTATATTTTTTCAGTTACTTACTTCCCTGCTATAAACTCTTAATTTAGAACTATGCACTATCTTTTAAGTTTTGTCTTTCCCTGGCTAAATAAGAAATACTATACAAGTATAAATATAGATACATTCAGCTCTAAAAACTCACATAGCAAAACGACTATGAAGCCATTTCATTCTTCCCAAAAGATGTAAAAGAAGAATGAATCTCAAGATAGGTGAAAAGGTAAACTTAAAAAGTTATTTTTGCAAACTTTAAGTCCCAAACAGTTTTCTAACACCTTAGTTCATATACAAGTCTCCTACTTCACTGCACCCATTTCATTATAACTTTCCCAACCTTTATTTCTTTATGTTAAAGTAGTAGCTTTAACATGTCACCTTGTTAAGAGATTTATGCACAGTTGCAGCATCTGTCACCACACACAATGCCTAAAATAGCATGCAGTGCCATTTGCTTTCTATATCACCTAAAAAACGTTCTGAAAGACAGTATACATGCTCAACATCCACGTATATGCTTTACTAATGAATCCAGCTTCAACAAGCCTGAGCGATAACTCTGTATTTTTTTAAACAGCTGGCAATAATTTAATGTCTCTGTATTTGTCTTCCATATGAATTAAACACAGAAAACTGTTCATACCAGTACCTAAGAGAAATACTGCATGAAGTTGGTTTCAGCAGCGAGAACTGCATTGTAAAAAGACTTTTAAAATGAGTCATCAAGATGCTTATTGTGTAGTTACAATTAGAAGTTTGGAAAAACCACCCGAGTACTGTTCCAGACCTATACATGGGAGGCTCTAGGCTGAAATAATCACAACATTCTCAAAAGGTTTATGTACAAGAAAATGGAGATATTCTGATTAAATTCCAAATTGCAGTTCTGAAAATATCAAGTGCTACTAACTTAGCCTACAATGGGTAATGAAGTTTGAGGATTTTTACCCGTTTTTTCTGTTCGGCATTTTGCTCTCTGCTTTTTATTCGTATGAAACTGTTATATTTTCGTATCATCTCATAAGTGTTCAAGAAAGATCCTTGCAGCAATGAAAACTTTGCAACGATACAAATTGCTTTTTAAAAAATCCTCCAGCTACCTTGGAAAAACTTGGATGTGACAAACTTAATTTCTCAAGCTAAAGACCATGCATTTAAAATCACAGCACATGGAAAGGGTCAGTATCTACCTGGGCTTAGCATGGAACACAAAAGTAATCAAATCAAAAAGAGTTAGAAGGTGACACCTCGAAAGACACAGATTATTTTAATTAATTACTTAAGAGCAGTTGCAGCTTGTAGCCTTTTGCTTTTTCTGATCTATTTGCAAGAAATATTTTTTCTTTAGGATATAAACTGTGACTAGACAGTGAAAATGTTTCCCTCCACCAAGGAAACACTACTGGCCTGCTTCCAAACCTCCCTGAATGCTTAGTCTTTAACTGCAGTTTGGCTGTAGAATGGGCATCACATCATTATATATATTGCCCTGAGGAAGGAAAGAGACCAGAAATTCATTAACTGTTTAGATTTACATATTTATTTTTTTAGTAGTAGGGGCAAGTTGGTTTTGAGGACTGAAAAAAGTAGAGAACTTTATTTTGCCTTTGAAGAAGAGAAAGAAGGCTATCCTGTGCTGAATGCAGAAAAAAACACACCCAGCTTCCAGGTGTTCTAATACCAAGCTTTATATATATTTTTACCAATGTAATCTGGCCTTTCTTTGCACCTCAATCACCAGATTTCCCTGGAGAACACACAGGCATTAATGTAGTTCATTATGGCTTTTACCTAGAACTTACATGCATACAATCTACCTACGCTGTAAAAAGGATTCTGAGACAGGTTCACCAAGGTTTATTAGCAGGGTGCACAGCCAATAGCATACCATATCTCTAAGGATGAAAGTAATTTTGAAGGAAAAGCGAAACCAAAAGGAGACAGAAAGACATAATGTATACCAAGGTAGTCTCCAATTCTACAGATTTCCCCCACATAAGAACTTCCCATAGTACATATATAATTTTCATCAGGACCCTTGTAGACTCCCCACTGGATACATGCAGACTTGCTGCCTGTTAACACTATGAAGGCATAGCTTCCCCTGATGAATCCAAAACCTAATCACTAGCCATAAAACACCGTACTACAATAACCACTGTATCAGAGAGGGAGCTAAGCCCAACAAACAGCATAGCACTTTTTCCACACAGGAATTAATATAATGGAGGGGGAAATGCTGCAAGGGCTCATAAGATAACAATACAACTATGTACGGACACCCCCACAGGACAAGGATAGAGCAGCGTTCTCCTTCTCCCCTGCTGGAGCCGGTGGGGCAGTAAGCTGCCCTCACCACGCCATGACCCAGAGCTATAGAAACGCGCAGGGACACCGCAAATCTGCTTGGCGCGCTTACGTGCACACACATCCCGCCCGGATCGCGGCGAGACGCCCGGGGCCCTGCCTCCAGCGGCCACTACCTTGAGCGGGTTGTCGCCACGGGAGACGGGCCCAAGGGCGACCACGGCCTGGCCTGGCCTGGCCTGGCCTGGCCTGGCCTGGCCTGGCCTGGCTCCCCTCCCCGAAAAGACGCCCCCAACACCACGCGCCTTCCTATCACCTCGCCACGCCACTCGGAAAGCTCCAGAGGCACACGCTCGCACGACTGCCGCCGCCGCCATCATAACGGCCCCTTCGCCCAGGACCTTACTTAGCTGCCCCCACCACTGCCTGATCAGAAAGCGAGGGCAGTGAGAGAACGGCTGGAGGGAAAACGAGGGCGGAGCGCGAAAGCCAGCGGCCGACACTCAGCTGAAGCCTTACCGAAACGCTGCCTCCGGTTCGGCCCTTTCCCACTAGCAGATGCACAGCTGACAGTCGAACGGCGAGCGGCCGAACAGCCCGGCCGGCGCAGGACCCCAACGGACGCTGAGGCGTTGCGCCCCGCCCAGGCTATGAGGGAGTTGTGGGAAATCACGCTTTCTAGGCGTGTCTGGTTTTTTTTCCCTTGCAGACGGCGTTGCCGGCAGTCGTGGGGTGGACGGTGGGTGCAAATTAACTTTGCCTGTGTCTTAGGAGGCTCGCTGTGTTTGACGGTAATGGGCATGTACTCCCTCTGTACTCGACGCTGGTGAGGCCGCACCTCGAATCCTGTGTCCAGTTTTGAGGTACTCACTACAAGAAAGATACTGGAGGCACTGGAGCACGTCGAGATGAAGGGTCTGACGAGAGGTAGCTGAGGGAACTGGGGTGGTTTAGTCTGGAGGAGGCTGAGGGAAGACCTTGCTCTCTACAACTACCTGAAAGGAGGTTGTAGCGAGGTCGGGGTTGGTCACTTGCACCAAGTAGTTGGAGATAAGACTACAGGAAATGGCCTTAAGTTGTGCTAGGGGAGAGTTAGATTGGGTGTTAGGAAAAATATCTTCACCAAAAGGGTTGTTAAGCATTGGAAGAGGCTGTCCAGGGAAGTGGTTGGGCCACCATCCCTGGAGGTATTTAAAAAATGTGTAGATCTGGTGCTTTGGGACATGGTTTAGTGGTGGACTTGGCAGTGTTAGGTTAATGGTTGTACTCAAGTCATCTTAAAGGTCTTTTACAACCTAAAAGGTTCTATGATTCTATAACACTGTCAAACACAGCTTGCAGCCTCCCCGCAGCCCTGTTCCTCCCTGAACTGCAGCAGCTGAATGCACACCAAATGTGCTTGAGGAACTGCTCAAGATCCTAGACTCACTCGCAGCAAGTGTAACGACCTGGCAGTTCACACACTGCACACACACACTCTGCACCCTTTGGTGCAGTTCCCTTAGTCGGGAGCCATCTCCTGCTCTCCTATCTGTTGTCTGCACTGTGGCTGTGAATCATCATTATATCGAGAATGAAAAGACAGGATGCTAGGGGATGAATTCTTGCTTTTTCAGACAGTTTTGGGGACAGGGAAAGTTTTGCTGGAAATGATTCACAGCAGCTTTTCCCTCTTTTATTTTTCTCTATCCTGTGTGGTAAAGCCAGTGGAGTTGTTGATCTGCCTGCCCTATTCTGCGATACAGGCATTTTCATGTATTGCATTACTCTCCTTCTTCCTGATGTACTAATTCCAGTATTAAAGACTGGAATTAGTAACAAATAATTTAATAACAATTAATAACAAATTAATTTGTGTTAGTGAGCGGAAACACACAACCTGCATTGTTCAGTGTTTGTCATGCATTCAACATTTAACACAACGATTGCTTTGTACCTTATGAAACAAAAATACACTGAGAAGCTGTAAAGAAGAATTTCCTGTAGTGTGCTGACAGACTGGCACTGAAACTGATGCAAGACAATCTTTTAAACAGGATTTTTAGCTTCCTCTCAAGTGCTTTACCCCTGTTCTTACAGCATTAAGATACTACATACAGGATGTAGTATCCTGTATGTAGTGACAGAGTCACTAAGGATAAAACCAATTAGTCTCATAAATTCCTGCAGATGTGTCCCTGCAGTTTTTATTTCCAGTTCTTCCTTTTGGAAATAATTGTGTCATGTAGGGAATTAAACTCTCTTTTTTTATTTAGGCACTGGATGATCTAATGGAAATAGCACTTTCTATGCATCATTTACTGGAGAGTATGTATGTGCCTTGTACAAATTTGTTATCTAGAAGAAAAATTGCAGCCAGTGAAATGGCTGTTCAGCAGCTCTACCTTGTCGCACAGCTAAAGCTGTCAATGCCAGCAGTGTAGAGATGAGTGTGATTTTGCCTTGTGTCAAAGGGAATCGGCTTAGGCACTAGGAAGTCTCTTAGTATGCTGCACAGACTGCAAAAGATGGAGAAAAAGTAATGTGCAGTCCTGAGAGCCAGTTCCTGGAGTTCACTACTGCTCATTCAGCCTCAAGATCCAACTCAGAGGCCAAATTTCCTCCTTCATGACAGTTGTTTATCACAATTATTGTCCTCCCACCCCCTCTAAAAATGGGCCTACATTTAAAAAAAAAGTATTTCCGAAAGGCTAAATTACCTTGGAGCAAAACATTCCAAGTCTGAAAAGTTAACAAAGTTCTGAATTGACACAAAATGGTTTGGGAGTTTCAGGGTTTCACTTAGAACCTCTTTTAAAAAATCTGGTTTCATTAGCTCTGAACTATTATTATCTTACCTGGCTGAACCCTAAGTTTTCTTACTAGGACTGGAAATAACATGCTAAGTTTCCCCACGTGTCCTGAGCTCCACAGAGACACAAGCAGCCTTTAAAAGTCTTCATTTTAGGGCTGAGGCTCTAGAAAATTGTGACAAAGTTGGTGAATGGGCTGGAGGATAAGTCGTATGAAAAGATTTTATTACAGGCTTGGGGAAGTGAGACTAGAAAGCTGCCTGGCAGAGAAGGACCTGGGGATATTGATTGACAGCCGGCTGAATGTGAGCCAGCAGTGTGCCCAGGTGGCCAAGAAGGCCAATGGCATCTTGACCTGTATCAGAAACAGTGTGTCCAGCAGGACCGGGGAACTGATTGTGCCACTGTATTTGGCATTGTTGAGACCACAACCTGAATCCTATGTTCAGTTTTGGGCCCCTCACTACAAGAAGGACATTGAGGTGCTGGAACATGTCCAGAGAAGGGCAACAAAGCGGTGAAGGGTCTGGAAAACAAGCCTTATGAGGGGCAGCTGAGAGGAACTGGAGTTGTTTAGCCTGGAGAAAAGGAGGCTGAGGGGACACCTCATCACTGTCTACAACTACCTGAAAGGAGGTTGTAGCGAGTGGGTGTTGGTCTCTTCTGCGAAGTGACAGGCGATAGAAGAAGAGGAAACAGCCTCAAGTTGTACCGGGGAAGGTTCAGAGTAGACATCAGGAAATATTCCTTCATTGGAAGAGTTATCAGGCACTGGAACAGGCTTCCTGGGGAGGTGGTTGAGTCGCCATCCCTGGGAGTGTTTAAAAGATGGGTATATGAAGTGCTCAGTGATATGGTTTAGTAGTAGACAGGTATGGTTGGACTTGGTGATCTCAAAGGTCTTTTCCAACCAAGTGATTCTATGATTCTGTGATTCTAACTCCTCGAGAATGAGTGGCACTTAAGTGATGTTGCTGGCCGAGGCCCAGAGGCACATAGAGAGATGCTGTTCCTGTTAGCACTTTCCTTGGGTGCTCCCAGGAGCAGAGGACAGAGAGAGTTTTTGTCTGCTCTGCAGGGAGTTGGAGGTGCTGAAATCAGCACTGGCAGAGTAGCTTTTCATGTCCTCTTATACAGCATGATCATGCTTACTTACCAGGTCCAAGAAAGAAGGGTCTGAGATTCCCCTAAGGATGTTGGGATGTCTGAGGCAGAGAATACAGACAAGTCTCACATCTGTTCTGCTTATATTTCTTCTGTATTTCAGACCCTGGCATAAAGCAGCTTGGCTGCCTTGGCATAGATCACCTTTACCAGTTCACAGAACCTGCAGACAGAGGACGACTTTTAAGAAATTGAGTGTTGCATTAATTTTAAATTTTCTCAGTCTCTGATACATCACGGAGGGAAGAAAGAAAATCTCATCAGCTGTTTTCTTTAGAAATTTATTTTAAAGAGGAGTTGACAGTATGTTTTAATTTTGTAAAAGTTCTCTCCAGCAAAATGAATGTTTATTTTGTGCCTGAAATAATCTGTTTTCTGAGCCATAACTTCTAGTCTCTGTTATTCATGTGTCCTTTGACTTCTTCATATTCGCTAGAGATGTCTCAGTTCATGGCAACATGTCACTCATTAGCACTGATTTCAGTGTCTTCTGGGAGGACACTGAGATCCTCCTCAGGAATGCAAGGCAGGCTAGCTGTCATTGTTGCTGTGAGAGAAATAGTCCCCCAGTACCACTCTTAGCACTCCAGCCTCTTCGTTTTGTGCTCCTACTCAAGGCAACTGACACAAGATTTGACTTTTTGCTTGGTTCTTCAATACATCTGCTATCTCATGGATGAGTCTTTCTTACAGAAGTTGGAGGTGGGTGTTGCTCAGACAAGTCATGCAGATAGGAAGCAACCAAACATAAGATGCTTGGCTGAAAGATAGTGAGGCAACCCTAGACAGCAGGTCAAAAGTTGATGACCTCTGTGTCAGTAAGTTCCCCAGCTCATAATGCATCCTTGCCACTAGCACAGGAAAGAGGCAAAACCAAGTGGCTGAATTAAGAACTCTTTAAGATGTCTTTACCTGCAGGCTCTGTGTCACCTGTATGCCCAGCACTGACTGCTAGAGCTTATTTAACAACCTAAGCATATCAACAGAAAGCTGTCCTGAAGTCATTGCAAAAATTGAGATGCTGCAGATAAATAAATAATCCATTGGTCTGGCATGCATCATTAAACCATATCAATACAAGACCTGTGGGTGGCTCAACAACAAACACTGTTACTCGCTCTTACCTTTCAAGATGATCAGTATCGAAGTTGCCCGTTCTGTTCTTTCTTGTTTATATTCGTTCACCAGATAGAGGCATGGATCTAAGCATGCAAACAAAAGCTTGCAGCTTTATTTCATTTCCTGCTGCCACATGACAGTGGCCTTAGCAGGACAGTCATTGCAAGAGGAGGCCTGCAGATGCAAGTGTCCAGCTTAACTGCATTCCTATGTGATTTCTCACTGCACCCTCTATTTCATTTCATCTCTTGAGGATTTCAAGTGTTGAGCAAGTGTAGTGCCTAGTGTAACAGACCCTCTGTGAGTTCCTGCTCTTGGAGTCTGCTTATGCCAGCACAATACTATTGGACAATGGATTTGCCCTAAGACGCTGAACTGGTCAAGTGTGCTGTCACTGCCCTAGTCTTGCCAGAGCAAGTATCCACAGCCCCCATCATGCTGCTAGTATGGAATGCAGCAGCAGCTCTTCAGAGCCAGCGTCCAGTGTGAACCCGAGTGCTAGCAGCTGGTTTTTGGAGTTAGCGGTCTTGTGCTTAGAAAATGATCTATGTGAGACAGGTGGAGCATGGTTTGTTACTTCCAGCAATGGGCAAGAGAACACATAAATAACATGAAGAGTTGAATAGTTGCTTTGTTTACGACTCCTGTATCTCTGACTGCTGCCATGCAGAAAGGAACTATGATGCACTTAGATCTCAGTGGAAATGTGTATTTCTTTAAAGGCAGTACTGTCAGATGTGAAAGTTACCCTGTCTGAGAGGTATCTTTGAGCATTCCATTTTACATGTATGTCTATTGTTCTGTATAAATGATTGACTACTTTTACAATGTATAGCCTTCAAACCAGGTGCCTGGCAGTAACCATTTACTTCTAGAGATATGTAAATTATCTTTCGTCCTGCCTGGAATTCAGTACACCTTAATGGAGCTGGCTGCGGGAAAGCTTCAATCTATTTCCAGCTTTCACTTTGGCAGGTTGTTGATGTGTAGCTTGTAACACTGTAACACAGCAACATTAGAGAAATGATGGCAGTAGTCACATTAACCTTTCCAATGAGCTACATCCTGGGTTCACACATGGCTCTGCTGACAGTGGCTTTTGGGACTCAGAGATGCCAACTCAAAACAATTAAATACCAAGGAACATCATTGCTGAAAGACTCATAACAGCAATGGCAGAAATACCTAGGCATTTTCAGAACTGCAAGTCTGCTTATGAGCCTTCTTTTGGCTTTATTAGCAATACCACTGTGCAATTGCATATTAACTGTTGTGAATGGCCAATGCACCTGCTCATTTCCCTGCTTGGCTGAGCACAATCAGCAGTTGCAACACCTGTGCTGACCATCTGTATCAAAAGTGAAAGAGTGATGAGGCAGAGCAAGCTCTAGATGTGTATGTTGGTATTATTTTGCCATGAGAAGAAGCAAAGGTTTCACCTGGTGCCATATCATACAGTGTTGTTAGATGCAGCTGCTATAATCCTGTCATGCATATCCCCAATAATATGGACACCTGGGATTCAAGTTCACTGATGCTTATGCCCAAACAATAAGAAAAGTCAAGCACCCAGAACTATTGAAGAAAACAAGTGATTAGCCAAATGTGAGACCTACGGGCTAAAAGAGAGGGGGAGAAGCAGACAGGCAGAGAGAGAATACTGACCAGGCCAGGAATGTTTCTGACTACAATTCAGTGAGTAGGTGTATTAAACAACCATTGAACATTTCAAATTGCTGAAAGCTGTCTGGTTTCAGCAGCTGTGCAGTATCTCTAGATTAGCAAAGAGCTGCATTGTCTTTGCCATTTTCCTTGGCATCTGATCTTTGGTCCCAGACATACAGCGATACAGTTCTGTAGCGAAACCAGAGTTTTACAGTATGGGAGCCTCCACAGACTGGCAGAGCAGTGGAGAAAATGAAACACTTTGCAAACTGCAGGCCGGAGCAAAGGGTAGCATTTGCAAAGGGAATAGCTGACTTTGTTGGCACAAAGCAAAGAAGTGGCCACTTGGGAGATGGTGTGCCACAGTTACTCCTGACTGCCTCTGAAAAAACACAAAGTTTTGGCAGATACAGTAAAACCGGTAAAACAGTAGTAAAAGTCAGTAGCAGCAGCAACCTGGCAGGTACACTCTCATGCCCTCATAGATACTGCTGATGACCTTGCTCTGGCATCTTTAATGATACTTGAAATAGCATGCTTGAGGTCTCACAGCTCCCCTTCATTTAGAGACGGTTCTTCTTGCACATTTGTTCCTACTAAGGTGAAGCCAAAGCAGTGTAATGCTTTTAGTTGACATTGCTTTTACAACAGGAAAGCATACATTGGAGAGTAACTAAACAATAGAGACATACAGGCAATAAGCCTGGCAAAAAAACCCCAGTTTTAGTATTATTAGTTGTTAAAATATATCAGTCTTGCGGAAACAAATCAGCTAGATTGAGAATTTCCTATTACTGGAAGACAGGAAAACCTTAATATCACATCTGAAATTTTGGTCTGCTGGCAATAGAGTATACTATTCATCCTTCATTGGAGCAGGCAGCGTCCATTACCAGACTGCATTGCTGTCCCCACTCCAGTGGTAGCACAGTTCACACATCAATGACTAATGCTGGATCAAATCTATTTTACTGCCAAGTAAAGTATTTATCACTGGTGAAAAGAATTTAGCATATAACGCTTGCCCCAAAATGTAAACGACAGCATGCCCAGACAGCAGGCTTGCTGTAATTGTTTTCAGTTCTGGTAGGTTGTAAGATATGATGGGATTCTTCTCTACTGTAAGACAGCAAAGAAATAGCTGATATCACTTTGCTGATTGTAGTTCTGTGCAAACCAGATATGTATCCATAGGAGTGCAGTAGAGTATTAAAAGCGCCAGGTTGCCCAATGGATGCCTGTGGAGTAAGGGCTTTTTTCACCTGAACTTCTTACCACAGGTCGCATAGTGCCTGCACCATCCTGTTTTAACAATCAGTTGTTCATCCTTCTGGACTAGATGACCTTTAAAGATCTCTTCCAACCCTAACTATTCTATGACTCTGTGGTCTTTATTGTCATAATCATTCAGTCTGTTATATTATGAGAAAGATAAGAGAAGGTGCTTCATTAAATTTACCAAGACTTGTGGTTTATTGAGGAAGCTGTGATTATTCTCAGCTACAGCTTATGCATGAAACAGGTAAAATCTGCTTGAAATCTGATGGGAACCCTGATCTGCTCCATCTGGAATTCAAAGTATAATACTGACCCATGCTCTTCATACAGCAGTGGGCAGCAATATGATGATAAATTCTATGTGAAACTCAGTATTACCTGTTGACAGCTGAGCCACATGTACCCTACTGCTGGTTTCGCTGCTCCTGAGCCATGGTGCTTTTGCAGCATGATATCAAAAATAGTTATGTTAAAGTACCAAAAGATATAAAAACATATCTGAAAGACTTCACAGTGAGTGTTATATATGCTTTTATCTACCCTTGAGTGTTCACATATGTTGGAAAATGTGGAGTAGCGGGCTGTATTGTTTACGAGCATTGGTAGCTCAAAATCAACAACAAAAAAAAAACCCCAAACCAAAAACTAGCACTGAGCTAAGAATGGTGGTGCATTGCCTGTGCTCCACCTCTGCTATAAATTTAAAAATTACCTTGAATGGAAGCACCGGGAATAGTCATTTGCAATGATTTCTGGGAGAGCTAGTGAAGAACATTGCTTTTCTAATAGTCCTTTCAGCAAACTCTTTGGATCCCTCAATCTCCACAGCCGTCCTCTGGACTTGCGCTGCTTCACCATGGACTCATCCTCACCTTTTGCAGGCGGTGTAGCAGTCCTAACTGAAACTATCATAAGGTATGCATACATTATGCAATGAAGTGGGCTGGTATTACCACATTTTACGTATTTGGTTTACATGGCAAGGCTTCAGAAGGGAAGGGACTGCAGAAGTGGAGTCTAAGAGAAGGTGCCAGAAGTTGTCCTCATGTCAGACAGAGCCATTTCCAGCTGCTGGCCATAGCTGAGCCTATCAGTGAAGCTGGTGGTGCATCTGCGATAAATTTAAGAAAGATTAAAAAAATGCTGAGCAACAGCAAGTAGAGAGGAGTGAGAAAAAGTGAGAGAAACAGCCCTGCCAGACACCAACATCAGCGAATAAAGAGGGGGAGGAGGTGCTCCAGGCATTGGAGAAGAGATTCCCAGCCCATAGACAGGACCATGGTGAGGCAAGTTGTCCTCCTGCAGTCCATGGAGATCCACAGTGGAGGAGATATCCACCCTGGTGCCTGTGGCAGACCACATGCTGGAGAAGGCTTCCAGTAGGAACTGTGGCCTGTGGAGAGGACCCCATGCAGGTGCAGGCTTTTTGGCAGGATCTGTGACCCCACTGGGGACTCGTGCTGGAACATCCTGTTCATGAAGGACTGTATCCCATGGAAAAAGACCCACACTGGAACAGCTACTGAAGAACTGCAGCCTGTGGGAAGCACCCACATTGAAGGTTGGGAAGGACTATATACCATGGATTACACAGTAGAACAGGGGACCTCTTGGTGGAGCAAGGGAAGAGTGTGAGGAAGACAGAGCGGCAGAGACAAAGTGTTACCAACAGACTGTGACCCCCATTGCCCATTCCTCTGCATCTCTCATGAGGAGGACGTAGAGCAGTTGGGAGTGAAGTTGGGTCCAAGAAGAAGGGAAGGGTGAGGGGAAGGTATTTTTAGATTTGTTCTTATTTCTCATGATCCTATTCTGTTCTTAACTAGCAACAAACTAAATTAATTTCCGCAAGTTGAGTCTGTTTTGTCTGTGACAGTACTTGGTAAGTGATCTCCCTGTCGTTATCTTGTTCCATAAGCTTTTCATTGTATTTTTCTCTCCTTGTCCTACTAGGGAGGTTGGAGTGATGGAGTAGCTTGGTGAGTACATGGCAATCAGCCAACGTCAGTCAGTAGGCCTGGGTGCAGCCTGGGACAATATGGCTAGGATATACTTCAAAGTCATACTCCAGGCATACAAGGCACACTTACATTCCCATGAACACAGCCATGAATGAGAGCTTGCAAAAAGCCTGGAGAGGAGGCTGGTCAGAAAAGGGTGCCATAAGGCACCTATCTCTGCAATGAAATGGACTGGTAAAGATTCACAGCAGGACTAAGAATGCTGCAACATTTCTAACAGAGTCAGCTGGTGTACTCCTTCTTTTTATTGTTCCCTAATTACCTATATTTTCCAGTTTTTATCTCCAGTGCTGGTTTACCCACACCATGAGGTAGTACGTCTGGAGGGTCTGGCTGACGCTGTCATATGTTTTCACAAGCTGGAACCTCTAGGCAGTTAAGAGACCAAATGGAAATCAGTGGAACAACTTCAGAGCCGCATCGTGTCAAGATATGTTCTAAGTAATTGTGCAAAGATTGAGAACTAGTATCTTCACTTACATAATGCACGCTTTGATTTTCTGCTTGCCTTGTGACCTCATAAAGAAACTGTTGAAATATTCCGTCAACAAATGAAGATTTCAGCAGCAGCCTGAGATAGCACACTTCAGAAGGAGGCAAAACATGTGAGAGAGACTAGATTTTCCTGAAATCAAGTTCTTTTCTGCTCCACAACATTCATCTAACAGATCCTGACCTATGAATAGTCCAACCCATTGATGAGGGACCAGTGGCCAAGATGATGTCTGACTTAGTTGTGGACAATGCTGTCCAGGCATTGAACTAAAAACAGCAGCACCTACTGAAGGCATAGCTGAAAGCATACCCACAGGAACACATTACCACTGAGGTCAATGCTCTCTTTCTGAAAAAGAGCCAAATTACAGGGCAGAAACTTTATATTTGTACTGGGCTTTGGGGGAAAAAAAAGAGTTAAAATTATAGAGTCGTTTAGGTTGGAAAAGACCTTTAAGATCACAGAGTTTAACCATTAACCTAGAACTGCCATGTCACCACTAAACCATGTCCTAAGCACCACATCTACACTTTGTTTTAAATACCTCCAGGAATGGTGACTCAATCATTTTCCTGGGTAGCCTCTTCCAATACTTGATAACCCTTTCAGTGAAAGAATTTTTCCTAATATCCAGTTTAAACCTCCCCCGGTGAAACTTGAGACTGTTGTGATTTTGGATTTTTACAAGGAATTTTTCTTCCTCTTGGCAACAAAGAGAATTTCAGCGGGACGCAAGAGGGATGAGAGGAGGACGTTTCCGGGGAAACCGGGACAGAGGTCATGCCCGGTTTTGCCTGGACATCCGTCTTCCTCTCGGACAACAGCAGCTGCACTTACTGTGTATGTGCGTTTTGCAATCTCTGAAGGAAAGATCACTGGTCATCTAATCTTCCACAACTCCTGCAGAACTCACACTAAGTTTCCATCTCCCTTTCCCCCCACCTCCAGCCGTGGAATTGCGCCAGGGACAGCAGCAGCCGCTGCCCCTCCCCCCCTGCAGAGCAGCAACCAATTGCCATTTTCTTAAAAGAGACCTGCATTGCAAGATTTTGGGTACAGGACTCAATCCGTTTTGAGGTTTTAGTTACGATTAGTGTTGATTCTATTCTGTATATACATATATTTGTAGCTAAGAGCTGTTAACATTTCTATACAATTTTTTTTTTTCCTGATTAAAGATCTTTAATGTAGGGGTTGCCGACCAGGATATCAATACACAATCTTCATAGAAGTACAGTATTGTCCCATTTATTGCCAAGATAGCTCAGTTTATATACCTTTTACAAGGGTTCACGCGTCCACAAATAACAAGCAGATTGGCTCTAAACATTTGTCCCTTCATTCTTACACTTGCGGTTTGGTATTCTGTTTAACATTCTTTTACTGATTGCAAAACTGCTTACTTCTCTATTCTTAGTCCTTCAAGGTCAGTTCACTGACTCTGCCATCCTTAGTATAAGCTGGATTGTTCACATAGGCCACACAGGCCTCATACAACACATCATATCCTTTCTCAATTAAAAAATTCCTCTACACTTTAATATCTGATAACATATCTTAGTTTTCATCTGAACTAAGACATTTATTTGGCTCCCAGTGTGGGGCACGAGGGAAGAAGGATAACAGTTCTGGCATCATGATGTTTGTTGTGAGTTTAGGGTCCATATGGACCATACTGTACTACATATTTGCTTTTTGTTGGTACAGAACTATGCCAAAAGGTCTGGTGGGCTTATTTCATCTGAGTGCATCGGCTAGTAGAACTCAAAACAGCTGTGATCATTATCGAGTTTGTATTTTGGATCTATAGTGTTATGGATTCAGTGTCTATGGGTTTCATCTGGAATGTGTTCTTAAGGTTGTACTCCTGCACTAGCCCAAGGTGTTACCTCTGGGGACATAGTGATAACGTTACCTACTCTCAGGGAGGGACACTGTAGAGTGTTTAATTTCAACCTTTTATTCAGTCGCCTTTTAGGTTCATTAGAACAGCTTTTGAGAAACTTAACCACTATTCCAGGAATATCCTAACCTTTGGTGAATTGTGTACAAGTTGGTTTAATTATGGTCTGTATTAGGTATGAAGCCAGGAATAGGGGTGGTCAGGAATGCAACCAGAAGCAAGGGAAGAAAAAAAGGAAGAGAGAGGGTAAGACACCTGATATTATGGTAGCTCAAGATGTGGCTAAACCGGAGGAACAGTCTGAGCCGATTGACTTAGTTTTGATAAAAACTAAGATATTCATCAGATATTAAAGATCTTTAATAAAAAAAAATTGTATAGATAAGATAACAGTTCTTAGGTACAAATATATGTATAAGCAGAACAGAATTAACAGTAATCACAACCAAAACCTTAAAACCTTTAAATGGATTGAGTCCTGTACCCCAAATCTTATGATGTAGGTCTCTTTAAGGGTGTGGGGGGCTGTTGCCACTGCCGCAGCCCCAGGTGCGGCTTCGCCGACGCGGGCCAGGAAGGGAACGAGGGAAAAAGGGAGTCGTGTGAGTTCTGCAGTGGTTGTGGAAGATCAGATGACCAATGATCCTTCTTCCAGAGACTGCAAAACCCCACAAGTCGCAACTCTGCCACCTATAGCTGGGCACGAGACCGAGGAGAGGATTTAACCATGGACATTATCTCCCAGGTTATCCATGATTGTGAGACATGTGATGCCATTAAACAGGCTAAGAGGGTGAAACCCCTGTGGTATGGTGTACGCTGGGATAATGGAGGGATATGGAGAGGTCTAGCTTCACGCCACTGCCTGGAACACCATCCTGGGCCTGGAAAAGCAAGTCTTGTGGTGACATGGCACCCCAGAACAGATTGAGTCAGATAATGGAACTCATTTCAAGAACAGTTTAGTCACCACCTGGGCAAAAGAGCACGGCATTGAGTGGGTGTATTATATCCCATACCATGCACCAGCTTCGTTGAATGGTGTAATGGATTGTTGAAAACCACTTTGAAGGCATTGGGTGGATGGGATTGGGACCAACATTTAGCAAAGGCCACATGGTTGGTCAACACTAGAGGCTCGGTCAATCGAGCTGGCCCTGCCCAGTCAGAATTCCTTAATACTGTAGATGGAGATAAGGTCCCTGTGATCCACCTGAGAGGTATGTTAGGGAAAACCGTCTGGGTTAAACCTGTCTCGAGCAAAGCAAGCCTATTCGTGGAATTGTCTTTCCTCAAGGATCTGGTTGCACTTGGTGGGTGATGCAGGAAGATGGAAGAACACGATGTATACCTCAAGGGGACCTTATCTTTGGTTGAGTTGTCCATATTCTATGTACCTATCTGTAAATATGTATATAGTTGGAAATATGTATATATATAGATATAAGTTTAAGTCCAATTATGGGGTGTTGACATGGAAGAAAAATTCCTCAGAAAAATCCAAACCCACAACATTATCCACCCCGAATTTTTCTTCCTCTTCCCAACAAAGGGAATTTCAGCAGGACGCTAGAGGGATGGGGGGAGGACATTTCCAGTAAAACCAGGACAGAGTTCATGCCCGGTTTTGCCTGGACATCCATCTTCCTCTCGGACAGCAGCAGTGGCAACGACATCGGCAATTACTGTGTGTGTACGTTTTGCAATCTCTGAAGGAAAGATCACTGGTCATCTGAATCTTCCACAACTCCTGCAGAACTCACACTAAGTTTTCGTCTCCCTTTCCCCCCACCTCCAGCCATGGAGTTGCGCCAGGGACAGCAGCAGCCTCTGCCCCTCCCCCCCTGCGGGGCAGCAACCAATTGCCATTTTCTTAAAGAGATCTGCATCACAAGATTTTGGGTGCAGGACCCAATCCATTTTAAGGTTTTAATAAAACCGATTAGTGTTGATTCTGTTCTGTATATACATATATTTGTAGCTAAGAACTGCTATCTTTTCCTTACAATTTTTTTTCCTGATTAAAGATCTTTAATATCTGATAACATATCTTAGTTTTCATCTAAACTAAGACAGAGACAACTTCCTCTTTTTCCATCTCTCATTTCTTAGGAGACCAACCCCCACCTCACTACCAACTCCTTTCAGGTAGCTGTAGAGAGCAAGAAGGTCTCCCCTCAGCCTCCTTTTCTCCAGACTAAATGACCCCTACTCCCTTAGGCATTCCTCATAAGATTTGTTCTCTAGAATATCTTGAAGCCCAAAGAAGATGAGCTATAGTCTCCTAAGAAAGAGGAGGAATTAAATTTCCATGTTGAGAAATGTGGCTGAAACTCCAAATTCAGTTAAAGTAATACTTTTTTTGCAGTGTCTACAACCACTGATAAAATAACTTCTTACATCAGTTTTCATGCCCACTTCTCCCCAAGTAAAGAAATGCAATTTATATTAGGTACAGCAAATCATTCTAAAAATATTGCATCGAAAGTTGCTTGAGCATTTGTAAGTAATTGATCAAGATCTTTTTTTTCAGCAGTGTAGTTGAGGTGCCCAGCTCTAGAACACTACCCATGGAGTGCTATTAGCACAGAGGGCCAGAATTTTCATGCATGGGAAATGGCATAGCCCCATTAATCCAACAGATTACTTTGACCACACTGCTTTGCATGCTTCCTCTTGTCTTAGGGAAACCTCATCTGGTTTGCCCAGCAAAAGATACTTCAGCCTCAGAGGGAAAAACTCAAAGTTACTAATAATCAAATTAAGTACAATATATCAAGTCCATGGTCTGTAGTCAATGCTGTTCTTTGCAACCACTCAGAGTGTGCAAATGAGAAATGGTAGAGAAGCATAAGTGCTATGCAGTAGTTCAAGATCATTATCTGGAAGTAACATTTTGGGAGCTTCAGCGCTTCAGTGCAGGATAAACGCTGGCAAGAAAGTATGGTCTTTAGACAAGACTGGTGTGATTATTTGTCATTTATCAAAGAGAGAGGTCTTCCTTGATGAAAACACATCATGTGTTGGGGAATGGCTCAAGGAACAGGGACAATTAAAAAAGTGAAAAAAAAAAAAACTTAAAAGAGTAAAAAAAAAAAAAAAAAAAGAAAAAGGAGTGGAAAAAAGTGAAAAAAAGAGTGAAAAAAAAAAAAAGTGAAAAAAAAGAGTGAAAAAAGTGAAAAAAAAAAAGTTTAAAAAAAAAAAAAAAAAAAAAAGGAGGGGGGGAAATGGTGGATGAACCTCCAGAGGCACGTTTGAATAAGGTAACTTATGTATTGAATTTCTTGCATATCACTGATTATCTACAGGAACTCCCAATTTTACGACATTTTGGGTCCAGGAGTGAAAGTCATGATGCGAGACTTACAGACAGGTCAGTGCTCGGCTCCCTGTGATTTGCTAACCTGGGGAAGAGGGTGTGCTTGTGTTTCCACAGATCGTGGACCTCAATGGATACCGGCACGCAATGTTCGGCCAGTACTATCATCATCCTGACTTGGGCCATGACTGCAGCATTTTGGATGCCCGCAGAACAGAGAACAAATGTGTGGATCACCCTAACCAACATAACGGGACGAACTTGACATGTCTGGCTACAGCATCCCTGGAAAACCTATTTCTACCTGTCTGATTGACTGGCCTGCAGACCAATGGCTCGTGCTGACATTGCTGCAGAAAGTGTTCTTCCAATGTCAATAATAGTGTTGTTAGGATTAATAAAATGGATGATTGTGTGGTGTTTAGTTATAAGTAGCAGGATAGAAAAATCTTTTGTGTAAAATCTAAGTTCATCTTTAGGGATATTTAGAAATAGTAATAAGTGGTCCAATAGTACAACAGCATACATATCAAAATCAAACAATGCACCATTTGGCTTTACTATCAGGGGTATTCCTTTTTCATTTGTGGGGACAAAACATGAGGAGAATATTCCATTCAATATAAGGAAAGAGCCCTGCAGTTAATGCCCTACTAACCCTACTAACACTAATACTAACATTAAGCCTAACTTCACCTGTCATCACTTTAATAGAAGCAAGCAAACAGCACATGTTTTATAATGGATGGAATATTCTTGGAAGGCAGTTTAATGATTTAAGAATTTTGGGTGAAGTGCCCTTTTGGATTTATTAGTTTTTATATGTTTTGAGATGTATGCTGTGTGTCATATAATGTATACAGAGAATGAGAGAAACATAGAAAGGGGCTTAAAGTGACCCTGCTTGCACAAAAAAAAAAAAAAAAAAAAAAAAAAAAAAAAAAACGGGGAAATTGTTGGGAAGCTAACTATGTTTACCCCCTCTTATCGGAATTTAATTCACAATACATATAACATGACTCGAAGCCCACGAAAGCAACGATCTATCAGTAATATTGGTCCTGATTGTGACCCCCATGTTCGAATCTCGTCTCTTGGCTCCGCCATAGATTTTTTATTGTTAGCCCAAGGTCATGGATGTAACGAATTTGAAGGGATGTGTTGTTTAAATCTTTCGGATCACGGTAGCAGCATTTATAGACAAATTAAGCAATTGCGCGACAATTTTAAGGATATAACAATTAACAACGGCTGGCTTGACCACTTTTTATGTAACTGGGGCTTAACGGGTTGGTTACGGGATCTCATTAAACAATTAATTGTTGTAGGCATAATAATCCTTTTATTAATAATTTGTATTCCTTGTATTTTGCAATGTATGCAGGATTGTATCGAAAAGAGTGTTCAATCGGTGTTTCACAAAGCCTATCCTGTATTAAAAGAAAAAGGGGGAATTGTTGGGGAATGGCTCAAGGAACAGGGACATGGGTCCCTGGACGAGTTAGTTTGCAGCATGTAACAGCATCAAGTCTGAGCTGGTGTGCCTAGGCCTCCGTTAGCATAAGCGAGCTCGGTTAGCATAAGGGAGCTATGCAGAAGGCCCATGAAGATTACGATAACCTTGAGCAAGGAGTAAGCAACATTCCTGGTAACGAGCCAGCATAGAAAGGATAAGCGGCCTGGAAACAAACTGCGGCCGGGAAACTAACTAACTGCGGCTGGGAGACAAACTACGGCCGAGAGATGAAGTCACCAGTAGCCAGTAATGTTATAATACGAATGCATAATTAAAGTAAAGGTAGCCAATTATGTTATAACACATGTGCATAATTAAAGCAAAGGAGCATAAAAGAAGCTGTGTCACATCAATAAACTTGAAGCTTGCTTATCACTCATATTGAGTTGGCCGCATTCTTCCACCACCGTCCGGGACTCGTGCCGCGTCGATTCTCGCGCTGCGACAATCATGTCCTCAGGCATCCTATTTCCAAGCACTAGTAAATCTGTGCAGAGATCTTTGTTCACTCTATCACAGAATCATAGAATCATCAGATTGGATGAGATCTCTGAGATCATTGAGTCCAACTGTACTTGTCTCCTTACTAAACCATGTCCTTGAGAAACTCGTCTACCCGTCTTTTAAACACATCCGGGGATGGTGACTCAACCACCTCCCTGAGCAGCCTGTTCCAATCCCTGACCACCCTTTCAGTGAAGAAATTCTTCCTAATGTCTAGTCTAAACCTCCCCTGGCGCAACTTACGGCCATTTCCTCTTGTCCTATTGCTTTTTTCTTGTGAGAAGACTCTCTTGCATCTACTGTTGTTTAAATAGCTGGAGGCTGCAGCAAGAAGAGCTCCCCTTGTTCTTTTAGGAGACTTTAATTTCCCAGATATCTGCTGGGAACTTCACACAGCCGAGAGGAGGCAGTCTAGAAGATTCTTAAAGTGTATTGAGGATTGCTTTTTGTCATAGCTGGTGAGTGTGCCTACCAGGGGTGAGACTGGCGGATGACCTTGCTAAGCCGCTCTCCAGTGAGCAGTTCTGGCTCACTGGAGAGGTCCTGGATGACTGGAAGTTGGCCAATATGATGCCCATCCTCAAGAAGCGCTGTAGGGACGATCCAGGTAATTACAGACCTGTCAGCCTGACCTCAGTTCCAGGTAAAATTATGGAGTGGATAATCCTGGGTGCAATCATGCAGCACCTGCAGAATGACCAAGAGATCAGGCCCAGCCAGCATGGATTTAGGAGGGGCAGGTCCTGCCTGACCAACCTGATCTCCTTTTATGACCATGTGCCTCGCCTGGTGGATGAGAGGAAGACTGTGGATGTAGTACACTTGGACTTCAGCAAGGCCTTTGACGCTGTCTCTCACAGCAAACTCCTGGAGAAGCTGGCAGTCCATGGCTTGGATGGGAGCACTGTGTGCTGGGTTAGGAATTGGTTGGATGGCCAAGCCCAGAGAGTGGTAGTGAACGGTGTCACATCCAGTTGGCAGCTGGTCAGCAGTGGTGTCCCCCAGGGATCAGTGTCGGTCCTGTTTAATATCTTTATTGATGATCTGGATGAGGGGATTGAGTCCATCATTAGCAAGTTCATAGATGATACCAAGCTGGGAGGAAGCGTCGATTTGTTAGAGGGCAGGAGGGCCCTACAGAGGAACCTTGACAGACTGGAGAGATGGGCTGATTCCAATAGGATGAGATTTAACAAGTCCAAATGCCAGGTTCTACACTTTGGACACAATAACCCCATGCAGAGCTCTAGGCTGGGGACAGACTGGCTGGAGAGCAGTCAGGCGGAAAGGGACATACGTGTGCTGGTAGACAGGAAACTCAACATGAGCCAGCAGTGTGCCCAAGTGGCAAAGAAGGCCAGTGGTATCCTGGCCTGCATCAGGAATAGTGTGGCCAGCAGGACTAGGGAAGTTATCATCCCCTTATACTTGGCACTGTTTAGGCTGCACCTTGAGTACTGTGTCCAGTTCTGGGCCTCTCAGTTTGAGAAAGATTTCGAGATGCTGGTGTGTGTCCAGAGGAGAGAAACAAGGATGGTGAAGGAGCTGGAGCACAAGTCCTATGAAGCTGGGGTTGTTTAGCCTGGAGAAGAGGAGGCTCAGGGGAGACGTTATTACTCTCTACAACTACCTGAAAGGAGGTTGTAGTCAGGCATGGCTTGGTCTCTTCTCTTTACCAGAAACTGGTGACAGAACAAGAGGACGTGGTCTCAAGCTTCACTAGGGGAGGTTTAGGCTTTATATCAGGAAAAAAATCTTTATTGAAAGGGTGATTCGCCATTGAAATGCACTGCCTGGGAAGGTGCTGGGGTCACCATCCCTGGAGGTGTTTAAGAGGAGATTGGATGAGGCACTTAGTGCCATGGTTTTGATGATGAGTTGGTGTTGGTGTTGGATTATAGGTTGGACTCGATGATCTCAAAGGTCCTTTCCAAGCTTGTAATACTGTGATACCAGCACCCACCTTGCTACAACCTCCTTTCAGGTAGTTGTAGACAGTGATGACATCTCCCCTCAGTCTCCTCTTCTCTAAGCTAAATAACCCCAATTCCCTCAGTTGCTCCTTGTAGGGCTTGTTCTCCAGCCCCCTCACCAGCATTGTTGCCCTTCTCTGCACACGCTCCAGCACGTCAATAACCTTGTAGTGAGTGGCCCAAAACTGAACACAGTACTCAAAGTGTGGCCTCACCAGTGCTGAGTACAGGGGCACAATCACCTCGCTGCTCCTGCAGGCCACACAGTTTCTAATACAGGCCAAGATGCCATTGGCCCTCTTGGCCACCTGGGCCACGGCTGGCTCATGTTCAGCCAGCTGTCAATCAACACCCCCAGGTTCTTCTCTGCCAGGCAGCTCTCCAGCCACTCTTCCCAAGCCTGTAACGCTGCATGGGGTTGTTGTGTCCCAAATGGAGAATTATGCACTTGGCCTTGTTGAACCTCATCCCGTTGCTCTCAGCCCATCGATCCAACCTGTCCAGATCCCTCTGCAGAGCCTCCCTTCCTTCAAGCAGATCGACACCTACACCCGGCTTGGTATCATCTGCAGACTTTCTAAGGGTGCTCTCAATCCCTTCATCGAGATCGTTGATAAAGATGTTAAACAGGACTGGACCAAGCACTGAACCCTGGGGAACACCACTCATGACTGGTTTCCAACTGGATTTGACTCCATTTACCCCCACTCTTTGGGCCCGGCCACCCAGCCAGTTCTTTACCCAGCAGAAGGTGTTCCTGTTCAGGCCCAAGGCAGCCAGTTTCTCAAGCAGAATGCTGTGAGAAATGATGTCAAAGACTTTGCTGAAGTCCAGGTACACCACATCCACAACCTTTCCATCGTCCATTAAACGGGTAACCTTGTCATAGAAGGAGATCAGATTGGTCTGGTAGGACCTGTCTTTCATAAACCCATGTTGACTGGGCCTGATCACCCAATTGTCCCACGTATGCTGTACGACAGCACTGAAGATGATCTGCTCCATGACCTTCCCTGGTACTGAGGTCAAACTGACAGCTCTGTATTTTTCCGGATCCTCCCTTTGACCCTTCTAGTGAATGGGTGTTACATTTGCCAGTCTCCAGTCAAGTGACACTTTCCCAGTCAGCCATTTTGAAAAGGTTCAGCCCATTTGAAAAGATTCACAGAAGAAAGAGCCACCATGGGAAGAAGTCCTAGTCATTGCATAGTCTTGCTCCAGAAGCCAACAGCAAGTTTTGTTCTCTTTTTCTGGGCCATTGAGGAAATATTGTTATCATATAAAGCCTTGCAAGGGCATGAAGCTGAATGCTTGGCTTCAGAAATTAGCAATTCGTTGCCAAGGAAAATGAACTGAGTGCCTTAAGCTTTGGGAAGTTAAGAGTAAAAGCTGGAGTTTTATTTTATTTTTTTATTTGCCTGATATGTTGTCTTCAGTGTGTGAATGAAAGGCATATGGAGGAATATCTGTTTCCTATCGGGGTACGAGAAGATAAACCTCTAGACTGAGTTTTTCCCTGGCAAACGTAATGAGGAGATTGACATCAGTGAACCTTCTGCAATATCACCAGGAGTGAAATTAAAAAAAAAACAAAACACTGCTGAGAAGTTAAACCATTGCTCTGTTTAAATTTATCCTGAAGAAAATGCATTTTTTAAGGCTGGTTTAATCATCAAACCAGCCAGGAACAACAATGGAGTGGAAAAATTAGTTATCCAAGCTGCTAGCACAAACCTGCTCCAGACATTGTGAGAATGGCAGGTGTTGACCTGTAACAGGTTCACAAGTTCTTGAACTATAAACCTCCCATGCAGAAATGGCAAAGCATTTATAATGCTAGTGAAAGCCCAGAAAACATGGGGAAAACCATGACATGGCAAGGGATGAGCAGTGAAAGCAAAAATAGACCATCCCACTCCCTTCCTAAAATCATTTGAGCTAGGTGATAAAATGGAGACTGCTGCAAGAGGAAGCAACTAGAGCTGGAGTCAGCAAAAGATAAGGGCATTTCTGTGGATTCCTGAGGATCTCAGATATAGTATCATAGAATCATAGAATGGTTTGGGTTGGAAGGGACCTTAAAGATCATCTAGTTTCAACCCCCCTGCTGTGGGCAGGGACACCTCCCACCAGACCAGGCTGCTCAAGACCCCATACAGTCTGGCCTTGAACACTTCCAGGGAGAGAACATCCACGATTTCCCTGAGCAACCTGTGCCAGTGTCTCACCACCCTCATCGTGAAGAATTTCTTTTTAGTGTCTAATCTAAATCTTCCCGCTTCCAATTTAAAGCCATCCCCCTTTACCCTATCACTACTTGCCCTTGTAAATATTTACCCCCTCAGCTTTCTTGTAGGCCCCCTTCACATACTGGAAGACTGCTATGAGGTCCCCCCGAAGCCTTCTCTTCTCCAGGCTGAACAACCCCAACTCTCTCAGCCTGTCCTCATAGCTGAGGTTCTCCAGCCCTTGGATGATATTCATAGCCCTCCTCTGGACCTTTTCAAACAGTTCCATATTCTTATGTTGGGGATTCCTGAGGAGAGTGGTTGCCAGTGAAGACTGAGGCAAAAATGTTGTTGAGTACCTGTTGTATGAAGTCACCGTTTTCATTCCTAAGTGGGGGTAAACTTTCTTTAACCTTCCTTTTCTGGTTGACATCACAGTGTGTCATGATGCTGTTTTGAAATCAACACAGAATCATAGAATTATTTAGGTTGGAAAAGACTTTTAAGATCATCAAGTCCAACTGTAACATCAGACCTTTTGCTTAAATTTAAGCTCTGCTTACTAAATGATCTATAAGGCAGAGATGGGGCGTACATCCACCTAGTGCTGGCTTCATATGGCTCTGGAAGCACTTGAAGTGATCCCTAACATATGCAGATGGGAGTAGGTTCCTGCCTGGTAAATACTCAGTATAAGATACCTGACCACCTCCAGGAGTTCTCTATCTTGCCTCAGGGGTTTGTTTAAGCTGTGGATCTCAGCAGCTACATGCAATGGACTTGAATCAGCTCTTCAGGGATGTAAATACTTCAGGGTAAGCAGGAAGTAACACTCTCATTCAGCCTGCATTAAGCCCCTTCTGACTGTCACTTCACCCACTCAGGGGTGCACAGGGCAATCTGGCTCACAGGCATCATCTCACAGAAATGCTGCAGAGGAAGTCAGTGTGTTCCCAGAGCCAGACTATGGGTAGTCCATGCAAATACCTGTTGCATGCAGTTGCCAAGCAAATAATGTTGCCTCTAAAAAAAAAAAATTCAGATCAAATCTATTTCCCAGAAGACCTTGTAGACAGCCACTAATTATTAATCTCATCCCTGTTACCTCAATCTCCTCTTTGTCTCTCTATTATTTTTGCTGTATCTCTTAACACTTACCAGGCCATTCCACTTAGTGTCTGCACATGTGCAAAATGTTAGCATGTCCCAGACTCCGGAAACTACTCCAGTGTTTCCAGATTTGCTCCTGCAGGAACAAAATCTAGTTGAACAAGCTCTGAGAGTGTTTGCTTGTGTTGTCCAGGTTTTGTGGGATCTAGGAGTTGCGAGAAATCTGCCAAAGAACAAAGCATCATTTTTCTCTGCCCCTGCCTCCCTCTTCACAAACTTTCATGCAGCGAGTTTGAAGATTTCCATACTTACACGGCACCTTCCTTACATTAAAAAAGAGATGAAAGTAATATCTTGGGGACAATGAAAAAAAAAAGCTTATTAATATTCACATTATCCAGTTTGCCCACTTATAGTTGACTATTGAAATTCAGCCAACTGTTTAGCAAAGAAAGGCTGCTAGTCATAATGCCTCAAATGCCCTGTTCATTTGTGGCTGGCAGACTTTGACTCCATATTTTTCAAAGATGTCTCTATCAAGAGCACTTCACTGCAAATCTGGTGCTGTAAGTGCCTAAAAAGATAATAGTCAGCATTTTCGTAGGTTCCTGTGCCACAGCACATTAAGTAGGCACATGGTAGCCGCTTGTGGGATCACCAACACAATGGAACACTATTTCACAATCCAGTGAAAAACATGTAGCAGCAAAGTTAGATTAAATGCTCAGAAGATGAGGCAAATCCTTATCTTCCTCTGTTTTCTATTTAACACTGAACTTTGCAGGCTTTATTTTATTAACAAGGCATAGTGATGCCATTCTATGTTAAACTGTTTGTAAGGAAAACTCTACTCAGTTCTGGATCTACCCATCCAGAAGTTTCCCATCTCCCTCAAAAACATCATCACATTCAGTCAGTGGGAACTGCACTAGACTACCATGACTTCTCAAATATGATGGATAGTAGCTTTACAAATCCATCTGCCAGTTCCCTCAAGATCCGCGGATGCATCTCATCAGGTCCCACGGACTTGTGCACCTTAAGGTTCCTTAGATGATCTCGCACCTGATTCTCTCCTACATTAGGTGGTTCTTCAGGCTCCCAGTCCCTGCCCTTGCCTTCTGCATCTTGGGCAGTGCGACTTGGGACTTTGACAGTGAAGACTGAGGCAAACAAGTCATTAAGTACCTCAGCCTCCTCCATATCCTGGGCAACCGGGTCTCCTGTTTCCTTCTGGAGAGAGAAATTGCTAAAAACTATGTTCTTGTTATTATACTCAGTTCTGTCTTGAGGTTGGGGATTTGCGTCCATTTTAAATTCAGGGAATATCCCAGAAATCTATACACATGTTGGACATTGTAGTGTAATAAAGTAATTTTTTTTGGTGGGCACTCTATGTCGTATTATTTGTTAAGAAAAACAAAACCGTCTCACCATTTATGAACAAAAGAAGTGAAATTATGACTTTGAGATATGGTGGCTGCTCTGCAAATAATGCTGAATTATTTTTTTTCCTGTCTAGGGCAAGGACACAACCTCTGCCTATAATACCATCTCCATCAATTGCTACTAATTTTCCCAGGTGCTGCGAAAAAGACTGACCTGACATCTGGCTGCTCCACAAAAACCTAGCTGTAGGAAAGGCCTGGGCCCTCCCCATCCACCTTCCTTCCTGCTTCCTGTATAGATCACCCCACAGTCCAGGGCTCTGCATCCTAACAGACTGTCTTCAAGCTGCTGGCCTAGCAAGTCTATGCCAGAGCTGCCTCCTTGCAGCAGACTTGCTGCTCCCCATTGCCATAGGAGCTGCAGTATCATATTGCTGCTCACCACCAGGACCTGTCCTTAGTGCACTGAAAGCCCTGAGATGTCCCTGGGGTCACTCTTCCTCAGAGTACAAAATGAATGCTGTAGCCACCCTGGAGGAGCCACTACAATGCTCATCTGGCCAGATGCTTGCTCAGGCAGGACGGGTGGCACAGAATACCCCCTCAGCACACAGTAACTCCTTCCTGGCACTGGGATCCAGGCTACACAAAGACCCAACATGCATAAAGCAAGACCCACAAAGATTCCAGCGATGGACGCAGATGGAATGCTTCAGGTCTGTTCTCTCATAAGAGCAGATAACACATGGTTATGTAGCACAGGACCCTGACTATTGCTTTTCTTGGTGAAGGTCTTGGTGATAACCTGCACTATGGGCTGGAACTTGAAGATGCATTTCCCTGTGCTGTGCTATGCATGAGTATGTGATGGTCAGGCCATTACAATTGGAGTTGCCATGCTGGGGATTTAAGGAGCTGAACACAGCAGGAGAGGAGGGCACAACAAACACATCTCTTGAAGCTCAGCAGGCAAACAGGTCCCAGGTTGCCCAATACACAGGAGCTCTGGCTCAATAAAGCTTCCCTGGGCTTGAGGCCATTATACAGCAGAGAGCAGCTCTGGATCTGCTATACAACAGCCACAGGGAGCAAAGGTACATGGAACTGGCACTGTGGGACAGCTCTTGATGAAGAGAGAAGTAGCAGTATCATGAAGGGAGAAACTATAGAGTAGCTATGGACACAGGAAGAGAAACACAGAAGTCCAAAAGAGGAGGGGAAAATGTGGAGAAATGTTGGGAAATTGGCTCAGAGAGCAAGGAGACGGAGGAGCTGTGCAAGTCAGGGTCAGAAGATTATACGGCCGTTAGGCCAGGGATAGAACTTGTCAAGGCAGCATAACTTGGCAAGTCGGCAAAAACAGTCTGCCCTTGAGAAAGAGATAAACAACTAAAGAGGAGCTGAGATCCAGGCAAAATAACATAGAAGCTGTAACCGAAAGTAGGAGGAATATGTTAAGGTTACTTTTAGAGCTTGGCCAATAAGATAATGACTAGTAGGCATAATTAACGGATTGTGTAATATAAGTGATGGCTTGGAGCAATAAAGTAGAGCTTGCTATATCACTCTGATGGAGTTGACTGCCTGCTTTCCCGCGCTGATCTGAAAAAGGGTTACTCTTGGACCCAGCAGAGGGGCCCCCTCTGCAGGTTGCGCCTGAACAACATACCCTTTCTCAGCGCGCGGAGAGGACAAGCACCGGTGTTGCAGCAGCCAGAGCATTTCGCCTAGACCGACCAAACGGGGTCTGCGCGGTCCGGAGAGCTACCAATGCGGAGAGACGCGGTCATGGAAAGACACGGAAACTGGCCATTAGCGCGGAGAGACGTGGCGCGGTGAGACGCGGCGCGGTGAGACGCGGAAAAACACAGTGAGACGCGTAAAAAACGCGGTGAGACGTGAAAAAACGCGGTGAGACACGGAAAAACGTGGTGAGATGCGGCGCGGAGAGACGTGGAAAAACGCGGTGAGACGCGGCGCGGAGAGACACGGAAAAAATACGCGGCGAGATGCGGAAAATACACGGTGAGACGCGGAAAAACGCGGTGAGATGTGGAAAAACGCAGTGAGACGCGGCGCGGATAGACGCGGAGATAAAGGCCAGAGTGGAACATGGATAAAGACGTAGCTCTCAGTTTATCGCAATGCTTTTTACAAAAGCAGGGAGTTAATGGGGTTAAGCATGTATCGGGGCTAATAGCCTCTGGGACTGCACAAGGGTTTTCTATGAAACCTGACCCTTACTTTCAAGAAAGTGAATGGAGAGCGTTTGGAGACCATCTGTGGGACTGTACTATATCAGGAAAAGGCAAGGATATGGCAGCTTTTGGTCCAATTTGGAGAACTGTGATTAATACCCTAAAATCGATAAGAGCTGAGGTGCAAACGAATCCATCTATAAGTACTCCTTTACCAGATAGTGACTACAAAAAATTAAAAAAAAAAAAGGGGGGGGGGGGAAATGGTGGATGAACCTCCAGAGGCACATCTGAATAAGGTAACTTATGTATTGAATTTCTTGCATATCACTGATGATCTACAGGAACTCCCAATTTTATAACATTTTGGGTCCAGGAGTGAAAGTGATGATGCGAGACTTACAGACAGGTCAGTGCTCTGCTCCCTGTGATTTGCTGACCTGGGGAAGAGGGTGTGCTTGTGTTTCCACAGATCGTGGACCTCAAGGGATACCCGCACGCAATGTTCGGCCAGTACTATCATCATCCTGACTTGGACCATAGCTGCAGCATTTTGGATGCCTGCAGAACAGAGGACAAATGTGTGGATCACCCTAACCAACATAACGGGACGGACTTGACATGTCTGGCTACAGCATCCCTGGAAAACCTATTTCTACCTGTCTGGTTGACTGGCCTGCAGACCAATGGCTCGTGCTGACATTGCTGCAGAAAGTGTTCTTCCAATGTCAATAGTAGTGTTATTAGGATTAATAAAACGGGTGATTGTGTAGTGTTTAGTTATAATGTAATGTTTGGTCGTAAGGGGACAGAAAAATCTTTTATGCAAAATCTAAGGTCATCTTTAGGGATATTTAGAAATAGTAATAAGTGGTCCAATACTACAATAGCATACATATCAAATTCAAACAATGCACCACTGGCTTTGCTATCAGGGGTATGCCTTTTTCATTTGTGGGAGCAAAGCATGAGGAGAATATTCGATTCAATACAAGGAAAGAGCCCTGCAGTTTATGCCCTACTAACCCTACTAACACTAATACTAACACTAAGCCTAACTTCACCTGTCATCACCATAATAGAAGCAAGCAAACAGCACATGTTTTATAATGGATGGAATATTCTTGGAAGATAGTTTAATGATTTAAGAGTCTTGGGTGAGGTGCCCTTTTTGGGTTTATTAGTTTTTATATGTATGCTGCGTGTCATACAATGTATACAGAGAATGAGAAGAAACATAGAAAGGGGCTTAAAGTGACCCTGCTTGCACAAAAAGAAAAAATGGGGGAAGTGTTGGGAAATTGGCTCAGAGAGCAAGGAGACAGAGGAGCTGTGCAAGTCAGGGTCAGAAGATTATACGGCCATTAGGCCAGGGATAGAACTTGTCAAGGCAGCATAACTTGGCAAGTCGGCAAAAACAGTCTGCCCTTGAGAAAGAGATAAACAACTAAAGAGGAGCTGAGATCCAGGCAAAATAACATAGAAGCTGTAACCGAAAGTAGGAGGAATATGTTAAGGTTACTTTTAGAGCTTGGCCAATAAGATAATGACTAGTAGGCATAATTAAGGGATTGTGTATAGAAGTGATGGCTTGGAGCAATAAAGTAGAGCTTGCTATATCACTCTGATGGAGTTGACTGCCTGCTTTCCCGCGCTGATCTGAAAAAGGGTTACTCTTGGACCCAGCAGAGGGGCCCCCTCTGCAGAGAAATACCAAGACTGCTATTTGGGAGGAGTAGGATGGAGGCAAGAGGGAGAAGACTGGCAGGTCCAGTGCAGAGGTGGAGGAGGTCCTAACATGCTCAAATGAAAAGCCTGTCAGGGCCATGCAATGGCTTCAGAGACTACCCTCATCCTGGATGGCAGCTGATCCTTCCTTGCCATGCAGCTAGGAAGACACTAGATTGAGATGAATGAAAAACACTCACAAAAGAAAGGCAATATTAGTTAAAACATCTTATCATACATTTGATTAATTACTAAATGAATTACTTTAACGCTACACAAAATACACAGCTGTGTTTAATAAGCTGCTGAAATGCTCTCTGGGAATACTTTAAGAATATCACTATTCTCACTGAGGAAAATTTCTGCAGGGAAAAATGCATCTGTTCGTACCTAAAATGTTCTGAGTGACAGCACAACAGCTACTATCCTTAGGGCAATTTCATTAGTATGAAGTGTTAAAATATTTATCACTAATATGCAGCCTGCAGGGCAGACTGCAAGCTTACTTGTACTGGTGACAGAGAAGGCAATTCCAATTCCAGGATAGGTTAATTCCTGCTTCTTCTTACTTTCTGTCATAATGTACATTTCATAGGGCTCAGACCTGGAAACCAGCTTATGCTTTCCCTGGGAATCTCTCCAGCAGGCCTCCTATGAAGCATGTCCCAGTTCAGCCACAGGTCTTCAGCCCACAGCTGACCTATAACAAACAGAATCATAGAATCATTAAGGTTGGGAAAGACCTCTAAGATCATCAAGTGCAACCATCAGCCCAACACCACCACGATTATTAAGCCATGTCCTGAAGTGCCACATCTACATGCTTTTTGAAAACCTGCAGGGATGGAGACTCCACCACTTCTCTGGGCAGCCTGTTCTAATGCTTGACCACTCTTTTGGTAAAGAAATTTTTTCCTAATATCCAATCTAAACCTCCCCTGACACAACTTGAGGCTAGTCTTATTGCTTCTTACTTT
Organism: Neomorphus geoffroyi; assembly: GCA_033558235.1. Lineage (NCBI taxonomy): Eukaryota > Metazoa > Chordata > Aves > Cuculiformes > Neomorphidae > Neomorphus > Neomorphus geoffroyi. Next base: position 85,876,990 of record JAUMJM010000005.1, read on the forward strand.
GGACTAGAAATTAGTAGCCCCCTCACTACAACCTCCTTTCAGATAGTTGTAGAGAGCGAGAAAGTCTCCCCCTCAGCTTCCTCTTCTCCAGGCTAAACAACTCCTCAGCTGCTCCTCGCAAGGCTTGTGCTCCAGACCCTTCACCAGCTTCACTGCCCTTTTGCTGGACACTCTCCAGCAACAAAATGTCCTTCTTATACTGAAAGGCCAAAAACTGAACACAGCATTTGAGGTGCAGCCCCACTAGCCCCGTGTACAGGGCCATAATCGCTTTCCTTGTCCTGCTGGCCACACCATTTCTGATACAAGTCAGGATGCTGTTAGCCTTCTTGGCCACTTGGGCACACTGCTGGCTCATGTTCAGTCACTGTCGACCAGCACTCCCATGTACTTTTCCGCCAGGCAGCTTTTCAGCTACTCTTCCCCAAGCCTGTAGTGTTGCATGGGGTTGCTATGACCAAAGTGCAGGACCAAGCACTTGCCCTTCTTGAATCTCATACAATTGCCCTCAGCACGTCGATCCAGCCTGTCCAGGTCCGTCTGCAGAGTCTTCCAGCCCTTGAGCAGATTGACACTACTTCCCAGTTTGGTGTCATCCGCAAACTTACTGAGGGTGCACTCAATCCCCTTGTCCAGATCATTGATAAAGATATTGAACAGAACTGGCCCCAACACTGAGCCCTGGGGAATACCTCTTGTGACCAGAAAATGGCAGAAGTTGACTACACACATGCAAGGATGATAATTCCTGTGATGCATGCCAGTATGAGGTGTGCCTTCTCCATGACAGCGCAGTTGTGACCTGTTTGATTTGTGATTGACTGTGGCTTGGGTAACTTCAGTAGCTCTCCAAGTCAAGGTCAGGCTTGCATGTAACACCTACTCAAGCACAGCCCTTCACTTGGCTGCATTTTGCTGCATCTCCATTTTGTCAAGAGTAAGCTCCTACAATTGCTGCCTTGTATTTCTGCTCTTACAGTTTGTGGAAAAATAATTAGGTACAAATTAGTTTTGAAACAGAAAAGCCTACAAAGTTTAGAATAAAAGTCAGACTGGTTTCTCACGAGTCCATCATACTGGATCTTAAAACCAGTCTTGTAGATCCAACAAATATTATTTGCAGGGTAGAAGATCACACCAGCTTTGTAGGCTGTATGAACTGGTACATAATCCTGTTTATCTCATACTGACTTCAGTGTTGTTTCCTAACCAAGCTGCACCTACTAATATGGTCCCAGGAAACAGGAAAATGAGGAGTGCAGAGGCAAGCTGTAGCCCCAAATTGCTCCCAGGAGAGATTATTGCTGCTCCCTTCAAAGCAGTAGCTGCTGACCACAGCCACCCTCATGTCTGCTATGCCCTGGTTCTTCTGGAGCACACACCTCTGCTGTGGCAAGAACGAGTTCATACTTATTAGATGCACTATTGTTTCCCAAGTGCTCTTCATTGGCTTCACGTTATGTGCATACACATTTCAATCAGTTTAGACCGATCCCCAGTGCTGATTTAACAGGGAAACTACAAAAGCCTCCCTCACCATGCTGTCCACTGTCACCTTATCACTTTCCAGATTTGGAGTGCTCAAAAAATGTCTGACATGTCTATGATGTGCCTACAGAGATGATCAGACAATCTTACATCCACCAGAACTTGGGCTGTGTGACTTAAGCTTTGAAGATGGTCTCCAGTCTTGGTCCTGCACTTCCCTCTAGTTGAAATGGTCTTGATTTCTGGACCCAGCTGTCAAGTGGAGAAAGGTATCATAATTACAGTATTTTTATCTGAAAACTTGCCCCAGAAGTCTCTTGCTGTCTCAGAGTGACTTTCTGTATTGTGATGAGTTCAGACAACTTGAAAAACTTAATCTGAGAACATATTGAAAAGTGTTTGTTTATCTTTGCTTAGAAGAAATCCAGTCACTTGGGAAGATAAGTTTCAGAGATGTTTCAAACATCCATAAACAAAGCCAAATATTTTGACTGCAGCAATGTAGTGACTGCCATGCATTACAAATGCAGTCAGCAGCACTTTCTGCTGAGCACATGAAGAGATGGATACTTATCTGCTGCTATTTGTTGCCTCATTCAGAAAGAAGTACCAAAGCTCTGAAAATAAATAGTGAATACATTATTCTATTTTCAGCTCAGGAAATGTTTTAGTCTTTTCTGATTTTCAGAATACTTGAGAAGGAGCAAATGCAAACATTCTTGTCTGTATCATTTATTGAGGAAAAAAATCATTAGCTGCAGCAAGATCTATGTCTTAGCTATGCAATTACACTGTCATCTGCCACTAATGCCTAGGGAAAAGAAGAGCTTTTATTGCAGAATTATGCTGTAAAAGAAACAAAGCACTTGTGTGCCAGGGAAATCCTTGCTCAGCAATAGTGGTCAGTCCTATTTGATTCATCTCTTAATAAATGTTCTTGTTATGAGGTAGTTCTCATTTATAGCTCTCTGCTCAGCTGTGAGTAAACACTATGAACGTGCAGCCTAACATATGGCTCCACTGGATGTCTCTTCCTTTGCCCTGTAGGAGCCCTGGCCTGAGAATTACAACTTGCTCAGCACTAGGTCTCTCTTATCAAAAGCAGAGTATAGAGTTCAGCAGTTTCCATCCAGGCCAGAAGCGTCCCTACTTTGCCTTTTATAGCATTCACTCTCTGCATTTAAAATTCCACACTGAGTCTCCTTAAAGGGTATAAATATATTTTGGAAATATACATCAGGCCACAAAACCCCACTTTATACTCTGCAATTTTCAGTTGCCGCTTTAAAGGATGCTCACAAGATATTTTACTGGCTAAGTTACTGGATGAAGCTAAGAGCTTTCTGGAGAGTTTTTCTAAAGCAGGCAATCTCCTCTGAGCCTCTTTGATCTTCTGTAACAAGACATCCCAGGAGACTTACAGCTCTTCCTGGATACTGCCAGGCTGAACAGAACAGTATTTTTCTCTCTCTCTTTTTTATCATAGTAAAGTATTTTGCCTTCTGGGCACAGCTTCCCTCCACAACAACCTAATTTTACTTGTCTTTTTTTAAAAAGAGAGAGATGGACTGGACTAAAAATGAAACAGAAAAAACTGAGGCCAGCCAAATCTTTGTGAGAACAGAACTAACCTGCAAGGAGATTAAGGATGAGAACATGCCCCTTATTAGCCACACGGAGAGAAGAAACGCCAGGGACAGGCAGAACGGCCATGTACCCTGCAGTGCAGTGTGAGCCCACAGCTACATGGACAGTGCAAGGGCTCCTAAGACTACAACGAACACCTTGACTGAAAGCACAACACGTACAGTGCCAAACAAGCTATCACATGTGGCCCAGCATATTCTACATGAATAGGTGTATTAAACTAAGCCGCATGTTAGCAGGTTTAGAAACAAAGGTGACCTTTTCTGCAAAGCTGATTTTGCTGTTACACATAAGACAAACACTTGATAGTGTTGTCTGCACAAGCAGGAGCAGCATTGAGCCTCTGTGTGTGGTGCCAGCCCAGTTTATATCTTCTGTGTATCTACAGTGTGCGTGATAAACTCCACTGGGAGGTAGCTCTAAAGGACAAAGGGATGAAAGTGGGCTGGACACTGCTCAAGAAGGAAATCCTGGTGGCACAAGAGCAAGCCATCCCCATCTGCCGTAGAACAAGTTGGTAGGGAAGGAAATCAGCTTTGCTGAGTAGGGAGCTTTGTAGTGATCTCAGAAAAAAGAAGAAAGTTTATGAGCTTTGGAAGAGGGGGCAGGTATCCCAGGAGGATTACAAGGGTAAGGTGAGATAATGTAGGGAAAAAATCAGAAGGGCTAAAGCCCAACTAGAACTTCAACTGGCCAGATCAGTCAAAGACAATAAAAAGAACTTTAAATATATCAGTGGCAACAGGAAGACAAAGGAGAGTCTCCCTCTCTTGCTGGGTGCAGAAAGGACAGTAGCAATGGGGGGTGAGGACAAGACAGAGGTACTCAATGCCTTCTTTGCCTCAGTCTTCAACTCGAAGGAGGAATGTCCTAGGGATACTCAGCCCCCTCAGCCAGGAGATAGTGTGAATGAAGCTCCAGCTGGTCGTGAGGACTTGGTTGGTGACCTGCTCAGCCAATCAGACATACACAAATACATAGGGCCAGACAGGATCCAACCGAGAGTTTTAAGGGAACTGGCAGAGGTCCTCACCAAACCCCTTTCCCTCATCTACCAGCAGTCCTGACTGACTGGGAAAGTGCCACTTGACTGGAGACTGGCAAATGTTACACCCATTTACAAGAAAGATCGAAAGGAAGATCCAGGGAATCTGTCAGTCTGACCTCAGTACCAGGGAAGGTCATGGAGCAGATCATCTTCAGTGCTGTCGTACAGCATACGTGGGACAATTGGGTGATCAGGCCCAGTCAACATGGGTTTATGAAAGACAGGTCCTGCCAGACCAATCTGATCTCCTTCTATGACAAGGTTACCCGTTTAATGGACGATGGAAAGGTTGTGGATGTGGTGTACCTGGACTTCAGCAAAGTCTTTGACATCATTTCTCACAGCATTCTGCTTGAGAAACTGGCTGCCTTGGGCCTGAACAGGAACACCTTCTGCTGGGTAAAGAACTGGCTGGGTGGCCGGGCCCAAGAGTGGAGGTAAATGGAGTCAAATCCAGTTGGAAACCAGTCATGAGTGGTGTTCCCCAGGGTTCAGTGCTTGGTCCAGTCCTGTTTAACATCTTTATCAATGATCTCGATGAAGGGATTGAGAGCACCCTTAGAAAGAGGAGACTGAGGGGAGACCTCATCACTGTCTAAAACTGCCTAAAAGGAGGTCGTGATAGGGTGAGTGCTGGGCTCTTCTCACAAGTGCCAAGTGATAGGACAAGAGGAAATGGCCACAAATTGTGCCAGGGGAGGTTTAGATTGGACATAAGAAAGAATTTCTTTACTGAAAGGGTGGTCAGGCATTGGAACAGACTGCCCAGGGAGGTGGTGCAGTTACCATCCCTGGAGTTGTTTAAACAACAGGTAGTTGAGTTTGTTAGGGACATGGTTTAGTAGGGAGACAGGCATGGTTGGACTCGATGATCTCACAGAGGTCTCTTCCAAACTTATGACTCTATGATTCTATGCAGAAGTCTTTTTTCCTTTGTTATGTCCATATCTCATAAAAATTTTCCTCCAAGGCATGCATCACACACACCAACAAGACTAGGCAGAGCAGAGAGGAGCTGGGACTCTTTAGGGTCATCATTTCATACAGGTTTCTGCAGGTCAATTGGATTCATACACTGATTCTACTACTCTCTTGAGAAAAGCTGCCTGAGTAACAGGAAGTAAAACATTTCAACTCTAGAGATTTGCAAAGGAAACTTGACAGTTGTTTGTAAGAGAGTTGCGTATGTGGAAGAACCAGATGAAAAGGCAGAGGAGGAAATGAATGGATGGTGGATATGCAGCAATTCAAGAGAGTGAAAGAAGCTATGAAATTCATGGTGGAATATAGATAATGCCTGGGAACTGGCAGGAGGTGGCACTGGGAGGAATGCTGGAGAAGCAGTGGTGCGACTTCTGTTTCTGTTGCTGAAGCAGGCTCAGGATCAGGTTGAGCTGTAAAAGTAACAGTCATATAGTATCATGGGAGTTTAACAGAAGATAAGATGAGGACCCATAAGCAGTTGTTCCTAATTCTCTGTGTCGCCACAAGGAATCCTGAACAGACATGGCTAGTTGCTTGCGAGTGTTGAAGAACGAGTGAGCAACTGAACGTTTTGTTTAAAATGAACTTTGCCTTCCCCTTCTACACAATCTCACTATGAGTTTTGCCACAGCTCTGTGCTCTCTCCACCATCTTTGTCTGTTAGTCCCTGTTAGTCCTTTTCTGACAACAGGAGTTGACCAGAATGCCAGGTCTCACATTTGGGATGATTAGTTTGGCATCTTCCCTGGGAGGGTGGTGCAGCCAAGCACAGAGGTGGAGACTGCCAGCTGCAGGGCTGCCAAAACTCAGCCAAAGCCTCAGCCTACCTAATCTAGTGTTGGCATCTGTCCAGCCGTGATTTAGAGGTTGGACTGAAGACTCCACAAGATCATTCTAACTAGTACTTACGGAAGTCTAAGATACTTTACAACTGCTCAAAAACTACGTATAAGATGTTGTTTGGAGAATGTAAGTTACATTAATAATATACAACAGGTACCGCACTACCTTTATTCCTAAACTCTCGACTTCTGATTCTTTGTGCTCTTCTCATTTGTGTAGCCACCCAGATGTTTATAGTAGGTGACCTGCAGCTTCCTTGGTTACTAGCTGCATTAGCAGCTGAATTTGGCAGCTGTGAGCTCTTTCTCTCCAGCAAGTTCTGTCTAACAAATGCAGTTTAAGACCAACTCCAGCTGAACAGAGCGCTTATTTTTCATCTACTAGAAAAAAATGGTAACACCTGCTAAGGTCAATAATGTAGGTTAAAACCATTAAGTGGTGAATTCCTGCTTTTTATTATTGCTAGGACAAGTTCATGTGAGTAAAAGATGTGTATCAAAATTGTACTACACTTACACAGAGATCTCCCCATCTTTACACCACCATATTATATCTTGTACAAGAAAACACCATTTGGATTTGCCATGGTTAGATTCACAGAGCAATGCCCTCCCACATCCAGTTCCCTCAAAAATCACTTAATAATGTAATCTTTCCAGCCAAAGCCAAATTGAGGATTGAGTATGACTGAACAACCGCTTTCTTTTTTGCAAGGACCTGCCTCCTCACTGCCGTGAGGCTATTCCTGCCAAGACACATCCTGTGTACTCTCATGCACAGAGGGGACCAAAAGTAACACAGCACAAGCACCTTGAGAAGAGAATGGAAGCATGGGGCAAGCAATCTCCACAGCCTGTGAACGCTGAGCACCCTAAGAGAAGTGAACTATTTCACTCTGTGGACAGCTGCCTAATGGGTTTGGATTTCTCCTAGGAATAAAATATTTTCCATGGAAAGAACAGCACTGGCACTGGTTATAACTTGCATGCTAGAAAACAGGCAGAGCTCCAACTATCTGATGCGCCCAGGACATACCTACATTGCAGGAACTGAATGAACTGGGACAGTGATGAAAACTAGTGTTCTGCACCTTTAAATCAATCTCATGACTATAGACAAGGACATAATATATAAACTCGTTTGATTTCATCTGTGGTTGAATCACTGCCTGTACTTCAGTTTGGCTTCGTATCACTGGCTGTGTTCTTTAATTGACCTAAAGCAGAGTGGAATGAATATCATTGCATTTTAAAATAATCTATACATTTGTTTTGGTTTTTGACTGGTCACTCTTGACAGAAGAGATTTTATGAGAAGACAAGTGCTGCTTTCTAAGACCCACGCACATTATGGAGGGAACAGCTGGAAATGGATGGTGTTCTCAACATGAGCTTATTCCCAAAACTTGGGGTGTAAATATATTCTGCTTTTTGTTTGCTAAGCAAATGGGGACAACTGAAGCATTAAGTATGTTTGTAGTCACTTGGGACGTTCCTATTTTTCTTCATTATTGAGAGCATTTTGGGAAGAGCCCAATTTGCTTTCAAACATGCTGCACAGCAGTACTGACAGAGGTTGGCTGATGATTAGGCGTAGGACCCCCATGCTCATCACCTCAGCTGGCCCAAAGCTTCTTACTCACAACTGTTTTCAGATAGACTGGCTAGTCGTCTGGAGGTATCCATCTCTCTCTGCTGACTATAAAGGAGCCTAAGAGAAGATTTCTAGAGCAACAATCTAATTCCTAGATGCCTGAAGTGAGCTCAGATAGAATGTCCTAGAATGCTATGCCCTGGCCTGACACTTAAGCTAGTGCTCTGTTGGCAGTTTAGTCCCAGGGGCAGGCAAACATATCCCCGGGTAAATGAAGAACCTGTTTACAAAGATGCACACAAGATGTCCTCCTGTTGTAACCTCACAACCGCACATTCACATGCACACCCATAAACCCCCACACAACTGGGTTTTATAGACTTTACAATCACTGCTTCTAACAATAAATGGGGTGGATTTTGCACATTGGTCAGTGGCGAGGTAAGGGCCAGGGCAGTCTGTTTTGGGTAGGTAGGAGCTCACCATCTGCTGTTCATGTCCACACTGATGGTGAATTATCATCATTTGGCTCAGGAAGGTTGAGGCAAACCAAACGTCACTAGCATAAAGCAGGAACAATGGGAAAATGTAACCCATTTGCTCTAGCATCTCTCTTTGCACAAGTGCATTGAGTCTGATAGCCATTAGCATGGTTGTTTCCCATGTAGGGGTATGCTGGTATCATTTGGTTCTTTGAAGTCAGAGCAATAGCACACTAGGATGCAGGGCTGAACAGCAGAAAAACACCCTGGAAGGAGATTTGCAAAGAGTAGGTTTATTCTCAGCTCTGGGACAAAACCTGTGGTTGAGCTAACCCCTTCATCTGTAAAGCAGGCATCTGTTCACAGAAAGCAAGGTGCTGGAAACATACAGTATATGCTCAGTAAAAACAGGCTATTTAAAAATGGACAGAAATTCTTAGAAATAAGTCCAACATATATATATGTTGTGTCTATATATACCTACCTATATATATACATATATGTATGAATATGTATATATCTGTATTTGTGTCTATGTATGTATATATATATATAAAAGCATGTACACATGCTCACACACATAAATAAACTGATTCTCTGGAGGACCACAATCTCAGCTTGTCCTCTTCTCCTTCTGCTTCTGCTTCTCCTTCTTTCTTTAATGAAATGGAGTGAAAAGGCTTGAAACTGTGAAATGAATGCTCATTTCTACCTCAGGATCAGAATCCAGAGGAGAAAGAATCTCTATCCATGTAAGGATTTAAATAACCCAGCTTTCAGGGGCAAGGCTCAGAAAATTTCAATGCAGACGGCTGGTAGGTTGCCTTGCCTCTAAAAGCAATTCTCATGTTGCCTTTCCAGTGCGTTTCTCTAGCTCAAACCTTACAGTGTTAAAGCTTGCCAGAATAGGGGAAAGATAAACGGTGCAATGTACTTCAACCTCACAACTTCTCAAACACACTTTCTACTGTTCCACCCAAGAGAAGCTTTTGATAGGCTATTAAAAGAAAATGTAGTGTCACATTATTGGTCAAAGGAAAGTCAGAGTCCCTGATAGCTATTGATTTGCTCTTCCTGTGCTCAAAAATATTTACATATAGGGACAATCTACAAAATGCATAGGGTGAGGCATCTTCCTTCCCCTCAACCTCTGCAAAGTTCTCCTCACAATTGCACCTAGAGCTGCCACAACTGTTTCACCACATAACTCCTCTAGTGTTCATGGGAGCTGAGTGTTTAAGGTCTGGGCTTAGGTCTTCAAGGAGCCTTTAAGTAATTGACCCCGTCCTTTAATCAAGACCAAAACCTTTTGAAAGGTCTAGAAACAATGAAAGCAAAATGCAAAATTTCATTTATTCACTAAAATCAAAGTTAGTAACAGTGTTTGGAGAAGCATAGCAATGCCAGATGAATATATCCAGCTCCAAACAGCACTATTGAACATAAAAGTGTAACTGGCAAAACAAACAAACAAACAAACAAACAAACAAACAAACAAACAAAACTACACAGTGGACAGAGCAGTCCCCCAGTATTGGTTAGGGACATTTCAGCAGTAACAGAGAAGCCAGCACAGGGGTCAAAGAACAGAACATGTCATCACAAATTCTTATTCTGAAGCTCAAGTTAGGAATATGGCACTATGCTGTATGCCAAGACCCCATCACACAGTAAAACTGACCAAAGTCAGTTGTACATGGGATACACTTGTCCCCAAAGGGCAGAAGGTAACTTTCCAAGAAGTTGGTAGGGCAAATTGAGAAAGCTTTAAACTAGATTGAAAGGGGGAGGGGAACAACACTGGCCCTGATAGAATAAAGCATGGGAATGGCACTACAGATTCTGAGGGACGGTTTACTAGTGGGGGCCCCTGGTCTGCTACCTCAGTGGAAGTGAGCACTCCAGGTGGCTGCCAGAATTCAAAGGTTATTTGTGGGTTACAAACTACAGCTAGAAGACACTTAGACTTAAGGCAATTCCACTCAGGGAAGAGGTGGAAACAACTGCCGAACTGAAGTGCATTTACACTAATGCATGCAGCACGGGCAACAAACAGAGGGAGCTGGAAGCCGTAGCAAGGCAAGAAAACTATGATGTAATTGCCATTACGGAAACGTGGAGGAATGATTCTCACAATTGGAGTGCTGTCACGGGTAGCTACAAACTCTTCAGGCAGGATAGGCTAGGAAAGAGAGGCGGTGGGATTGGTCTCTATGTTAGAGAATATTTTGATTGGGTAGAACACAATAATAGCAGTAATAGGGTTGAGTACTTCTGGGTTAAAACCAGTGGAATGCGCAGTAAGGATGAGGTGGGAGTCTGTTATCTCCAGCCAGGAGAAAGAAACTGATGAGCTCTTCTAACATCAACTGGGAGAAGTCTGCTGATCGCTAGCTGTTGTTCTTGTGGCAGATTTCAACCTTCCAACCAACCTGCTGGAAATATAATATGGCAGAAAGGAAACAGTCTGGGAACATCATCGAGTGTATGGAAGACAACTTCCTAACACAACTGGTGAGTGAACCAACTCAGAGATCCCCACTGGATCTGCTGTTTGTGAACAGAGAAGGCCTTGCCCACAAGGCAAGGATGACTGCTGGAGGACGCCTAGGACACAGTGATCATGAGATGATAGAATTCGCACTTCTTGGAAGACTAAGGAGGGAGGTCAGCAGAACTGCCACCCTGGACTTCCAAAGGGCAGGTTTTGAGCTGTTTAGAAGGCTGCTTGATAAAGTTCATTGGGAGGCAGTTTGAAAAGACAAAGGAGCACAAGAGGGCTGGATGATCCTCAAGAAGGAAATCCTGATGGCACAAGAGCAGGCCATCCTCATGTGCTGTAAAGCGAGTCGGTGGGGAAGAAAACCGGCTTGGCTGAGTAGAGAGCTTTGCAGCAATCTCAGGAAGAAGAAGAAACTTTGGAAGAGGGGACACACGTCCCAGGAGGACTATAAGGGTGAGGTGAGATCATGTAGAGAGAAAATTAGAAGGGCTAAAGCCCAGCTAGAACTCAGACTGGTCAGTTTGGTGAAAGACAATAAAAAATGTCTCTTCAAATATATTAACAACAACAGAATCTCCCTCCTTTACTGGATGCAGGAGGGACAGTAGTGGTGAGGGATGAGGACAAGGCAGAGGTACTTAATGCCTTCTTTGCCTGGGTCTTTAATATTAAGGTGAGATGTTCTCAGGATACTCAGCTTCCTGAGCCAGAAGACAGTGAGAATGAAGCCAAACAATTCGAGAACATTTTGTTAGAGACCTACTGGGCCAATTAGACATGCACGAGTCTAGGGGGCCAGATGGGATCCACCCGAGGGTCCTGAGGAAGCTGACAGAGGTCCTTGCCAAAACCCTTTCCCTCATCTACCAGCAGTCTTGGATGACTGGGGAAGTGCCACTAGACTGGAGACTGGCAAATGTTACACCCATTCACTAGAGGATCAGAAGGAGGATCCAGGAAACTACAGGCCTGTCAGTCTGAACTCAGCACGGGGATGGTCATAGAGCAGTTCGTCGTGAGTGCTATCATATAGCATGCGCGGGACAATTGGATGATCAGGCCCAGTCAACATGAGTTCACGAAATGCAGGTCCTGCCAGACCAATTTGATTTCCTTCTATGATGAGGTTACCTGTTTAAGGGATGAGGGAAAGACTGTGGATGTGGTGTACCTGGACTTCAGCAAAGTCTTTGACACCATTTCTCACAGCATTCTGCTTGAGAAACTGGCTGCCTTGGGCCTGAACAGGAACACCTTCTGCTGGGTAAAGAACTGGCTGGGTGGCCGGGCCCAAAGAGTGGGGGTAAATGGAGTCAAATCCAGTTGGAAACCAGTCATGAGTGGTGTTCCCCAGGGTTCAGTTCTTGGTCCAGTCCTGTTTAACATCTTTATCAACGATCTCGATGAAGGGATTGAGAGCACCCTTAGAAAGTTTGCGGATGATACCAAGCCGGGTGCAGGTGTCGATCTGCTTGAAGGAAGGGAGGCTCTGCAGAGGGATCTGGACAGGTTGGATCGATGGGCTGAGAGCAACGGGATGAGGTTCAACAAGGCCAAGTGCAGAATTCTGCACTTGGGACACAACAACCCGGGGGTGTTGGTTGACAGCTGGCTGAACATGAGCTAGCAGTAGCCCAGGTGGCCAAGAGGGCCAATGGCATCTTGGCTTGTATCAGAAACAGCATGGCCTGCAGGAGCAGGGAGGTGATTGTGCCCCTGTACTCAGCACTGGCAAGGCCACAACTCGAGTACTGTGTTCAGTTTTGGGCCCCTCACTACAGGAAGGACACTGAAGGGCTGGAGCGCATTCAGAGAAGGGTAACGAGGCTGGTGAGGGGGCTGGAGAACAAGTCCTACGAGGCGCAGCTGAGGGAACTGGGGTTGTTTGACTTGGAGTAGAAGAGACTGAGGGGAGATGTCATCACTATCTACAACTACCTGAAAGAAGGTTGTGATGGGGTGGGTGCTGATCTCTTCTCACAAGTGACAAGCAATAGGACAAGAGGAAATGGCCACAAGTTGTGCCACAGGAGGTTTAGACTGGACGTTAGGAAAAATTTCTTCAGTGAAAGGGTGGTCAGAGATTGGAAAAGACTGCCCAGGGAGGTGGTTGAATCACCATCCCTAGGGGTGTTTAAAAGACAGTTAGATGAGTTTCTGATGGACAAGGTTTAGTAAGGGGACAGGTACGGTTGGACTCAATGATCTGAGAGGTCTTTTCCAACCAGATGATTCTATGATGCTGTAAGTCCTATTTAGAGCTAACTGGAAAGTTTTAGACCAGGCAGTATCCCCCAAAGGACATGCCTTTCTGTCAAAGCAGGAAAACATTGTGAGAACTATATGATTCTGACAAAACAGAGTGAAAATATTTTTCACTTCATTTTGGAATATTTTATCTCATCTGTTATTATTTCCTGATTTTGTTTTTAATATTCTGATATTGTAGTGAAAAATATGGATTCAATAATATGGGAAAATGCTGTAGTTGAAAATCTGTTTCTGAGACCCTTCATTTTGTATGGAAATGAAATTTTTTACAATGCGTACTGGAACAGGAACCACATTACTCTGTATTCTGTGATGTAAGAGATGGGAAGAGGCTCACTAGAGCACAGAGGAATGAAAGCCTGAGTAAGAATTTTTTCCATTTCCTTTTCTTCTTCACAGAAAAGCATGACTTGTAAAACATTAGATTTTGAAAACCTAAAAATATTGCATGGCACTGTCTCATATAGCAAAAGTGTGGTGGGTCATTTGGTCTTCCTTTTAATACAAATTTTTTCTTCTTTTCAATATCAAACACTTCCAATTTGAAGTGAGGCCTGATACATTTGTCATCTCTGGGCCTGGCCTACTCTTCCAGCTGTGTGACAATGCAATCCAGGCTGAAACTTCACAGCGTTTGCACAGCAGGAACTGACAGCGGCATCAGCTTCCCTGTCTCTGCTTTTCTCAGTTGCTTTCTCCACAGATGCAAACAGGATTCTTTGCTTTTGCATCCAGATCACCACATGTTCCCATTCTTTCACATTACAGGCAATCTTCTTTTAAGTGAATATTTATAGAGCACTCCACATGGCACCAGCTAGGAGGCACTACTCTGGATCTAAGTTTTTTTACCCAGTCCAAAGAACTATTTGTGACTTTGGGTGCCCCTAGTGCTATTCATTAACTTCAGATTTAATAACCCTAAAATAGTTTCTACTTCCTTTTTACTCATGTTTTACCGGAAAAGCAGTTGTTTCTCGGATTCCACTAACTCTCATCAAAGTAACTAAGACAATATACATAAACATGTCTAATACAAATATTTTATTATTGCAATTGTGCTTTTGTGCAATTTAGTATATGTAACATGTGCACACATGCATACTAGACAATGCAATGTATCCAATATGAATGTACAAACCACCTGGCTTCCAACCAGCAAATTCTGTGATGAACAACAACTACTCAGTGAACTGGCAAAAACTGTGCTTTACTGCCTTGAGCAACTAAAATACACCTTCATCCATTCCTCCTGACCACAGTGAGACTGGGTCCATGTCTGGTGTAAAACTGACCCAATTTCACCTATATGAATAGGGATGTACCAGGCAAAGGCTGCTGGGAATCCACCCAATATGTTTGCACCAAATGTGAGCCCAGGACTGGAGACAGGTCCTCTTTGAGCAACACCTGGAGTCACAACATTGAGATCAATTTTACATTTTCCTCAGGGCTTCAGTATATTGACTTTGACATCACCTTCTCCACTAGGCCCCAGTGCTGGTCACTTGGGAGCCCGCATTCTCCCAGGTTGGGTTCAGAAGATGGAGTTGTCTGTACTGCCCTGCCAGGTGACACCAAGGGGCCAGACCCTCCTCTCTGATGGGCACCCATCCTGTGGTAGGCCCTATGGGAAGGGTGCACGAAGTACAATGCCGTGTTTTGTTTCTTTGCAGACTTCCTTTTGAAGGTGCTAATCTCAGCAGGCTCTAGTCTAGAATTAGTCCTCTCACACTAGTAATGTCAAGTACAGTATATTGCAAATCCTGATTAGTGTTTTCTGCTACATCCAAAGGAAAACAAACAGCACACAAAGCTTTGCAGTTTTAGTGGCACAAATAATGTTACATAGCCACTTTCAAGTTCTCAGCATCCGTCATCCAGGCTGCTTGGCAAGATTAACAATATTAAGATTAACATTATTAAGATTAAGATTAACATTAACAATGTATTATAGTTTACTATTATAATAGTTTATTATAGTTTAATAATAGTTCAATAAAAACAATATTTCCTTCATGATAGAGACATTAGCACTGTAGAAAAAAGCAGTTCGTTCAATGGTTATGAAGCTGTTCTTTCAATGGTTATGAAGGGGAGAGGTAGAATAAAATTTGCACAGGCAACATTAAATTTGTTACCTGCTAAATCCTGAGCGCTTGATTTTTGTAGTAGAAATCATTTTACTTTAATGTTATTTCCTGTTTTGTATTTTAGAGATGGAGTTTATCCCAGGCCAAAATCCTTACAGAACGTGTCTCCTGTGGTTATTTCCCCTATGACAGATTGGAAATGGTTGGAAACCATGGCTGATCAAACTAAAAGTTAAAAATTACATTTTAATTGTACTAGTGTAAGAAAACCTAATAGGCAGATTTATACATCAGCTGTTGATATGGACACCTGGCTCCATCCAGAGAATTACAAATGCTGAGGAGCCAAATGCTGGACCTCAAGTCCTTCAAGGACATCAGTGAGGTTCCTGGAACACCCACTAAATCATCAGCCACTGTCACACCTACATACAAGTCTTCACTTAAGACTTCTGCAGATGTTAAAGTGAATGTCCTGCTAATTTAATGCATGCCTGACATCAGGCACTTCTGTAAGAATGGTTTTTATCTGTTTCCTTGGTTTGCTCATTTGTCTGACCTTGGTAGGCTTGCAGCAGAGCCATCATGAGAGGAGGCAGCCAAGGAAATAGCTGCCATCAGAAGGCATCTCATTTAAAACATCTTAATTTCCATGCCCTTGCCCTCCTACCTATTTAAAAGAATCTCAGTGACCTTCCACAGAGAAAAGGGTATCTAAGTGAGATTAAGCCTCATTCTTGACATTTGCTACTCTCGACTTCTCCAGGAACCATGGAGCCTTTCTTTTTTTCCTTTCCATTCACTTTGACCTTGCTCCAAAAGTACTTCTGCTTCCATTTCTTTTCAATATCTGCCCAAACACAATGCACATACACCAGCCCACATGCACAACCACAGGAGCTTCTTCTGAAGCTTCTTCAGTGCCCAAGAAAATGATGGCCCCAGTTCCACATTCAGTCTGTCCAATGCAGGGAGACTATTCTGCTCCACACTTTTACACAGTGCAAGTAATTTAGATTTGACAATTATATACTGGTTTTCCTGCCATGATCAGTGTTCTTAGTTGCAAAACATTGTTTACAATTGCAAAAGCTGTTTTCAGGCTATCAGTGCAAGGGAACATTTCTGTCTGTGTTTGCAAGGAGCACAGAACAGTGTTCTCTCCCTTGTCTCCATCCTGGCTTTGCCCATGGAAAACAGTATGAACTGTTGAAGAACGAGAAGATCATTTCAGCGGGCAGCAAGGAGAATAAGGTGACTACCGAGCCAAGAAGCATGTGTACAAAATGTCCCTTAGCCAAAACCAAAGCCACTTCTTCCAGTTTGGCCATCTTAGAGTCACAGGGTAGCTTGTGCAGGAGGTAAGCTGGGGAGCACACCCTATGCATCACTTCTCAAAGAGCAGGGCTCAGGGCACAGCGCCTCAGGTGGCACCTCACTGTCAGTCCCACACCCTTTGTACAGTGCATGCTCCCATTGGAGGCAGTGCTGAGCATCCAGTTACCCCGAGGGGCAGCTTGTTCTCTGTGTCCTTGGCTTGTGAACATAACTTCTTCACAAGCAACAGTCTCTCAAGCATCTCAGTCCTTGTCTCTCCTTGCTGTAGTATAGCACTGGAGGAATTGCCAAATTTATAGACAAGGAAACTGTCCTGTTTTGAAACGGATCTTGGTATGACTAAGTCTCAGTGATTTTACTTCCTGCTCTACCTCTGTATTAGGATTATAGAATCACAGAATATCTGAAGTTGAAAAGGACCATAAGGATCATGAAGTGCAACTCCTAGGACTACTGAACTGTATGACTAAGAGTGTCGTTCAGATGTGCCTTGAACTCTGACAGGTAGTTACAACCAAAAACCACCACCCCACACACCCCCCTGCTTAAAGAGAAGTGGGATCTGGTTTGATAAAATGGAGTTCTGAAAGGTAAAGTGAAATGACACTATATCATAGACTCACAGAATCATCTGGTTGGTAAAGACCTTTGAAATCATCAAGTCCAACCGTACCTATCCACTACTAAACTATGTCCCTAAGAAGATCTTCTAAATATGTCCAGGGATGGTGACTCAACCACCTCCATGGCAGCCTATTCCAATCCTTGACCACCCTTTCAGTGAAGAAATTTTTCCTAATATCCAGTTTCAGAATTAATTTATTAGTTCTAATGCAGATTGCAAATATGCAAGGTCCTACACCTGGGTCAGGGCAACCGCAGGTATTAGTATAGGATGAGAGGTGATGTGATTGTGAGCAGCCCTGCAGAGAAGGGCTTGGGGGTGCTGATTGATGAGAAGCTCAACATGAGCCTGCAATGTGCACAAGTGACCTCAGCCACTACTCGTAAGTCTTGCCCACCAAGTCTTTCATCATCTTGGTGGCCCTCTTCTAGACAAACTCCAGTAGTTTTACGTCCTCCTTCTATCGAGGCATCCAAAATTGCATCCAGTACTTGAGGCAGGGCTGCACCAGTTCAGGGTAGAGTGGGACACTTGTCTCCCTCAACTGGCTAGCTAGGCTGGGCTTGAGGCAACTCAGTTGGCCCTTTTGGCTACCAGGGCACACCACTGACTCCTATTCAACTTGCCATCAACTCAAAGCCCCAGATCTCTTTTCACAGGGCTGTTTTCCAGCCTCTTATGCTCCAATTTATATGTATATACAGGATTACCTCATCCCAGGTATCTGCAAGTTGCTTTTGTTAAATGTCATATTGTCCAGCTCTCCAGGCTATCCATATCTCTCTGTAAGGCCTCTCTTCCCTTGAGGAAGTCCACAGCTATTCCTAATTTACTATCATTGGCAAACTTACTTAGTGTATGTGCAACTTCCGCATCCAGATCATTTATGAAAACATTAAAGAGCACTGGACCTAAAAGTGAGCCCTGCAGAACCCCACTAGTGACTGGCCTCCAGCCTGATGTAACCCCATTTACTCAAACTCTTTGAGTCCAACTTGTCAGCCAATTGTTCACCCACCATGTTATGAACATGTCTAGCTGTGATAGGATACTGTATGAAATAATATCAAAAGCTTTGTTAAAATAAAAAAAACCAAACCAGCATCCACTGGCTTCCCTTGGTGAACTAGATGAGTGACCTTGTCATCCTTGTCATAAAAGAATATTAAGTTATTAAACAGAACTTTCCCTCCTGAACCTGTGCTGGCTATGACCTCATCTCTCAAGTGTTTTTCAGTAACTACTGAAGTAACCTTCTCCACGACTTTACCAGACACTGAAGTGAGACTAACAGACTTGTAATTACCAGGGTCTTCTGTCTTACTCTTCTTGACAATTGGTACATTTGTCAGCCTCCAGCTGACTGGGACCTTTCCAGATTCCCAAGACTATTGAAAAATAAGTAAGAGAGAACCTCAGCTAGTTCTTTGAATACCCTGGGATGAATCCCATCAGGCCTAATAGCCTTATCTGTATCCAGCTTGAGCAGCAAGTCCCAAACAAGTTCAGAGTCAGCTGGGAGTTTATCATTTCCCAAGGCGTGGTCTTCTACACAGGGCTCCAGGGGTCCTAGGGCCCATCTTTGATGTTAAAAACAGAGGAGAAGGCAACAGTAAAGTCTCTTCTTTGTCTATACCCCTATTTATGAGGAGTCTCATCAAGAAATGGACCAATGTTATCTCTCATTCTCCTTCTGCTGTTAACATATTACAAAAATCCCTTCTTGTTCTCCTTTACAGTGCTGACCAGCTTGGATTCTAATTGAGATTTTGTCACACAAATTTTCTCCTTACAGTGGCAAAGAGCATCTCAGTCCTCCCATGTACCTGTCCTTGATTCTTTCTTCTGAAGATCCCTTGCTCATTTAAGCTTGCCTTCCGCTCTGCTTGACTGACTTCCAACACTTTAGAATTGCCTGCTCCTGTGCACTTAAGATATGGATCTTAAAATGTGACTAGCATTCATGGACACCAATACCTTCAAAAGCAGATTCCCAGGGGATCTTACTAAGTAACTTCTTCAGCAACCCGAATCTGCTCTCTCGACACCCAGGGTTATTTTAGGGTTTTATTTCGGTGGACACCAGTTTCACTACAAGCATGAAAAATTCCTAGTATTGATAACAACACAATGCGACACAGCATTATCTGTCTTACTACTGGTCCTGTGATTTTTATTCAGAGAGACTATGGCATCAGACATTACTGAAATAAAAAATACAGCAATAACCTGACAAACTGAATTTTACAAGTGTATCACAGAACTTCCTCACATATTTCAAAAGAATAAGAGGATAAGTGTCTCTTCCCTACTTATATTTTCCTGGACAACTACTTTCAGCACAGAGGGGCTTCCTGAAGTTGTGGTTCATTTTTTTTTTGTTAGCCCTATCATATGTCTCTTGGAAGTATTGTCTTAAACCCTTGGAAAGAAGTTGTGCAAGTTTACACCTGAGGTATGACAAGTTGCCTCCTTTCATTTATTCTGGACTTGATCTCAAGCAGCAGCACTTTATGATCCCTAGTTTTTATACAGTCAGTCACTATTCACTTTCTTCAGACTGCTCAGAATTTGGTAGAGCTCCATCACATGTCCTCCCAAAGCATTGTTTCCACAACTGAAGAGTTCCAGCCTATGTGATTTATCATTGCTCAGAGGGACGCTGCTCCAGATCTCTGATCATTACTCATCCTTTGTTGAACCTCCTCCCGTTCTACCCCATTCTACTCCATCCTTTTAGAAATGTGGGAGCAGAACTGCACACTGTATGCAGATTGATGGCAATTCATGGATCATTTTGAGAAGCACAGTAATATCCTCTGTTTTGTGTTTATTCCTTTCTTATATTTACAAATGCCTGATTTGCTCTTTCAACTATTATGCATTACGCTGGCAATTTCATGCCTTGCTTCCAGCATGCTCATCATGTTCCTCCTTCCCAAGTAGTAACAGCCAGCTCTCAACCCATCATTTTATATATGAAGATAAGATTGTTCCTTCTCTGTTGTATCACTTCTCTTCTGCTTTCATCTGGTTCTGCAGTTTTCCTTGTTTCTGTAATAAAACCATTTCAAAACAGTGTTCCCTTGTGTGTTTTTTTATTAGAATTCTGTCTCCGGTTTTTCTTTTTTTTTTTTTTTAAACTGATCACTCTCTGAATAAAACAACACTGGAGAAAAGATGTGATTTTGTGACACGTGTTGAGAGACGATTATCAGAAATATTTTCTGAATCCCACCAAACCTGACAGACTTGTTTGTCTGTGTTTGTAGTTATACCAGACAATATTACAAGCCAGCAGTGTGCCCTTGTGGTGATAAAGGCCAACTACATACCGGGCTGCATTCCAAAAAGTCAATTAAACTGATTATTCCTCACTGTTTGATACTGTTGAGGTTGCCCAGTTTTGGCTTCTCCAGGACAAGAGTTATCTAGCAAGGCACTACTAAGGCGATAAAGGGGTTGGAGCACATGAATGTATTTTGTCTGGGGAAGAGATGTCTTATTGCTATCATCTGTTATTTGAAGGGGGTTTTCTCAGGGATGCACAATGTAAGGACAGGGAAAGGGAAGTTACAGCTGGAAATGAGAAAAAATTCTTCTCCATAAAACTGAGCAGTCCTGAGATGCCTTATCAAAAAGAGAAGATCTATAGAGAAATGCCTGTGTCCATGTGCCATTTCCAAGAGCATTCTTGAGTTGGCTGCTCCAAAGAATGGTTCTTTCCCATCACAGAACTTTCTTGTATAAAGAAGGCTGCAAACACCATTTCCTTGAGATACATACCCATCAGTGTCTTTCATCTTAGTGGAAAGATTTGCAGGGCTCCCTCACCAGCATAGGCCCTGGAAGCAGCCCTGGTACAGGTATAGGGATACAACAATCCTCACCAGAAGAAGCACTGGAGGAGAAGGAGGAAAACATTGCCTTTCTATTTATGGTTTCCTTGCATGGGTCCTTTACCTCCCAGGACATAATGAAAGCCTTCCAGAAAAATGTTAACATTTTTGTTTTTTCATGAGAGCTACAAGCCTTCTGAACATGTTATACTTGGGAAACATCCACTACAAAAGTACCTAAGAAGTACCTAAAAAGACTCCAGTTCCTTTGAGTCAAGGCCCATGTCTCTGCCATGTCTAGATAGCACCAAGCACAAAGTGGATTTTAACACCCCCGACTATGCATGCTGGATACATTAATAATGTTCAAGGTAGACATATTCAGGGGTAGAAGTAACATCTGTGTTGATATCCAGGGACCATTTAGTTAATTTACACAGTAAGAATATCCTATTTAAAGAAGTGCATTTTAATTAGGGCTGGACAGATTATTTTCACCATGCAGGAAACGCTAATGTTTCAATATTTTATTTAATTATAGAGTGGAAAGAAAAGGTGACATTTCAACAGCGCTTTTGGAAGGTGAATTCCCCCTGCCACCCAAATTCTTTCAACTACCTTACAGGTGTGGATATGCAAAAGTGATATTGTAGTTTTACTGCCTAAACATTGTAATGGAGTGTGGATTATGAAATACATTAGTCCCAATGAAGAATATAATGTATTACTGTAGTCATATCAAACTCAGATGAATCATAGGATCACATACAACTTTATTCACATGAAAAGAGAAAGATGGATAAATTTGGGGAGGGGGAGCTACTTCTTGCTTAAGATCTCTGCTGCATAGAAATGTTCTGGTTTCTGTGGTTCCAGTCTTTTTCGCATGGTTTTGATCCACAAGCATTTTCAGAGCAGGGGAAAAAAGAGTTAGGCCTTATTTCCAAGTCCCTCTGTTAGTGAGGGACTTGGAACCAGGAAGGGTGAGGGGGCATTATGGTCAAGAGGGACATTGTCACCTTTGGCTATGCCAGGAGTAGAGAACTGTTTGTGCTGACGAGCCTGGCCACAAGCAGCTTGTGTGTTAGGCTCAGATCTGTTCTTCTTTCAAAGTTGCTGAAAAGCTGGAGAAAATCCAGAAGAGAACAATTAAACTTGGTCAGCAGCTGGAGATGATACTTCACAAGGAAAGAGAGCTTGTTCTGCTCCAGTTATTGAGAAGAGGAGCATGAGATGACTGGATTTAGTGTATGCAGTTTTCAGAGGATACAAATGTTGAAAGGGGGTTTTTAACTGAATGGGGAAAGAAAAGGCTAGTGTTTCCAGTAGTGTCTTTACCCAATAGTAGATTCTTGAGACCAGTGTAAAAGAAAGGATTTATGCATATGCATTTGTCTGGTCAAGTGCTGTGGGGAAAGCAGGTCCCACTGGGTGGTGCCCCATGTTCCAGTCGTGGAGGAGCAATAGAATTGGAGAGCCAGAAATTGGGAAGGGACAAAACAAGGGGAACGTTGGGGGAGGGGTGGGAGGAAGATGAGTGAAAGGACCTAATGGCACTGTGTCTCAAAATGGTAGTATCTGCCCCTCTGCCTCCAAACATGGAAGACCCAACTGCAGTGGTGAGCAATGCCAACACTGAGACCCTCGCCATCACTTTACACAGAAGGACAGGCCTTGAAGAGGTAGCTACACTGTGCACCTCAGAAAAGCATTGACATCTCGGGCTGCCAGCTGTCACAAAAACCCCTTCTTCAGGCATGGCTGATACACTGTGCTTTTGTACCGGCTCTGGCTGAGGTGCTGGAGATCGCTGGCTGGGAACACAGATACATGCAAAAAAATGTCTGGAACAGCAGCACCATCATGGATAGGCTTTCATTTTCCTTTTCCCGCTCTTTTAACTTAGTAGAAAGAGGCCTGTTTTACTTGTGTTGAAAAAATCCTGAAGTGCCATGGTGTACTTGGAATGGGAATGGGGAAAAGGAAGTTCACACCTGTGTTCCCATGAGAATACATACCAATTCACGTCTATCTTCCTGGCACTGCTCAGTGAGGGTCAGATCTACTCTACTGAGTTATAGATTTGAGAAGGGATCACTTGGTACTGCATACAGAAAGTAAACCTGGCTTCAGCAAAAGAGGGACAGCATCTGGCTGAGAATGACTTCAAAGTGTCTCCTTGATTTTTTAATGCCGTTTCTAAATCTCTATGCACTGCTCCACTTCCCCCCTGGTATCTCAACCTTAAATACTTAAACAGGTTTAAATGATAGCCCCAGGCTGCTGCTCTTGCTTTAAACCCATTATGTAACGCTTAGATACCGTGACAACCAACTGCATTATAAATTTGCATAAATACACTATACCTCCATTTCTCTGCTAGGTGTCGTTGGAAAGCTTATGTTCTTTAGCCTTTTTCTTTGAAACAGACTGCCACCTCTTCCCCTTTTGCACTAGAGCAGTGTTTTGCTGCCTGTAAGCACCAGGCAGCTCTGAAAAATCTACAAACAAAAGAGCAAGTTCATTGCCAGGAAGCTTAAACGCACTTGCACTGAAAAATATCTAAGGGTCCACGAACTGGGAAAACTAGATGTCAGCTTAGTTTGCAGCTGTGAATATACAGGGAAGGAGAATCCATTGTAGTCTTTTAAATGGTGTTTAGTATCCTAAGTTAAATGTCCATCAATTAACTGAAGGAAGAAAGGTCTAAGAACATTTCCCTGAAGCAAATATAAATATAATTTGCTGTAATTATAAAGCCTTTTCCATTGCCATAGCAGCTTAAAATGACTTCAGTCTATCTGAGAATCAGGTTGATAGATTTTGAATTTAGCTCAAATATCTGTTTTCAAAGAGCCGGTAGAATATCATAGTTATTTATTTGGGTGGGTGAAAACCCCAATGTGTTTGGTACTGTGTGAGCACGGAAGCACCCCAGGGATAAAGACCACTCCAAACAAAAAGAGCCCAGTGCCTCAATGCAATGTTTGTCCTCCTACGAAGCTAATCCGTCCTCCCTCGAAATGTGGCTTGGGTGGGGAAGGAATGTAGCAAGGCATTAATATTTTTATTAAGAATGCGGAGACAATATTCATAGCGAAAGGACACACTGTTGTGTAACAATGATCCAGTTGACCTCTTGTGAGCTAAGCTTTTGTTAATGCACTGTTTTGATTTAATAGGGTACAAACTGTTATCTGGAGCATTTGACTTCTAAGTATACGAACTTGGGAAATATCTGAATGTTAAATTCCAAATTCTTGTCTGCTTTCTAAACCTGTCTGAATGCTCAAATACATGCTTGAAGTTGCCTGTTCTTATTCCAGATGGCATCTCATTGGAAACAGTCATGTCCAATGTGTGCAAAATAGGCTGTGATGTGCACAAATGTTTACTAGGCAACCATAGGTCATTTGGCTCCTCCAGCTGCTGCCAAGGGTCCATCACTGCTTTTCCTAACCAGAGGGAGAAGCTCATCTTCTTAGCTTCTTACTGAGGCTCTGGACAGTCATAGACACACTCAGTGATGCACATTGCTAGTGGTGGCCAGATGCACCACCACATCTAGACTGCAACATATTACATGGAACTACGCATCACAGTGATAGGCAGGTATTTGCTCCATGGACAAAATCTATCTCAGTAAACTTTTCACTTCCAGGATGCATTTTGTACATGATAGGAGCAAGTAATCTTGAGGCAGGTGACCACACCTCCTTGTGCTAAAAGTGCAAGGACTCTGCCCTGTTCGTGTGATCACAAGGCTGACAGACTGAAGCTATCTTGCTTGGAGTATATGACACAGATTGTGAAATTCCATATTACTAAAGTTTAGGGCTGCTCCTGGGTGACCAAAAGATGTAGGGAACAAATTTAATTGACTTTCCATGGAGTATGCATTCCCAGTGGCTCCAGGAGTTTTTGAAAAACTTCTGTTCCAAAAGCCCCTGAGCGCTGGGCATAGCCTGCCCTATACATGGATGAGTAGCCAACTGTGTATTGCAATTACTCCTTTGTAAAGAGTAATATATCAGGCTATTTAAGAAGGCAGCTAGATATTTCCATGGATTTCAGCATGCTTTGAAATTAAGCGTCAGGTAACTCTGGTTCATGCATTTTTTTTCCATTCGTAGGGGGAAAGACAGGAAAGGTATAACGAGTTATTTGCCCCAGGTATTTCAGATCTATTGTTTTCTGTAATATCTGATATTTCCATGTCTTATCCAGGGTCAGATTTGATCAAGTCATTATGACCCGACCTCGACACATTCTAATATTTTTTCCCTTATTATTATTTCCTTATCTGCTCTTCAAAGAAATTCTCCATCCACTGTAACAAACCACTCCATTAGTTAGAAAAGTTGGACATATTTTAGGAGCTATGTGGCCAGGAGCATTTTTCCAAAGTGCTCAGGTATCTGATAGAAGTGTTCCGGCAATAAGTATGGGTGTCTACATGGAAAAATGCTAACAGCAAAATACTAATACGAAAATTTAAGATATACAAATTTTCTGATTGATTGAGAGAGGTCCCTGCTCAGTCTCTCTTGGAAATGCTATTGAGTGAGAAACATTACTAGCTGAGAAAAACACATGTGGGATTAGATCTTATTTTCTTTGCTGTGGAAAATAGTGGGAAAACAATGTAATAGGCTCAGGCTGCTGCAGATCACTGCAGCAAGATCTGACCATCTCCTGTATGAGGTTCCCACTGTGGAGACCAACAGCTTGTGGCTGCACAGGAGTGTGGGGCAGGGGGAGCTCCTCCAGGACCCCTGCTCACCTCATCCAAAAGAAAGTCCAGGCTCCTGGGCAGAAGGAGGACACGTCTTCACTAGCAAGGGATAAATCTGCTGCAATAACTTAGTTTGTCCTGTAAGTAGCCCATGCAGCAACAGACTGCCCTCCCAGCACATCTCATCTTCGGTCTTGTTTGCTCTTCTCCCTCGTTTTCATTCTCTGTCTGCAGGCTCACCATCTGTTGGAGCTAGTCTTCTGTGCATAAGGATGAAGATGCCGATTTTTTCAGTTCTCATAGTAGAATTGTCTGCAGGAAGGAGAAGGGTCCAAAACTGTTTTAACTGAATTGCACCTCTGACATGGAAACTCAGAGAGCCTTTATTGACACATCCATTCTTCTTTATGTTTTAAGCCTAGATCTTACAATACAGGTTCCAGTTCCTTTCTTTTTGGCCTAGGAAGCATTCTACCAGTAACAAGTTAATGGTATCACCTAGATCTTGATGATATTATTACCATCATCATCATCATTATAACTTATAGTATTATAGAATCATAGAAGGGACCTTAAATATCGTTTAGTTCCAACCCCCCTGCCACACGCAGGGGCACCTCCTCCAGACACGGTTGCTCAAGGCCCCATTCAATCTGGCCTTGAACACTTCCAGAGACGGGGCATCCACAGCTTCCCTGGGCAACCTGTGCCAGTGTTTCACCACCACTCATCGTGAAGAATTTCTTCTTTTTAGTGCCTAATTACTTGCCCCTTCCAATTTAAAGCCATTCCCCCTTATCCTATCACTACATGCTCTTGTAAAACGTTCCCCCCTCAGCTTTCTTGTAGGCCCCCTTCAGGTACTGGGAGGCTGTTATAAGGTTTCCTCAGAGCTTTCTCTTCTCCAAGCTGAACAACAGCATGTCCTCATAGCAGAGGTTCACCAGGCCTCTGATTATCTTTGTGGCCCTCCTCTGGACCTTTTCAAACAGTGCCATATCTTTCTTATCTTGGGGATTCCAGAACAGGACACAGGACTTCAGCTAAGTTCTCATGAGAGTGGAATAGAGGGGAAGTATCACCTCCCTCAATCTGCTAGCCATGTTTCTTTTGATGCTGCCCAGGATACAGTTGGCCTTCTGGGCTGCGAGCACACATTGCTGGCTCACATCGAGCTTCTCATCAACAAGCACCTCTATTATTATTATTATTGTAATTGTAATTGTAATTGTTATTGTTGTTATTAAATTATGATCATAGAATCTCAGAATCATAGAACGGTAGGGGCTGGAAGGGACCTCTTGAGATCATCTGGTCCATTCCCCCTGCTAAAGCAGGTTCATCTACAGCAGGAACGTGTCCAGGTGGATTTTGAATATCTCCAGAGAAGGAGTCTCCACAACCTCTATGGGCAGCCTGTTCCAGTGTTCTGTCACTCTCATAGTAAAAAAGTTTTTCCTCATGTCTCAGTGGAACTTCCTGTGCTCCAGTTTGTGCCCACTGCCCCTTGTCCTGCCACTGGGGACCACTGAAAACAGTCTGGGCCTATCCTCTTGCCACATTTATAATATTGATTTATAATGATAATAATTATATTTACAATGTTATAATTATTAATTTGGACTCTTACAGCATTGAAGACCAAGCAAAACCTTACAGTAAAAAATAACCAGTTGCTCTTCTGAGACCCCAGAGGTTGAACTGAACTCTCCTATTCCTGGGTTGTAGGTCCTGGGGACTACAGCTCTGTGCTACTTTGGTCTCTCAGGTGTAGGTGCCACAGAGCTGGGGCAGGACATCCTGCACTGAATTCAAGAGGCTGAGACACCACAATTAAAGTGAATCAATTACAGCAATGCTTCTGATTTCATACCAACTTAAAACTTAATTCTAATTGATTTTTATTTTCACAGTTGACCACAGAAAGGTAGTGGGGTAGAAGTGGTGAGATGAAATCAGTGTCCACCAAATTGACAGAGCCACCACAAATTACCAATTAACCTCAGCAAGCTGAAAATTATGGTGGTTAACCAGAGAGAACGCAAATGGCAGCTGAGAAACTGGAGTCACAATAGCAGTGCAGCTAGTTATTAATGAGATGTGGCAGCAATCATAGTGTCCTTATTGTATTAAAGTATTCTCTCTCACGTGGATTGTTAGCTGACTTGCCAATGGCATACTAGAAAAACCAAAAAAACCAAACCAAAACAAACTATCGGGCTTTCTTTTAGAGGCTGAGGATTGTAACAAGCAAGATACAAACACAATTGCTTCAGATATACCCTAGCACAATTTGCTGCTGTGACATATAAGCCTACTTGTACCAACCCATTGAGGGAACTGACAGGCTTTGTTGTCAATGGGGCCATCATGTTCTTATAAAGGCTCAGATTTCAGCATCCCAATGAGTATATTTTCCATGGGAAACTGTGTTTGACCTCTTTCCTGGTTTGTTCTGGTATGACAGGAGCTTGTTCATTTGAACAGAAATGATTGCTGCTTCGCTATGAAAGTACATTAAAGAAGGTGGCAAAAGTAGTGCCAATCAGCTGTATGGGAGAGCTGCTAGTGACAGTAAATAGACCATGAACACACATGAAAATCAGGGTCATGTGGCCCTTTGGATGTGCTTTGGGATGTATAGTGGCTTTGGGAGGAATAGATGAGTTCAAAGCTGCGTGCTGGAGCAGACAAGTAGGGCAAGGATGGTGCCCACAGGAACATGTTATTCTTGTGGGCGGACAGGGGACTGCACTAAGATCTCTCCGTTAGGACACGTAAGTCTAGTCACCTGACTGCATACCTACCTCCTAAGCAAATGGAAAAATTACCTGTATACCAGCTTTCCAGACAGCAAGAACTTCGTCCAGCATGAAGGTGAAAAGGAACATTGCTGCCTCTCCTTTGTTCCTTCCCTTCCTCTGAAACTCAGCTGCACATTGACTCAAGTGATTCTCCTTTGGCTCCCTGGGGGCAGGTGCAAATTCTATAATAGAAAGAAGTAAGAAACAAATGGCTCAAATTGTAACCCAGACCTGTCTCCTGTAAATCAGCAATGACTTTACAGATGTGCTTTCACATGAATACGGCCCTTCACAAAGAAGGAGATTGACTTGGAATTAATACAGGAACTAAGAAAGAAAACTCCTACACCTTTGTTGGATTTTTGCCTTTAACTCCTTAGATTTAACTACACAGGAGCAGGTTTTGGCTATCTGCAGGGTTTTTAGACATAGCATGGTAACAGGCTTTCTTTCTCTTTAGGTCATGATGCATACCACATGGTGTTAACCAGATAAGCTTCCCTTGTTTCTTAACCCAGGTGTATCTTTCCCCATACCAGGGCAAGATGTCAGACTCCCATACTTCTCTCAACAGTTGCCAAGACTAGCACTTCTAATAATATCCAGCCTTGATGTTTTGATGACAAATTTCAGGAGGATTTAATACTACAACTTAGTTGTCAGGTAAAGTTAAATCCTTAAACAAAATCTTCTTGCTGTCTTAAACCTTTTTGAAGTACTCTCAAAAATGTGCACTAGGCATTTTTCTCAGTATTTTTCATTACATGAACAAGTTACTCCACCTCCCTGTGACAGCATGTAATAGGTATTTATTGTGTTTGGTGGTTCTTAATAGCAATAACAGAGCACCAAGAGCAGTGACAGTACATAGCAAATGGAAAATCGGTGTAAATGATGATGCTTTAAGTGTAAAACCAGGGGTCTGTAACTCCTAGCTATAGCATGGTTTCAAGTAGCAGAGAACAAACTAGCTCAGAGAGGCCTTTTTATTTATTTCTTTTCTTTGATGTGAAATTCATTTAAAACTTATAGTGATAGAAACCATTTGCTAATTAAACCACTGTAAAGAGTTGTTCATGCTGTATTTCTAGTCCCTTTCACAAGCAGGTTTTTAAATACATGGCAAACTTTTCATTCCTCAGTTCTCTTATCCATCTTTTTTTGTGCAATGGCTGTGCAAGGTGCTTCAAACTGGCTCAACACTGGAGGTTGTCTGGTTCCCTAGGCAGATGAAAGAGGAGAGAAAGAGGAGAGAAACTGCAGTGAATTTTCCTATTTGCTGCTGCATGAAGACAGACAAATTGGCCTGTTTCCTAGAAAAAGCTATAATGAGCAGTAAGATTTTGCAGGCTCACTGTTACTAAATTTGTTATGTTGTAGGGCTGTCAATAGATACCAAAATCGTGATGACATGAAATTGCTACAGATCTTCTGGATAGAAAGCATGAATAAGCTTCCTGAAGACCAGATCACTAAATTCACAAGTTTTTACTTTTTAGTAAAATTACTCAATGCTATTATTACAGAAGTACATTGTGGGCTGAAGGAGATCTTCCCTATATCCAAATGTCTCTTGGTTACAGTCTAATTTGCCAGGCTTTCCTTGTAATAAAGCAAAGATTATTTTCACATACAACAGCTGTTTCAGGTCTGTATGATACGGAAGCTGCATTCAGCAATTTTGAATTTAAACTTTTATCAGAGCTTCTTAGCTAGTACTCAGGAACACTGACTTTCTGTGAGAAAGGAAGCCTTCAAATAAAAAATAAATTTATTACAAAATTGCCTATAAAGAAATAAAAGCTTAAACTATTTTCCACAAATGAGTTTGGACTGTCACGCAATACATTCTGAAAGATGTGCCAGGGGAGGTTTAGACTGGACATTAGAAAGAATATCTTTACTGAAAGACTGGTCAATTGGAACAGGCTGCCCAGGGAGGTGGTGGAGTCACCATCCCTGGAGGTGTTTAAAAAATGGGTGGATGAGTTTCTTAGGGACATGGTTTAGTAGGGAGACAGGCACAGTTGGACTTGGTGATCTCAGAGGTCTCTTCCAACCTTATGATTCTATGATTCTATGAAAGAAAGAAGTCTGATACTGCTTTGAAACCTCCAGTTGTCTAAACACTAACTCTTGATGTCTTTGTAAAACTTCCAACCTCTTCAAAACTGGCAACATCTTCTTTGCTACTTCTGCTCACAAGCAATTCCCACTGCTCATGAAGTTCTTTACTGGCAGGTCATGTTTTTCTCCCCTCGCCTGCTTCCTGGGTTAAAGTCATGTTTTTCTCAGCCTCTTTCCAGACCAGCTTTTCTAATTCTTGGTTGATGATCAGCTTCCCAGTGGGATTTTTTTCTTCTTTTTCAAGAAAATAATCCATGTCTGTGTGTAACTTTGGCTTGACCACTGGGGGAGCATTACTGTCTCCAAGCAGATGTCAAGATTTATATTTCAGTCTGTCTTATTCTTACAACAGAAGGATTCAGCCAAATTTCAAAGTTTCCCCAAGAGCTTTTCTGCAATCAATGGTGTGCCCAAAGAGAGCCTTCAGCCAGAGCACAGGGTGTCTTTACTAAGCTAACGCTGATAAATAATTTAAGCATTTTTTTTAATCTTTGTGGCTGGTTTCAGCAACTTGGGGAGTCACAATTAACTTTATGGCTGAAGATGATCCATGTCAGCATATCTGCTGCTAAGCTGCTGAGAAATACACTCATGTTTGATGTTTCTTTTCTTTCTCATTCATGAAGACTATTTTGGAGGGTAGATCAGGTGTCTCTACAGGCTTCACAGAGATGTGTCTCCTTTGCTGCTCACATTGACTGGGTTCTAGTCTGTAGCCCACAAATTTGGTCCTCAGTCCCAAACACTACATGGCTGAAGGCTGCCAGGAGAGAGTGGGTGTGTTAGAGGCTTTTTGCAGAAATCACGGTATATATTCAAAATCATAGCCTCCTCATGGGACGTGTCAAATTCCTCTCTGCTGAGTCAAAGAAATCACAATCCTGTGAAAGGATGAAAGAGTTGCACTTTGGAAAGAGAGCCTCGCTGCCGTCTTTAAACTCATAGCAGCTTTGCCTTGAATATTGCGTGTGTGCATAATGCTGCGTGGAAGCTGAAGGGAAAGTCTGACTTCAAATACCTTTGCTTCTGCCCTCTTCCCAGGGGAAATCCTAAGTGCTGGTTTGCGCTGCTTCTCACACACCTTTCTCCCGGGTAAGTTACTGAAACCCACGCAGCACAGAGCCCCAGCAAGGTACTGCTTGTTGCTTTGTTTATGGAGACTGGGGAGCGAGATCATTAGCATGTTTCTACCTTTTTGATATTCCTGCTCCAAGAAAAAGGCTGGACTAGAGACCAATGTAGGTCACTTTCCTTCACATGGGCCACAGAAGTGATCAGCATGGAGAGCAACCTGTACTTCCCTCTGCGTGCAGGATGCTAAGCGGCCCAGGATTTGATACAATGACATTTGTCTCTCTTCTTTTTCAGACTGGAAATGCCTCCTCAGCTTGCCTCTTGAGAATGCTGCATCTGTCAGGAAATGCTGCACAGTCAGAAAAGATACCCAACCATGCCCGAATGGCTTTCACTGGGGACTGTGGCAACCTCACCACAGAGCAAGGAGCACAGTTTGACATATTGCAAGCTGATGGAAAAGCTCTCGAGGCAAAGCAGACCAGGGGAGAGGAGAGAAGAAGAGATATGCTGCAAGGGCTTGGGGCCACAGTGGAAGCACTGTTAGCTCCAGTGAATCACAACTGAAAAAGACCTTTTATCTTTCCACTTTGCACCTCCTTAGCCCTGTAAACCAGGTATTGCTCCATCCCAGGTCCTGCCATTTATCTCTAGACTTTCTCTTCCCCTTTCTTGTTTTTCTTAGACTTGAACACCAACCTCGGAGTCCGGTGATAGCACCCTTTTCTGTTACCATTGCTGCTGAAGAGATTTGCCTCTGTCTAAGGATTTTTTTTAATCTTGCTTGGAGAAGAAGACAAATCTTTGAGAGGATTCTTGACTGCTACTCATGAGGCACAAAAACTAGGGCATTTGTGCCATTGGGTTGGAATATAAGACCCTATTTGACTCCGAAGAGCTGAAAATTTGCAAGTAGGGCAAAAAGCAGATTTTTAACCCTAATGTGACCAGAGATAAAACAAGGCCAAAACAGTTTATTTCCACTGGCAGTTTTTTCTAGCTAGTAGTTTTCACTGTTCATGTTTATAACTGGAAGACTATGCAGATCACACTCTGCCATATCCACGTATTCACAATGGTGAAGGACGTTGATAGTACATAAAGCTGGGCTCCTAATTAACACCTGCTTCTGAGCAGTGCAGTATTGTAAGAGCTATCACTTACAAGGCAGCAGACATCATACCAGGACCATGAGCACCCAGGGCAAGCATTGAGTCAACACCTTCTCTGCAGCCTCTTTGCAATACACCAGGCACAGAACTCCCAAGAGCAGGGATATGTTCCTACAGTCCTTTCCTTCACTGCTTCCCAAAGCTGCATCTGTAAGGCAATACAGAAGCAATGCTGACAGCCAAGAACAGAGTTGCTAGGCAAATCTGAGCAGTGGGAGGATTTTCACATCTTGCAGCCACTTGGACTGCTGCATGCAGTCCATGCAGCTGTTCCAGCTCTCTCCCTCCAGGGCCCTCAAACTGTCTCCTCCATCCCTATGCTTCCCCTTCCCATGCCCTATCTATTTTTTAGAGTAAATATCTAACACTTTCATAAGTTTATTCATTACCCTTCCCCATGGGACAACATCGTGGGACAATCCATATGTGCAGACAGCAAGCAGCAACAACTTCCAGCGCTCCAAGTAGACATCTACTTTACCTGGGCTGAAGGCAACCACTCATCTTATATGACACTGAGGTAATGAAAGCCCCCTGAGAGAGAACCATAGAATCATAGAATTAACCAAGTTGGAAGGGACCCACAAGGATCATCGAGTCCAGCTCCTATCCCCCTACATAGGCCACTCCCAGTATTCACACCATGTGACTGAGGGTATTGTCCAAATGCTTCTTGAATGCTCCAGATTCTGTGCCATAATTGCTTCCCTGGGGAGCAGTTCCAGTGCTCCACCACCTGCTGGGTGAACAACCTCTTCCTAATATCCAGTCTAAACCTCCCCTGGCACATCTTCCTGCCATTCCCTCGAATCCTATCATAAGCTGCAAGAGAGAAGAGATCAGTACCTGTTTCACCTCCTTCCCTTGTGAGAAGGCAGTAAACAGCTATGAGCTCCCCTCTGAGTCTCCTCTTCTCCAGGCTGAACAGACCAAGTGACTTCAGCTGTTCCTCATATGACTTCCCCTCTAGACCCTTCACCAGCCTTGCGGCCTCCTCTGGACACTCTCCAGTAGTTTTATGTCCTTTTTATACTGTTGTGCCCAAAACTGCGCACAGTTCTAGAGGTGGAGCTGCATCTGTCCTACACAGCAGGACAATCACTTCCCTCGACTGACTGACAGTGCTGTGCTTGATGCACCCCAGGACACGGTTGGCCCTCTTGGTTGCCAGGGCCAAGACTGGTGATCACCCAGCTGTCGTCCAATCTGTCAAGATCCCTCTGCAGGGCCTTTTTTCCCCCAAGAGTGTCGACGGCTCCTCCCAGTTTTGTCATTGGCAAACTTTGTCAATAAACCTTTAAGTCCTTCATTCAAGTCATTTTTGAAGATATTGAAGAGCACTGGCCCCAGGATGGATCCCTGTGGGACCCCACTGGTGACTGGGCACCAGCCTGATGTAATTCCAATCACTATGACTCTTTGAGCCCAACCCAACAGCCAAGTGTTAGACACAAAGCCCACCAATATAGCCCTTCCCTGGATCAACTGTGCCCCATGTGCTCAGCAAGCTGGTGACAAAAAAGCGGCACTGGCTCCTGGAGGTGCTGTAAAAGGGTAAAGCCCCTGCTGCTAGAGGATAATCAAATTACTACAGCATTCAGCCACCAAAAGCTAAAATTGAAAGAATGAATTATTTACAGTTAAGGTGCTATTTTTCCTTTGTATTTTTTAACAAAACCTGTGGTATCAAGACCCTGGCTCCATCTCTGACAACATCTAACAAAACCACAGTCGGAAGGTTTTGTGCAAAGTCATGCTCTAGCCCACCTGGGTGCTAGCCACCCCTCCAGCTAGCAAAAGCAGAGCCTGGTAGACCAGGCTGTAGCTTGGGCCATGCCACGATCGTGTTCCCTCTCCATCCTGTATGCGCTTTACTGGGGAGGTGTTGTAGTAATTGCATCCTCACTGATGAGGAGTTAAGGGTGCAAGGAAATCACAGCTGAGGTCAGAACTTGTGAAGGGGAAAGGATGGAAAACATCCAGTTTATTAGAAGAAAAGCATCCTACATTAAAACTACTAGAAAGAAAAAGGTGACTCGGAGCAATTAAAATCCAGTTATTGCAGAATGGCTGAGCAGGGATCATATCTTGTCAAACTCTGCCTGTTTTCCAATTTATTAGCACAAATTTAACAGAAGCTTGGAGATGCTGGAAGAGTAGCAGTAGGAGGTTATTTGTAAAATACTAGATAAAAAAAATAAATAAAATTTGTATGAGGGGTTTGAAGAATGGAAATGGACTTGCTTGTTTCAGGTATAGTTTGAAAATAGTTCTAGGGCCTAAGGTTATGAGAGGGGGCTTCAGACCAGAATAACATGTGTAACTCTGAATGGACAGGTTTGAAATAAGCACACACCCCTAAATGAAGAAATGCCTGAAAGAATAACATACGCTTGCTTTGTGTTACATGAAACAGTTTTTTTCCTTTCATTTTTGGTTTATGTAGATTTTTTTCCACAACATCTAAAATGCCTTTTGGAAACCACAGTTTCAAAAGTTTCAGAAAACTTTCAGCACTTTTCCCAGACTCACTTGGACCAGGCCTTGGACTGATGGCTCTAATGCCAGAGCTGAGAGCAATGAGATTTTGGACTGGCTGGAAAAGCCTCCCTAACTATATCACTCTGTAAACTGGAAACAGAAATAGGACAGAACAAGACAGAAGATTCATACACTCCCTCAGACCAACTGTGCTAGAGGGAATCGATTGCCCAGCAGTCATGCTGCTTTCTGATTGCTGCTGCTGGCTGCAACCTATATGTTCCAGAAGTTCCCCATGCTAAAGAAGAGAATAATACACAATAGAGCCCTCCACAGTAATTTGTATTTTGCTAGATCTGAAATTATGTTTAGCACTGAGGCTGAGAGAACGAAAAAAAATAAAAAAGCCCAAACAGTTTTAATAATAGAGTTTAGAGGACTTTGAGTTGTCAGAGACATTTTCTAGTGGCAGTTTGTCTGAATGATTTTTGGCACTAGTAATATACCACATCTCATGTCATTCTTTTAATTATTTTAGAGTATTTTAAAAGAGTATTTTGAAAATCAAATAAGAATACCTCTGATTTCAGAGCAAGCATGAGAAAATAAAATATCCCCACTGTTGAATTTTAAGTGGCAGATTATCCTGGTGCTGCAGATAAGGTTTCTGAAAAATCCTGCATGCCAACACCAGAACAATGCCCAAAGATAACTAATTTTTTTATCCATTTAAGGACTTGGGAAGGGAAGTATAACATTTTTTAGTTCAAGGAGACAAAGGACCTCTGTTAACTAATTATGTTACCAGAAATCTTCATTAAACGGATTCATTCCACTCCTCAATGATTAAAGATTGAAAAGAAAATAAAGCTAGGCTACGGCTGGTTGTAGTCTGTGGTAGAAAACCCTTGCAGGAGATTTCTTGGGTTCAAAACCAGAGGATATGACCTCTTTGGAAGGCAATAAATATCAAAGCTTTAGGATTCATATTAAATCTGAAAAGGTGGGTGGTTTTTTTAGCAACTTATTTGATTAATTTACCTCTCTGCCAACATCTGAACACTTTGTGGTGTCTAAAGGTCATATTCACACAAATAATTCAGGTGAAAATTTTGAGGTCAGTAAAATAGTATTACCTGTTCTACACTTCACCTGTGTTGCTTGGTTATAAGTCATCAGCACCAGCCTGGCGGGGTAGGTGTGAGAGGGAATCCAGGTACGTACTGAAATTTGAAATTCACTGTGAATATACAGACAAGTAAACACGGTAATTTGCTGCAAATGCATTCTCACACATTCAGACAGTGTGTGCACGTGCACACATGTGTATGATGGGGGACTGCAAAGTGCCTAACCAGGATCTCAAATAAGTAACACCTGAACCACTGGTCCAGCGTTATTCCATCTCTTATTTGGATCCTCAGCAAGAGGATCAATTGCACCAAGGGAAGAGGGAAAACCCAGAGAAGAAATCTTGCAGGTTCACAGGGTAAATGTCTCATCCTTGACTGTTCGCAGGTGTCTCCACTGTCCTTGCAACATCTCAGGGAGAAAGAAGAGGCAGTCTGGTCCAGAGCAGTGGGCTCCAGCAGGCCTGTGTCTGCTCCTGTTGCCCACCCCAGTCCAAGAGGCTTTCAATTGCCTGTTTCCCTTTTTTTTTTTTTTTTACACCTTGGTTTGTAACCACACTGTTACCAAGTTATTACCTTTCTTCAGAAAAAGATTGCCTAGCACAAGGCTCAGAAGATAAGTGGCTGTTGTCCAGCTGCTCAGGGAACTGACCATATCCCTGGCTCTTTGTGCCTCCCACACCCAGCATGCAGAAGAGCAGAGCTGCCACTCTCAGTGCTGTTGTGCAGGGGCACAGTGTGAAAACAGTGTGGCAGAGGAGGCTGCAAGGTATTTTCAGAGTGAAAGATCTGAATGTATCCTAGACCACCCTCAACAGCTGGTGGGAATCACCTACCCAACAAGAGCATCCCCTCAGTCAAAGGCACCTTTGTCTTTCTTTGGACCAAGCAAATCAAACTAGGTTAGACAAACCTGTTTCAAAATACATAAGTTTCAGCACACATGCAAGAAGCAGGCCTCTCTAGAGCAACTTTCGATGCCCAGTTGCAGTGCTAAGTTTTTCAGCATAACGTTGGTGTAGCTGAGCAGCTGCTCTTGGGAGCCCACTCACAGGCAGAAAGGAAAGAAGCAAAAAGACTCCTCCAATCTTGGCACACTTGCTGCAGAGCATGACAGGTCAAAGCTACATGATGACAGCAAGTCAGCATAGGAAATATTTCCCTCTCTCTTCTGTAAAAATAAAAAACAATAATAATAAGATCTTGATCTCCAGCTCACCAGTGCTGTCCACTAAGCACAGGATTGAGATATGTCACCTAGTACATATCTTCTCTCAGTCAATCTCCTGCTTAAGTTAGTGGAACTATTTGAACGTGCTAAATGAGAACACTGTTGAAGGGATATAGTTGTATGGCTTTCATATAAAAGGCTCCCTAGCAGTTAAAGCAGCATACTCTTGATCTGACTGTGGTGGAACTCAAGATGCCTTTCTTTACTGAACTACTTCTGAAGCTGACCCTGCTTGAAGTGAAAGGTTAGACTAGAAACTCCCCATAGTTCTATTCCTGCCTAAACCTTAGAATAAAAGTGTTTATGATTTCAACACTAGATTTTCCATGCTGCAGAGCCCTTCCTTTAAAATGTCTCTATATTGCAAACAGAACTTAAAATTACTTAACTTATCTTGCTCAACCCACAATCTTTCCTTCTTCCTCAACCTCCTTCCCACCCCTGTACCATTGTTTTATCTTATCAGAAGTTTGTGACATTCATTTACAAAGAGGTCAGTTTAGGGGGCTCAGAATCACACGTTTCAAAAACAAATAAACCCATTTTTTTGACCAGCCTGAACAAACTAATAAGTAATTCAGGGTGATTCCCTGCCCCACTGTATTAGCCATAGGTTAGCCTCTGCAGAACTAATCCTCTTTGACCTGAATAGCCACATGCATGCAGCTGTTCCTCTGAGGGTACAACTAAAAAGTCTTAATTAGGCTCAGATGCCCAAAAGTGTAGTTAAAACAGTCTTCTCCTTTATGCGTAGGTCCTTAAGTCAAAGCTGCAGAGTGTTTCTGCCATTGAAGAAGGTGGCTCTGTGCAGCCACCTCCCTCTTCAAGCCAGAAAGCTGTACCTTGCAGCACTAATGTGAGGAAAGCCGATCTTGTCGCTGCTGTTACTGAGGGTCCTGGATAGACTCGGCTACGCATTGTAGCCGATAAGAGAGTTATGAAGATGGTGAAGGGGCTGGAGCACAAGCCCTGTGAAGAGCAACTGAGGGAGCTGGGGTTGTTTAGGCTGGAGAAGAGGAGGCTCAGGAGAGACCTTATTGCTCTCTACAACTACCTAAAGGATAGGAAGAAGTTCTTCACTGAAAGGGTGGTTGGTCACTGGAATGCGCTGCCTAGGGAGGTGGTGGAGTAACCGTCCCTGGAGATGTTTAAAGAGAGATTGGATGAGGCACTTAGTGACATGGTGTAGTTGATGAGTAGGGATAGGTGTAGGTGTTGGGTCATAGGTTGGACTTGGTCATCTCAAAGGTCTTTTCCAACCTTATGATACTGTGATTGTATTGGTGGCCACATGGAGTAGGATCTGCAAAGCACTTCTCAGGCCCACTTCTTGACAGCTTGTGAATTATAAACCTACAGGTCTCTTAATTTCTTAGGTTTGTGGTAGTACAACTCACGCAGCATGTGTATGGTCTTCCTTTTACAGCTTGCCATTGAAAGCTCACCACCAATATCACTCTTAGTCACCATCCTATTAAATAGGTTAATTGTTTATTCATCTCTAATTGGAAGTAAACAGCAAGGAAAACAAATAGAAGTATTTCTGTTATTTTGTTTGTTTATTGGCAAATGTTTTGAGGAGAACCACAAATAACTCCGGCCCTGCAAGTCAAACTCCCCTCAGGATGTCATTGGAGAGCTCTACATATTCTGCTGCTGGCAATGCACTGTTTTTGAAATAAATGTGCACACACTTATTTAATACCACTGCAGTAGCAACACTCAGTGAGCTGAGAGGCTGGTAAGAAAATGAGGCAATCATTTGTGGAAAGAGATGAGTATTTCTGTTCAAAAAAATCCATGCCATGGTTGTGGAAGGTTTTATTCTCTGATGCAGTTTGAAGTCATGTCAGTTAACTATAAAATTTAAATAACTGCTGTATATAGAGAGTGCTTGAAGATCTATCACTAGAAGTAGTAAAAGCTCAAGATAGAGTCAACCTGCTTGTCATTTCTGGTTGGTTTTGTTGTTTTGGGTTTTTATGGGAGGGAAGGGGTTGGGGTGGATTTTTTTTTTCCTTTTTTGGGGGGACGACATGACACTCCTACTCTTTTCAAGCCTTCCCCTGCATGGCCTTGGCTTTCTGAACAAACAAGGTTAAAGTATTTAAATGAGAGGATCTTAAATGTTTATTGGGAGAATCAATCTCAGAAACTGTTGGAAATTTTATGATTATCATAAAGCTTCCAGAAATGTATCTGTAGAGGCTCTTACCACCTCCCTGTGGTTTGCATACAGTGACACAATCTCATGTGGGCTCAGATGAAATGCAGTCAGCTTGAATTCTGCAGTGATACATCTACAAGCTGACTAAGAGAGTGGTATGTCAGTTGGGTCTGCTTCAGAAGACGCACATTTCTGGAGGCCCAAGATAGCGTTAAACACAGGGCACATTAGACATCTGTGACCTCAGCTCTCATGACAATAACAGGATGTCCTGATTCACCATGTATGAATTGCCTTGAAATTGCAAACCTTCTTTACTTACCGTTTTGAGGAGATGCAAGCCGCAGGGGCAATCTTCCCATTTATACTATGCAGCTCACAGCCTCCCCAGCTTGCAAAGAAGAGGAAGAGCAGGTGAAATGAGATGAAGAGAAAGGAAGATGGCCAGGGGAGTCTTCACTCATCACAGGGAAGGAAAGACAGGCTCCTTACAAGGCTCTGAGAAGGAAGAGGCAGCTAGATCTGTCCTGCTGTTGTCTTTGACAACGTACTCCAGTGAATTCAGGATGCAGACATTCTCACCTACTCTTTGGCCAAGAACCATGTCATAGTGGACTCTCACAGGATGAGGACAAAGTTGATGAATTTTCAGCATAAAGATATATATTATTTTTCCTCTTTTATGTTCTGTGCTGATCCCCACTGTTTTTCTGCATATCCAACTCATAGCTGGAGTGACATGTGTCTGCCTCCTTTCTCCTCACTAGCAGGAATGATTTACATGGCTTTGGCTTTACTATAGTGTCCTGCCAACAAACATCAAGCCAAGTCTTGAACTGAAGGTGGAAAAGATTTCTGCGAAGAGCAAAGTAACCAGGGCTAATAGTAACACCCACCTGGGAGCCTGTAATAATTGGACCCAGAGTAAACCCTATGGGAATGGGGGTCCCAGCTGCCAGCAGAGAGTGGTATCTAGCCACACACTCCAGGGAATGATGCCTATAGAATGTCCTTTAGCAGACTGGTACTTAGTTCAAAGAATGAAGAAGCAAATACTTTCTTAGAAAAAACAATTGGGAATGACCCTACCTGAATGTTTTCCTGACTGGCTGCTTTCCACAGTCCCCAGCCTTTGGCTGTTCCTCTACCACTTCCGGTCTCTGTTGAGGATCTGTTTAGTAGTTTGGGACCAGGATTCATCAGAAAACCTACTTGCTACAAACAATTTGCTTTACTGGAGGAAGTGTTAGAAATGTTACTGTGGTTTTAAAAGAACTTAGGTTGTGACATGTTTAAAAAAAAAAACCAACTGAAAATGCATAAAATGTTAACAGAATCGTGAAGAAGGTGGCACCTCCCTCACTCACTGGCAGTGCTCATCACAAGAAATACTAATCCAGTATTCATCTCGCTTGAGTACTGCTGCAAAGAAACTACAGTCTGGGGAATGCATGGTCTTTCATTCATTTGTTTATTTAGAAATAGTGTTGTTTATTTCTATGCCAGTTTAATTTGCATTTTATATATATGTTGGAGTCCCCACCATCCACTTGAATCTGCATCTGAGAGGAAACCTAGAGGATTCATCAACTTGCCAGTCACATCTCCCATTTCAGGCATAGGCAGCGTTCCACAATCTGTGTTCAGGAGATGCACTGTACTCCCTGAAAACAAGTGTTGTGTCCATGTGTCCATGAAAAGGCCATCCAGGATTTTTCCCAGTGCACTCTTCTCAAGGTGCTGAATTCAACACAACTTGGACATGTCATTGAACATATCAACTCAGATTATGACACTGCTTCACACTCATCGCATTCACAATCACTGAGATTGGTCCTTTGCATCCATGCACCAGAGAAAGCAGAGGCAGCCACCAGCTCCCTATTACATTAGCAGTGGAATGTAGTAATTACCCTAAGTAACTGCTCTGAGTTTATATGGCAGCACTGTTCTGTCTTTCAACAAACTTTTTCTGCATGTGACACATTTATAACTTCACTTGTCCAAAGAGAAAAGCAATCTGGGAGAGGTTGAAAGCCTCACTACAACCAGTAGGCAACATCAAGACTAGCAAGATTCTTATTCCTTGGCTATGTACTGTCTTAAGCTTAGAGGGGAAAGTCTGTCCCTGTTTTTCACTGCATTCCTTCCCAAGCCTGCAGGCTGATTCCTCAGAGCAGTCAGTCATGTCTGCACAGGGCTCAAAAGAGTCTGGGCTGGTATTAAGTTCCAACCACCAGCAAACAAAACAGAGTTCATCTGTGCCTTGAAGTACAAGTCAGCTTAAAGCACGTGACAACTGCTTTGCTTTATCTCTACAAACATCAGGCAGAATTTTTCTTGCATCTTTCCTGTCCAGGGCAGTCTTTCCAGATACACACACCTCACATGCACAGGCCTTTGCCATGGCACTCCACACCACATGAGATGATGGGCTTCATCCTAATCTGGGATAGCCTTTTCCCCTTACTCTTTGAGGCTCACTTTCCAATTTGCTTTTCCTCGTCTCCCTGTCTCCTGATTGCCAAACTGAAATACCTATCAGTTCTCTGAAAAGCTTACACAAAATGGAGATGCTTATTGTAAATATACTAGTCAGTTTTCTTTCTCCACACTTGTTTCTTCTTTCTACACAAGAGGTCTTCTCTAGATGTTTTATTAGTTCTCATAGGTACACATGATTTCCATCTTATTAGCTGGAAAAAACGCTGATTCAGTCAAGATTTCCACAAGGATGAATAACACAACAAAAATCAACAAGCCCTCACATTTTATAGCAGCACATTATAAAAATCCATGTTCTGCAAGGTGGAGGAAGTATTATGCAAGAGGGTAAAAATCCCTTCAAAATCTCCTTAGAGGCCACATAATCTGCTTGGTAAGTAATTTAAAAATCAGCACTTATAAAGTATATGTCAGCCTCCAAAAAACACTAAGTACCTAATTAGAGGCTTTTGCACTGAAATGCAAGAGTGGCCATGTATTTCTGTTCCCTATTCAGGCAGTCCTATGCAGGAATGCTAAGCAGTGAAGGAGATGATGCAGATACAACCAT
The DNA here is from genome assembly GCA_033558235.1 of Neomorphus geoffroyi. Taxonomy (NCBI): domain Eukaryota; kingdom Metazoa; phylum Chordata; class Aves; order Cuculiformes; family Neomorphidae; genus Neomorphus; species Neomorphus geoffroyi. The sequence continues at coordinate 85,919,720 of JAUMJM010000005.1, forward strand.
AGTGCTCCTGGGCCTGCTCCAGAAGGGGAGGGTCAGGGGGCTGTTCATCTCTGCAACTGACCACAGGAATGCAGGCACAGATTGGGTGTAGACAATCCTACTTCTCCTCAGTAAAGCCACACACAAATGCTCAGAGTCTAGGCATCTGGGGAACAGAGCACCAGTCACTCTGACAGAAGAGCTGATCCAGAAATCCCTAGCAGAAGAACAAGAGATAAATACACTTATCTTCCACCCTCACATTTCTGTCTATTAAAATACCAAACTTTGTCCAAAGGCAAATATTTCTTTCCCCCGACCTTGAATTTTAGACTCAATTGCACCAGAAATATTAAAACTTCTTACTGAAAGGCATTCAACTTGAGTGGGAAAAAAAATTGTGGGGTTTTTTTTCCTTCCATGTTTGCTCCAGGAAGTTTTGCCTTGCTTCAACCAATACTCAAACTTACTTGCTCACTTTTTCTGCTGCTATAGGAAAAGGAAATACCAGCTTGCCATGACAAGTCATAGCACTTTGTCTCCTGAAAGACCACCTGGTTTATGCCACCCTAACTGTAATACATCAAGCTGTGAAAATGTGTAACATTTTTTGAAAATAAAGCAATTTTCTTCCTTCCTCTGGAGAAGAATGAAGATTAGTTTGAGTTAAAGATTAGCATCAGTTATAAAACACCTCCATCTGCAAGGGAGTTGGAGATAATTTTTCTTCTTCATTTCAGATAACTGTAGAGACTGTTGAGACATTTTGCACTTCCTTTGGTGGTTTTTAACTCTTTGCTGATTTAAACCCCTCATTTAAGCAGGCTAGACTGCTTATCATCAGAGAGAAAGCAGTAGTGGTGTTAAGGCAGAGACTGCTGTAAGGCCTGGGCTCCTGTGTTTTGAACTGCTAAGCTGAAAAGGAACATCTGCTGCTGAAATGCTTCTACATTATTTTTTAAAATACATTTTGAGGTTGCAAGCAACCAGTCTTTTTCAGCTGTAACACAAGAAATTTTTGAAAACAGCTGGGAATTGAGAAGATGATACAAAAGTAAGGACGTATTTAAGGATTACTAATAATTTTTAATTAACTAGAGCTGTCACTGTGTTCGAAGACCAACTCAAGTTTAAAAAGACATACACACAGAGGCTTATAACTAAATCTTCTCTGTAAATATGCAAGGCAAGAGGTAAGCTGGCTATCCTTCACTTACATCTTGTGCATCATTTAAAAACACCTAGCTACCTTGCAGCCCAGTGATATCCCTGACAGTGCTGATGGGGGCTACCTTTGCAAAAATTGGCAATGGAGCATTCTAGTTCATAGCAATTGTAAACGCACTGGTGGGGAGGGGTCTCTACAGGTCTCCAGTTCAATCTTTTGCTCAGAGCAGGACTATCTCCAACACTAGGTCAGGTTCGTTGAGACTTTGGGTTGGAAACCTCCAAGTCTCACATGACTTAAGCCCACACACAGATGCTTTATTGGTTGGGTCCAGAGAGGAAAGACGACTAGAGGAAATGTTTTGTACAGGTTCCACAGATCACAAATCTTCCACTGTTATGTGTTGCAATGGAACACCAGAGATTAAAAATCACAACATTTTTCATCCTCCTGGAAACCTGTGGTCTCATCTGCTCAAGAACTTATTCCTTCTCACTAAGGTTAGTGCCTGCTTATCACAGGTACAGAGGAATCACAGCAAGTCAGGCTCTGTGCCAGTTTGCATTGGAGGGAGAGCAGTGAGTTTGTCAGCAGTCTCACCATCAGACTCCAGCAAGGCTCATTTAAATATGCAGAGCATGGGCAGCACAAGACTGGAAATCTGGCTCTATGAACACCACTTAAACAGAAGCAGCCATTGCAGTAAGCCTGACAGCAAAACTCCAGTGCTGCTTTCCTTGCTCAAATCTTATTGTCTATTGGTAGTTCAACTAATTTGCTGTACAGAGGCAATGACCACGGTCCAGTGATCCTTGTCAGTACTACCAGCTCTGTTAAGCACTCCCATGATGCCTTCCCTCTGAAAGGGACAACAAGTAGCTGCCAGGCAGACAGACAAGCCATGTGCATATTCTTTCTGTGCTTGCAAGAAGCACAGGGACCCAAAACTTGAGCCTCACAATAGCTGGGATCAACTATCCTCTTTTAAGAGGCAAGTTAATTGTCAGTGAAGGATGCAAAAGCTTTGTGCCAAAACAAGACTAAGTCATTGTTCAGAGCAGAAAAGGACTGTACTATGCCACAATGGTTCTTTTTATTATACAAGAAATAAGCTCTGTTTTCTTTGATCCTTTGTTTATTCACTTACCATTTGAGAAGATCCAATTAGTTGCAAACTGCATGAAGTCCAGGCTCTTTTTATTTTTTTTGTACTTTAAATCCTGGTTTAAATAAACCAGAACACCAGGCATATAATTCAGGTCACTTTGAATGTAACTCCCTTCAGAACTGTCTTGGTTTGCATAAAGATCATTTCAGTCAAAGCCCAGGAAGTTTCCATTTGGCAACACTACTTTACTGTCTCAAGAACTTGTGGCAGTCTTCCTCAGCACACAGGTGTCTACAAACTCAGCCTCCAAATTGACACCATGCATCAGTTTTGCCACTAGCACCAGGAAGACAGCGCATAATGATAATTACAGTCTGAAGAAAATGTCAGGATTAGAGAAGAATGTTTACATGAGAAAATCAATCCACAACTCCCTTGTCAACATACTGTTCAAGCTTTTCAGAAGCAACCAAAACAAAACAGAGAGACTTTTCTGTTCCCCCAAATGAAAGATTTTAGAATATATTCCTTCATGCTGTTGTAAATACAATAGTTCATTAGAAATGAGTTGACCTTTTTTTGCTTTACATTATTAATCAATTCACCCTGCATAGGGAAAACACCTCCTCTAATACAGAAATTAAGCAAATTTCTATTTCAAAAATTTCCCCCCATGTTATGCAAGTCTTAGAAAGCCCTCTTAAGTAAATTGATTTCAAGCTCAGCTTTAATATCCCACATGTTGTCATAATTTTGAAAACCGACCACAATGAAAAATGGCACAGAAAGACAAGCAATGGGAGCAGGCATGCAAGCACTAACATGAAGCTGGAAGTCAAAAAATAGGCCAGCTAAAACCTGCCAAAAAGGACAGACTGGCCTGGCAATGCCACCCCGTGGCTCAGCCATTGAGTGGTAGAGGAGATCTCACAAATAATCTCTGCTAGAGTTTTAGGTTTGAGAAGGGAAAGGAAAAAAAGTTACTTTGGCAGCCAACTTGTCACTGCAGATGACAATATTTGGGTAGATAACTACCTCACCATTGCAGTCGCTGAGGTTCGAGAGCTGCTGTAGCTGAGCTCACAAAGCACTTGGGTTGAAGGCATCTCAATGCTGGCCATAGAAGTGAATACATGCGTTAAGGTGCTGAGTATTAAGAGCATTTCTTCATTACTAGTGCAGGATGCCCCCATCCTCTGGTCTTCAGAAGTAACACAGAGATCAGACTTGCATCCATTCACTTGCAGAGGAAATGAAGCAGACATCACCTGGAAATCTGCCATGTGTAAAAGTTTGGGGGAACAAACTGTGTTGCCGAGGACAACAGAAGAAACAAGTAGGTGTGCTCAGGCAACTTCGCTAAGCTGTGAAAACCTTACAAATTTGGGGCAGAAGGAATTCCTGCACTGAAAGGCACCTTTTCTTTTATCTTAAAACAAAAAGAAAACTTGCAGACCTTGAGGAAAGACAGGGTACTGATGTTTTGCAGGAACTAGGACATAATGTGGAAGGTCTGCTTAAATTCTGCATGGCCCATGGTTTTGTTCAAGTCCTTCCAGACACTCAGGCCACCTGCTTTTCTTCTCCCATTTCCCTGCCTTCTTACAGTTGCAGACCACTGCTCCTATTTTGTGCCATGCCTAGTGAAGAGGGCTTTCCATTAGCTATGCGGCCAGAAGAAGCTATTTCCATCACATATAAAACTTGATCCACGAGCTACAGATTATAGACTGGAGTTTCCCACTGAGCTATTTCCAAACGACAGAACTCTAGTTTTGCCCCAGCCTTGCGGGATGCAGGTTTGTGCATTGTTGTTGCATTTTTCTATGTTTTTTTTAATTTTCTTTTTTACAGAAACGACATGAGGTGGGATATGCTTCATTAGACTCATTGTACAAACAAGCTAACCATTTCCCATCTATCCAACTACCTAGCAATACTATAAGACTTTCCAGCTGCTGCAAAAAAAACCCCTAAAGAAATAAACATTAGGATGAACAGAGTGAGGTGACATATGGTGTTTTGAACTCCATATGCAGAGAGAATACTGTTATTTATCACAGCCCTAGCTCTCCAGGCCCTGACTGCCTTTTGTTTCTTACTAAAACAAAGGCTAGGACCTATCACTTATGAAAGCCCTGTCTGTACTACCTCAGCGGACTCCCAACAAATATTGATACTTACCATGTAACAATTAATAAAAGCAGAAACAGGATGCAGAGAGCGGACAAGGAGGGTAGCAGGGATGATCCCATTAACTCTAGGCCTGTCAGTCTCACTTCAGTGCCTGGTAAGATCATGGAGAAGATTATCCTGGGATCTTCTGAAAAACACCTGGAAGACAACACAGTCATTGGTCCCAGCCAGTATGAGTTTATAAAGAGAAGGTCCTGCTTGTCAAACTTAATTTCCTTCTATGACAGGGTCACCCACCTAGTCGACCAAGGAAAACCAGTTGATGTGATCTTTCCAGATTTCAGCAAGGCCTTTGATACTGTCTCTCATAGTATCCTCATAAACAAAATGTCCAGCATACGGATGGATAAACACATAATGCAGTGGGTGAAAAATTCGTTGATGGGTTGGGCTCAAAGGGTCATAGTGGATAGGGTTATATCAGGCTGGCAACCAGTCTCTAGCTGCATTCCGCAAGGATCCATCTTGGGGCCATTATTATTTAATATCTTCATAAATTACCTAGATGGGAGACTCGAGGGTTTACTAACTAAGTTTGCCAATGAAATGAAACTAGGGGAGCAGCTGACACTCTGGAGGACAGGGAGGCCCTGCAGAGGAATCTAGACAGATTGGAGAACTGGGTAATCGCCAAGCCTATGAAGTTTAACAAGGGCAAGTGCTGGGTTTTGCACCTGGGATGTGGCAACTCTGGATACACGGGCAGACTGGGGTGTGAGAGGCTGGAAAGCAGCCCTGCAGAACCTGGGGGTTCTGGTCAATGGCAAGTTGAACATGAGCCAAGAGGGCTACCCGTGTCCTGGGCGTGCATCAAGCACAGCATTGCCAGCCAGTCGAGGAAGGGGATTATTTCGCTGTGCTCCACACTGGTGCAGCCCCACCTCAAGTACTGTGTGCAGTTTGGGCGCAACAGTATGAAAAGGATATCAAGCTACTGGAGAGTGTCCAGAGGAGGCCACAAAGCTGGTGAAGGGTCTGGAGGAGAAATCATATGAGAAGAGGCTGAAGTCACTTGGTCTGTTCAGCTTGGAGGAGACTCAAACGGGATCTCATAGCCATCTACTGTTTCCTCACAGGGGAAGGAAGAGCAGCAGGCACTGATCTCTTCTTGCTAGTGACCAAGGATAAGACTCAAGGGAGTGGCAGGAAGACGTTTCAGGGGAGGTTTTGGTTGGATACTAGAAAGAGGTTCTTCACCCAGAGGGTGGTGGAGTTCTGGAACAGCTCCCCAGAGAAGCAATTATGGCACCCAGTCTGACAATATTCAAGAAGCATTTAGACAATGCCCTCAGTCACATGGTGTGAATGTTGGGATTGTCCTATGCAGGGATAGGAGTTGGACTCCATGATCCTTGTGGGTCCCTTCCAAATCAGGTCATTCTATGATTCTATGACAACCATGAGTTGATGATCAGTTCAAGCAATAATAACTGGAAGATGTCTGGAAGAGAATTCACCAGGAAGTGGTCTTCCTCTATCTTTTTTTCCTTTTACTAGTGCTAGAGGGGAGAGAAAATCAAAAAAGAAACTAGTGGGAAGAAAAGAAGGAAGGCAAGAGAAACACTACTTTGAAAATAATAATAATAAAGAAACAAAAAAGCTTAAACAGAAAAAATGTATGGAACTCTTTGATTAAGGTATTCTCCCATGAAAATGTATTAAGGTACTACTAGAAACTCCCTAACAAGGTATACTTTTTGAGAAGAGAGCCAAATGGAGATATTCTTACATGTCCTATAAGAAACAGACTAAATGAGACTTTTCCAGGGAAGCTGTGTGCAGTGCTATGCCAAGACATTCATACATCCAGCTGCAGCGCTCCAGAATTGCTCCTCAGAAATTATCCTATGGAATCGATTTTCCACAAACAAGAATCCATCATTGCTTTTACCAAATATCTGGTGACACAAACAATTAACATGTACATTTCCTTATTTGAATAGGATCAAAACATTCACTACATAACTAACATTTGATATATCAATATTTCTTCCTGTTGTAAGTGGAAAAACATAGGTATTTTTTTTATTTCTTGAAGGTACTACTAAGTGTAGGTAGAGAGCAGGAGTTTTTCCCTGGGCCCAGTATGTGCTGCAATCACCCCACCTCCCCCATAGTACTTATAGGAGAGTTTCTGCTAATCTCATAATGTCAGGGCTGGCCCCACAGTCAGGTCCTAGGAGCTCTGTGACTTTCCGCCCAACAGCTGACTTGCAGGAAAGCTGTCTTATGTACACCTGCAAGCCTACAGTAAATACAAGCTAACTTCCTTACTTTAACTCTGATGTCCAGCAATTTGGCCATGCACCTCCCCACGCAAGAATAATCCTGAAAATCTGTCCTCCCATCACAATCCAAGCCAGGGTCCAACTCCTCCGAGTTCATGTTCATAGCATGAAGTAAGTTATTAAGTTTACAGATGGGATTTACTTGACATTTTTTACAACTGTCCTGAGATACAGTGTTTAGATTTAAAACTTTCCTTGTGTTTGGCAAGGGGTTGGATCTAAATACTAGCATCTCTCTAATTTACAAAATTTGTAAAGCATTTTTGGAGTGGCAGGAATGTTACTGCCCTGTAAACATCAGATATTAAAGTATTAATTGTTATTGTCACTCCCCTTTCACTGTGCAGTTATATGCTTTCAAATAAGATTTTCCCTAACTTACAGTGATAGGTTTTTAGTGCCAGAAGTCAGGTCCTTGGCAGGGTTTGTTCCCCCAGACCCATGAGCTCCTGTGAAAGACTAATATTGGACACAATTTACATGAGGAGTTTTGGTGCCAAACTCAAGCAACCTCAGCGGCAGACTAAAGAGCAAAAGCAGCAATATCCTCTAATCACTGGGTACCAGCCTGACAAAAGCACTCTTGCTCAATGTGAGAAGAAGAAAAGCTTTTAATGCTCTTCAGGAGGAAGCCACAAGATCTGATGTGTGACTGGACCAAAACCTCCTTGATGACGTGTTTTAAAGGAATGTCCAGCCACCACTATGGTCCAGAAGAGACACTCATCTTTCTCTTACTTGCTTGTTTGATTTCTGCATTACAGAAGCCTCACAAAATGCAGAGACAACAATGCTTTTTCACCAGACCAACCCCAGAACAGGAACTTAAGGTACAGGGATTGAGCCACTTGTTCAAGACAGCTCCAGTGCTATGGGAGGAGCCCACTTTGAACTAGGAGTTTAAATTCTCATCAGCTGCCTCCAGCAAGTTGTTCTCTTAACTCTTGACTGGCTAGAACAAGAGCAACCCAAGATAGTCTACCATTTAACAGAAGTTTCCTTGGTTGCAAAGTGTGCTCATGGCTTCCTATTCTTTCTCTACATAGCTCCAAGAAGAGGTCAGGTCTACTTCATCTGTACTCTTCTGTTAGGTAGCTGGAGGCACCTGCCCTTCCCAAGATGAATGAGCTCAGCTCCCTCCATCTCTCCTTCCACAGTGAGCGCTCCACCCCTCTCAATGGCATCCACTGGACTTGATCCAGTACATAAACACTGGTCCTCTACTAGGCAGCCCAATGCTGAGCACAGCATCCATATGTAGCCTTGCGAGTATGCTCACCTCTTGCCAGGATCTTCATTTCTTCTCCTGCAAAGCTGCTTTCTAATCTGTTAGCTCCAGTTAGTCCTGCTTCCTGGGGCAGTTAGGTTCCAGCCGCAGGACTTGGTATTTGCTTTTGTTGAACTCCATGCAGTTCCTACCAGCCCAATTCCTATCCTGTCCAAGTCTCTCTGAAAGGTAGTCATGTCCTCCAACATATCATTTGCATCACTACGTAATTGGGTGCAGTCACGTGTTAGGGCACATTCAGTCCCATCATTCAGAGGATCAATAAATGTGTTCAAAAAGTATCAAACACAATACTGCTTCTCTCAGAAATATCACTTGTAAGCAATGGTCACTGAATTTCAAGCTGTTGAGCCTGACAAGGTCTCTGAGCCTGATAGTCTACTCAGGACCGCTGCCCTTAAACTCACCTGATGCCAGTGCAGAGCAGTCTCACCTACCATGACTCTGAACCTACATGTAACCCTTCTCATCAGTCACCTCAAAACAAAGAAAATAATTTCAGTATGTAGAGTATGAAGAGTTATGTCCCTTTTCTGGGCCCTACAAGACCAGTTTTCTTGGCAAGAGTCCCACTCTCTAGCAGTAACCGAGAACTTCAATCTGTGGGCACTAATGTACTGCATGTATAACTGTATGTATGCTTCAGCACGCTCCTATTCAAACCTAAAACCAATAGAAAAAAACCCCTAGAAGTAGGAAATGACTGTTCAAAGTTTTACCCAATTTTTATACGTAAATGAAAACTGTTAGAATAGTGCTGCAGGGGACTTTTTTTCAAGAAGGTAAGCAGCCCTTCCATTTCAAGTCTGACAAACTTCGCTGTCAGACAGTAAGGAAGAGAGAATCTTGCTTCCAAGTCTCCTTTTTTATGCACTAACAAGAAAACATAGAAAAGTTGGCATTTTTGTGACAAATCCTTAATCTGTTTTATTTCTGTTGCTGGCATTGGAAAAATTGAATTCCCACCTACTTAGTTCTCACTTATGCTATATTAACATTTAAGACATTTCAAAATATGCTTGATTCCCAACCATAAACTGAAGAAAAAAGATGTCAGAAAGGCCGTTATAGATTTGAGCTCCACTACTACCAGTTCTTACACACACACACACACCAGTGCCCCACGGCTAGTCTGCAAGTTATTGAAAGTGTATCCCAGAGAGACTAAACATATATTTAAAAGAAACCTTTTTTTTCACCAGGATTCATTTTTTTATATTTGCTTCCTAATTACAGTAGCTGTAATGTGTAATGCTTATTTGAGTCTATTTATCCAGGATCGTAACGCATTCAACTGAGCCATTGTCTCTCCTGGCTGCTGCAAAGCATATAGCTGTTATCCAAAGCTCAGAAGATGCAGCTTGGATAGCCTGAGGATGAGCAGTAAGGAAAAGAGTTCGGGTTAAACTGAAAGAAAAACTGTCTCACCCAGCAAAACCCATGGATACTGTCAAAACTCAGAATTTTAAGATTTTGATTGACCATTTAATAGTAGATGCAAAAAAAATGCCTGGTGTTATAGTTTCGGATCTTTCAGGGAATTTTTCTCTCCCTTGCCAACACAGGGAGGCTTTAGGACCCAGGAGAGACATGGGGGTAGGACGTTGCCGGGGGCACTGGGGTTCGTGTTCAGTTTCTGGTTTCCGGCCACTTCCTCTCTCCGAACAGCGGGAAGCAGGAGGGGCCTGGCTCCACATGTCCTGTGCGGTCCCTAGAGGAAGGAGCGATCGTGACCACCTGGATCTGCTGCGGGCTCCTTGGAGGCCAGCGCCGTTTGCAGAGGAGTTGGTGCCTTGCCCTGCCCTCTCCCTCTTCACCCCTCCCCCTTTCTCCCCGCCGCTGGAGGCGCCCGGAGCAACCCTCGCGCCTTGCCGGTTTTTTGCTTCGAGGAGCGACATCGCGTGTTGCTGCCCTTAAAGAGACCTGCATCGCAAGGTTTGGGGTACAGGACTTGATTCGTTTATAGGTTTCAATTACGATTGTTGCTAATTTTGTTATATGTGTATATATATATTTGTAGCTAAGAACTGTTTTCCTTTCTATACATTTTTCTGATTAAAATTTCTTAATTTCTGATAATGTATCCTAGTATTCATTTAAACGGAGACATCTGGACAGGCTGTCAAAGATAGACTTTACAGCTGGTCCTATAAGCATCCTCCAAAGCCTTTATAGGCCGTAAATGCTGAGCATGATAAGGAACAACACTTTTCAGTCTGTTTTCCAACATATAACTGATAAGGACAGGAGAATGCTGTGCGACGTTGGCATCCACCATTAAATCCTCATTGCTGATGTCATATAACTTTCTTCCTGTATCTGGGCTGGATGGCACATCTGGAGGCCTTCGTCTACCTTGCTTTCAGAGTAGGATTGTTGTCAACATTGGATCAGATCTGTCATGGTTTCATGCAGTCAAATCTTGAAACCTTCCAACACTGGACAACCCAGCACCTCATCAAGTACTACAGCTTCTTTAAACATCCAAAATAATTTTCAAACAAAACTGAAGGAAGCTAAAGGTGATAGTGCCCTAAAAAGGCTAAAAGTGAGAGAACCCTGAACAGATTTGTTAGAGATTAGGATACATATCAGTGGATGCAGCTGAACTCCTTAATTTTTCACAGAATAGCCCACCTTGTAGATGAGTAACCCTGTAGATAGGAAAGCAAAACATTGCTTTTTAATGCACATTGGAGACTTTTTTGCAGACCTGTTTTCTGTATAGGAAGAATTGAGACATGATTGTAACTGAATACAATACCTCTGGAAATATTCCTAGGGCTTCTTTGAAGAAAATATTAAATTAATACATTCTTTAGTGGTAGCTAGACTATTGAAAATCTATAGTCGGAAGAGGGCAAAGGAAGAAAAGGAGAGAAAAGTTTTCAAGGAAAGCTCAAAATATATCAGAATTCATTGGTACAAGGAAAGAACACTCCTAGTGTTGAATGTCTTTCTGAAGCCTGTTTCTTGGTGACTTATACCAGGAGGTCTGGCTGTCAAAAATCAAGCAAATCTGTCCAATTATTTTACTAATTTTAAGGCCTGTCTGATAAATACATATGCCCCAGGTTTCACAGATTTCACTAGAAATAACATATCTTAATACCAGAAAGAGGTTCATGCTGTAAAACAGTAATGTCATGACCAAAGAGGAGACTGCTTAATTAGCTTATTATGTTTCTCAAAACAATGGAAAAAATCAGCTGAATGCAGTATGGCTATGTCTGTGTTTCCAATAGTTAAAAAAAAATTTTTTAAGTGGTGAAGAGTTCTAGGGCAGAAGCCACGTGACAGTCAGGAGGAAGAATGCTTTAGGTAGGAGGTAGTTCTCAGGTAGACCTCTCCAAATGCTGAGCAAGGTGACCTTCTCTGTCCAGAGCCATTTAAATCCTATGAATGCCTCTATCTGGCATCTCCCTTTGGCCATGCAAGCACCTCCAGAGAGGAAAGTCAGCAGGACACAGAGTTTGTTTGCTGTGGGCTATGGCTTTTTTCTGAAACCTGGAAAATGCCACATGGTTCAGCAATGGCTGTGTTACTCCAGCAGGTTTTATTTGGCTTCAGCGGGTGTTACCAGAATTAGTGCAGTCTCTTCTTCAAGCGAACTATTAGAAGAACTGCCATGTAGAGTGAGCTGTTAGCAATAGGGCATGGGATCAGAGCAGTTTTCCAGATGTTTTACACCACCTTCCCCCACTCCACTCCAAAGATGAGGTTTACAAGACAGCTCGCATCTGCTCATACTGAGAGGTGCACATTTTCCCTAGTTTCCTTTACTAATCCACCTAGATGCAGTAAGTTAAAAATGAGCATGGTTTAAGGCTTCAGGTTTTTGTTTTTAAACCAGTGCAATCTCTGCCTCTGCTTTAGAGGATAAACATTTGAGAATTAATGTATTGCCCTAAAGCTGATTAAACTCAAATAAAGCTTTTCTGGGATCCATATATGTGATAAACTGACACAAAATTGGGTCTTTTCTGCAGCCTAGAGCCCAACTGACTGTCTGTGGCCCCTGAGTATCCTCAGTACAATACCATGAAGCAGAGGAGGGGAACTTCCTTGAAGAAAGCTTGAGTAACTTGACCAATGGCACACAAAAAGGCTATGCCAGTGATGGGAGATGACTCTTCCTGAACGTCCCACCCGAGGCTAGACACCCCATTGTAGTCCTGACCTTTGCATAGTACTAGCTATGATGCATAAGCTAGTCATTTTAAGTTATAGCTCAGCTATTCACACCTGCATCTTCTCCAAGCGTCCCTGAATCTGGAATGCACTTACAAAAGGTGAAATTTTTTTTGCCCACTAAGAGCTCACACCAGTGCTGGTCCTCTTCCATGCCAGAAAACATGCTTTGTTCCCTATATGAACTTCCCTGCCTTTCATTTCCAGGCACTGTTTTCTGTTCAGGTTTTCTCCACTAGATTAGTAAGGCTCTTAATACCGGCTGTTTTCTCCCTGTGAAATTCTTATACCCTGTGTGACAGGTGTAAAACCCTGACAAGGACACAACAAAGGCCTAATAAGGAAAGGATTATGGTCTCATAAGACCTGGCAAAGATTATGGCCTACTAAGGACCTGAGAAGTATCAGGCTGGCCAAAGATAATGGCTGGGGTTTTCCCACTATTAAAATCCCCAATTCCGGTTTTCCCCCAGCCTCTGCTGCTGGGAACAGGGAGGTAGAGAGCTCTTATCAGGCACACATGCCTGTAAAATGTGGGTCCCCAGCCAGTCAGAATGACCACAAATCACATTTGGCTTGGTATAAAATGAGGTTCCACTGAGAGCTGATTTGAGCCAGTTGCTCCTCAGAGCTGCAGGCATATAGTGCAGTAGGGACCCTCTGTTTGGACTGTGATGCCAGCCAAGGTATCTTCCCTGGGATTGTGAGCCCTCTTCTAGTAGGTGAGTGATTATGTGCATCCTAAAGGATTTTTTTAAAAAGTTAGGAATTCTTAAGGCAGTTGTGTAGTAAAAATCCCTGATTTGACATCCATGCCGATGGTTTATTTTTGTTCGTTGAAGTGCCAAGTAAAACCTCATTACTTTCAGTGACTGATTGCCAGTTTTGTGGGTACCTCTGTGACACTCTGTAATCGAGCTACTTTTTGATCTTCTCAAAAAGCAGACTGAACTCTCTAAGAATTACTGCAAAGTCTTTTTTTTTTTCCCAGAACTCTGCCCTATCTTTCCAAAGTTTTTGTTAAAGGGCAGCATGTGCTGTACAACTATCCCACACCCCAAAAAGCAGTCACTCTCAGGAGTCCTGTTAGGTAAAGGCATGGCCGGGTTGCACAGCACTCCAAATAGAATGTAATTCTTAGGGATATGGTTGGACTCAATGATCTCGGAGGTCTCTTCCAACCTTCTGATTCTATGTTTCTATGAATTACAGAATGGTTTGGGTCAGAAACAAACAAAGATCACCTAGTTTCAACTCCCCTCTCACAGGCAGAGCCATCTTCCACTAGATCAGGTTGCAAATAAATTTACCTTATTTTTGTGTTAGTGTCCAATGGCTTTGACTCATGATCCCTTTTGGGTTTAATTGGCTACAGTCAAAGGGTTCCCTATCTCTGTCTGTGTGGCCCAAGCCTTCTGCCATGGGAACAGCTAGGTTATTGCTTTAGTCACATCAGTTGTCAGCCAGTCACATGGCCATAAAATTCAACATCAAGCTGTGAATTTATTCCCAGCATACCACCCTGTCACAGAAACACAGTCAATCATGATCTCTATGTTCCAGATATCCTGAAGCTCAGGAAAACCGAAAATTATCACTGTATGAAAGATTAAAGCCTTCAGAGCTTTGATTCAGCAAAGCAATTACATACACATTTTACTTGTCAACACAAGGCTACTAAACAAAGAGCTTGAGCATTTGGCAAAATCTGAGCAGAGAAACCCAATAAAATTCTCATGTAAACTTTTTCCTAAAACCCTGCGAGTTCATCAGTGTATTTGATTTTTTGGTCTCCTTTTTTTTCAAGGACTAGGAGAAATGCTTCATAAAGCTGTCTCTGATTTATGGGAAGAGCTAACTGCAGGACAGGACATTGTGGCAAAGCTGTCTGTCCAAAACACTCATAGAAGTTATTTATTTAACAAATGCAAAAAGCAACTAAGGTCTTTGTCTTAGTGTTTAGAGACAGTTACATACCTAAGAGAGGAGCAATGCTTTTTGGCCTTCTTGACGTTTAATACTACAGAAGGGTTAAGAGCTACAGCCAAAACCATGCTGATCCCAGGGTGGTAAAGACAACTCATGGGACTCTCCTGGCACAAGAAAATAAAGCTAAGACAGACAGATAGGGCTAGATATACAACAAAGTGTAGACTTCTGTGTAAAAAAATTAATGCAACAGAAATAAATTTCCTCTTATGCAGGCACTTTGGAAGGTACCACAGTCCTGAACATAGTGGTTTGTCAGAACATTGAAGGACATACTGGAGGAGGGACAGGATGACCCCAGGCTCTACTACAGCACAAGCAGGGTTGACTGCATGGCCTTTGTGGCCAACATAAGGTTAAGATAACAAAAAACCCAGCTCTATCCAAGCCATTAAGCTCTCTTCTGTGCCAATGTACTGCTGTCTGAGCAGATAAAGCTAACACTGTCAGGACACTCTGAAGCCAACCAACCAGCCAAGAATGAGTAGAGAAAAAAGATTTTTGTCACCCAAAGAAGAACACTGCTAAATTACCATATGAATATTACAAATCACTAGTGATAAACTGGAAGCACCTAGTTGGGAAGATCTCATTTAAAACCCAGTTTCCAGCCTAATCTGTACTTGAACTCTGGCTCTCCAAATATGAAAGATACTTGTGCTGCCCGATAAGCATCATTAAAGTCTGTCTTCTGCCATAATTGAGTTTCTGCCTTGTCCAACAGAGAAATGACTCAGCATCACTTACTAGAGCAGAACGTTGTTTCTCTCCAGTCATTTCCTCCAGCTCCTCTGTCGGGGGAGGGAGAAGGAAATTATATTACTGAGGTTACTCCAATGTTTTAAAAATCAGTTTTGTCCTATGTCCATGATATATTGCATCTTTCTAATCAGAGACAAGACATCATGGGAGATACTACTTGGTAAGTAAACTCAGCTCAGAGAAAAGAATGTTATTGCTCTACCTTAGTTTTCTCCTTTTTGGCAAAACAGAAATATGTTTTGGGAAATATTGTCTTTTTAAAGAGGTTGCTGTTTCCATCTCTCCGGAAGGCTGAAATATTCCCTACCAGCTCTGCTCAGAGTAGAATTTAAGGCTCTATACCTTTTCCACCTGGGTTTGTCTATCAAAAGTTTTGCCTCTTTCTAGTCAATTAAAAGCATCTCTTATTTTATCATGCAACTGTGTGAGGATTAAAAGGACTATATTATCTAAGAAGTATCATAAAAAAGGGATTTTAAACTCTACCAAGTACTTTTTGTCTCTCTAAAGCAATATATATCGCACCACACATACACATCTTTGCTACGTTATGTACACAAGGGACATTCAGTACAATGCTACCAGGTCAGTAAGCTGCAACCATTTACACCTTGCCTGAAATGCTGCACTTCACTGGGTTTATAATAAGCAGAGTCACTTCAGTCCACTCTCATCACTTAGAGTCCATTAGCTGATTTCAGCACAATTTTACAGAAACACCTGAAAGAAATATTGATCTCCTCTGTGTATGGCTAAAATCATTGGCCAGATTGCAGAGAGAAACACTCAACAAGGTCCCCACAGGAAATCAGTCATTTCTTCATCCTTTGGTTACTCCCCTGGAGATGCCAGCCAGTTGGCCACTCAGCATGTGTGTAGTGGCTGGCCCATTTAGCACATGGCCAGTCCTGCACTAGCACGGCTGTCCTCGAGGCAATGATGGAGGAAGAAGTTTATTGCTGTGAAATAGGAATTAGATCTGCAATAGATTTGCTGCAGCTCACGTAGAGTTAGATGAGAACAGATGGCCCAAAAGCAAGGTTAGCACTCACTGTTGAAGACCTAGGAGGCAGAGGGAAAAATCTGTGACCAAGGCAATGGAATATAATCTGACAGCACAGTTTTGGTCTGGTGGCTGGGAAAGGATGGTGGCTGGTCAGCAAAGGAGCAGCACAGAAATACGACTGGGATCACCATCTACAAAATGTAGAGTTGCCTACAGCCAGCCAGGTCTCTGCCAGAATAAATGAGGTCTGTCTCATGAAGGAAGAGTCCCTTACTTGAGCAGGAAGGAGACTGAGCCCTCAGGACAGAAAGACAACACCTTGGGCTCAGAAGATTTGGAGCCTCTTGATTTGAGTTCCAGTCAGTGGGTTACTCCTCCTTTATACAAGGACGAGGGAGAACAGAAAGAAACGTCACTGCCCACAAATACATTGCTTGCTAAGGGATGGCAAGTAGGCAGCACATTTAGCAGAGTATTTGCATTGTCCAGATATGGCCCTTCCAGGAAGAATCCAGTTGCCCCAACACACATGCTATTTGCAGCTATGAAAATGTTTTTGCAGGAGATAAAAATATGCATATTTTTCACTAACAGCTCAGCAGATATTCTCTGTCATTCCTGACATGAGCCAATTCCTCTTCAAAACTCAAGGTGAGGTGTATACATTTTTATAGTCATATGCTGCCAGTTGCTAATGTAAACCGTGTAGACAAACTGAATTAATCAGAACTGCACCTGTACTCATGTTTTCACAGATATTTTATCCAACTTGTCCATGCTTCCCTCTCTCCCACTCCCCAAAAAACAGTAAGCACAAAATCGTAAGAGGTAAAAAAAGACCCAACAACACAACAGAGCAACTTAACTGCACCAGATGGCATCCACAAGAAACTGAAATCCAAGCATCAGTTACTGCAATATTCAGTCCTCATAAACTTTCAACAAATATGTTCACATAAATACATCTGCATCCTAATTAATTTTCACATTTGTATTAAACCTTTTCCAAAATATTGAAGGAACACATGCTCAAAGTGTTTTTTCTCAAGTAACCAGAAGAAAATTCTAGTTTTTCTATTTTAGAAGAATATTTGAAACCCCTCCTCCATTTTTTTAATGAATTTGAAGGAGGGCTGATTTCACCCACAGGTGTGGCCTTCTTTCTGGAAGGAGGTCTTACGACACTTAGATGAGCATAAAATTTGCTTTTGCTTGGCATTAAATGGGAAGGGAAGGGAAGGGAAGGGAAGGGAAGGGAAGGGAAGGGAAGGGAAGGGAAGGGAAGGGAAGGGAAGGGAAGGGAAGGGAAGGGAAGGGAAGGGAAGGGAAGGGAAGGGAAGGGAAGGGAAGGGAAGGGAAGGGAAGGGAAGGGGCTGCAGAGGAAAAACAGAGGTTTTCAAATAATTGGTTCTTTGGCTTGGTAACCAAAAAGAGAAGGTGGCATAGGAAGACTTTCAGCATGAAATCTATGCTATTCTGCAATTCAGAGTTACTTTGTCTATACTGAATGCAGCCTTTGCACTGATATTGCTTCCTGCTCCAGCTTCAATGGCTGGCACACTGCTGTTTGTGTGTAAACAATATGAGGTCAAATCTTTGGCAAGTATCACAGGTGGTCTTAAAACAGGAAAAGATTGTAAAATCATATGAAGTACTTAGGGGTTTTTCTCACCTTCAAAAAAAAAATATGTTTGTGTATATATATTTTTATTATAATTGTCCTATGGATGGCTGAAAAGTGGAATCATTATTTTGGTGTTTAAAATAATTTAGTTATTATCTATTAGCTATCTGTCTTTAAGGCAACAAAATTCTCTACGAATGTCCTTCCCCATCAAACCTTTACATCTCTTTCTTAAAAAAGACAGTTGCACACAAAAGGCCATTCCACCCACAGTCCTAAGAAAGAGGAAGAGGATTTGTTACCATCTTGGAGGTGATCCCTGGGGAGGAGTGGCTGGAGAGCTGCTGGTCTCTTCTCACAAGTGACAAGCAATAGGACAAGAGGAAATGGCTGCAAGTTGCGCCTGGGGAGGTTTAGACTAAACATTAGGAAGAATTTCTTTACTGAAAGAGTGGTCAAGGATTGGAACAGGCTGCCCAGGGAGGTGGTGGAGTCACCATCCCTGGATGTGTTTAAAAAACGGGTGGATGAGTTTCTTATGGACATGTAAGGAGACAGGCACGGTTGGACTTGGTGATCTCAGAAGTCTCTTCCAACCTAGTGATTCTATGATTCGAAGATCAGTCCAGAGACACTAGTTCCATCATGCCTCCTTCTAGTAAGTAGAAGTAACCTCCCCAGCCCTGCAGCAGGGCTGAGCATGAGGCCCCCACCCAGGACAGAATCACAGCTCTGGGCATCAGGTGATCAGTCTTCCCTCAGGAAAGCAGCTCACAGAGTAGCATCACATGTTTTTTGTGTCTCCTTCCCCACTTAAAGGCATCACTGATGGTCCTGCCTAGTATTCTTTAATCTGTTCAGTAGGGCCTGGGCATGTGAAAGGGCCACATCCCCATACCACCAATGGCCAAGACACATGCAAGCAGCTATGATGGGGAAAAGATTTTCCAGTTGACTGTGCTATCCTAGCACTGACTGTGCAACAAAGGCGGTTTAAATACAAGCAACTTTGTGGTTTGGTTCAAAGCATACTGCCCTGGCATCTCCAAGCACAGAAATGGCTCCTTCCCCATCTTGACCACCATTGCCACTAAGTCTTAGCTTTACCTGTCCAGACTGCTTGGAAAAGGCCTGGGAATGATGTTAACCTACGTTTCTAATGGGACTTTTGAGGACAGAGCTAAGAAAGAGTGACCGTTGGAGCCCATGGTGCCTTTGTTTCAACTCCCCTTTATGCAAGCAGCCAGAAAATGCTCTACCTCTCACTTGTTTGTCTTTTCAGTATCAAAACTTCCTGCTGGCTTCCCCTTGATCTTGGTGGAATCTCTCATCCCTATCTCAAGGACAGGGATTGCACTACTTGGGTGCTAGTTCTCTATACGCAGGAGCAAGCTGGACTCCCATCCTTCGAGACTGCAGCCTCAGCTATCATGGTCCTGACACTACTTTCTCAAGGACCAGCAAGACAATCCATGGGACAAAAGAGAGATCCCTGCAACTTACTGCTTCTCCCCTGCTGTCCTCTCTTCCACCTGTAATTCATCAGCTGAGCAAAGTTGCTCTCCATGTCTTCCCCATTGAGGATCTCAGGCATCTGCTTTCCCTTTTCTGGCAGGATCAGAGGGGCACAGGAGCTGGCACAACACATAGCTGCCGCTCATTAGTGCGGAAAGATCCAAGGCTCGTTGCTTCCCAGGCAGAATTTAATCAAGGCTTAAGGTGAATGTGGAACTAGGTGTCCCAAGCTAAATGGGACTTGGGATGGAGATTTGCACAAGTAGGTTGCAACAGGAACTGGCATTTAGTCGTGAGAAGTTTTTACTTCAGTGCTACTCTGGCAGCACCTGGTAATAATTTGGAAAAGCACACTCATCTAGAGCCAGGCAGTGCAATTAGAAATACAGGAAAAGCCTGATTGTTTTTCCATGCGTGAAACATTAAGAAAATTAAGGCTTTTCTCTCCAATCCAGGAATTAACTGTAATTATAGATAGCAGGCAGCCTTAGCTGCTATAAAAAACTGAAGTGCTTTTATATTGCTACTGCTATAGTTTACTATTTAGGGACAGGAGAAAGGCTGCCATTTAATGAAGTGCAGTTTCACAGAACAACGGAAAGGAGGCCCATTAATATATAATACTGCTGCCCTGAGAGCACTTGTTAGATGAATAGAAACAGATTTAAACTTGCTTTATTTTTTTCTATAATATTAGTTTGCACTAAGCAACTCACCCTCTGCGTAATCTCTGCTTGGAATAGAGATTCCTGTCTGACAAAACCATACTTCGCATATTTTAGTGTCAGAGTTTCAAGTGGCTCTCATAGTATGGCCAGGGCAGTTACAGGCCAGGGAAAACAAAACACCCTACAAGTATTTCACCAGAGTCAGGCATTGTCCTTCAGCTGTTGGCATCAGGTCGTACCTAGGAATTCAATCACTGTCCAAAATCACTGTGCTGTCTCCTAGTTTTGAGGTGAATGCTAGCCTTGGAAAGACAATTATATTTGTGACCTTGGACAAGACAGCTCAATTGGAAACAGGTGAAAGAGGACAGACCAACTTTCCTAGCTGTGAAACAACGCGTTTTATTTCATTCATACCTATGAATGAGAGGCATTGGTAAAGAATATGCACTGCTTAGAAGCAAATAATGATAGTCCTGCCATGGAGGACAGACAGGGATTACTAATATTGATGACAGGTAAAATTGCCCAGAAGTCTTGTCAAACTCTCCTGCATGTTACAGCAGGGCATGGCCATGACCAAGGAACTAACTGGGCTGAGCAAGTTTTATCAGAACCCACCCCTCAAACAACAAAACACCAAACCCAACCAACAAGAAACAAAAACTCAAGCAAATTAAAAATAAAACGATCACTGATTCAGTGACTCAAACTCAAAAGCTACTAACAAACTGTTTCACTTCTAAAAGATGTTTAACATGGCTAGGCCTTTCAGCCCTATCCAAGAAGGCAGAATCACAGCATGCAGCACTTCCCTGAACCCACCATCCTGAGCAGCCGTTCCCCTAGAGAGGCCAATGGGCAGTTTCCTTTCACTGATTCAGACTTGGGGGCAAAAGGAGATTGAAAGACATCTCCTCTGTCCCAGGGAGAGAAGCAGCAAACACTTGGCACTCCAAAACTACGTGGTGTAGAGACAGGAGTAGGCTAGTAGGATACTTCTAGTATCCTAGTAGTGAAGTACTAACTACAATACTCCCCAGGTTGTCATCGCTGACATGTAGAGAAATGTGACAGTTTTCTGACCCAGACAAATGGGCACAGAATCTCAAGGCAGGAACCTCACATCCAAGGGGACCAAGCCAAATGGTCCACAGCAGGGCCCAGTAAGCATCTCATTTATTTTTTCAGATTACACTGTTTCACTACTTCAGGCTCCACTGAGTTGGCTAAGTATTTTTTACCTTCTTAACATGACTTTAACTGTAAAAGGAAAGCACCAGTTAAAATTCCTCAGAAGCAGTACCTTATTACAATTTGTATCCAAACTGCTGGAAAAAATAAAGGTCAGACTCTGGAGTTTAGCACTTTCAAGGCCAATTAGAGACAGTTGCTAAGGCTAAGATTAAATGTGAATGTAATTCATTCCAAGTCTTGATGGAATAAACTTAGATACTAGAATAGACTAAAGTAGTATTTAACTACA
Organism: Neomorphus geoffroyi; assembly: GCA_033558235.1. Lineage (NCBI taxonomy): Eukaryota > Metazoa > Chordata > Aves > Cuculiformes > Neomorphidae > Neomorphus > Neomorphus geoffroyi. The sequence continues at coordinate 85,940,988 of JAUMJM010000005.1, forward strand.
AGATACTTTTGCTCACAGTCAGATAAGCTTGAAGAGATGACTACAGTTGTAGTTTTTGCTCTAGTAAAGTTATTAAAGAGTCATATGCAATAGCAGAAAGCATCACAAATATCCTTTGATTGGCAAGATTAAAGAACTGTTCTTAAAACACAAGGCCTTTTTATCTCTTTTGTACTCACAACTTGCTGCAATAAGTGAAATAGACAGCTACCCAAAATGAAGGGAAATTTGTTTCATTCATGCATACACACAGTTGATGTGTATCCCAAGGGCTGCCATTCAGGGTACTATCTTCCACTCCTTCAACATTATGACTTACCTTATTCAGGCAACAACTACCTTAACAAGTAAAAGGCTCCAAAATCTCCACATCAAAACAGTCCAGCCCAACAACCTCCTTACACAAGCATCCTTTTGCAATTAACATCCTAATTGCTCAGTTAACAGACATCTCAAATACAACCAATTAACACATACCAAGTCATTATTTCCTTGCTATCCAATTAACAAAACCTGAAGGCTATTTCTTTGTCAGAAGAAAATTACTGTTTCCCTTTGTGCTGAATCAATTTAAAAAAATTTTAAAAATCACAAGTGGTCACAGCTCTCAGGGGTACAGTTTCTCCCTGCTGTTTGAAGTGCCAAATGAATCTTTGTCAGGTCAACAGCTTACAGTACAGGGTATGGAGTCCAGTTGCTCTAAAAGAGTAAGTTTAGGTAAGATAGACTTGTACTGGGAAAATTATTATAAATAAAGCTCTAGAAGTCTCAAAAAAAATCTCTAAAATAGACATTAGCGGTTTCAGCAATATTCCTGGGTTTAGGGAGTGAGAGTTACAGACAACAGTCTTACGAGAGTTGCACAGGGAAGTCCTAGCTTTCAACCTGGTAAGAAAATGACTGAGGGATATAAAGGCAGGGCTGAGAAGAGCCAGATCACACATCTAGATACCTTGTGAACAGTTTTATGCCTCATCCCGGTGCTTCTTTCACCAGAACTTTGGAAAAGATCTCCCTCTTTTCTGCTGTTTATGATATCACTGCCTTCCAGACTTTTAGAAGTCCAAGGACCTTTTTTTAGAAGTTAGCCAAGGCCTTTGCTGTGCCCTTCTTGCAAAGCTCCAGTGACCTGGTGGACCAACACCTCTGCACAAATTTCTTTCTAGAACAACTGCCATATGCGTCCAGAGGAGTAAACCAAGTTGGCTTACAAGTGTGTTGGTCCAAAACGGAGGGGGAGAAATTTATTGAAGATTATCTTCTGGATGGAAAACAGTTGCCAGTGCAACTGCATTTCCACAAAAAGAGCAATAATCTTTCCTGTAAAGAAGCAGATCTTTTGTAGTTGTCAAGGAAAAAAACCCATCCTCTGAAATACCAAAAACATTAATAAAATAATTTCCATGCTCCATTAGGGATATAGTCACGGCAAATAATGAGTTGGTTAGTTTTCTCTGACTGGCAAATTGACTTTTAAATTTTAATCACTTCTCTAAAGCAGCCTCCAGAATTCCCTTTATAGAATGCATTTCTATACTGCATATTAATTTCATTGTCAGTTTTGATACATATAAAATGGCATTGCATTGAAAGTATAAATAAAGCATAGTGGCATGCCTGCTGGAGTACAAAATACAGCAATGATTTCGTCAGTACATCAATAGAGATCTCTGAGTGCTCTCCGTCCTAGCAAGCATTTCTCCTGAGAAACCAAGTCAGGATTAGTCACAGCTGAGCATTACGAAAAAATTTTTGTGCTGGACTTCAAATACATTGTGAAACATATTAAACAGAATTTTTTACTCGAAAAAGATCTCATGTTGTGCTTTGGAGACTAAAATACACATTGATCAGTGGAAATGTTGAAAACCTGCATTAAAGATTATGTTTACCCCTCTGCTCCATAATAGATGTTTACCTGATTTAGTTGCCTTTGTGAATGACATCACAAAAGTCATTAGACACTTTTCTGGGTATCTGAGCTAGTAAATCCACCCATGCACATGTCCTTTATTATTTATTAAATTATTATTTAATTATGTTAAATAATTAAAAATACTGACATTACCAGAATTCGGGTCCTTGCTGTTTTATTTACTGGTATAAACCCTGTTTGCAGCAGATAGTGTGAATAAAGAAGCTCACACATGGGAATGGAGATACCTAACCTAACATATAGCTGCTGTTCAGGTACATGGTAGATAGTGTACTTACAGACAGGTAGCATTTGGAAAGCAGCATTTGGACATGAAACAAGGCAGGTCTGCAGGGGCACATGGCTTAATTATAAATTGCATCTTTTCCTTAGATTACTTCTGGCAGTTTATACATGCTAAGGAGGAGACTAGTTAAAAAAACCCCAAACTTCACCATTTCGATGTTGAGAAAAACCGTATCTGAGCATCCAACTTCAAAGGCAGAAATAGGTTACCTCCACAACTGTGCCAGGGTTTGATGGGATTTGGGAGTCTTGAAGATGAGCCTCTACATATGTTAGCTCAGCATGTTTGCACATCCTGCGTACAGCTTTCTAAATCTTCCATGCTTTGGCTACCAGTCTTTGCAGGACCATGTGTGACAAATAAGTGTCTTTTCCAGCCCACCATGAGTTCACTCTTCTCCTGGCCCCTGGATTAAATTGCATAGATGTGCCTTCCTTCTGAACTTCTCAACACGAAATATTTGCAAACTGCAAGACAAACCCTTCTGAGACAGAACTGAAAACCTTACAGGGCTATACAAGAAATGGCAAACATGCTACAGCTGTAATTCCTTCCTCATGAAAATGCTGAACAGCAAAGAAAATGTCTCCCACATCTCAAGGCAGTATTGTAAAATTAAATACATTGCTGCTAAAGAAGATACTGGAAACTGTTGCAACGTATTCAATCAACTGTCTGTAGAAATGTTTCTCCATTCATGAACACCTTCTAATAATGACAGCAAACACTTGCAATTCAACAGCCATACCCACCTCATCCCTGCTCTATGAGGCCTCTGCTTATTGCAGATAATGACAGTTAGGTGTATTTGGGAAACAAGGGAAGCCAGGGGTCACCAAGAGCTCCCATATAAGCAACTGGCCTGCTGAGAGGGGAAACAACAGAACATGGAAAAATCTCCTTATTGAGGAGGGTGCAAGTGAAGCTTGTCTAAACAAAAGAGGACAAGGAAAAGAAATAGAACACGAATTTGAGGAAACTCAAGAGTTAGAGGAGAGTGAGGGTGAAGGAGAAAGCATCTGTAAACAATTTTCCATAGGATACCTCCTCAGCATCTGGGAACCTCGACAGGATCTACATATTTTACAGCAAACAGAGGCTGTCAGCTGAGCCATGTTAAGAACCTAGGTATTGTCACTCAGACTCCCATGTTTGTAAGGACTCATCAAGGTGAAAGTAATTGGGAAGAGAGCCTTTTCCACCACTGAAGGACTCCTGAAACTCCTGGGTAGAAGGATTCTTGCCCACTTACTAGAGTTTAAGCGGGGTTTTTTTCTGAGATAATGCAGTGACAACAGAGAGAGCACACACCCCCTCTACCCCCCAGGTTCCCTGGTGTGCTTGTCACCTGAAACCTCAGAAGAGCACTGCTGTTCTGATCTTGGGTAAGACAAGACCAACAATAGAGGCAAGTTACACAGTTGAGAGACTCTGTTCAGTGATTCCCTACCTTGGCATGGTGTCTAAAGGAGACGTCAGTGTATGCACCTGTTCTTGCTTTCCTTTCTTTCCTGACTCTCCAGGCATGCTTTGCTCTCAACCCCATGTTCTGCCCAGAGGACAAAAGCAAGACTGGAGAAGCTCCAGAAAACCAAAATCTCTGCTTAACCTGACCAGCCATGTAAAGAATTGGAGTTTTCATATCTGCCCAAAGCCAGAAGGATGGTTTCTGCCAGCACGCCTGTCTGTGGCACATACCACCTTCTTTCACCAGCAGGCAGTCTCATTGTCTTTAAAATGCCAAGGGCAAGAACAGAATCCCATTAAAACTTTTCTCTAATGAGTCTGATAGATAAGACTCAGAGAAGTACTCCTTCAGGAAACACTGGACATCTCCACTCCAACCTTTTAGTAGAAGCAGGACTATCATACAGATTAGGCCAGGGCACTGCAGCGTTGGAGGGAGTCATGGTGGAGGGATCTATCCTAGATGTGGGAGAAACTCTCCTTCCAAAATAGATTTTAAATAATTAATTTGTCAGGGTTGTGTTTGTCTCCAGAACTGTTTTCCTACTTTTACACCCTCCCAGATAATTTCTGCTGCTTTGCCTTCTTTGCTTTCCTTGCATTCCTCTTTCAAGACGCATTCCTCTTTCAGGACTTGCTTGTCCCCAGTTTCTCCAGGGACAGTGTCCCAGTCCCCAGTAGACCCAGTGGATTTGGATCAGGCGCTAACCCTGTTCTGTCTCACACCATCTCTCTTCCTTAGTTCCTTTCACTCTTCCTCTCCCACAATGCATTACTTTGGCCCCCATACTTTATAAAAAAAACAGAAATCACAGGAAACTACTTTGACGTAGACAAAGGGGATAGCAAAATAAAGTAAAACAAAACAAACAAAATTTCACATCTTCACCCGCTACAAAGTTTTCTGCCTCCAAGTTGTACAGCAGCCCCAATTTATGCACACTCACACAAGAAAAAAACTCTCTGACAAAAGACAGAATAACAGCCAGTAGTAAAATTTTCACTTGGATACAACCAGTGGTCAGCATGGCCACAGTTATTTATTTGCTTCTTTTGTTTCTCAAGGAAGCAAAAGGAAGGTTTTAGGAATTTTATTAGGTTTAATTTTAAAAGATAGCTACTCACAGAAGATGCTAGCAGCCCTGTTTTAATATTGTTCATAAAAGCAGAAATTAATTTTTCATGCGCATACTAGAAGGAAAATGCTAAAAGGGAAGACTAATGCTAATTAATGCTAAAGATTTTTTTTTACTTGCAAACTAATCTCAAAGAAAAAGTCTTATTTATCCATAAGATTTAATTCCAGAACAGTCCAGGAGATCATCACATTTGACCTTTTCTATAACAAACCACAAGCTATCATCAAACTGTTCTCGTGCTAAAACAAATAACTTGTCAGAAGAAAGGTACTTAGTCGTGACTTAAAGACATCAGGAGGTGAAAGAAGTTTTGAAGGACACTTTACTCCAACAGTTACTCAGTGTGAAAGATGTGTGCTCAGTATCCAATCTGAATTTGCATAGCTTTGATTATAATTTTGTCCACTAGAGCCAGAAAAATAAAAAGCTGGAAACAAAGATAGGGACAGCTATTGCAAACCCTCCTTGAGGAGGAGACCCTGGAAAGGCCGTGCTCCCCAACGACATGTTGCTGCTAGAGCCCAGTCACCATGACCATGGTGTTACAGCATTGGTGGATAAGGGAAGAGCAACAGTCATCATCTACCTGGAATTGTGCAAAGCATTTGATACTGTCCTGTGCAATATCTTTGTCTCTAAAATAGATAGACATATATTTGGCAGATGGACCACTCAATGAATAAAGTATCGGTAGGATGGTTGCACTGCAAGAGTTGTGGTTAACAGCTCAATATCCAAGTGGAGGCCAGTGATGAATGGAGTTCCTTAGGGGTCTATACTGGGACCAGTATTATTTAACATCTTTGTCGAGGACATGGACAAGAGGATTGAGTGCACCCTTAGCAAGTTTGTAGCTGACACTAAGTTGAATGGTGCATTTGATATACCTGAGGATGGGGTGCCATCCAGAGGGACCTGGATAAGCTTGAGAAATCAGCCCATAAAAACCTCATGAAGTTCAACAAGGCCAAGCATAACGTTCTGGACCAGGGTTGGGGCAGTCCCAAACATGGATGCAGGCTGGCAGTGAGTAGATAGAGAGCAGCCCTGTGAAAAAAGACTGCTGGATGACCATGAGCAGGCAAAGAAAAGCTAACTGCATCCTCGGCTGCTTCAAAAGTAGCATGACCAGAAGGTCGAGGAAGGTGATTCTGTCCCTCTACTCCACTCTGGTGAGATCCCACCCAGAGTACTGTGTACTCCGAGACCCCCTGCATAAGAAAGACATAGACCTGTTGGAGTGGGTCCAGACGGGGACCAGGAAGATGATCAAGGGGCTAAAGCACCTCCTCTATGAGGGCAGGCTGAGAGAGTTGGAGTTGTTTATCTTAGAGAACAGAAAACTCCAGGGAGAACTTTTAGCAACCTTCCAGTACATGAAGGGGGCCTACAAGAATCATAGAATCATGAGGTTGGAAGAAAGATAGTGAGAGAATCTTTATCAGAGAGGGTAGTGATAGGGCAAGGAGTAATGGTTTTAAACTGAAAGAGGTGAGACTTAGACTAGATATAAGGAAGAAATTCTACACTATGGGAGTGGTGGGGCCCTGGCACAGGTTGCCCAGAAAAGTTGTGGATGACCCTCCCTGGAAGTGTTCAGGGCCAGGTTGGATGAGGCTTGGAGCAACCTGATCTAGTGGAAGGTGTTCCTGCCCATGACATGTTGGCTACAAAAAGGTGATCATTAAGGACCTTTCCAACCCAAGCCATTCTGTGATTCTATGATTCTATGACCCAGGAAGTACTGCGGCTGAAACACACAGCCTCCCCCTTCCTAGCATTGTGTCCTTCAGCATATTCCACATAACCGTACTCCAGCTGATAGCATCAGAAGCCTATGTGTACATGTAATACAATTAAAATAAAAATGAGCAATTTCTTTGTCAGGAGCATCAGTCCAGCTGTCAGAGTGTTCCTGTCATCTGTTAGACTGCATTTTCATATTTAATAAAAAGTTTATTTTCCCATTTCAACTGTCACAGTGTGACAGGGAGCTTAGGTCCTGGCTTGTCAACCTCATTTTTCATCTTCAATTATTTCATACAATTGCAGCAAATCTGAGAAAGGGGCCAAGCCTGGCTAATTCTTATGCACAAATTCTACAGCATTCATTTCTGCTTCTTCTTCATTATTTGTCCCTATTACAGAACTTCCTATTTACAGGAAAGCCAAGTATGTCCACTTCCATAGGCCTTCAAGTTTGCCAAATGGCAAGGTTGTCGGAACATCAGGTTGATTAGGTTATCCAACAGAGAGCAAGATCTGATCTCCTTTCAGCATTTAAACTCTTGTTCTTGCACTAAATGTTATTTTTTAATCAAAGATTTTTTAGAATTCTTCATATTTCTTATCACCATACTGCCCTGCAGTTGGAATGTGTATTATGTATTCTGATACATGCTATTTCACACAGCGCATTGTGAAGTGACAAAATTCTTGTTAAGAATTTATCTAAATTCTGGAAGATTGCCTAAAAGGATAGTTTTTTATGAAGAATATGCCTAACAACTGCCTAACATTAGCAACCTTTTCTTTTTTTAACTCTACTCATACCAAGTCAATTAGGAACCATAACATGCAACTACTCCACTTAACATCGATCTGATTTGAGAAAGGAGCACCCAGAACTGAAAACCAAATTATAAAACAGATTATGTACCATGTTAAGATGAGAAGGCCTATACTACAACACCATAGCACCTCCAGGCTCATCGTAAATTCTTGCAGAGAAGCGAGAACCAGGAGCAGAGAGCTGTGACAGGAACAAGCCTTCCTCAGAGCAAAGAACCTGGCTTCTCCCAGCTTTCACAACACCATTTCAGAGCCTCCAGTTAAGGAACTAGCCCATATTATCTTCCACTTCCCATTCTGTTACCACAAAAATTACACAGATTTGTTTTCTACAACCTTCCAAAACCTCTGTTCTCTGAAAATCCGCCAAGGGATCACCCAGGGGTTGGAAGTGTCAGAGCACATAGGTGCTTTAAAAGCATCCTTTCTGCAGGACTGTATGAGAGAAGCCATTGCCTGAAATAAAGGCTAGGCACTATTACTGCTCACACCTAATCAATAATTAGGATCAAGTACATAAAGATACCCACCCATATCACTCAGATATTTGTCAGCAGAGCAATAAACAAATTAAATCAGACTGAAACATCCTTTAGTTAATCTAGATGTGCAAACATGAACTGCTTTCAAAAGTCTCTTAGGGCACTTAAAATTGCTGTCCGGTTTTTTGCTCAAGAGCTAATTTTGCCAATGTGAACTTTCTGAAGAGAGAGCTAACAGGACCAGCTAACTGAGTGGCCAGAAAGTTCCCTGCTCCCCGTGAACAACACTTGCCTGCATCCTGCCCTTGCTGTGCTTGTGATGGGTCCCTGTAGAGCCTTGCAGAGGACAGGATATTGACTTGGGGAGCAGGAGCTGAGCTAAGGGGACTGTTAGCACTCACCTCAATCTCCAATGCATGAACTATCCTGCACTGCTGTAACTCCTCACTGGAGCCATGGACGCATATACTACAACATCTCCTGAAGATTCAGGAGCAGCTGATGCCTCTCTCTCCAGTCCAATGGGAAGTAATATTTTAAACAGCTGCTGACGAAGGGACTGAGGATCAGGTCTGCTTAGTGAGAGTTTCTCTGGGGCACTGGAATCCTGGTCAGAATGAAGCCTTTGCCTTGATCCACATAGCCTGTGGGTTCTCTGCTCCATTTCTGTTTACTGGGCAGTTCTATGTACCTCTGCTGGAAATCATCTGGACACCAGATGAAGGTCAGCAATGGGAGGAAAAAAACCCACACACAACAACAGCAAGAAGAAGACTGTGGGATATGCCAGTTCTTGGGTTTCCTGACTGGAGAAGCAGCTGGTCAGCCACAATCTTCGGTGGATAAATCCTGAGTAATTTGCAGGTTTCTAGATCCCCAAGCCTCTGGCTTGTACTTCCCATTCGTACATTGCTCCTCTTGTATGCCAAGAGGAAGGCCCTGTTCCTAGTGGCAGAAAATCCTGCAGATCCCAAGGAGGAGCGCATCTTTCCCTCTCTATCTTTCTCTGTGCTGCCAATACAACAGCACCAATTGTTTGCCTGCTTCCACCTTCCTCCCCCACTGCCCTCCACCTTAACCTGAAAAGACTGTTGAGACTGAAGAATTCAATCAGCAGAGCTCAGGAAAAAAATCCTACATCTTTGCAAGGACATGTCCCAAAGCAACGAACATATCTGAATTTACTTTTATTTATGCCGATCCAGAGATAGGCAGAGAAAGAGCCATTTTAATCAGGCCTTGCTGGATGATACACAACAAGCTTTGCTACTTGCTAACTGAAAGCATTAGGTATCTGAAATTTCTTACTAGTACAAGATAAACAAACCTAGTATGCACATGGGAGTACAATGTTGATAGCACTGTCTCTATAGTATGATGAGGCTTAAGAAAGAGCTTTCAGCTTGTTTCTAGTCAACTATGTGTAGATTTAGCAGCTGCCTAGGTTCAGATTTACTACAGATTATATTGCACACCATAGGGTGCAAAATAAGGCGAAGTCTGCAATATTTCAGTGCCAGACCTTGTGCCACAATATTTAAAACTGTGGCAAGACTGCTTTCACCCAGTATTCTTGTTCTGTGCTTGAACCCAAGATGCTCGTGATGCAGCTAATAATCTCACTAAAGCCCACCTTCCTAAGCTTGCCTTCCTCCTTAAGCTTTGTTTTCAAAGGTATGCTTGGCAGCTTCCAAAAATGCCAGAAACTGTCTCAGCAGCAGGGTCTGCTTACATCCCTTCCTTTCAGGTTGTCTCTGGATTAGGTCAATACGATTTTATAGAGCCCAATCTAAACAGCCCAGGCAATTCCTCCTTTGCATAACCGGCAAATCGGTCCTTGTTAGAGAAGCTATCTGCAGAGAAGCTGTATGTCCAGGTCACTGGCTGTAGCTTAGGTAGATGTCCTAGAGCTGAACGTCTCCCCTGGAGAACAAGGAAGTCCGCAGTCCCACAGGGCCATTTCTCTCCCACTCTAGCTCCCACAATGAGGTTGGGATGAATCACCTCCATGCAGTGCTGGCCAGACAAATGTACCCTGCACAGCTGCTGGGCCCACTCTTAAGTTTGACCAGGGCTTCATCTACATATCAAAATAACAGAGCAGACCCTGTTCCCTTACAAGTAATGTTGAAGTAGAAGTTCCCTCTCATAGGAGCTTATCATGGTCTCTCACTCCCTGTCAGAGGACAGTTAACTCCAATCACCTCTTTGTAATGAAACCTGAGCCAGGTACATTCCTAGCCTTATCCTTATCATTCCCAATGATGATGCACCTCCATGCACCTCAGCTCACATAATTTAGGGTAGGATCGATCCTTTGCAGCTTCAGTTTGTGATCTGGTTGTTAAACTCCTCAGGTAGGGCACCACTAAATATTTTGCTGAATAGCATTCAGTATGAGAGCAGACATGAAGAACAATAACATTGTAGAAAAGAACTGGGTTTCCTATTTCAAGATCTGATGATTTCTCAGTCATTCCTGCAAACCCATGAAGCACAGAGAATGAAAGCAAGTTCCTGATAAAAGAATTCCACAAAAGGACTAAAAAAAAAAAATAACAGTGGCCTATGTCTTTATTATAATCCCCTTGTTAAGTTATTTCCATTGATTTTCCTCTACGTAATATATTTCTAAAGCACTGTAAAAGAAAATATAGGATTCAAAGCAAGAAGAAAAAAATTCCTCTAGCAAACCTGAGTTTAGTCAATCAATCATATGAAATAAGAAAAAAAAGATCTTTCCTATTTGCCTTATAAAGGGATGCAACTGCAGTTCCTCAGATCTGTGCAGACCTCATGCAGATGAAACAAAATTCATCAGAAAGGCTTTCTTGAGAAGTTAAAACAATAAGACACCAAGTATCCACTACATTTGCTCTTTGCCATTAACCACAGACTTTTCTGCTTCAAAACCATGCATGGGAAGGTCTCATGGTTTGGGAAGCAAGTTTATAGCAACTCTTTGCTTTTCATCAGGGGCTAGACAGGAGACGGAAGTTAAAGAAGATTCAATGTAATACCAAGTCCAGCCTCTCATCTAACTTGGCCCAAGCCAACTCTGCATCACGCAGAGTGACCTATAAGCACCTAAGTCCTCTAGTGAGGGCCTTAGGAAAGCTAATCTGATACCACAGGGCATGGAGAAGAGGCCATCACCTCTGTGCAGGTAAGGCTTTTTGTGGATACCAAACCTTATCCAACAGTCACACCCTCATAGTTAAAAGTAAACCAGTCCACATAGGTAAAAGCACTGCTCCAAGTACTCCCTGCCATTTCAATATGTAATGTGAATGCTTTTCTGGCTCATAGATGGAATGCAACACTCAGAAAGTCAGTCTCAGCCTCTGATATCCACTCCCTTATATTTTCTGCCCCACAGCCATTCAGTGGCCCTACCAAAAAGGTACACCTACAGTCCATTTCCAAATCTGAATATACCATGAAAGCAGGTGTTCCAGCTCATGCACTTTTCATTTTTAATTAAATCACCTATATTGTTTCAAAGCACTCAGAAGGTTAAAAATGAAATTAAGCCTATCTTAATTTTACTTGGTGGAAATTAATTACCTATACTATAAGATAACAGAGACAGCCTCATTAGTACCGCTTACAGTATGCATCCATGACATGACAGAAAAGAGACAAGAAATAATTGTCTCACATAAATGAACAAAAATAAGCATATCTGACAGTTCAGCATAAAATTCTAACCTATGAAGCAAGCTTATTTAGAAATCACCATAACAGAACGTGGCCATTTCACAAAGTGCACAAGGTTCACTTTTCTTAATAGACAATATAATTCCAGCAACTTCACTACTTCCTAGCTGGGTTACATTAATAAATTGCTTCTCCATCTCTATTCAGGGCAGTGGTTTCTAACCCCAGCCCAAGAATTCATGGACTTCTGAGGGATTGCAAGTGGTAACTAATAAAGCACATACATGCATCCAAACACCCCTAAGTAGTTTGGCCCTATTCTGAGAGAGATTTAGCATTACAGAAATTGTGGCTGTTTTAAAATCATCTGCCCAAATATTAAATTATAAGGAGTAGTGACTGTATCTTACATTGGAAGTGTACAGCATCCCATTTCGTTGACTGTAAGGCAACAAAACAGAAGCAAACATGAATAATGTTGCTGGACTGATAACGCCTGTTTGGAAATTATACATATAATTTTCTTTAACAATTTCCATTTTGCATAAACAGCCCCACATCCAGATGCCCAGTCCAATTTCATCCTTGAACAGTTTACCAAACCAGGTAAACAACAAGAGTACCCTTTCCTACAGGACTTCTACTCTTCCACCCTTCCATTCTCCTCAAAGCCAGGGCAGGCAAAGCTGTCTGTTGATACTAACTTAATTGTCAAAACATCAGCAAAACAATAAAAGAGGTGGTGGGAGGCAGGTGCTAAGACTTCTTTGGCCCTCCAAATGGTCTTTTCTCCAACAAAACACTCAGTCTGGGACCAGCTGGTCCTGGTCCCAGGGAAGCCTGTGAGTCATAGAATCATAGAATCATCAGGTTTGAAGAGACCTCTGAGATCATTGAGTGCAACCGTGCCTGTACACTTACTAAACCATGTCCTTGAGAAACTCGTCTACCCGTCTTTTAAACATATCCATGGATGGCGACTCGACCACCTCCCTGGGCAGCCTGTTCCAATTCCTGACCGCCCTTTCAGTAAAGGAATTCTCCCTAATGTCTAGTTTAATCTAGTGTAATCTCTGTGGAGCCAGACCAGACCAGCATGAGCAAGTGCCTCTCTAAGCCAGTTATTCCTTAGTTTATTTCAACTATTCACCTGTTCTTAGCTACCTGCAGGCTGCACCCTCCCTCTCAACTCATGAGACCCTCATAAATAACTCCTTGTTAAAATGCACCTCATTAAGAGTGCCTCCTTTTAGCTAGACTCCTATAAATCAATAGGCTCTCTACTACAGTCAGTAAACCACATACGAGCAGGGATTAGTTCTTAGTCTCTGGCTCAAATCCACCTCTATTTTGGCTAATTGATATCTCTAAGTGAATAACTGTGTAGATGTGACCTTTGGTGAGAAGAGAAATTTAAATCTCTGAAAAGTGTTCCTCATTTTACTAACCTAGACAGCTGCCTTCCCAGAAAAGTCAGTCTTTTGTTCCCAGTATAACTAAGAGCAGAAGTATCTTTTATCAACATTATTTTCTGGTTCTTTCTTTTCTGTCAAAGCCTATTGGAAGCCAAAAAGTCCTAGATGAAGTTATCTAGAGCTTTTCTTGAACAAATTTTAGTTCCCATCAAGCCTGGAAACTCAGCAGCATCCTGCAGATGACCTTAGAAGGCCACTTACACATGTCCCATAAAAGCTTTGTTAGCAGACATAAAAGAACTTAGTCCAAAAAACACAGCAAAGCACTGTCATTGGCCTGTTGCAGACATCTATCAACCCCATAATACTGCATTGCGGGCATGACAGTTCATCCTGAGCTACACCAACATGCCCTGCAAAGAACAGTTTAGCTATATTAGTTGACAGCTTTCAGGAAAGAGCTGGGAAATTCTTACGTGCTGGAAGTCCAGCCCAGACCCTGATCTCAGCAGAGCTGACCCAGAAATTGATGGTCGCTGGTGTTCATTACTGGAATTGCATCAATTTGCAAGTTCACTGGTGTCTATTTGAAGACAGCAAACAACTATTTTAATGCCGCTGGCATTCTCAGAAAAAATTTCTGGAGAGAATTTCCATTTATATTAGTGTTACTACTCTGCACGGTTACTTCCCACGAGAAATATGGACTGTTTTAACAATAAGCCAGTCACCAGTTTTCCACCCAAGAAGTGCTATGCAGTCATTCAAGGATAATTCCTTTGGACCCATATATTAGCTGGATTCCTTGTTTTGCACCAATGTTCCATTCTGCATCCTGCTGAGCTCTGTGTCCCTTCTTGGCACTTCTAAAGATCCTTTTAAAGTATCTTTTTACTGCACAAAATAAATCAGTTTTTAAAACAAAGACCTGTAAAAAACCACTGTGGCTGTTTTGGTCTGAAAGGTCCAGTTATCTCTCTCTTCTACAATTCAGAAGTTCTTGAAACGATGGTCAGGTGGCATTTTGTTGTTGGCTTTGGACTCAGCTTCTGTAGGATTAGAGTATTTTTCTGCCTCCTGTCATATGCCACATCCTCACCACACTCCATGCCTTCCCTAGGCTAGAGCTGGCAGACCCTCTAGAGACCATATTTCCTCCTGTCTGTACTTCAACGCCCTTCTCCCTGGGAGGACCTACTGCTTTAGCTGTCCTGATATCTGTTCCCAGGGGGTTTACTGAGGGATGCTTACCCCAGCCTCTGGCACCCCATGGTCAAAGCTTGAAACTCTGTCTGAGGCAGACTTCTGCCTGAATACCGCATATCCCAGAAGGACTGCTCAAGAGGATAGTTTAGGATGGGAAATAACACTCCAAAATCTGGAGAGAAGTGTGCAAGAGAAGGTGCTAGAGTTGTTCCTGGTGACCTTTTTACCCTTCTACCACAAAACAGTTCAAGTTCTTCTTCCTTGTCACCTTGGAACTGACTGGAAAGACTCTTCTTGGAAGACGCAAGGCAGTAAGCAAAGACAGACCAGAGTCACTGCCAGTCTCAGCAGTATGCCCTGTGCTTCTGGGGTGGTTGTGAAGAAAGGAGGTCAATGCTGTGCCACGGAAGAGATATCTCCTCTGGATCCCTTTTTTCCTCCTGAGCTCTCCTCTGTTCTATGCCTGGTCTCTGGGTTCGCAGGCTGGACTGTGCAAACAAAATAACATGCAGAAACAACCAAGGAACAGAGGTGAAACAGTGCACGCTGACTTGGCTAATAGCATAGCTGTATCAACCCTAGGACCACAGAATCCAGGCTGGTAGCACAGCTCAGAGTGCCCAATGCAGAAATCATGCCTGAGAGACTATTTTCAGCATGCAGTTATCCTGCGTCATACACACAGGCTAAGCAGGTTACTGAGTCTTGCCATAAAGTTACAAATCAGGATTTTTCTCTCTTACGCGCAAACATATTCCAAACACCAAACTAAAAAGACCAAATCAAATTCTCCCTAAAACAATCAGAAAGATGGGAAAACAGAAAGTGAGCCCCCAAATCAGAGCAATTATGCAATTTTCATCAGGCTGAGTATTAATTATAAAATCCTGACAATACAGGAGAGATGCATCTTGCTTTCATTCTCTGGGTGATCTTTAATTCACTGTTACATGACACATTAGTCCTATCCTAGTGGGAAAACTGCTGTGCATACTGTGAACTGCCGTGAACAATAAAATGCAGTTCGGTCCTGCTTATCATATCCCCAAGACCTTGAGATATTTGAAAAGACAATAAAAACATCTGAGAAGTTCAAGTCTGAAAAGGTCTATAAAGCACATACAAATCACTTCTTTTTCAAGAGGGACTTTCTTCAAAATTATAAAAGTATCTATTATGCATACTAAAATGTAAGAGCAACAGATAAGTAATAAATAGCATTTCATAGCATATAAAAGTAGTTCACATCTAAAGTCTTTTTCTTTCCAAACTTGAGGTGCTTCTGTTTTCTTCCCTTTCTTCTCCAGACCTTTCCATGTATAAACTTCTTGAGCAGAAAAAGAGCTCTTTTTCTGTTTCAAATAAGGAAAATACCTTACCCAGCCTGCTCTGCATCCCTGCAGTTTGTTTGAACTCTAGCACTGGTTGTCATGTATTTGACACTTTCACTGAAATCTTTTTTTCCAACATCAACAGCAAGAAAAAGACCCAACTAAAGGCTCAGAGAACCAACTCAGCCAGGTGCCAGCTCAGGTCAATTCAAAATGTCCTGTACACTGCTTGACTTCAAGAGAAAGCAGTCTGTGACCCTCTCTGTCTTGCACAATGCTAATATAATTAACCAGGAGCTTCTTATACAGCAGCTTTGTGTAACCAAGGCAGAGTTACTGAGAGTTAGTCAGCCTAGCCTGACCTCTGGAGCAAAGGCAGGATTTGCTGCAGCCTGCATCATGCAGCTTACCTTAACCCACTGTAACATGGGTGCTGACAGCATCCCACATCCACAGTATCAGCTTCCCCATTCAACCACACAGGTTTTGAAACAGCTCATTTTTCTGTTCCCCTGCTTTTGTGTATCTCCTCTTCTCCAACTTGTGCGACATTCTAGAGAAAAAAATAGCCCTTTCTTTGGATGTCACTTGTAAATTACTGCCCAATTTTCATTAGTGCCAGCTGCCTTTGAAGGGAATTAATTTTCTCCTCAATACAGTTTGGATTCTGGTTGTATAGTACTTCACTTCTTTGCCCTGACATAGACCTAGGTATATTGGGAGCCTCACAGAAGACATTGCATTTAAGGAATTAAGAGATAATGAACAGTCCATGCCTGCCCTACCAGGCGTCATATGCAGGGACTGAGCAGACCATACATTAGCATGAGTAGGGAAATTGCTGAAGTGCCCCATGCCAGCCTGTGCTGTGCACTTAGAGGTATTATGACAGAGTTAACAGTCCAGGCTGTCAGGAGAAGATACATTATTTTCTTTGCTGTGCAAAATAGAAAGCAGTGATCAGTGGGGATAATCTGGTGGCATGCTAGTGCAGAAGAGTACCAGAGCATCACAGATCACACACAATGGCACTGGGATGGCATTTATCCCATTGACGATCAGCCTTGCTGTTCCTGGAGAGAAGGGGTTCTTCTCTCATTAAAAGGCCCACAACATTATGTCATGTTTGTATTTCAGGAAGCTAAGAAAACACCAGAATGCCAGAGGATGAGTCGTCACTGAGAAATGGTGGAGCAGGAAAGAAAACATGCTCTACTGGAGCAGTAGATGTGATATACACCAGATTACACAAAAGCCTGGAAAGAACTATGCTTCAGCTCTACAAACAGGGATCTCCATTGCTGAAGAAGGCTCTTGAAGGTGGTGTCATGAGGAGAGCTCCAACAGAGATCATTATATTAATGCACGAATTGTCCCATCTACAAGCATGAAGACATAAAGTTTGTTTTAGCATTGAACAAATGCTTTGGAATTAGCCACGAAACCTGTTTTGTGTTACATGTCATGTGCGACCTGAAATCTGAAAACACTAGGACTACTCCTGGAAGACTGCTGCAGCAAAGCAGCAGTGGATGGTTTCTTGCTAGGGAATGAAATGAATGGGAAAGCCTGTCATTGATGAGGTTATGTTAATTTAGGTCCACTGAATCTCTCTGGGGACCAATAGTATTGATTTATGATCTTTTTCTGATGATAGCGACCTGGAAAAATTGTCTATGCCTTGCCAAATGCTTCCCTTAATTATTGCTTGCAATAGCCACTTTGAGTTCCTGCTCCTTTTCCACTTTGAGTCTTAAGACAGGATACTGCAGGGTACTGACTGAGCCATCTCTCCGTATTTCCTGCACCAGTGCCACATTCTGAAGTCATAAAAAGAAAAAAAAAACAACAACAAAACAAACACTCAAAACAAAACCTCAACAAACTAAGACAGCAATGAACCTTGCATTTCTCATAAGGGTGCAGAGAACTTTTCCTATTGGGAAAAATAGTCAGGAACACTACCTTTTAGCAGGTCAGGTTGAGTAGTATCTGTTTGTGCTATATATACCTGCACAAATTCCTTCTCTTCTCGCAGTTAAAGACATTGATAGCTCTCTTTGAGCCCAATGGGCATTTTCAGTTCCCACCTGGGCTGATACAGCTCTGCCTTGGCTCCTCTGCATGGCCATCCAGGTATAAATTGGTCTGTGTGGGATGTCCCACAGGAAAAGAACCTCTGATCAAGGTTGAAGTACCAAAAAGCTGCCCTTTTGTGGTCAATGATGCCTTTCTGTCACAGTAGTTGTTTTGTATACAGTGTTATCCTTTTGTGGTTTTGCTTAATGGGTTAATTTATCCTGTGAAACTGTTGCAGAAGAAGAACTGGACATGACACAGCAATTTTCTCTTTTAATAGGAATCATCAAAGCTCCTAAATCTAATCGTTGGCTTTGTACAAATCTGGCTGAGAGCAAAAGCTCAGCTACAATGAAACAGAGCACGGATCACCTACAACCACATACCCACTGCTTTACAGTATTCCACCTTGCAAAGCACCTTTAAGATGCAGATGGCTGATCTTGATGTATTGTCTGAGCAGAAGTAGCTACTGCATATTTCGAGGATGAGATAGAGCAGAAGGGAACTTGATGTTATAAATCTCCTTAGGAATTTTTCAAATATCAACTACGTTTTTCCATTTAAAACACGAAAAACATGAAAATAAGATTCACAGCAGCTCCTCTACAAAGGTGTTTCATTAGTCTGCTGCTTTTCCTGAAACTTCATCACTTCTTTGAAAATAGGAATTGTTCAACCGTTTTGCAAAAGAAGAAAGTCTTGCAGACACTGAATAAGTGTAACTGCTGAATAAGTGTAACTGCTGCACAGATACTCATCTGATTTTGCAGAAAACCAGAACCTGTGTCCCATGTCTTGCATACAACAAATTTAATTTCTACTCAGAGTTCCAAAGCTTATCTCTTTAATGCCATCATTGCTGACTGCTTTCTTCCCAAAAGAAGAGGAGAGGAGAGGAGAGGAGAGGAGAGGAGAGGAGAGGAGAGGAGAGGAGAGGAGAGGAGAGGAGAGGAGAGGAGAGGAGAGGAGAGGAGAGGAGAGGAGAGGAGAGGAGAGGAGAGGAGAGGAGAGGAGCTGCCAGTTGCTGGCAGTTCATCTGATTTTAACAAAAAGAAAGAAAAAGCTTTTTGCCTTACTGCCTTTTGTCTTTTACTGTTTTCGGATATGGATGAACAAAAATTGGCTTATTTACCCTGTACGGTTGAGGACAGCAGGATCAGACCTTCCTTATCAAACAAACCCAAACCCAGTGATGATCACTTAACCACCTGAATTAGATGGCCCTCTTTTAAAGTGATTTCTGCTGTGGTTCTTTGGCATAAAAGACATTTAAAGGTCCTTTTGAAGCTGTGGACCTCAAGGTTTCACTGCGCAGCAGCAGAGGCAGAATGGTCCACGCCAACATAAGCTTTAAATCAGTGTGAGTGTTGAATCAACCCAAGGAGGGGCAGCACCCAAGGCACCAGGCACATCTCAGGTGGTGCCATGTTCTTTGCCAGGATGAACAATTCTGAGGCCTTTCAATCCTGCACTCCCTTACCGTGCAGAATATGCTCATATCCAGCCTGAGCTCCCTTCTGTGTCCTGCTAGGAGAATAGCTCAGAGTCACTGCAAAGTTGGAAGTGTGCAACTATGAAATTATTATCTGGAATATCCCTCTAGGCTACTGGGGGCATTTGCTTATCACTAGAGTAAATGCAGAGAAAAAGGAGGGGGTGAATCTCACTTCACTTAGTTGAAAAAGTTCTGAGTAATTTATTTAGTATAATGTTATGTTTTGATGAATAACGTGCCTGTTGGTGTGACAGGCACAATCACATGTTGTGAGAGGAGGCCATGGAGCAGAATTCAATCAGCGTACATGATGCTAGCAGGGAAATTAACTACAAAGGATGCAATTTTCTTCGACAATCTCAGTAAATCCGCCTGTAAATACCACCGGGTGTCTAGCCTAAGAGTATGTTGTGCCTATGAACGAGGGACAATAGCAACCTAATAGTACGTATGGCAAAGCTCAGGAGACTACTAGTATTATCACACTGGGCCCAGCTTCCTTCCCAAGGGGCACAGCCAGACCTCTCTTCTCCCTGGCAGCAGGGAATTTTGTGAGATACTACAGTCATTGTGCCATACCCAAATCTAAAAGCTGTTGGTCACCCTAGCCATTCAGAGGAGCAATGGCTTCTCCACATTGGCATGAAAGGGACACAGAGATTTTCTGACTCTTGTGCACATTGATAGGCATTTTTTAAGTGAAGTCTGCAGTGTCCTCAAGTCTCCCCTGACTGATAGCAGACATCAGCTCCACCAAAGGCATAGCTGGACCATACTGGAGCCCTGCAGATGAAGCAGATGAGACATTTGGATGCCTCTCCTCCTGGGAGCCATATCTTGGTTTACAGCCAAACCTGACAAGATACTTGGTTGTGTAGCTTGCTGTGAGCAGGAAGGAGTCCATGGTTTTGTGTGCCTAGATATAGGAATAAAACTTACCATCCCTTCATAAAAAATTCCTGCTGGAGTTACAAACAACTGCAGATGGACCTGCATGCCTATTGGCCTCTGTGAACAAAACCAGCATCAGTAATGGGCTCTCTTGCTTTGGTTCCAGCTGATCCAGTAATTTCCTCAGCTAAAGTATCATGTTTCACAGGGAAAAAACATCAAATGTCATAACTTACCACTTAGAGATCATACAGCCAACCATTTGCATACCTGAATCTTCAGAAATAAAAATAAGAGGCCATGATAAATTATGGTAGTGGCACTTCTAGAACAGCTACCATACTGCAGGGTTTTACACATGTACTAGCAGCAGAAAGGAAAAAATACATAGGCATCAAGTCACTTTTCCGCTCTTTCCAGACATTAAAGCAAATGTGTTTCCATATGTACGCACACACAAAGAAATATTTATATAAACATATATTTGTGCATGTAGTTCTCATCATACATCTTTTAAACCTTTCCAAAGTATTTTTAAACTTTCCTTAAATAAAGTATCTTTTGCACCTCCCTTATATTGGACTTCAAAGAAAAGAAGGTAAATTTCACAAAGTTTGAATATATAAACAACACAAATGCTCTCCATGCAGTTGCGTATGAGGTATATTGGCTAAACAGAGATTCTTTCACAAATTGTCTCTTAATACAGTTTTCAATGATCCATCCAAACTGACAATAGACATAACATTCTTTCATCACTTTTAAAAAGCTCAGGGTCTCTGGTCTGTTCCCCTTTCTCCTAAGTCCAGAGAGAGTTTTACAGAAGAACTAAAACACAACTCAAATCATTATTTTAGCAGTTAACTGGCACCAGATAAAGCGTTTAGGAGATTAATATTACTGAGTTTTAAAGTTAGTCATATAATTGATGAAAAGCAGTTAGCCCATGTATTCTGTAATGCGAAATAAAAAAAAAAAATCTACAGAAAAAACCCAAATGGGAACCAGAGTTGTTTTTTAAAATGAATACCTACAAGGAACTAACAGGTTATAAAGAGAGATAAATTACAGGTATGTGTTCAATGTGTGTTTATGGTTTAGCCCTTAGGAGACAGAAGGAAGAAAAATTATCTCTGCTTTTTTTTTCCATCTTTCTAAGCTGCATTAGACTGAACAGTTGGGGCTGCTTGTCTGTAATTCACTAATAAGTGGCTGTACAGAAAACTTTCTCAACACCTGGAGGCAGCCACAAGGAAAACACCAGGATCCCTTGTAACAGAGTCACTACCTGAGAGGGAGGCAGTGGGAAGGAGATGATCAGTTAACACGGCCTAAAGTATTTTCACAGTTGAGTCCTTTGGTTTTGTCCAAATCTGATAGAAATTCCAGAGATACTCCATCTCTATGCTGTGGCTGTTTAGCAATGTGCTTAGGGTAGTGCACATGCACTAAAGATGAGCACAGCTAGCGTGGTTGGCTTGTACACCCCAGCGTAACATTTTGCTTTTGCATGGTTGCAGTGCTGGTAGCTAAATCTACACACAATAGGGCATGTGGGTGTATCAGGCTGTTTTTCTAAGCCACCCATGACATCCAGGTCCATGGCTTCATCTGAGTGATTCTCTACAGCTGCACTGTTGGTGGGATAAGGGCATTTTCAAAATGCTGTGCCCTGGAGAAAGTGCAGCATTGTCAGTGTCTTTGCTGAGTATTCACCTCCTGTTCCACTGGTTCTGAGTGGGCTCCAGATCAAAATCCAGAACCAGGGAAGTCAGAGGAAGTTTTGTTGTCTCAACTCTGCACCAAAGCTTGCACCACATCATGTAGATTCACCATCCATGTAGATGGAGCATGGCTAAAACAGTAGGGACTCAAATATTCAAGACCTATATGCAAAGGGTTCAAAATTCATAGGAATGGTGAAGATCTTGAGGCTTTTGTGAATAGACATAGAATCATAGAATCATAAGGTTGGAAGAGACCTCTGAGATCATCGAGTCCAACTGTACCTGTCTCCCTAAGAAACTCATCTACACATCCAGGGATGGTGACTCCACCATCTACCTGGGCAGCCTATTCCAATGTCTGACCACTCTTTCAGTAAAGAAATTCTTCCTAATGTCCAGTCTAAACTTCCCCGGCACAACTGTGGTCATTACCTCTTCTCCTGTTACTTGTCACTTGTGAGAAGAGACCAGCACCCACCCTGTCACAACCTCCTTTCAGGCAGTTGTAGACAGTGATGAGGTCTCCCCTCAGCCTCCTCTTCTCCAAGCTAGCAACCCCAGCTCCCTCAGCTGCTCCTCATAGGGCTTATTCTCCAGCCCCCTCACCAGCCTCGTTGCCCTTCTCTGCACACGCTCCAGCCCCTCAATGTCCTTCTTGTAGTGAGGGGCCCAAAACTGAACCCAGCACTCAAGGAGTGGCCTCACCTGTGCTGAGTACAGGGGCACAATCTCCTCCCTGCTCCTGCTGGCCACGCTGTGTCTGATACAGGCCAAGATGCCATTGGCTCTCTTGGCCACCTGGGCACACTGCCGGCTCATAATCAGTCAGCTGTCAACCAACACCCCCAGGTCCTTCTCTGCCAGGCAGCTCTCCAGCCACTCCTCCCCAAGCCTGTAATGCTGCATGGGGTTGTTGTGTCCCAAATGGAGGACTCTGCACTTGGTCTTGTTGAACCTCATCCCGTTGGTCTCAGCCCATCAATCCAGCCTGTCCAGATCCCTCTGCAGAGCCTCCCTTCCTTCAAGCAGATCAGCACTTCCACCCAGCTTGATGTCATCCGCAAACCTGCTAAGGGTGCACTCAATGCCTTCATCGAGATCATTGCTAAAGATGTTAACAGGACTGGACCCAGTACTGAACCCTGGGAATGGTCATAAAACCAAGGGGTGTTCTAAATTGTAGCTGAAGGCTACATCATTTCTCATGGAGCAACATGCATGCTCGTAATCACCATCTTTAGATGTGCAAAGGAGAAAGTGGCTATCTAGGCTGATGCTGCAAAAAGAATTTACTTTGAGCAACTAATTATGCCACAGCAATGTGCATGTGGTTTCAGGCACTTAAAAATAAGTGCGCAGGTATTGATTTAGGAGTCTTCTGTAAGGCTTCTGGTTTTTTGAACTGTTGAAACTGAGGGGCAGCTATGCACATGAACAGTAATATATTTAGCTTACTGCTGATTATATAATCACATAAACACATCAGTTCTACAGGTTCGTGTATAAATTGGGCTACTGTCCAGGGCTAAGTTCCATAGCTCCATATATATCTTCCTCACTGGCATCTTTATGGAAGCAAAGGTTTGTATAAGGAAAGACGGAAAGTAAGCACGGAAAATCAGGGTCAAATCACTGTGGGGCAGCAGGAAGTTATTTTTTGGCACTTGAGATAGAAAATCTGATGTATCTTAATGTACATACTAGGCTTAGTGTCAGAGTGATATAGTTAATTCCAAATTCTGATTTCTGAATATATTAAAGTCTGAGAAGTTTTAAATCAGAAAGAGACAAGTTGTTTTTTCTAGAATGTAACAACGTTAACATGGAGATCATGAACATAAAGAACATGAATAATGTATTTTAACACAAAACATGAAGCAGAAATGGAGTACTTGTGAGGATAGTGAGAATATTCCAAGTATTTATTTCTAGAGAAATCCTGTCCTACAGATCTTTCCTGCCCTATATAATAAGAGTGAAATGAGAGCTGTCTGAAATTCCATTCCAAATGCCTTAACCACTAATATTTTCCCAGACCTGCTGATCTGAATAAGAACTTAGAACTTGAGTGAAGACAATGAGATAGAACCCAAATCTGGTTACACTGCTGAGACACTATATTAGTTCCTTTGGGGGCAGGAAATTAGAGTCTCTAATGCCCTGATTTTATAGGTTTGTGCAAAATACAGCATCGGTTTAGCTGGAGACATCTGGAATCTCCCTGTTAAGTGAGTGAAGACTCTTTTTTTATGCAGAGGACTCTCAAAGGAAATACGAAGTTAACTAGTGGGTTAATAAAACATGGAATAATTTTTAAATACTCAAGAGGAAAAACACTGCATAAAGTTAAAACAAAAGATGTAATGTTCTTGACACAGAAAAATTAACAGCATCTAACACATGCCAAAGGCTATGCAACCATGAGTAATAACAAAAGGTGATATTAAATATTGCAGAACTCTCATCAGTTTTGTAATAGTGTATAAAACTGTGAACATACAACTCCAAAAAGAAGATCCTTCTCTAAGCAGCTTACCAGAGCTCCGATTTTTAAATCTTCATTATTATTTCTTGCTAATTTGTTTTTACCAGAATCTTCTACTATCTCCTGTGCACTCTGGTTATGAGGTGTTAAAAGGATTAGGAGCCCGTGGATTTCAAGAGCAATTGATCTTTTCTACACATTCTTGCTCCAGGAAACAAAAGCTTAACTGCTAACTTAAAATAAACTCAAAATTTAGTAACATACATTTTCCTTTGCAATGCTTTTGGGAAGAAGATGCAGGAAAATAGCTCTGTCTACTGCTGCTGACTTGTAGCTACTCTAGGGTGGATAAAAAAGAAATCAAGACGTATGACAGATTCACCATTTCCGCAAAAATGCTGTCCTCATTTCAGAACTATTTTGAGATCATGATGCCCACCAGGACTAGTCAGTTGCTTGACCAAGAATGCCAAGAAACAAAGTAATTTCATTCTTGAATAGTAAAATTTAAATCCCAAATGTCCTTTTTCTAAAGTGTGATGCCACTTGCATATCTCTAGTTGCTGTGATCCCATGATCTAGAAGAACTAGTTCCACTAGGTCCAGGTTTTTATATTTGTCCTTATAGCAAGGAACACCATTTCCCCCGGTGCACTGCAATGACTCCCTTGGTGCACATGTGGACTGAAGGGCTGCTCCAAGTCTGTCTGTACCTGGCTTTTACAATCTGTGTGCTGGGCTCCTGTCACCTTGCATATATACCATGGACCCAACAATTGACAATGGGATATTGATCCTGGACAGAACAACTGCATGGTACTGAGGTCACTGTTGGTCACTGAATCTGTAAAATCAGGCTTGCAAAAGTAGTCCTGGATTTATGACACACAGCATCTCCACAACCCCATGAGTTCACAGACTTTTGGTCCATTTGCACCCTATCAGAACGATCCAGGCCTTGCACAGATGAAATAGAAGGAGAGGTGGAGAGCAATGGACTGGATTAATCTGGAAAAGCAGAAGCCAAAGGTACATCTAATCCTAGCCTACAGCTTGGGTAGCAAGTACCAAGATAACAACCAAACTCCTCTCAACAGGTCCAGTCGGTGTAACAAAGGCAATGGACATAGTTGCAGCTTAGGTTGTTCACACTGGACAACGGATGGTTAGTACATCCCCAGTCACTGGTGAGATGGAGGATTGCCATCCTTGGGAGGCTTTCAAAACTCACATAAGCAAAACCACAGCTGCCCTGATCTAGCACTTGGTGAGTATCCTGCTCCAAGCAGCTCCTCTCTGACCAGGATTTCTGTGAATCTGTAACTCCATGAATAACTATCTCTTTTTCCATTCCACAAATAACATCTCTATCATGTCCTTCAAAGCTGCCTAACGCCATGTATTTGGTTTATGTGGCAAAGTTTTGGTAGGGAAGGGGATGCAACGATGGCTTCTGTGAGAGGATGCCAGAAGCTGTCCCCATGTCAGACAGAACCACTTCCAGCTAGCTCCAAGGTGGACCAGATGCTGGCGACAGCTGAGTATATCAGTGACACTGGTAGTGCATCTGTGATAACATATTTAAGAAAGGGCAAGAAACCCTCTGAGGAACAGCAGCTAGGACAGCAGAGTGAGAGAAACAGCCCCACAGACACCAACATCAGTGAAAATGAGGGGGAGGAGGTGCTCCAAATGTTGGAGCAGAGATTCCCCTGCAGTCCATGAAGAGCACCATGGTGAAGCAGGTTGTACCCCTGCAGCCCATGAAGGTCCACAGTGGAACAGAAATCCACACTGCAACCTGTGGCACACTCCATGCTAGAGCAGGTGGATGTGACCTGATTGAAGTTGTGCCTATGCTGCAGCAGGCTTCTGGCAGGAACTCTGACACCACTGGGGACCCAAGCTGAAACAATTTGATCCCAAAGGACAGCACCCTGTAGAAAAGACCCATGCTGTAGCAACCTATGCTGTAGCAGCTCATGAAGAACCGCAGCTCACAGAAAGTACCAAGTACCAAGGACTGACTCTCATGAGTTACGCACTAGAGCAAGGGACCCCATGCTTTTCATCCCTGTCCTGTTTCCTTTCCCTTGTCCTGTCAAAGATGGGGACTAATAAAGGGGCCTGGTGGTCATCCGGCAGCCAGCCAATGTCAACCCACCACACACTTTTTCTCTCGAATTATCTAAGCAATTAGCAGAATTCAGTTTAATTTACCATTTATTTCTTTGACGGCCAAGGCAGTGTGAACCAGTTTTTAGCCTGATCCAACTCAGTCGCTCCTTTCCTACTTAAATATACCCTTGGTTGTGTCTGCTCTTGGGAAACTCCTTGCCTGTAAACAAGACGGAGGCAGGTGGAGGCAGGTGCAAGGACCTTCAGCACTAGCACAGATGTCACACACTGTACTCTCAGAACATACACTCCCAACTTGAGCTTCTCTTGAACGTTGCTGCTTTTCTTTTCAGTTCTGAAGAAGGGTTTTTGCACCCCAAACTGGGTCTGTTTCTTCTGAGAACATTAGCTAGTCTGATAGAGTATATTTCCTCTTCCTATCAAATTTATTTACTTTCTTCAGTAACTCTAAAGGTTTGTCCATCCTAGAATATTTTCAACTTAAGTTAACCACAAAAAACATTAACCAAGAGTTCATAGACAAAGAAATAGCATGGGGTCACAATTAGCTTCCAGTCTGATCAAAGAACAGGAAGATCTATATTTTCATTTCCATCTAAAGGTTATATGAATGAATCTGAAATTTCTTGTAGAATTGAAGCATGTCACTTGAGAATAGATCTGGTTCAGGATATGAAGTGATGGAGAGCTTCCCTATTGCTAAGAATGTCACTGCAATACCTAGTTATCCAACTCAAAACCAAAAAATGTAGATTTCTTGCACATTTCCTCTGTGAGTTGAGCAGATACATCTTGCCAGACACTTCCCACATTTTTAAGCTTCTCTAACCCCCAGATTTTGAAAGTGAAAACAAAACCAATTTTTGATAAGGCAAATCAAAGTCTCAACTACTGTCCTTTTGAATTGCATGGCACCAGGACAACATACTGTATTTCCTAGCTTCACCTTTCTTGTCTGCTCAGATGAAAATGAAGAGATGCATATAGAATCTGAAAGCACCTTTTTCTGTGTGTTAGTTCTGGGGATAATCCTTGGGAGGCTTCAGCACAGCCTGGAGCAGGAGAAAGCAAAGCTGATTTCATCATGGCAGTGCTGGGTGGCATAAGCAAAGAATTTGCAATTTAATAAGCATTATCTCTATTATTAATTAGCACATAAATCCCTTAAAAGTTCTATTATTTCATAAAAAATTCACTCAGCTTCCATAGACTCAGATTCTCTGTTTCATCTCTGTCAGGGGTTGCAGACTGTCTCACTCTCCCCCTGAACCACTTCATTTGCTCATTTCTTCCCTTCTTTCTTTCCATCACCTGTCCCTCTCCTTGAAATTTGCTTCTCATGGTTGGCCCAATTGCCCTACATAAGTATTCAGGAAGTAACACCAAGTATCATGTCATGCTGGGAGCAGAATGGGCAGCACTGACAAGTCCTGGGTAGAACAGCAGTTGAGTGCACTATCAAAGCTGGGACACCACTGAAAAGAGGAAGACAGCAAAGGAGATATCTGCAAAACTTCACTCCCTACCTGACAGCACTGACTGTTAGTAAAAAAAGATGATAATTGAGCTTTATTTCTGAAATTGGTTTGGAAACCCTTCATCACGTTCATGAACATTTGGACAGAGAGGGACAACAATAGCACACATACTTGAGTAGTACATATTAAAAATGAACAAGACAAGTAGTGTTGATTAGGGTGGATCAAAGGGGATTGAGAAAGACAGAGAACTACAAGACTCATAAGTAATCTTTGACAAAACAGTTTTAATTTGCCAAGTAGGGGAAGTTTGCATAGACAATGAAGCTTTTAAATGTATGGTTGGGCACATACTGGAAGGGCAAATACTGGATACAAAGAGATCTGGGCCAAATAAGACTTGCAGAGCTCTGTGCAAGGGTATTGGTGTGTCCACAGTTCCAATTCCAAGGTTTTATTGGCTGCAAAAATACTAAGACAATATCTATCACCTGGAAAAGGCTGAAAGAGATTACAGGATGATGTAAGAGTTTGCAAGACTGCCATAGACATGTAGCCTGGAAAAAGAAGACGGCAGCAGTACCATGTGCTTTGGGAAACCTTTCAGTAATGTCCCAGAACATGAATAGGCCTTCATTCTAAAGGGAAATATATTATGGACAAATTAGTAGCAAGCAATACATCGGGAAGATAGATCTTGAGAGATTACTGGAAAATGGAGGGAAAGAATAGCTTGATTAGTAGTTTATGTTGAACATTAGATCCAGTCAACAGTCTGACCTCTATGGGACCAGGACAGTGCAGTAGGAGTTTTGAAATAAGCGAGCTTTCAACAGGTTCCAATTTAGAGCTGAGAGAGCTTCTCTTATCCACAGACTAAGGTTCTGGCAAGGATTCCCTTGCTCTAGGACAGAAACACACTTATCTTGTTGGTGTCCTTTTCCTCTGTTAGTCATAGGAGTAGTCAAAATAGGCTGTTTGTCCTCACAGCTCTCAGGCTGAGACAATTGTGTCCCAACCCTGCCAAACCTGCCTGGATATATCAAAGAAGGGAAAAAAGATTTCTGCTAATTACAAGGGCAAATATTCTGGAAAGTTGTACTGCTATTCAATAGGCTCATTGGGTTAAGTATAAAATTGTAATGACAGTTAACATATCTGGGGTGCGTGCAGGGAGATCACAGCTTAGAAAGCCCTCTTCAGGCTGTGAGACAAGATGCGGTAGTCAGGATGTCAACAGTATCTGGGGAAATCTGGGCTTGATTCATGTTTTATATCAGCCACTCAGGAGCAGCACCTGCATACCCAAGGGCCGTGGAATACCAGAGTTTAAAAGATATCAAGATGCCAAAAGAAAAATCCCTAATGGGGTGGCAGATAGGTTTAAGCTTGCCTACCCACTTGGGCTTCACAGACACTGTGAAGTCTATAAGCTATCCCTGTTTGGTCAGGCTGCACCATCTGTGGGCTGCAGATGATGGGCTGCATCTGTGGGCTGCTGAAATGTGAGATGTTTCATGTTTCACTACACTAACCTGAGTAGCTCTTGGTCCTCAGGAAGGTGCCCGCCTCATTTCCAGACCTAGGACTCCTCAGCTAATGGCCTGAAGGTCCTGCAGTGACTTGCAAAGCCCTGTTGTCCTGTATCAAACAGAGCATGCATTTCACCTAGCCTTCTTAATGCAGGAGGGGATGTCCCCTTCCCACAGAGTAGACAAGTTCTGGCCCAGTCTAGAGAAATCTTTGTAAAGGATATCTGCTCTGGTGACTCTTTCAGGGGCTATGCTTAGCTAGTGCAGAGACTCAGCTCTAATGATTCGCTCACAACAGAGATTTTCTTTGCCCCCTCCTTAGTTAACCAAAGTAGCAGCAGCATCTGCCCATGAAGTGAGCGGAGTGTCTGGTTTTGGGAGCATACCATGCTTTGAGGAAAGGGGACCCAGGATGAAAAATCCCAGCCAGGTATAGCTGAAATAATTCATTACTATTTTCCCTGACTTTGGCCTGCTGCAGACACAAGATATATTTTTTAAATTCTGACTTGACAAAGTCACTTTAAGAATCGTTTATCAAAAGGGGCTTTTTTAGGGAGAGAATTGATTTTGCAGTGTCAGGAAGATGCCACTGCATGCCCAGCCAAATTCATTTGGAAAGACATGTCTGTTATAAACCAAAGCATTTTTTGCTCTTACCACAAACAGAAGCTTCTGTTCCAGAAGAAAACTGGGACTTTTTCTCTCTTTTGCATTACAGCTACCACCCTGACAGCCATCCTTAAGCTCATTAGTCAGACACTGAATTTCAGGGAAGAAAGAAGAGTCAAAAGAGAAGTAAGAAGTCTGAGTTGCAGTACAGTAAAATCCATGTTTTTAGGGATTATCAACAAATAGCAAAATTCAGCTCAAGGATTCAGGATACGTGGG
The DNA here is from genome assembly GCA_033558235.1 of Neomorphus geoffroyi. NCBI lineage: Eukaryota > Metazoa > Chordata > Aves > Cuculiformes > Neomorphidae > Neomorphus > Neomorphus geoffroyi. The sequence continues at coordinate 85,971,201 of JAUMJM010000005.1, forward strand.
GATTTGCTTTCCTGTTCTGCCAAGCATTTTGTCATTCTTACAAGAAGGATAAGATTTGGTAGATATTGATCTCTCTTGAACAATTGTTTTAAATATATAAATATCTCCCTTTGCTGATAATTAACAACTGCTATCTTATTTCTGCCCTAGTTTCAGGCAAACCTGTTGAAGGCGATACTGTACACTGCAGCAGGAATTCCTCCATTTAAAAGAGCCTGTAAATGATTTAGGGAGATGCATAAAGTAGCATCATTTCCAGGTTCCCTGGTTTGTGCTCTGCATATGAATACATACGTGTGTGTGCGTGCTGTTATCAACTGCTGCCCTTCAAGATAGGTGAGCAAGCACCAGCAGCAATGCAAGACTCTAGTCAGGGTTGATATGAAGGGCTGTGCTGAAAGAAGCACCTTGTGCTCAACGCAGCTGGTTGGGATTGGTTTTCACAGTGAGGGCATATTTCCCTGGGGACTTCTGCAGCCATTCAGAACTTCACTATACAATACAAGGCATGTACATAAAAATCCTATCAGAATCTTAGCTTCTGGCACCATCATGTTGAAATCTGCCCATGCTTAAGGGAAGATATGCACTGGAGAAGTGGGAACCAGTCTTTTTTGGTTGTTAGGAAATGACATTTTTCTGAAAATGTCTTGGAAATAAGATATGGTACAGAGCCCCAGATGGCAGACTAGCTGTTCTTCTCTGTTCAAATTTAACCTTGCCCCAATGACTCTGTAAGGCTGGCATGAAAGCAGACTGTTGCACACAACTGCTGCAGCTTCAGGCACCGAGGTCCAAAGAGTGAGCCTAAAAATGTTTTCCCGGTAGGTACATGCACACAGATCATATTTATATTCCTCACATATATGTTTATGTGTGGTCAGCCACACAGATCACAAGCATACATTCACATCAACACCATCAGCATCAACTGACTCGTCTTAATCCCGTCTCTGCCTGAGCAGAACAAAGGTTCCCTAATGAGTATATGCACATATACACAAGGTGTATCACTCCAGTATCCAGGTGTACATACCCAGTCTCCTCAGCTGTTGATACCCCTGGCCGTATAAGCTCTCGAGGCTGCAGCTCTGCTCCAGCTACTGATATAGATCATCACACACATGCAACTGGCCAGGACACCCTTGGTCCCACAGCCAGCCCTTCTGTACTCTTGTCCCTAGAGACACATAGGTGCTCTCTCATATCCAAAACTGACCCTCAGAGGTGCCCCTCCCCAGCCCCTTGCTCCCAGGCCACGTCACCTGCTCACTAACCAGTTCAGCTTGATCTCAGCTGGTGATCACACACTTGCACACCCACACTCACTCCAGTCACACCCCAAACCCATGGTCAAGTCCAGTTGCTGCACTCACACCCCCCTCACGCACTAGTGCACAGAGAAAACAAGAGTCCCTCATCTAGGGAAGAGTTACAAAACAATTTAATAAGAAGATAGGACAGACTGCACTGACTAGGTACACAGCACAGCCAAAGTAGCAAACTGTTTACACAGCTGTCCCTTTCATCCACTTATCCCTCTATTTTCCCATCCTCATTCCTCCCCAAATCACCTAAACACATACCCCCCATTTTCTTCCCTTTGATTCCCCCCTAGGCACCCCATAATGAGTCCTGTGCAATTCCAAAATTACCTTCCCTTGCATCCCATAATATGCCCTGCACCCTAGGCAGTGACCCCTCTCAGTGTGAAAAGTGATCTGGAGAGCTGCTCTCAGTGACTCATGGTGGTGTGTTTCCCCCCTGAATGATGGGACAGATGGCAAAGATACTTCAATCCTTGGTAATTTTCTGGCATTCTGCAATGTATTTGGGACCAACTACCCATTTGGAACCTCTAGTGCACCCCCAACTCACACTCCCTGTGCTGAGATGGTAAAAGGTGCGCACTCTCTCACCACAGTTTGGGCACCACAGCACTTCATTCATCACCTGACTGTACAGCAGGCTCAGTGGTAGTGCTGCTAACATAAGCCCATTTCTCCTGACCTACAACTTTGATGCAGCTTGACCTATTTAAGATAATACTTCCTAAAGGGAGATGAATATGTCTGTCCTGCTTGCAGTTCAGCACTGAAAATACTAGTCTCAAGCATCCATATAGTATGTATTCCCATCTCCCTACACACTGAATTTTATGTGCCGCTGGGTCTCACTGCATTGTTTTCTTCTGCAAAGCCACCCAGATAACCTCACCTACTTATAAAACAGTTATATCACAGTTCTGTTGCTTTTATTCTAGGAGGTTTTGGTGCTCTTGCCTCATCTTCATGAAAGAGACCCACTAGTGGGTTTCCGTGACAGATTCATTGATGTTTCTCTGGCTGCAGAACTATAAAGGTGCTTTATAGACACTCTTTACAGACAATACTGAAGAACAATGCTGCAGCCGCAGGAGAAGAGTACAGTTGATCAGATAGCCTATAAAAAGAAAATTACAGGCTTCATTTTCAAAGAATGGCTGTTTCATCCTTGCTATTCCTTATCCTTAAGTTTGATGTTAATATTTGAAGTCCAGTTATTTCTCCTGACAAAAGCTCTCAAAAAAACCCCCCCAGTCTTGCTCTCTACTCTCTTATGAAATTTCATCAGACAAAACACAGCTCATCTGTGGAGTTTGCTCATCTGGCACAGACTTTTGGGGATTTATTTTCAAAAATATCCAAACAAAGCTTTTGTTGGATTAACTGGCTTTCTCACGATAAAAGCCTTGAGTAGCTGTAATTATATACTTGGGTTTGTTTACAACTATTGCATCAGCTCCTCTTTTCTCTGTAATTTATTTCCCATTGTTGTTATCCAGCGTACTTTTATGTAATATTTTTTTCCAAATGGGCTGATTGTTCCCAAAATCCCTTAAGTTGTTCCTTTGTTAATGCGTTCACTTTGATTGACATGTCCCATACTACTGTCTTTTTCACATATCTCAGCAAAAAATGAAGAAGAAAAGATGTACCTTTTTCCAGAGATCTGAGTGTCAGATTGCAACCAGCATAAGGAACGCAGAGGATGGATTTCCCAGATTTTGTGCCATGCTACAGAAACAATAGACTATTTTTTTCTGTTGTGATGAAAACTCTCCTCAAACTCTGACAGGGGGTTTCCATGAGTGGAAACTACTGGATACAATTTTGTGGTTCTGTTAAAAGACCAACACTGTGGCATTGCCTTTAGCCTATAAATATGAAAACATCAGTCTCTTTATCTTGGTATTTCCCTTTTCTGGTGTACTCACATAAAGCTTTGGTCAAGCTTGAATATCTGAGTGTTATTCGAAGTGTCTCTATAGAGAGAGGGACATTTATAGATTCAGATACTGAAATATATAATGCATTTTTTCAAGTGGGAGGTATGATAATGAAGACATTTTACTTCCATTTTTCAAACACAAGAAAATCAGAAGCCTATATTTTCAGTCTAGTGGTCAAGAGAATGTCACTTTGACTTGAAGTGAACTCGATGTGTATATTTCTGTCTTGAGTTCAAGACCCTGGGACAGGGGTGTTAAACTCACAGCTCCTGCTATTCTCCTGCTCCTGCATCGTAACGCGCATCCCACACAATGCACATGTGACTAGTGCTCTAGCAGGAGCATAGGGGCAAGGAGGTCAGCACTGCTGCTGGGTAGAAACAAGGTGCCAGGCCAGATAAAAGAAGGTAGAGGGCCAGATTCAGCCCATGGGCCATGAGTTTGACACCCCTGCCCAGGAACACTGAAGGTCTGAAATCTGAATCAGCTGCTTGTGCAATAGATGTCTTAACAGCACAAATAACTATTAAAGACGGAGAGTCTTTTCGCTACTGAGGAGTAAGGAAAAAATCTCTAAGAATCAAGCAATGGACAAACTTCAACAGACCAGGTCAAAACTGGTATATTGGTATTCAGATTACTTGAACTTCTGGATTTACTCATGTCTTTAGTTCCCTTCCTTTGTTCCCTCTTCCACGTCATGCTTTCCTCCTGGTCACTTGCTTTCTTTTCCTTGCATTTGATTTTGTGGACTCTGAGCTCAGTATAAGCCCTTGAACTGCAGGAGAGACATCCTTGGACCTCCGTATGCAGCTCTGTGTGTGCACCTCACTCCTCCTAGAGACCCTGCTCCAGGCACTCATGATGCTGGCTCTTGAAGCAGATCTGCCCCATCTGCCTTGTCACACACCAGATTCAGGTTTTGAATTGATTTTTGGTGGTTTTTGATAGGTGGTTCACAGGGGGAAGCTTCCTGTCACTCCTGCCTTTTGAGTTAACAACCTTATGTGTTTGAATACTTTCAGACTTCCTACTTCCTTATTAGTTCCTTTTCTCATGCAGACATATGCATGTGATTTGGGGAGATGCACAGACACGTCACAGTACTTTGGAGGGCAAGACAGAATTGAAGCTGGATTTGTAGACTTGCATGAAAATCTCAGTCTGAAAAATAAATGAAGGAATGCGTTACTTTTCACTCTTCAGTTTAATAGAGTGACATTTCTGCCTGTGAACCAAAGGATTCAGTACATGAAAAAGTCCCAGAATTGCAGTCGAGCAAGCAGATATTGTTGTGAAAGGTGCTTACCTGTAGAGACTGCCTCAGAAAGTGTCAATACCAGCCTGAACTCTCACGGTAGGAAAAAAAAGTATAAGTAATCATTCATTTTCTGGAGAAAATGATAGGCAATAAAAATACTCCCAAGGTTCACAGTATACAATAGAAACTGACAGATAAGACATGCACACTAATAATCTGTTGAGCAGCTTGCTTTACAACAAGGAGAAACTGTCAAGCATAGGAGCTCGTACGTCCAGTACTTTGGGAGAAATGGCAAACAGGAACAGCAGAAACTTAAATTATTCTGCAGCTTGCATGAAATTTGTAGGATTTTGTCAACCACACCAAACACAGGGAAGGACTGAACAAGAAAAACTGGGCAGAGGGGTTGCAACTTAACTCCAATATGTGTCTGAGCCTGAAGATTTTTATGTAGGCTTATTTCTTTGTCTATGAAACTCCTGTAAAGAAGTCATCCAGCAGTAGTTCCTGCTTTTAGCTTTCAATGGAAGGCTGAAATCATAATAGAAATTTCCATGTCAGAAGGAAACTCAAAAGCACTTACGTATGCAAATAGGGGTAAAGAACAATAATTCATAGATATATTTTTAAGTTCAAGAGTTCATTTGATTTTTTTTTTGGTAACAATTTTGACAACTTTCTATTTATCACATCCCCAAGCTCATATGGTAGCAGAAATACTATAATTAAGAGGAAAACAAACCAATCTGGATGGTTTTAAGGGGAAAACTATTCAGCTACTATGTTTTGGCAGCCTGGCCACAGTCACATTGTTATCTGGGAAGCAGAACTGGGGACAGGGGGAGGTTATCATTTTTCTTGCTCAGTCAGGCTGGGAGATAGTCAGAGAGGAACCTTTGGGAGCAGTCATGGTCATCCATGCAAAAAGTCAAGAGCTATGAGCTCAGATCTCAAGGGAGCACCTCCAGTAACAGATTCCAGGAGGACAGCAGAGTAAATTAAAAGTGATGCTTCTAATTAGCAAGCATGTATTTCTCTGCAGGGCTGGCTGTACTTTTTTGGGTACCCACTTCTCAAGTAAGCCCCAGCCTGCTGATCTTAGCTTTAAACCCTGTGCCACAAAGCTCCTGTGCTCAAAGGATTTAGTTCCAGTGTGGCTCTGGGAAGGGCTTCCTTGACTGTTCAGGTCTAAACTCACTTAAGAGGGAGAAGGGGAACCAAAGTGAAGATTGGGAAGGAGACAAGCTAACTTATCAGCAGGAAGAGATGCCCCTTCAGCCTTTGTAAGTGCTCATGAGGCAGAGTATTTCACTTCTGGAAACTACCATTATTCCCTATAATGTGTGTTAAAACTTCATCTTCTCTAACTCTCCAACCAATCTCATACCCACAAGGGCTAACCAAGTCCTTCATACAATTCTCTCTAAAAGACACTGCAATTTCACTTAACAGCCCGTTTCAGTTGTATTATTTATCTCTCACTTTTGATGCATTCATACAGCCAATGCAACACACAAACAGGATTGCATAACCACTCCCTTCTCTGCACGGTGGATGTACCTAGGTGCAAATCACCATACTTTGTACTGAGCAGAGAAGTGACAATGCTGAATAGCAGGATGCATTGGTTCTGCCTTACATAATACAACGTAGATTATCATAAGAACAGAAAATAAATTAAAGTTGGTCCTTTCCAGTAAAATTGGCTGCTTGAAGGAGGCATCTGCTTTACTTTTGTATTTCACCTTCCACTTGACCAAGAGAGACACTTGCAATCTGCAGAACTAAGCCTAACTCTTTGCAAGGCACTGCAAGTAGGGATCCTCCCTTTTAAGTAAGCTCTAGAAAAATCATTCATCTCTTTAGCCAACAGATGAGAAGCAGGCATTTAGCTCTCAGAAGGCTGCAACATGCAGTTGTATCCATCACATCCTAAAAGTGAAGGACAACAGAGAAACACTGGAGGGGAGCATCAAGACCACTGCATGATCCAATTTGACTGCTATGTGAATGACTGCTTTGCTGATATCAGTGACTCTTGCACAGCACATGCCTCCCATGGTACCTAAACACTATTATGAGACTGGAGAGCCCACCTTATCAAGATCTGATGCTGGTTTAAGCTGCCCTGACAGCTTCCTGGCTTTGGCTTAATTCTATTTTCATTTTAGAACATGTTCACATTAATAACAGTAGCTGAGATGCACATTCTCATTATAAATTAAAATCTGCTCTCCAAAAAGACTAATCAAGCAACACATTCTTGCCTGAAGCAGCATTTTAATGGAAAAAAGCATCATGTGCATGTTACTAAATATGTTCTTACAGTTTTATACTGTTTCCATTAACAGATTTTCCTAACTGGTAACCACGCTGATAAATGTCGTTTTTCACTGTAATAAGAAAGTAGGGACATTTTGGATAGATGTTGGTCTATTTCGCATGCCTATAAAACATACTTAAAAACACAAAAAAAGGAAATTCTCTCTATTCCTTACTATCATCTTGTCCTTCCACCATAGAACAGTGGATTTCCTAGACTCTCATCCTCACATCTACCAATCTGTGTCCCGATTACTAGTCAGAGAAATGTATAATGATATGGTGATGCTGTCCCCAAAGAAGCTTATCGCCTAGGGGAGCTGAAGATTGTTTTCTGTTGTGAATAGAAATTAATTGACCTCCTCTTCTTAATAGCAGCCTAAGCTGCTTGCTTAGCAGAGCAGCTTTATTTATATTCATTTTGCTATTTGCAATATGCCAAAAGAAGGGAAAAGAGAAAGAGAAAAACTTAATTCCTTCTACTAAAGCACTGCTTTTGTTACACCCTTTCTTGTCAGGAACAGAAGAATTCAATCACCCTGCCACAGCCAACAAGACACAGAGCTTTCTATCTGTGGGCATGGTTTCATCTGTTTTGCATATACCACGTGGTCCTTGGCTCTAACAGCTAGGCTTGGAACAGAACTGTGAGCTATGACCCATGGCCTCCCATCTTCTCCCTCAGACCTACAGATAGACACCAGAGCTAACCCAAGAGGTACGTCAGGGCTAAATTTAGAGAAGCAATATGCAGTGGGACACAGTGGTGTTCCTGATACCTGAAATTTAGCTTGCCAGCTGCAGTATGACAATGGTCCAAAATAAAATATTGCAGCATTTGGTACTATGTGGGATGACAAATCATATTACTCCTCTCCTGGACACCTATGTTGTAGACTTGGTTGTGGCATGCAGCTACACTACAGTTTTGCCAACCCATAGATTAAAAATTACTGTTTTACTGATGACATCCTCCCACCTTGTGATGGATGTATCTCCGCACTAGAAAAACATAAGCTATAAATGTATAGCTCAAAGTAAATTCTTATTAAGGAGTTTAAAAGTTATTTTTTCTTTTTAAATGCACCCTGTACATTAAAGAAAATAGAGCTTGAGTAAGGTAAACAGCTGAGGAGACTACCTGAACAAAGAAAGTTCAGAAACTCAATGACACTTACAGATCTAATGGACAAAACTGGTAAAATCAAAGCAGTTTACATAGTGACCTACTCTGTGTCTGTCATGAGATTAAAAATTGTGAAACTGAAACTACAGAGTGGGAAGACAAACTTCAGTTAATCCTTACAAGTCCTTCATTCTTACAGTCTGGTGTTTCCAGTACTGGCAGATGGCCTAATGCAAAATAGTTCACAAGGAGGAATTTGGCTGTGGATGAATCTGCAAAGGTACATCTGATATTAAAAATAAGTTAAGTCCTTAAAACAATTTTAAACTTCATTCTGGGAGAAAAAAAAAAATGTGTTCGATTGAATTGTAGTGATTCTTCCCACAGTCTGTCTACAGTTAATCACTACACACTCTGATTTTGCATGGCATAATATATGAAACCTGCTTAAACTCTGTCCGAAGGGAAGTGTTTCAGTACTTGTGGAAGACATTTTCTCAGAGAAAAACAACTTGCTAAATTCAACCCATAATTTCCATCTCCCTGAAATGCCTTTTTTCTCCTTGTTTACTGCTGATCAGTTTCTCTGCTCAGATCCCCCAAGCTGTCCCAAAAGGAGAGGGGAAGGAGAAATAAAAGCTGAGATTCAAACCTGCTTCTGCAAATACAGACCTCCTAGGGAGGGAAACGGGCAATGTACGTCAACCGTGCCAGAAAGTCACCTAAAAAAAACAGTGGACAAGACAAATTGTTTTAGAGCTGGCACTGGGGAACAACTGGATCTTGTCCCTTCATAGTGTGATGCTGCAGCACCCTTGGGGATCAGTGGCCAATCTCTAAAACCCATAGGCAGCTCTTTGCCTGGTTCATGGGATTATCTGTGTGACCTCCTGTTGCTTAAGACAGCCAGGAACCAGGGCACTGCTCTCCCTCCATGCTATACCACTTCCAAAAAGCTCCCATAGACACTCAGCATGTATTTCCTCAGTACCTACCTCTCTCCTACCTCTGTCTACCAGAAACACAAAAGAGCGATTACCTGGGGTCATTTCAGACCAGCTTCATCAGGCCTCCAGTCTGCTAGTTGAGGATTCTGCTTTTAGAAATTGATGTTTGGACAAGCAGCACATTTGCCAATATTCCCAGCAATGGGAACTAGCAGCAAATATAGGACATTTCAATAGAGAGAGGAATCGTGGTGGTAGCCTGAAAGTCTATTTGGTTTGCTTTCACATTTCCTAAACAAAATATCCCTAATTTGTAAGCAAATGTTGCACTCTTTTTGCAATTGCAGGTAGGGTTTTTTTCTCCCTAAACACTGGAACAAAGGGACATTAAAACCCAAGGAATTAGCTTGACCTCACATGTTAAAATAAAAGTCTTGGTAAAACAGCAGCAAGACAGGAAGGAAAAATTGCTACAAGTTTGTCCACAACAAAAGTTTGCCTGTTACAATAGGCAACCCTCAAGCATAACAAAATCAGTAAAGAAGTCGATGCAAATGGGGGCTGATACTGGTGAATTCATAGGCAGATCTCTTTCACCATCCCTCAGTCAGTCCAGGAGACACTTAAGTAATATAATTTCTCACTCTCTTAACCCTTCTGGGCCACAGCAGTCTGGACAGATATTGTGGGCTAACATTGGTATGTCCATCCACAAGTAACTCTTCCGCCGAGTTTGCCCTATGCCAAGGTGCTGCAACGCTGCTCCATGGGTTTTGCAGCCCTGGTCTTCCAGGACTGTGGGACAGTCACCAGGACCTGCAAGGGCAAGGAAGAGTGCCACCACTCACAAGCCCCAGAAATCTGTAAATACAAGCACTGAGCAGCTGGGAAACACATACACAGCCTTTTGAACCCTGGTAAAGATGCTAGAAGAGAACAGCTAGCAAAGAGAAGTTAGGGAAGGTTTGATTAGGTAAAATCCATGTCATTGCCTGTTCATCCATTAGGGTATCACACGCTGCAATATACAAGGCATCACAGGGCACATGACATGGCTGGAAGAGCTTGCTGGTGGTGCTGGACATACAGCACACATGCTTGGCAATTTCTTTAAACCAATGGTGGTTTTATTTGTTGAAAAAGCTATGCCATTTCCCTTCAATCACACAGGACCAGAGTTAATAACACAGCTGTTGTCTTGGAGCTATGATCTAAAAGGTGTCTTGAGTCTGTTCCAGATTCTCCTGGGCAAAAATAGGAAAGATCTCTGTTTCTTTCTGCATGTTCTGGTGAAATGAACACTTTTCCCAAGAGTTCCTTCTCACATCACTACTTCTTTGTGGAAAAACAAGAGAATTTGATAAAAAACAGGACTCAAGGTGACAAGCATTCATGGGACATAACCACGTAGTGCCAGCAGGCTTAGCACAGCCTCTGGGTTCTTCTAAGAGTATCTGTTTTTCTTATTTCCAAGAAACATCCACTAATTCTGCATCTCCTGCTAAGACTTCTCAAGACTCTCCGCGTTTCAGATTTGTTTGTCACACGTGGGAAATAAAATCTGCCAGAAGGACAATAAGAAAGCAGTGCTTGGTGTGAAATCTCTTTCCCTGGCATATCCCATCTTTGTGGTTTCACCTGCTGGCCACTTGAAAGAAGATGCTCCTCTCTGTGCAGCCAGAAAGATTGCTGAGTGGATTACAAACTCTGTTTCCTACATACTTCTACCACTACAGCCACAGCGGTTTATCTCAAACATAAATAGGTGATATAAAGGCAGGGAAATGTCAGGGACACCATGATGAAATAATCAGAAGAAACAAGCAAGAGTTGTTGCTGCTGAATTTGGTGTAAAAAAAAACCAAAACCTTTTTAAAAAAGCTGAGGTATCTACTGCAAATTAGATGTGAGAGATAAGAGGAAAAGAACTGGAAAGAAATCAGCAGAGCCAATAACCAGCCCCTTCCAAAGGCCAAGAAAACAACAAACCTCAGAGAAAGATTTCTAGAAGGACTGTTAAAAAATCTAAATATTTGAAAACTTATCTAAAATCTACACAAATCAATGTATCATAGTGAAAATCGTTCACATTTTCATGTTTCAGTGCAGTTAATCTCCTGTCTTTTAAAGGAAAGAGACTGGCTGAGAAAATGTGTGGTTCTGAGAGCAGAGAAATGAGTGGAGTCTTTGCAGATTATCTGATGCCTAATAAAAGCCGAATTTTTCTGCAGTCTTTTCCTCAGTAGGATTTTATCTTTCTATTTAACCATCTATTTTTATTACTTCTGTAAGGCCCTATTGTCTCTTCATCTGCTGCTCCAGCGTCAGATTTCACTGAGATGGGTCTAGTTCTAGTTCTAGTTTTGGCCCTTTCATACACAAAAAAAAAGCACAAGATTTTCCAAAAAAAGCTTTTGTCAGCCTGAAACTAACAAACTTCAAAATCACTATTAAAATGTACAATGCTACTGTAATAACTGTCCCCTTCTTTCCAATGACTTACTGCCATTCTTTTAACCTGTAAACTTGTAAGAGCATGTGTTTGCCTATACAAGTAAGAGCCACCTCACAAAGAAATCCCATTGCTTGAGCATTCACACACATTCTTCCAATTAAAAAGATAACAGGCATGTGCTGCTGAACTTCGTATTTAATAGTGCTGGATTAGATATTGTGCAGTAGAAGGGGTGCTGCTGGCAAAAACAATGAAGAGGAAAGCCAAAATATCAATTAAACTGCTGTTTACTATTAGTAGGATCATTCTGACTTAACACAATCCTGAATGCATCCAGTATCATAACCAGAGCAAAACAAAAATAAAACAGCTGAAAATTAGGCTCCCAATTGAGTTTGCTGCTCCAAGTGCCTTTGGAGCACTTGGAAATATCTGTCACTGGAGTCCAAGAAGAAAGCTGAAGTCTAAAAAAGCAAGTGAAGGGTCCATCTGTGGAAGGAAAGATTACCTATTTTGCTGATTTCCTCCAAGTAGGAAACCAGGCTTGATGTTGCATTGTTATTGGCAAATGATCTTCAAAAAATAAAACATAAGTAACTTTTCCAAGTTATTTGTAATCTCTATGAAGTGGAAGAATTTGAGATGAATGACTAGCAAGAGAAGATTGATTTGGGCACTAAGTAAACATAAATGGATAGAAAAAACCCAGCAAAATGAAAAGAAAAATGGATTATCGGGGAGCCTGACAGGAACAACACAATGCCAAGAAAATAAATGAAATATAATAATGAAATCAAGTTCTTCCTGTGATACTTCAGTCTATATAAAAGCAGGATTTATTGTGCTTGGCAGTGGACTACAAGAGAGGGAAAGTACAGCAGTTTGAATAGAGCTGTTTCTTTTTTTCTCTGGTCTGGCTTCTCTGGAACATGATGAGCAAGATGCATTTTCTAGAAGTTTTTGTCTTCTACCTGAAGATAAATATTGGAGATTTTCAGACTCTTCCCTGATCAAAAATCATTCAAACTGCTCCCTTATTTCCATACAGGCATAGCAACTAGCCTTGCAGGAGAGACTTGGCTGTTTCAGCCCAGAGGTATGTGATGGCAGCTTAGTTGGCACATGCACCCTGGCAGGCCCAAAAAGCTCCATCCATCAGCAGTATCAACTACAACGTGGTATAAGGCAAGCGCTTTGCCATCAAACCCTTTAAAAGAAGAGGGTGTATTTTATGTAGTCAATTTTAAATATCACTGCAAATACAACACAATAAATCATGTCAGTTCAGGTTTAATAGTCTATTGTAAATCTTAATCTAGATTTTTATTTGCTAACAAGAACAATATTCTCTAATTCTCCAAGGAATATAGAATCATAGAATCATTTAGATTGGAAAAAACCTTTTAAGATCAAGTCTAACTGCAAACCCAACACTGTCAAGTTCACTCCTCAAACATGTCCCTAAGTGGTGTCCATGTGATGCTGTGTTACTACAGAATAAAAACCACAGAGAGCAATCAGCAAAAAAGCCCAAACTCTCTTGTGAAATCAAGTTTTACTCAACTTGTTAAAACAAGAAAGGTGAAAAATTATTAGTAGTAATTAACAAGTTACCAATAACAGTTTTAAAGGCAATGTGTCTAATCATTACTACAAGAAAATAAGTATAGTAAGAAAGATACGTCACCACTTGCCCTATCATCATCCTCATCCTCCAGATCCGCAGTTGCCAGGAGTACCTTTTGCAGGAAAGATCTGAAGAGCATGTCCCCAGAAAACTGAGGAGGGGTCCTACGTGGCACATCCATCCATAGATGGCACCTCCAAAGACTGCTGTAGGCAGGTCCAGCTTTTATATTGTTAAATAAATAACTTACATCATTTTAAAAGCAGGAACTCTGTTTTCAGCTCTGTTGCACCCACACACACCTCGGAGTGTAGCCAAGACTACAGAAAAGGTGGGAAAGAAGGCAGCTGGTTTTCTCTTATCTTCAAACTAAGGAGGCTGCTTAAAGTGCAGCTCTTTCTCCCTTTCACAATGAAGCTGCAATTAAGGTGGCACAATTCAATTCCACTGATACAATGATGCATTTTTTCTTACACTTTGTGTATTAAGAATAGCACAACTGATAGATAACACAATACGTAATATGGCTGTAAGAAGTTACAGACTAAACAATATACACAGCAATGCAATAAAAATCATCCACGAGTCACTTATTTGAGGCCTATTGATCAGGTCTGGTCACTTCAGCTGCTTAGGGACATGGTTTAGCAGTGAACTTTGCAGTGTTAGGTTGAGATATATAGTAACTAAAGATGAGGGAAAGGCTGAAGTGCTTAATGCCTTCTTTTCCACCGTTTTCAATACGAAGGCAGATTGTTCACTGGACAACTGGTCTTCTGAAGTGGTGGATGGGGTCAGGGTGCAATATAGCCTTCCTGTAATCCAGGAGGAAGATCCATTTGGATCCTCATAAACCTATGGGGCCAGACAAGATCCATCCTAGGGTGATGAGAGAGCTGGCGGACGAGCTTGCTAAGCCGCTTTCCATCATTTATCATCAGTCCTGGCTCACTGGAGAGGTCCTGGATGACTGGAAGTTGGCCAATGTGACACCCATCCACAAGAAGGGCCATAGGGATGATCCAGGTAATTACAGACCTGTCAGCCTGACCTCAGTTCCAGGTAAAATTATGGAGCAGATAATCCTGGGTGCTATCATGCAGCACCTGCAGAATGACCGAGAGATCAGACCCAGCCAGCATGGATTTAGGAGGGGCAGGTCCTGCCTGACCAACCTGATCTCCTTTTAAGACTGTGTGACTCGCCTGGTGGATGAGAGGAAGGCTGTGGATGTAGTGTTCCTGGACTTCAGCAAGGCCTTTGACACTGTCTCTCACAGCAGACTCCTGGAGAAGCTGTCAGCCCGTGGCTTGGGTGGGAACGCTCTGTGCTGGGTTAGGAATTGGTTGGATGGCCAAGCCCAGAGAGTGATAGTGAACGGTGTCACATCCAGTTGGCAGCCAGTCACTAGTGGTGTCCCCCAGGGATCGGTGTTGGACCCGGTCCTGTTTAATATCTTTATTACTGTTATGGATGAAGGGATTGAGTCCATCATCAGCAAGTTTGCAGATGATACCAAGCTGGGAGGAAGTGTCGATCTTCTAGAGGGCAGGAAGGCCCTACAGAGGGACCTTGACAGGCTGGAGAGATGGGCTGATTCCAATAGCATGAGGTTTAACAAGTCCAAATGCTGGGTCCTACACTTTGGACACAACAACCCCATGCAGAGCTCTAGGCTGGGGACAGAGGGGCTGGAGAGCAGTCAGGCAGAGAGGGACTTGGGAGTGCTGGTGGACAGGAAACTCAACATGAGCCAGCAGTGTGCCCAAGTGGCAAAGAAGGCCAGTGGTATCCTGGCCTGCATCAGGAATAGTGTGGCCAGCAGGACTAGGGAAGTTATCATCCCCTTATACTCGTCACTGGTTAGGCTGCACCTCGAGTACTGTGTCCAGTTCTGGGCCCCTCAGTTTGAGAAAGATGTTGAGATGCTGGAGTGCGTCCAGAGGAGAGCGACGAGGATGGTGAAGGGGCTGGAGCACAAGTCCTGTGAAGAGTGACTGAGGGAGCTGGGGTTGTTTAGCCTGGAGAAGAGGAGGCTCAGGGGAGACCTTATTGCTCTCTACAACTACCTAAAAGGAGGTTGTATTCAGGCAGGGGTTGGTCTCTTCTCTCAGGTGACCGGTGACAGAACAAGAGGACACGGTCTCAAGCTTCATCAGGGGAAGTTTAGGCTCGACATTAGGAAAAAATTCTTCACTGAAAGGGTGACTGGCCATTGGAATGCGCTGCCTGGGGAGGTGGTGGAGTCACCGTCCCTGGAGGTGTTTAAAGAGAGATTGGATGAGGCACTTAGTGCCATGGTTTAGATGACGAGCTGGTGTTGGTGTTGCGTCATAGGCTGAACTGGATGATCTCAAAGGTCTTTTCCAGCCTTGTGATACTGCGATACTGTGTGAGAGTTGGACTTCACTATCTTAAAAGTCTTTTCCAACCTTAACAGTTCTATGATTCTATTGTATTCTAAGCACCACAGCTACAGGTCTTTTAAATATCTCCAGGGAATGGTGACTCAACTGCCTCTCTGGGAAGCCTCTTCTAATGCTTGATAACCCTTTCAGTAAAAAAATTTTTCCTTATATCCAGTCTAAACCTCTCCCGGCTCAACTTGGTGCCATTTCGCCTGTCCCATCTGTCACAAAATCACGGAATAAATTTGAAAACAAGAGAGATTTCAGAAGAGAGAGTTAATGGAGTTTATGAGAAATACATTTAACCCTTTTGCTCTGAAAACCCACCATGGCAAAACACCAAGCAAACACACAAGGCGATTCACCTTGTCCAGCTTGCTTCTCATCACAATACTTGGGCCTGAATCCCTCTTTTTATATGATGATTTCACAAGGACAAACATAACTGCCCAACCCATCAGAATACCTTAAAATTAAATAATGATAATAATGATAATAATAATAATAATAATATCATATCATCCTTTTTGCTGTAAATCGTTTTCTTTCTCAAATTACTCTCAGCAATCTCAAAGACAATCAATCATTGTCTAGTTTGCTGAGTTTAAATCAGACACTCCCTTTAATCCCCTCTTAACAATTAGTAAGATTCCTGAGGATTGTATATATATAAACAATTTGATTTTATTAAGATTATAACAACTTGTGACTAAATAAGGATTCCGTGGTGGCCAGGAATAAGATATTGTTTGCAAAAATACATTGAAAGTCAAGCACCTGAGGACAGAAGGAGCAATATGCAGGAAAGAAATATGTTGTTAAGTCCAAGTATCAAGAGATACTAATAATTGGCATGTTGTTAAGATATATACTTAGAGTGCCTAATACAAAGACATTACCCCAGCGATGTTCCAATATGCAGGGAGGAGGGGAGATGGGGTCCAACCTGTTGGCTGATGCCAAAAGCTTTGGTGACATTTTCCCACTCCATTATCCTTTCTTTGTTTGCATTTTTTATAGTAAATAGCACCTTTGGGGTGGAGGTTTAGGTGGAGTTTGAGTGACATCAAACCCTGCTGACTGGTGGACAAAAAGTTCTCGCTTTGCTTGCCAAAACTTAACTATGCAGGCCCAATGGGCGTGGGTTTGGGAGGGGTTTCCCTCAGAGGTGGGGAGGACGTGAGTAGGCTTAGGTGTGGAGGTGTGTTTTAGTATTATAATGATACTACAATTATGTTTTAATGAGAAAAAGTTAACCAAAATGGATAGATTATCAGCTGTACCCCATCTTCTTTGGAATATAGTTGAACCTTGCTGATCATTGCTGACAGCAGGAGCAGGCTGTTCTTGCTCCCAAACACCTCATACTGTACTTCAGGTCAGCATGTCCTGACCATATTCCTTTATGTGCTCTGCCTCTGTGTGTGCATGGTGCATCTCTATCGACTTCGCTTTTAAAGAAAACCTACTTTGTCTCATTTCTCCCCACATCTGGCCCCACTCCCAAATACAGCTTTATTCACAAATTTACCTTTATTCCCACACCATCACTTAGCAGAAGAGACCAACCCCTGCCTCACTACAGTCTCCTTTCAAGTGGTTGCACAGAGCAAGGTCTCCCCTCAGCCCCTTTTTCTCCAGACTAAACAACCTCAGTTCCATCTCCATAAGACTTGTGCTCTAGACCTTTCACCATCTTCATTGCTCTTCTTTGGGCACACTCCAGCACCTCAACATGTTCTTTGCTTTCCCAATGAAGTAAGGTAGCTTTTGTGACAAGTGCTGCAGGTCACTCAGAAATGAAACTTACATTTTAGAGAAATTCAGAACAAGGTAAAGTTATGCTATTCTTGCAGAATATGCATCTAGGATGTTTTCCAATCAGAACCAATAAGTGAAAACATTAAGTTAGGTTCTGATTCTTTGACAAAAGATTACAGAATTTAAACTACATGACGTCAAATCTTCTGTAGAGACAAAATGCGGACAGACACAATCAATCACTCCTAATGGCACATAATACATGCTTCTCTTTCCTTTTGGCTAGATTCCTTACATCCATGGTATCGTATTGTTCATGTATCTTTCAATTCTCCACTAATAAATTTTAACTCACTAATCAAACTCACTGAGCAGCTGATGCTTCCAGGATTTTATATCCCTATAGATTTTGTCAAAATTGGCATCTGACTAGAGGAAAGCAGTCCAGAAAATGTTCTTGCTGTCTGTTACAAACTCTGCTTGGCAGCAGAGTTTGCTGGCTGGTTAACAAGCATAGATGTTGTTTGTTATTACCTATAGGCATCATAGATGACATAATGGAAGGTGCCTATAATGGAAACACAACAGGAACCAGGCTTATGTAGGAAACGAGTTTTAACTGGTTGTTCTGGTTATTGAACATCTTGGTTTATATGACACTGTAGTATATCCTGTCTCAAGAGGTAGCACTATTCAGAAGAAGAGGAACACGAACAATGATAAGACACATGGAGTGCAAGTCTGATTCTCAGCTCCACTGACCAGTTCCTGCAGGGTAGGGTAATGACCTTTTGATGAGGAAATAAGGAAAGAGTTAGCAGCTATTTGTTTTCCAAAGCAGTGATTTTCTTTGAAAGAATGAAAGTATATCATGTAAATGAGGACTGTACGGAGACCAGATTTTATTTGATTGGGATTTCTTCCTTGAGCAACATGTTAAGGATGCGATTTTTTAATAGCTTACCTAGTGCAATAAAAACCCTGATGACTAGCCATTTGCAGAGATACAAACTTTGGTGCTTGCTTACCATGAAACAGATTGGAGGGGTCTGGTATCAGTGTAATTGCCCTTACAGGGAAGACATTTCACACTTAATTTGTACCTCCATAGTCTCAGTGGCAAAATTAAAAAAATACATAACAGTAAGTAATCAATATATAAATGTGCATGGGTTAAAGCAGGAAACAAAGTGAATTCACAAGAGGAATTCAAGAAGATGTGGAATAACTAGCAATGATAGTATTTTCTCTATGCTAGCAGATATCACACTAAAAACATTTGCTTTCTAGCAAAGGCTTTGGTGTGGGTGGTCACAAAACCTACCTATTTTTAGTTGCGATCCACTCTACCACCTGATTCAGAAGAATTTTATGTGCCTTATGCCTCTGCTCCCTTTAAAGCATTCCCAGTCAGAGATTTCGTCCCTTGTGATCACATGCCATATCTCAAAAAGAAAAGGCACAAAGTTACACCTCAACTACTGAACCAAACATGTCTTGGCCATGAAGCCAAAGTGAATGAAATATCTGCCTTCATACCATGAAATACTATCCTCCAAAACAGTCTTTTCATATCCAAACTGACTTTTGAGGTGGCAGGGGACTCTTTACCAGTACGTGTCACTGTATCACACCAACACAGTTGGAAGCACAGAGTCCTCCACAAGACAGCAACTCTTTTAGGGAAGATCTCTTCATAAAGGTAGGTTCAGGAGACCAGAAGAAGAAGCAAGCATCAGTCCTACCACCAGCACTTGCTCAGCCTACAGAGCAACCAACATCTTGTCTGTCACGTGTTTGAATTCTTCTCTAGAAAGCCTTCACATCTCAGCTGTGGAGATCCAAAATGTGCAGGTCCAGTATGGGAGGAGTGTATTTTTTTCCCTGCACAGGTTATCTGTTTCTTTTCATACATGGAGCAGAAAGTATTATAGCTTTAGGCAAATGAAAAAATCCTACTTGCTTCTTGCCTGCACGTTCTAGGTGAATGTGCCAGAACATTCATTACACACATGGTAACACCAGTTTGATCTTTCTCAGGAAGAAAGGCCTATCTACCATCATCACAAAGAAGTCTTTGCCCTTTGCCCATGCAGGTGCAGCAAGCAAATAATGGAATAATAACAAATAATCCATAGTGACTCACATCCCTTGCTGAGGCACAAACACTACTGCCCTAACAGCCAGGCAGTGCTGATGCCCAGAAACATTACAAGGTCAGCTCAAAATCTAGCCACAGACCAAGGAACAGAACTAAATTCCTGTGAGGCTGAGCAAACGCTTCTGTTAGAATCATTATCCTACTCAATCTTGCCTGTGCAACATGCACAGGAAAGCCTCTGATAGAAATACCAGATGCTGCTAGAAGCCAGAGCAGCGGACGGGGCAGCAGAGCAGAGGCAACTAGGCACCTTCACCAGCCCTTCAGGGAGAACAATTGCTTTGAACTTTTTAAACGGAAAAGCAAATGCCAGATATCTGTTACCAAATCTTTCAGTGAGGCAGAGCATGAAGGTTCATTAAATCAGACAGAGCTTAAAAAAAATAAACCCAACAGCCTAATACTGTACATCAAAAAAGATAGACATCTCAAAGTACACAGTGAAACACAAGTTGCACATAAGTACACAGTTGCACACAAAACAGAGAGGAGGCACAGGAGATGCGTGCCAGAACTACATTTTGAGTGTAGCTCTTGGTGAAGTGCAAATAGCTCAGGAATTCACACCAGTGACCTAGATGAAAGGTCTAAAAAGATCCACATGAACTCTGGTTTTGCCATGTAAAAAAAAAAAAAACAGTGAACTATAGTAGGCACCTGACAGCAATAGACAGACAAAGGTATCCTGCATGGAGATGGTGCATGGACAATCTAAGTGCGTACACACATATCTGCTTCACATAGCCACAGGGCAGCAGAGACAGCTGGAAACAGTAAGTTCTTGCTCCAGATGTTGAGAAGGCAGCTGTCCATGCTCTTATACCTTGCCACACATACGCAGTGTTCTGCTTTGCCCAGGGCATCAACTCTACAGCACAAGGAAGAGACCTCCAAAGTCTTTCATCTGAGCTCCTACTTGGAGCCGGATTATCCCCAAACATTAGATCAGGGAGACCATGGCTTTATCTGCAGGATCCTGGCAGTTCCCAAGGATGGAGAATCCTTAGGTATCTGGTCACCTCTTCTACCAGACCCAGAGGATGATATTGCCCTGGGGTTTCTTTAAAGCTAGACCCTCAATACCCTGAAATTTTCTCTACTATGCATTTTGGAAGAGATGGCAAGTTTCTTCTTAAATTCTGATACATGTTTGAAGTTGGTCATACACTTATGTACACCTCTCCACTTTAAAAAGCTGCCCAGGCCTGCTCGGCACTGTGACTGAGCCAGGACCCTTAAGCAATAGTCAAGTTTGCAAACTGGGAGGAGAAATTGGAACTGAAACCAAACCAAGTCAGATTTGGGAACATCTTAGTTAAGTGTAATACTGGTTTGGGAAGACAGTTGAGACACCAGCCTTCACAAGGGGCAATGTTGAAACTAGTCTCACCCTGTTTCAGTGTATATAGTAACCAACCAGCTGCACTGTGACTTCCTTTCAGTTACTAAAGTCTGAACCCATTCAGTGCCATAGGGTTTTGCATGAATTATCACAGGTAGATGGCTTTTGCGTTATAGGACCCTCTATGTAAAGCATATTCATAATATCCATATTTTAAAAAGTGTGTTTATAATATCTATATGAATAAAATATACCAATGAAACAAAGTGCAAACAAATTATTCTGGACCAAGATATCACCAATTGGGAGAGGTGGCAAGAGGAAGAGGGGAAGTTTTAAGGAGGTCAAAAGCTATGCTTGAGCCACAACGGCGAAGTCCTGTCACATTCAATGGTGCTGCATTCAAGTCTCCTCTCAGATCTTACAGACTCTTTCCAAAGATTAATACCTACCTGGATCGTAACATAAAACAAATAGAGAGAGAAGGAAACAGTGTCTGGAAATCATACCTTGAAAAGGAACACATAAGATATGACTGCCATAAGAAAATAAGGCAGCAGGAAAAACCCTTCAAATCTTATATTTCAGAAAAATATATAATGCCAAGCTTCAAATTGGCTTAAGTAGGCAATGCTGCCCTAGCTTCAATTCACATTGCCCCTGGGTTTAGGCAACCAGCCCAGCTACACTGTTAACATTTTAGTTATGGCTCAAACCAAGCTACCTTATACAGAAAAGATGCATATGGTAAGCAGCCCTTCAGAAGGGTCATTCAAACCCACACGTTAATTCCAAAAAGACAAATAGAGGAAGCACTCAACATCACTGTCAGAAAGATATCCTACGCCATCCTCCTTTCTCAGCTGGGGAGCAGGGAAACTGAAACAAGTTGCAAAATGACATTTCTTGTATTTCCCATGTGCCCACAACTAACATAGTAAGACGCCAACATGCTTAAGATCTCCAGTCACAAGTGCAATGTAAATTATGAATTAGCATAACAATACCAATTACAGACAGTGCTCTATGCTCTAGTTAGATAACATAGCAGAAATCCTGCCAGTCTACAACATCCTTTTCTCAGTTTTTTTTGTGAAAAGGTATGAACATCTACAACTCATTTTCAAGCATCATCGCATTCCGAAGGAGTTTTTATGAGTCATGACTCATAAGAGTGGGAAACAGTTACTCCTGATCCAAGTTTAAGCAGTAATGACTTAAAATGCATTCAGTTTCTGTCTTCTGAACTGCGTGATAATCAATTGGATGATATCAGAACATATTTACTCCGAAGAGTAACAGATGTTTCCATTTTAAGTTAAATTTAAACTCAGCAACAATCTCCCACACAGAAATAAGATAACATAGGAATTCTTTCAGTCTTTCAGACATACCAAACTATCCCTGAATAAAACAGCTCAGAGCTAAGCTATAGCTATACCTTACCAGTTTATCTAAGTCCATTTCACTGTGGGACTAGCAGCTGTGTAAAAAAGACCTGAAATATCTTCTTTTTCTAAATCAGATGTTCCCCGACAGATGAAGGATTGCTCAATCCAGATGAGGAATGAATGAATGAATATGCTTTACCTGATTGAGGCAACATTTGCCTACGTAATATCTTTCACTGCCTTCCTCCTTCCTTCGTTTTTCACTGCTCATGTACCCTGCATCATGTGGATGCATACACAAGTTTGCCACCTTAAGCTTTGTCTATCTCCTGCTGCAGACAGGAGAAATCCCTCCTGCCTTTGTGTACATCACATTAGAACTGTTTTAGGGATTCGCTCTATATTTAAGGAAGATGCCCATGAGTCCACAAATAGTCTAATTTCATATTCCCAATGTAATGCAATTGTGATTTCTGTAGCGAGGACTGTAAGAGAAAAAACCAACCGAACTCATAAACTGCCAAGAAAGCTTGCTTTCTTGGTTCCTATATAGCAGTTTTCACAGGACCCTGTATTATCACTACTGTCAGAGCAACAGAGGCATAAACTGCCAAAGATCACTTAGACAAGACTTCCTGCTCTAGGGTAAATGTTACATTGTTAGCATAGCACAAACAAGAGTGGCTGGGCTCAGGTGGTGGGTAGAAGCGCAGAGACAAGGTTCAGGCACTGCATCACCTTAGCCAGCTGATGAAGCAGCAAAACTTGGTGCGGAAAATCAGACTTTGCAGACCTATTTTCTGGAATTTGCTCAGCACTTGGGTCCTGTGCATAACAATTTTTCCTTCAGTTCATCTCTGTTCAACCTGCAAACTCTTCAAGTGAGCGACAGTCCCTCCTGAAGGCCCCTACAAGCTAATCCAATTCTCCTCAAGGTGCAAAGAGCTGCTCCCCTCCTCATGTACTTGGCCGAGCTTTGGCTCAGCAAGTGTCCTAACCAATCCAAGTATCTTTATCCAAGATAACAGAATTGAGAAGGGGTGCTGGGACACTTTAGGCACTGGATTAAGCACAAAACCAGGTTTCACTGACAGCTGTGTAAGTAATGTGACGATTTCTCTTCCAATCCAGTGCTAAGCTTAAGCCAGTGTTCAGCAAACTTCTCTGTGAGGCAAAGCCTCTTCTGGATAAAGGTGGCAGCACACAGCTAGCGTTCCCAACCTACTTCTTTCCTTGTGGAGCGGTCAAGTTCCCACATACTGCTGGTTGGCTGCCCCTACGCATACTGGCCCTTCACCACTATCACCCTCTGGAGACAGATGTCTAACAGCAGACTCGAAGCAGGTCTTCTGAGCACCAGGAGTGTACGAGACTGAAACAGCAAGACATGCAATGCTGAAAGCACAGTGAAGACCCAGGTACAAAGGTTTTGCCTCTGGATGTGCAGGAGCAGGAGAAGCGCAGCAGCCAGCAGCAAGGGACACACCTAGGACACACCAGGGCTACAGCTGGGCATGCAGGGTCATTCTCTGAGCCAAGCCACAGAACCTTTGACTGGACCAGGCAGCAAGGGCAGAGCCTGCACCCAGTAGCATGGGAGATTGAAGTGGGTGAAAACAATCAGCCCAGCAGACTGAAGTGGATGCCAAATCAATACATATTTGCCAGCTGACAGCAATGGCAATCACCCAGCAAAAAAGCAGTGTCCTCTGGTTCTTCTGGGCATCTAGCACCTGGCAGAATCAATGCAGCCACAAGAAAGCTCCTGTTCAAGCATATGACCACCTAGGTTTCTGGCCTTGGGACATGCGAAGGGGTATTCCCAGAGGCAGAGAGTGATAGCAAGCAAGCCTGTGTAGATGTGATCAGGCTGATGAACTACTCTGCTTGGTGACCAAGCCGTAGGAGGAGGTAGGCAGACCAAGGAGTATTTGACAGTCTAGATGGAGACTGATCAACAGAGTCGTACTTTGCTATGTATGATAGCAGGCCCAGGATCTGCTTTGTGACAGTAAATCAGTGTCACAAGGGACAACAAGGGGTGGAAGAAGGTTACAGCATGGAGCTGTAAGAGAAACCCCTCCTTGCTCTGAGAGATACCACTACAGGATAGGTACAAGGCCCTGGGTATGATAAACGAAGCACATTACAAGACAGGAGAGGAACCTGCACAAACAGTCTTGCCAAGGTGAGAGAGATCAGCAACTCTCAACAAAAGGTGCATTAAAACTAACACCAAGAAAAAACAATGGTGAGTTATAGTCATTGGTAATTCCCTTCTGCACGGAAGGGAAGTACTTATTTGCAGATTGGACCTTCTTTTAAGGGACATTTACTGCCTCCCTGGGGCTTGAATTTGGGAAGTCACCACAAGCCTGAAGACTTAAGTACAACCTTCAGACTACTATCCATTCTTGCTCTTGCACATCACTAATGATGTTGCAAAAAAAAAGTCTGAGGTCAATCAAAAGAGGTTTCAGAATGCTGCTAAAATATTCAGGAGCATAGGCAGTGTTCTCCTCAATCCTCCCAGTAACAATGGGAGACTTTGGAAGAAATCGGTGAATGCAGAATATCAATACCATGCTCCAGGATTGGTGCCCCTGCCAAAAACTTTGGGTTTTTAAACCATGGAAGAGCCTTTAGAACACAAGATATACTGGGGCCTGACACAACCCACCTGTCCTGATGGGAAAAACATGTCTTCGACATAAGCTGAGGGGGACTGATAGACAGAGCTTTAAACTGGAATTGCTGGGGAAAGTGGATTCCAACAGGATTGCAGTAGGGAAGTCAAGGATTGACATAGCATCACCTGAGGGTGGTGGTGCTAGCTGGAGCATTTACCCTGCTCCCGAGAGCACAGAGGACTCAGGAGCCTATCTGAAATACTTGTCCACCAATGCACGCAGTATGAGAAACAAACAGGATGAACTGGAAGCATTGGTCAGTTTCCAGAGCTAGAATATCTTTGGTATTAGTGAGGCTTGGTGGAATGAGTCCCATGATTGGATTGCTGGGATGGAGGGCTATAGGCTGGTCAGGAAGGATAGGCAGGGCAGGTGAGGTGGAGGTGTTGCACTATACGTAAGAGTGAGGTTTGACTGCACAGCCCTTACAGTTAGTGATGATCTGGCTGAGAATCCCTAGGTGAAGATTAGGGTGATGGAAAACAAAGGAGATACTGTACTGAGTGTCTACTACTGATTGCCCAGCCAGGACGTAAGCACTGACAAGTTATAGGCAATAGGAGAAATTTCTGGATCAGTACCCCTTGTCCCTATGGGAGATGTCAACTTCCCACACATCAACTGGGAATATCATGCTGCTGTGACGAACAGGATTTGGAAATCCTTGAAGTTTGTAGGAGATAATTTCTTGTCACAAATACTCAGTGAGCCAACTAGGAAAGAAACCCTCATAGACCTCCTATTTGTGAATAAAGAAGGACTTGTAGGGGATGTGATGGTAGGTGGCTGTCTTAGCCACAGTGGTAATGAAATGGTTGAGTTTAAAGTTTCCACTATAATGAAAAAAAGACAGCAGAGTTGCCACCCTGGATTTCAGGACAGCAAGTTTTAAGCTATTCAGGAAGCTATTTAGCAGAGTGCTCTGGGAATCTGCTTTTGAGGGCTTAGGAGTCCACTAGGGCTGGTCAGTTTTTAAGAACCAAATTTTAGAAGCACAGGAGTGGGCAATTCGACTCTGTTGTAAGTCAAGAAAGAGGGGCAGAAGACTAGCTTATCTGACTAATAAGGATGAAGAAGAATCAGAGGTATTCAATGCATTTTTTTGCCTCAGTCTTTACTAATACTGATAGACCTTGGAATGCCCAGTCCCCTGAGTCACAGTACCACTGGGAGTAGTGACTTTCCATTTGTGGACAGTGAAATTTTAAGAGACCAGCTGTATCAGCTGAACATTCACAAGTCCATGGGGCCTGATGAGATTCATCCCAGAGTATTGAAGGAGGTAGTGGAGGTCATTGCAGGACCTCTCTCGATCATCCACCAAAGGTTTTAAGAATCTAGGGAGGTCCCTACTGACTGGAATCTAGTCAATGTTATTCCAATTTACAAGAAGAGCACATTTACAGCAAACTACATACTGCTAGTCTAACCTCATTTCCTGGAAAAATTATGCAGAAGATTATACTCAGTATTACTGAAAAGCATTTAAAGAACAATAAAATCATCAGGCACAGTCAACGTGGGTTCACAAAGGGTAAATCCTGTCTAAATAATTTGATACTCTTCTACAATAAGGTTACCTGCCTAGTAGATGAAGGGATGGTGGTGAATGTAGTTTTTCTGGATTTTAGTAAAGCTTTTGATGTTGTCACAGCATCCTTCTAGACAAGTTGTCCAGCTGTGGGATAAGCAGATACATGGTGTGCTGGGTTAAGAACTGGCTGAAGGGTAGGGCTGAAAGGGTTGTAGTGAACGGGGCTACATCTGGCTGGCGACTGGTCACAAGTGGTTTTCCTCAGGGCTCAATTCTAGGGTCAGTTCTCTTCAATATGTTTATCGATGATGTGGGTGCAGGAGTTGAATGAACCATTAGCGAGTTAGCTCATGATACCAAACTAGGAGGTGCTGTTGACTGCCCCCAGGGACAGTCTTGTGGAGGGATACAGAAAGATGGGAGCATAGGGAAATAACCACTGGCATGAAATTTAACAAGAATAAATGCTGGATTCTGCACCTAGGATGGAGTAATACCAGGCACAAGCATAAAGTGGGAGAGGAGTGGCTGGAGAGCAGCCCAGCAGAAAGGAAACTGAGGGTGCTAGCTGGCAGCAGGCTCAATGTGAGTCAGCAGTGTGCCCTGGCAGCCAAGAGGGCAAACCAGCATCGTAGGGTGTAAACACAGTATAACCAGTGGCTCGAAGGAAGTCATTATCTTGCTGCATTCAGTATTGGTGTAGCCTCACTTCAACTACTACATGCAGTTCTAAGCCCTGTAATTTAAGATGGACATGAAGGTACTCAATGCATCCCAATGAAGGAACAAAGCTGGTGAAAGGACTGGAAGGGGTGTCTTATGAGGAGTGGTTAAGGACTCTGGGTTTCTCTAGTTTGGAGAAGAGGCTGAGGAGTGACCTCATTGTTCTCCACAGCTTCCTGAGGAGGGGACATGGAGAGGGAGGTGCTGATCTCTTCTTCTGGGCATCCAGTGATGGGAAATGTGCAAATAGTTCAAAGCAGTGCCAAAGGAAGTGCAAACTGGACATTAGGAAGCATTTGCCTACCAGGAGGGTGGTTAAATACTGGAACAGGCTTCCTAGAGAGGTGGTTAACTCTCCATGCCTGTCAGTGTTTAAGAGGCATTTGGACAATATGCTTTATAAATATGTATTTATATGTATCTATAATATATATATTATAATATAATATGCTTTAACTTTTGGTCATCCCTGGCAGTTGGACTAGATGATTGTTGTAGATCCCTGCCAAGTGACATACCCTATTCTAGCCAACATTTCCTCTAAAAAACCCACAAGAACTGACAAAGTCACACCTGGCCATTTCAAGGCAGTCTGTGTCTCATCCTGTGTAAAGAGTGAGCATTCCTTTTGACATCAGCCAGATGAAGGAATTTTGAAGCCAATAGCTACAGGAAGCTGTTGCAAGGAATAAATTTCTGCTTATGTTTCCATTATACATAATTTTGTGAGCCAAGATCTCATAACTTAACAATATATATACAGACGAACGATAGGACTTGCTCCTGGATTACTTTTATGAATACATATACCCAGTCTGACATCATAGGAGTCACAGCTTGTCCTATGGATCACAGTAAGTACCTATGTATTTAGCATGATCGCATGACACAATGGTAAGGCCCACCTCACCATTTATTCTCCTTGCCACCCTCCAGGCAGTGAGTGATGATAATGTCAGGAAGCTCAGATAACCAGCTGCCAGGATGCAAACATCTGGCTAAACGCCCCCACTCACAAAATTATTTCTCTAAATCACTTAGTAAATAAATTCATTCAGCAAACAAACAAGGCAGGTTCAGTCCTGCTGGAGGAACATGTCAGCCTTCAAAGGGACTGCATTTGCTGGTAATTTTATTTCTGAAGCCACTCACTTCAAAGCCTGCAGAAAAACTGACAATCTTCTGTATGTTCAAAGCTGGCTGGACATTTTATTCCTACTGTTGTCTCAACATCTCTCAAAGTTTTGGATATACTTTGTTAAAAGCTGAAGGATGGGGCTGGGAGCTGTTGTGTCTCAGTTCAACTGGGTTTTGGAAGTTTTTTCTGAGAAAATACCATTAAGATCAGGTAGTGAGGACACACTGAGGTTCTAACATCAGCAGCTTCCATTTCAGAGCAGGAAACCCAAACTAACACTGGTTGAGTGGCCTGTACACACTTCTTCCCCCACAGGAAACAAAACCCAAAACCATCACCACATCAACATAAGTACATGGAGCCTCAGGCACTTGGCAACACTGAATCACAAGGGCTTTTTTTGTTCATAACAGGATTTGCAAGGACTACATAAATTTTGAATGCAATTTACCTGAAGACCTCTATTTCAGAAATACTGTAAGCAAGAGGGCAATTTGTGACCTATTCCTCCTTTCATTTCACAAATAATTCCTACTATTCCCACTATTCTGCACAGCAACTATGCAGCAATTTTGTTTTCTTTTTCCACTCTAAAATCCATTGCAACCTTTAGTTTCTGGTGCTCTGTAGCTAGGAGTGTTTTTGCATACACACTGTTTAGGATAGCCATGGTCTCCATCACTAATGCAAATCTTCCCGTTTTCACCATCTCTTCTTGACTATGCCTTGCCATTGTTAGGAACTGGATGGTCAAAAACTGGAGAGACTTTTGAGCAATGTGAGCAAGTTACCCTCCTAATGCAAGCTACTAGCCACATTGGCTCCATAGTTCTACATTTCTAGAGAGCTTGGGAAAAAACAGTTTTGCATTCAAGGTGGACCAAATAGGAGAGAAGAGAAAGCACAGTACCTGTTGCAATATACCGACTGCGGTAGAGGATTTACCCTCAATGACAGCCTGTGTTTCTTTGATCACAGACTCCTCAAAACACTGGTATGAAGAGGCATGGGCCATTGTGGAAGAACTACAAGGAGACTAAGCGATCCACATCATTCAGACTTTCCACACTCTTGTACCAAAACATGCTGCAAAAATAACTATTTTTGCTTTAGCCAGCAACTATAATGTAAGCAGTATCATGCACCTGGCTTCACTATTCACCAATCATATGAATACATGAATAGTAACTGGACCAACCCACTGCTTGCACGTGCCAATCACGTACCCATCTAACACAAAAGCTAAGATATGCTAGACCCTATGCTCCTCATCATGGGTCAATGCTTGGTGACACCATTAACATCTCCCAATTGCTGTGGACCACCGCTCAGTTATCGTCGGGGAGCCTCAGGCTGATTGTAAGGTAAATAAATTTCCGGTTTCTGACCCTGTATTGTGCTGCTCCTGCGTATTCCAACCTGCCTCTGGGGTTGCAAAGCCTCCCATCCCTTACAACATCTACAGGTCAGAACAGAAAGACAGTGGGTGCACTTCTGAAGGAAAGTGCACATATCTTCAGTGGCTTTGAAAATTTTTGTGGCCCTACATGTGGCATGGGGATTTGCAAGGAATTTGGGCATTAATGTGCTTCTGAAAATCTTGTCAGTTCCACTGAGGGGTTGGTTACATAATTCAGATAAATGCCAAGTTCTCTTCTCTGCGTTTTCAGGATTAAATGTGTGTATTCAGTCACAATGATGTTTCCTGCAAGCTAATTGTTTCAAGTAAAGAAATCACTTGCTATCAAAGCAAAAAAATCTCATTTTACCAATGAAAGTATTATTTCAATTTGCCATTTGCCAAATGTTTTTCTTTTTTAGGGTTTTAGAACCTCCCATGTTTGAAAAAAAAGAAAAAAACAAAACACATTCCCACAGCCCCACAGCCCTAGAAGAAACAATGGCAATTTCATAACTGCACTTAACCATGATAGGATAAGATAAAAGCTTTCATCAACAAAAATTGCTCTTCTTTCAAGGTACGCTGGAAATATTTCATTTTAGATTAAGTACCTGGGAGGAGAATAACTGCTACAGCTTTATTGCAGTCACTGTGCAGTTACAGACAGTATCACAAGCTCCTTTTGCAAAGCCAGACTGCAAAGGTATCTGTGAATGGCAAACTCTGGACTGTTTCAGCATGAAAATGAACATTTCTGGTTTGTGGAGTCTCCCTGGAGTGCAAAGGCAAGGGATGGCTTTCTTACATGTCCCCTGCAATGTGTTCCCGCAGCCGTCATTACAGGGATGCATGTGCCATGGTCCCTACTTGGAAACCCTTGCACAATGAAGAGCCAGTGATCCTCATCCCAGCTGCTCCTGGTGGGCACGGCTTGTGCTGCATGCCCAGTGTAGCCTCCAGGATGTGCTGCACATGGCCTTCGCCGTCTCACAATGATGCTGGCTCCCACACACTACCAGCAGCTATGTGTGGCCTGCTCTTAACCTAGGAGTGCAGCAAAACGTTCTCATGGCAACATCCTCTGTTTGATGGTAGAAATGATGCACAGATTTGTTTTCTTGCAAGAAAATCACATAACAGCTCAAATGACCAAACTAGTGGAACCTCTCCATGGCAGGGATCTTCAAAGCATGCTGTCCTCTTAGAGAGCTGCTCAGGGCTGCACAGATAGTGCTGTGTCCCTTCAGATACTGGGCAGCCCTGTCTCTACTATCCTCTCCTTTACAGTGCTAGCTCTAATACACAGCATTTAAATTATACTTCACAGCGTCTGACTGCCTTTCTTAACGGTATCATAACAAAGCAGCATCTCCTGGTGCTTAACAAAGTGTCAGTCCACTCAAGCTTTAGTGCACTCTTTATGGGCATGTCAGGCTACTGCAGCCCTGGCTAATTGCAAACTCAGTTCCAAGACCTCACTGAAAAATCAGATCTCCTCCTAGAGAGGTCTTCTATCTCCATGCCTTCTACACTATGGCAAAGCAAACTCCAGATTAATATATTAAAATAATGCTTTAAAAAAGTATGACTAACCTTTTCAGGGATTTTAAAAAATATCTTTGGAAACCATGAGAAAGTTGCCCTGGCAACATTGTTTTCCATTCCTATTTTGCTCACTGTTTTCTTGTGTGCCTAGTTCTCTAGCTTATGTTTCTGACAGAATACAATACACACAACAAATGCAGCTCTTGAAAGAGAAGAAAATAAGCATTCAGCCAAATAAAGGTCTTTCTTCCCTCATACCATCAGGATAGAATAGGCCCATCGATGATTAATACCAGGCATTTACAAAAGCTAGTGCTAGTTTAGAAATTTTGAAAACTGAAAAACTTTAGTATTCAGAAAAAAATGTTTTCAATAGCTTCTATAGAACTGATGACCCAGATTACATGGGAGGGGCAAGTACTGCTCTAAGCCTTTTTCCAACTGAATATGAGCCCACAAGGAGCGTAAATGCTGATTTTCATCACGCATACAGGAATGTAATGTAGCAGCTAGGAGGTAACTGGGATACAATTTAAGTTGATAGCATTGAGATCTCTTCCCTTTGGTCAGATCTCATTGAATTTGGAAAATGGATTCAAGAGCTGTAAGCTAGCATGTAGACAGGTGAACAGGATGAAAAAAGATATTATGTCTTCCTGCTTCCCTCATCAGAAACTATGCTAAAATGTAAAATACTGTTAGAAAGCCCAACAATCCATCCTCCGGGTCTCTTGAACTTCCTGTATGTGTCATGAAAAAGTAGTATTAACATATATAAAAGCAAAAATACATCTTAAATGTGACTAGAATACTCAAATTAAAAACCAGCCTCTGCACAACGCTGTCTTCTCCATTATACTCCATGGAGCGCACTGACTTCCACCTAATTCGTGATGAGTATTTATGACCATAGCACTATACCATTACATTTACAAAGGTGTTTAAGTTAAAAGTTCCCTTTTGTCTTCTTTTAAACAACTCTCTCAAACGCAGTTTTATAATCCATTCACCATGCAAGGCAAGGTGTAGAGGAGCTGCAAGAGGACAGATCTCTGCATCACAAACACATAATCCCTTCCATGACTTTAGCCAAACCACTTGGGCTTCACAATGTGGAGGCAAGTTATTTGCACAAAGCTTAGAGCTTCTTGGATGCACTGTGCCAATACATGACCTGGCAGCTGAAGCGTCTGTCAGATACATATATTTTCATATCAGGAGATGGATTGCCTTTAACAATTCCAACACTGTCCTTCTCCCCTGGATGCAGCCCACACCTAGGAGTTCAAAAACCTTTACTGGTCTCTGAAATTACCTACCAAGAGGTAACTGACAGTGTGGTGACATCATTTTGTCACAACTAAATCCGCCAGATTTTCTGAGAAAGTATTTAAAACCTTAGTTAATTCTTAGAGATTAGCCAGACTGCCAAATATCCCAGGGTTTCATATATAGAAAACTATTTCATACAAAGTTCAAGGTGTTGAGTTTCTTTGCTTTGAAATTTTTCAACACCTTCTTGTGACCTTGCCTCAGGGAAATAAAAAGAAAGTTAATTCAAAACAGTCTTAGCCAGTGCTGATACATTCATATCCATGCTTCCTGTAGCACTGCCAGATCTGGCAAAGTTCTCCATAAAGGCACATAGAGTCATCACAGGATTTCATCTGTAATGTATGGCTCCAGACCTACTGTAGTAGTTATTAGAAGATCATCTGACTGTTTCTGTCCAAAGACAGAAGGCTTATTTTTTTTCTTGTCATAAACTTTACTACTGCAACAGCAAGTTGCAGCCCTGAGGCGGGCTGGAGGTCTCTAGCTCAGCTCCCACTTGACACTAATAATATCTCCTTGCATTTCTTGGGTCCCATCAACTATTTAATGGGACATTCCCCTTAGAGATAAGCACAGCCTATACCCTCACATAAAATTCTGACAACACTAAGGCCAACAGAAGAGCAACTTACCTTCAAGAGAGGCAGGATTTTCCTATAACGTCAGATTATCAAAATTGCGACAGGATCTGGTCAGACCAATAAAAAGAAAGAGATGGATGGGCAATGGCCAAAGGAACACAGGTCTAAGGGAACAAGAGCACAACTAGAACATGACAAATAGGAGGAAAAAAGTGCAAAACATAAGCTGTTAAAAAAAAGTGAAGCTGGACAGGAAAAATATGGAGAGCCTGATGCCTGCTTTCACATTGGCATTGCTATGCCTCATCCTACAATAACCCAAAGGACACTAGCTTTGGCAGCCCCTAACAGAGGGCATGC
Source organism: Neomorphus geoffroyi (assembly GCA_033558235.1). Taxonomy (NCBI): domain Eukaryota; kingdom Metazoa; phylum Chordata; class Aves; order Cuculiformes; family Neomorphidae; genus Neomorphus; species Neomorphus geoffroyi. The sequence goes on from JAUMJM010000005.1 coordinate 86,004,584, forward strand.
AGCAACACCTCACTCCCGTCTTCCAGGCAATGCAGATGATTATCATCCTGGGGAATCACTGTTCATCAATAATCCTCTCAGCACTCATTTCTCTTGCTGGGGTATGGACGTTCCTTTCCCAAGAGACACTGGGCTGGTGAGATGTAAGAAAACTTGTAAACACACTTGAGTCATCTACCTCACCATCTCATCTACACCTGCTGTTCAGATTAATTAACATTTTTCAGGTTGTTTGCTATGAGAGTTTTGTGTCCCCTGATTCACTCTTAGCAAGGCTTTCCTTACATCTTCAAATTATACCTCAACAGTGTTCCAGAACAGGTGGTATAAACCCATCCTAAGCAACAGTGGTGGTTTTGCTTTTTATTAACAGTCTTCACTACCAAAAAGCTGGCAGGGAGTTTAGAGTGTCTTTGGTCTTCCTTGAATGAGTCTGTGTGTTTTATCTGCAAAATATCTGGGATATTTCTGATTGGCTTTGTAAAGCCAATTACTCCATTACATGTGAATAACTCAGAAGCTGTTCAGCCTGCTGAGGAACCCTGTGGATCACAAATGAAAAAAGCATAGTGGAACACCAGAAGTCAAGTATTACGTGATTTGTAATAAAAATTCAGTTTTCAGTTAAATAGAGTTTTGCAACTGAACAAATTCTTCATCCAAAGCCAAAGAATAATATCTGAAAGCTAAATGGAGTGTCAAAAATAGATAATAAAACATTGAGACTTGTTTTGATCAGGTTGTGCTATGACCTTATGAAGCCCAAGAGGAGGGCAATTTCAATGGCTTATGCCACTCAAAGTATAACAAATTGTAATGTTTTATACCTCCTCAGCAGGTTTTTCTGCTTAAGCAAGGCAGACAGTTCCAGCTGTATCCACTCAACTTTATGCAAGAAAGCACTATCCTATGTGATGAGGCTTTTAGTATACTCAAAGGCATCCACATGATCTACAATGCACTTCTTCCCATCTTTTCCTGTGAAGCACGTTTTTTATGTCTCTGAAGGTACAGACACATTTTCTGGTCCCATGCAACACAATCATCATGACATTGCAAGACTCATCTTGTCATCAGCAAGTCAACTTTATCACCTGTCTTGAGGATGTCCCTTCCGTCTGCACTTTAACCTCAGGATCTTTGGTGAATACAATGTCAACAGTCTCAGAGGAGTTCAGAGTTGCTGACTGACACTGAAGCATCTGCAGGCCTGCTAAACCTCTATGTTCACAAGCAGAACCAGAGTCTGAGGACAGCTGAGCATCCATCACACTGTCATGGATGTTTCCAGAATTAACAGAGATGTTGGGAGACTTTCACATAGATTTTTCTGATCCTGTTCACCTTCAGGACTCATTAATTCTACTCCTTTAGAAACCAAATTATAACAGTGCCCCAAAGCACTGAGAAATACCTTATATGAAGCACCTTTTATTCATTTCTCCACTGTTCCCAGGAGCAAAATATTAAACAGGGGCTGTGGAAATGTGATTGGGCTGCTCACACAAGGAACTAAAAAGGCATAGTCATATGAGGGCTGCCCTTTACAGGTTGGAAGTTGTCACTGTGTCTCAGTCAGCTCAGATTTGCTTCCTCTGAAGCATGAGCACCCATTCCAATTAATTTCCCAGCTTGTGCAGCAGATGAAAACCTTTTATCAAGGCAAATGACTCTTAGATGTTTGTATTGGATGTCTTCGCAACTTGACGGACCATAGCACAAACTGAATATATATAGAACAAAAAATCAGATTTTACATGACAGGATCGATTATTCAATTTAGGCTGAAAATTATTTACCAGTTATGCAGTCTTTTAGTCGCTTACCCTCTGGAACTGGGATAACATAGAGCCACTTAGAAGTCACATTTAGCTTAATTCCACATGTTCTCATATTAGTCTTGCTTGCTCTGCTGTGAGAGCACCTTTCATTGTCCTTAAAAGACAAGGGCTGCTTCTCCTAGTAGGGGAGAGAGCAGTCCCAGCATATGCAAGCAGTATGCTGACACGAGAGACGTGGTTACTGGCTCATCAAGCAACCCATTACTGCAAAAGAGAAGATGTTCCCTTGTGGCCACTGCCTTTGCAGTGGTATGGATTGGTTGCAGCTTTTGCCACCCATTAGAATAATCAAAAACTCTATGGTATTAAGGCAAAAGTTCCCATTAGGTACTACAACAGCTGCTGCTGATTAACATCCAGGACCATGTTTTCAACCTTTCAGCAAAGCAATTCAAATTACGTACTCTCAAATACTGACAGCTCATTCTGTGAGAACAGGGGAAAAAGGACTGAATCAATCAAAAAAATGTTTTATTTTTGCAATGTTTGAAACATATCCAGCTTAAACGTATCCAGGATCAATCAGTAAGCTTTGTCTGTTTTAAACCAATATTAATGAAATTACTGGCATTTTTCACTCACTGTCAGAGAATTGACTTCAAATATTATTGAGGAGCCACATCTAAACTAGATGATTGGATTCTAAAACTGCCCATGCAGTGTGTTTGGTTACACAGTTTGAGACTTTGAGCTAAACCTTATCAGTTTTGGGGCTGACCTTTATGAGCAGCAGTCCAAAACTCAACAGTTGCAGAAAAAGAACAAAAACTTCTGGAGAAGGCAACACTTACCGCCTTAACTATAGTGGTGGCCAAGCAGCACATAGTTCAGAAAGCATATTGCAAGATGCACTTTAGCCATCAGTGAAGAGGCAGAGGAGACATCTAATAGCCACATGAAGGGCAGTTACAGGAAGAGTGAGCCACACTCTAGGCAATGATGCAACAGGAAGCAACAATGGAAAGCTGCAGCCTGGCAGGTTCAGGCTGGGCATTCAGAGAAACATCTTCCCCAACATCTGCGTCACCACAGATGTTGGATGAGGAGAATCTCTAGCACTAGAGGTTCTGTTGCAGCCACTTGAATCTCGCATTGGTGATAGGAGGTTGGGTTACAGTTCTCCAGGAGTCCTTCCCATCAACAATGCTAGCATTCTATACAGCAAAATGTCTATGGCAATTCTATGCCAAAAATGTCTTTCTTTAGTACCCCACACATTCCAGCAACCAGCAATTTCAGCATACTTTGAGTCACAGGATCTCAAGGTATACACTGCATCCTGAATAACAGGAGGTAAACACAGAGGGCAAACTTCAGAGAAACTCACTTATTCAAAATAACATTGTAGCAAAAATTAGTCCAAAGAATAAAGAGGACTGTTGGGAATTGGGAAGAAGCTCCCAAAATTATTTTAAACAGTGAGATTTTGTGTTACTCAAAGGCTTTTCTAAAAAGAAGTCAAAGCTCTGTTTAATTGGAAATAGGAAACCTACGAAGTTCACCCTTAAATATTTTTAAGAGCTTTATAAATGGATTATCTGGGCTCAGCAGGCACTATATTTTTGGTAAGTGCAGGACAATACAAGCCTCAACTATCTTTGAAGATAGTTCATTCAAAAATTCATTCAGTTCCCTCTAATACTATGTTGAAGAAAAGTTAGAAACTGGCTCTGCTTTAATAAGTGAATGAACACTCTAAATGTAGGTTCCTCATAGGATTAATTAAATTTACCAAAGTAAAGGGTTACCAAAGTAACCCTTTACAAGGCAATATCAGGAAAAAGGTTCAGGAGCAAAGGACAATACATGCACCACTCGATAATGATAGAGGGATAGACTAGGTTAAGAATAAGAAATTCTAACAATTCGAAGAGGTGAACTAAGGAATTTTGCAGTCTGTCATGTGTTGATTGCAAAGGACAAAGAAGGCCAGGATGTCTGCAAGACTGCATAGATAGGAGGAAGAAGATATACTAAACGTGTTTATATGTTAATCAAGAAAGCGAGATATGTAAATGATTTACCCAATAAAACCCGATCAGGTGTTACGGGGAAATCAGAGCTCTGAGCAGAGTCCCTCTGCATGAATAAAGGTACCTGCTTTCTAAAACTCAATTTGAGTCTTGGGAAGTTAAATTCTCAGCTGTTTCACAGCTTCAATAACTTATCACTAAACTAGTGCTAGTCTTTTCTGAAATACAGATAGCGAGTTTAAACTGCAAATATTACATGTGGTGACACTCATGTTTTGACACAGCCTCTGAAGCTCTCTTCTGGACCAAATAATTCGGCACAGGCAGCTTCCTACAGGAATGAGGCCTCTGAAAAACTTTCATCAAGAATTTGGGAACTGCTTGAGTGATTCTAGGCAAAATTTAAGAGAATTATGTTGACTGCAGGAATATAGAAATTTGAGGACAGGGTACTCCACTGTGTTAAGATTGTAAGCCCCAGTAGAACTCCTTGAAAAAGACAGCAGAGGAAGGGCAGGCAGGAAAGCATCCCAGATTCCTTTTCTGGGAAGTGTTGTGCTGTGCACATAGAGCTGGGGAAGGATAAGTGCAAATGACCTGCAAACTAATATAAAAAGATAAGACTGATTAGGTAAGCATTTCCAGAATAGTTCCCAAGAAGAGTACCAAGAAAAAAGATCCACAACACAAGCCTACTTTGTGCCATCTGAAATGGTAGGAGGAAATAAATAAATCGTATCATAGAATCATATCATAGAATGACCTAAGTTGGAAGGGATCCACAAGGATCATCCTATCCCTGTACAGGACAATCCCAACATTCACACCGTGTGTCTGAGGGCATTGTCCAAATGCTTCTTGAATACTGTCAGACTTGGCGCCATGACTGCTTCGCTGGGGATCTGTTCCAATGCTCCACTACCCGCTGGGTGAAGAACCTCTTCTTAACATCCAACCAAAACCTCCCCTGAATCATCTTCCTGCCATTCCCTCAAGTCTTATCACTGGTCACTAGCAAGAAGAGATCAGTGCCTGCTGCTCCTCCTTCCCGTGTGAGGAAACAGTAGACGGCTATGAGGTTCCCCCCTCAGTCTTCTCGAGACTAAACAGACCAAGTGGCTTCAGCCTTTCCTCATATGACTTCTCCTCCAGACCCTTCACCAGCCTTGTGGCCTCCTCTGGACACTCTCCAGTAGCTTGATGTCCTTTTCATACTGTGGCACCCAAAATTGGACACAATATTCAAGGTGGGGCCGCACCAGTGCAGAGCAGAGCGGGACAATCCCGTCGCTTGACCAGCTGGCAATGCTGTGCTTGATGCACCCTAGGACACTGTTGGCCCTCTTGGCTGCCAGGGGACACTGTTGGCTCATGTTCAACTTGCTGTCAACCAGAACCCCCAGGTCCCTCTCCACAGGGCTGCTCTCCAGCCTCTTGCTCCCCAGTCTGATTATTCAGTAACTTTAAAGTGTTTTTTCCCTTATGGGGTACAAGCTCCAATTTTCAAGCAAATTAGAGAAGTGTTCCAGCACAACTTGGAAACTGAATTTATTTGAGATTAACTCTTTTGACAAAGTTGTGGTTTTGGTTATTAAATGGCACTTCTGTTCAATATCCTGAAGTGTGCAGAGAAGACACACAGGAAAATGGAGGTGGCTCGTTTCCAGAGCTAGAGAATATGGAGTAAGTATGAAGAATCACAGGATGCGGTAGGAGAAATTGCCGTCTAGTGTTCAGAGGCCTTCTCATTTTCTGCATGGCTTTGAGGGCTCATCTTACATTTCCACACCCCAAACAGAGCTCTTCCAGCCTTGCAGAGCTGAACAGACTTCAGCCAGTACCTTTTACTGCATTTCTGTCCTCTCAGTCCCCCATACATCTCATTTTGGCTTAACTCAAGCTGTTTCATAAGCACGGTCCACTCTAAAGGTATCTGAGCCCTTTCCTGCACTTCAACATATTCAGAAAGAACTGCTGATATTTCAGGGTGTATACTGCCTTAAAACATACTTACACATCTTCATTGTTAGGCTGGTATAAATTATCCTTAGGCTTGGAAATCTATCCAACCAAGCCACACTCCCATGCCCTTGCTCACTATCTCCAAATTCTCTCCTGAGGAAGCGGCCTCTTACCACTTTCTGCATAGCCCTCTGGACCATGTAAGTGGCCCAACACTAATTTCAGTGAATGTTCAATGTTTTTAATCCTTTGAGAATAGCCTCTACCTTTCTGTCTCATGTGAGACTTCCAACACTGTGTAGTATTTAAATAAAATAATTTTACATTTTCCATCAGCAGATGTAACTCTGCTGACATACAGCTGAATAATGTTTGCTACTGTCATGTGCCGCTCCCTGTCCAGTCCATGAGAATGGGCAAACCCGTTCAGCTGCCAACTTGGGCAAACCAGACAAAGGCAAATTCTTTGAATGCTCTGGAGGGACCCTGTGTGCCGCCCAGGGTTAAGCAAGGCGCCACACAGGGGCCAGAGGATCTGAGAAAACAACAGCTTTATTAATGCTTCAGGAGGCACCACCAGCAACGGAAAGCCCAACAAACAATCACAACAATCACCCAAAAATGACTCAGCAAAGAGGCAACTTTACTGGCTCAAAGCCACAGAGGTTTCACTTGTTATAAAGCAGTAGAAACGAAGCTCCGCATAGAACAGGGCTGAATCACAGCGAATAGCAGAAAAGAGAAAAGAGAAGAAAAAGATGTAAAGAAAGGAGAGTAAGAAAAAGGAAAAGTAAGAGTTTTTCACCTCTCTTGGAGACCGCAAAGTCCCAATCTGTACTTACACAATTACAAGACCAGCGAGTCAGCCATGTGGCATCCGCCAGTCTCTTTTATATCTTATGGGCTTCCCACGTTCCCCCTCTATCTCACCCTTGGGCCAGTGACTGATAAGGGAGACTGCACATGCACTGTGAATTGTTCTGGAAAGTTCTCTGTAGTGCATGCTTGCAGACATCCCTGCCTTCCTGCATCCTCGTCTTGCAGACATCCTGGCCTTCCTTATCTGTTGCAATCAACACATGGCAGACTGCAACATTCCTTAGTTCACCTCTTCGCACTGTTAGAATTTCTTAATCTTTTACTGTTTATGCCTACCCTCCCGTCAACATCAAACTGCAACACTGTTCTAGGTGCTTGGTGCAGTCAATCATAATTTCGCTCCATTCAGCAACCAGTAACTGTCACCATTGCAACTGTCTGAGACAGAAGTCATAGCTGGAATAGGCTCTGACTGCTACTAATGTTGGAATATTCTTTGCTTGCAAGATCTTCGGATCATTTGGAAGCAGGAATGCTGCTGTTTTCATTCCAACCATAGATTCTGTACAGGCCTTAAAGGCCAGAAGTACATATTCCCTTTCACTGAAGAAGGGAAACTACATGCATCATATTCAGGTTTATGATTTCCTCAGCCTAGAACTGAGCTGAACCTTTCTATCTATGACAGCTCCTGGCCTTCTGCTTCACTCCTTCCACTATCCAATAGACCAAATTCCATTAAAGAGTTTTTTAAAAAAGCAATCAACTCTAGCTTGAGAAGTTATTCAGGACAATTTGCAAAATCAATGAGGAATGCAGCTTCGAGAGTCCCTAGTCCAAAATCCATGCTCAAAGCAGGGGACCTTCAAACTAGGCAAGATTTATCATGCCCTTGTCCAGTCAAGTTTTGAAAATATGCAAGGATTACTGTTTCCCTCTATTCCTGCTTCCTGCCCCGCCCCCCTTTTTCTTTGGATGCAGCAATTCCTCAGGTGTTTCCTCACCAACTCAGGGTAAGTAACTAGAACAGGCAGCTACAGTGTTCTTGTAAATCCCAGCTATCTTACTAGCTCACTAAAGATACATGCTTGTTGTTCAGAGACAGTAGCTAGAAAAAAGCATCAGGTTAAATATAATATTTGGGAGAGAAAAATCCTACAGTGACAAGAATAAGAAATCTATGCCAGCAAAATACAGTCGTTAAACCGTACACGTGGATTCCCAAGGACCGGACACAGCATCTTCTGCCTCACACTGAGCCTTCTGCCAGTCAGTGGAAGAAAAACCTCTCTTGCTGAAGAAAGAACATGGTTTCTGTCTTCCACTGGCAACCCAAGACATCTCGCTTGCCAAGAACAGAGCTTCCCTCCAGCAGAGGGGAGTGCAGGCTATATAGCAGGAGCTGCCAGAAGCTCCAGGAGAAGGGAAGAGCTTGACATTTTCACCAAGTCTGTAACAATGATTTCATCTTGCACAAATATCAGTAAAAAACCCTATCAGATTCCTTCTCCTTTAACTCAGCATTGGAGGAAAAGCAGTCTGAGATTAGCAAACTGTCAGAGGTAGCGAAGTTTGGAAAGAAGCTCGTGATTAATGAAATAAAATGCTACAGATAAGTTCCCTGCTTATAAAGATGTACAAAGACATATTTCTGTTCTTCACTGGCGGCTTATAGCACCTAGCAAATACTTGGAAAATGTGTTTGCAAACTATTTTCTGGATCAGACCCACAGTTCAGCCTAACTCTGACTGTTTTCCTTTCTGTTCTCTATAATTTTGCTTGCATAAATTTTTAGTGAGACTTTTTTATTTATGTCGCTGTGACAGATTCACATTTTCCTCTTGATACTGCTAAGAGTGTTCTAGGACATTTTCACTTCCACTAAACTAGACAGCAAAATATATTTTAACTTCCAGTCTTTTGTTATAATCAGGTAAGCACAGTACAGCCTTCTGAGAAAGTAATAATCCACATAGCATGATTGACGTCACTGCCAAAAGTTTCACAGAACATAAGCCAGACAAAAATGAGAGAGCTAGGCACAAAGATATATACTTGCATAATTTTTCTTGCAATTCTTATTTTAAAAATTGATTTTCAAAATGCATTTGCTTTAATATTTAGCTATATTGTCTTCTTATTGCTCTTTCAATATCACATTTGTTCATATCAATCACCATTATCGCTGTACTTAAAGAAACTCTAACATTAGAGTTACTTCTGCAAAGATTTCACAATTCAATGCTAGAAAGAGCCTAGAACACCAACCAAGTGTAAGAGTAGTCTAAAATCTAAATATGTCTCAGAGTAAATGTTTTTGCCCTTGGGTAGCTTTCATCTGTTAACTCTGAAGGGGAACTGAGGAATCCTTTCCTCCATGCCAGTGAGATTGAGCTCGGTTAAAGTCTCTTTTCTACCTACCTCACAGCATCATGCTTTGGTCCTGCCTTGCCCTTTTCCTGACCTGGGCTCAGTTCTCTGCTTCACAAGGCTCTATATAGACGGAATAAATCAGTTTGTTCCCAAGGGAATGCAGTGTCATCATATTTAGACACTGGCTGTGATAACTTGAGTTTTGTTTTGCAATGGAGGACTGCATCTGATCCAGTGCATAAACATGTTTGCCAGACCTGTTCACAGATAAGGGTAAGAAGAATTGACAGCATTCATAAGAAATATATGTCCGAAAAGCAAGGATGTTAGTATGGAAAATGTAGTAAAAGTAATAAGCCATATGGAACAGCTACCAGAAGAAATCAGAGTCCATCAACAGAAAAGCAGAAACAGCACAATTTATTTCCTTGTCTCCAGGAACAAGACTTTATAATAAATTATTGTACCATGAAGAAATATTTAGATATTCTAAAAGTGTTCAACCTTACTTGTACCTAGAGCATATTTTACGTTAGATTTCTTATACAGCTTATGAAAAGAGGTGCTATAACTCTTGGCATCTCTCTGAGTTCAAAGCAGAACTAAAAAAGTTCCCAGAAATTAATCTGCAAGTTCATTCATCGCTAAGTTGCTGCCTGCTGTGTTTATTAGATGGTTTGTTGGGGTTTTTCTTAAATAAAATATTTATTTTGTCCACAGGATTTTTGTCTTGTTCAGATCAGTACCTCTTCTGGTTTAAAATACATCATTTCACATCATCTACAATTGTAGATGCTACTTATCACACAGTACAAAGCCTACTTTGCAGGCAGATTTGTTCATTTCCCCAGCTCTAGAGTCATTACAGTCCTTGATCACACAAATGCACCTGTTTTCACCACATCACTACTAAGGTGATATTATTCCCATTTTATCAAATGGGAGCTGTAACAGAAATTCAGCTCCAGAGAATGAAAGAAGGCTTCCCTTTCAGGTTTACAGTAAGAAAAAAATACATTTTAAGTGACACAGGCTCACTTACTCTCACTCCACATGGCTTCTCTCCTCTTGTTTGATCTGTATGTACTTTGATTCAGTCTCTTTTCTCAAGCCATCTCAGTGTCTCTCCCAACTAGCCTGGGTAACCTAGTCTCGTCCTCTACACATTCTCCCTTTTCCCAGCACTTCTCTACACCTTCACCTCAAAGCCAGACCCTTCCTTTGCTTCCCACCCAAAAGCCCCTCCTCATCCTTTCCCAGCCTATCCCCTCTCTGTCTCTTCACCTTGCGCAATACAGTCTCCTTTTTTCTGGGATTCCGCCATGACTTTGTTACCCTTGTGGTATAGTTTCGGATTTCTCAGGGAATTTTTCTCTCCTTTGCCAACACAGGGGGCTTTAGGATCCATGAAAGACGCGAGGGGGTCGGGGGCACAGGACGTTTCCGCGGGGACCGGGGCAGAAGTTGCTTCCGTTCCCGCCACTTCTCCTCGGCGGTTATGGCAAGCGGGCGGCCCCGACTCCACATGCCCTGAGTAGTTCTTCGAGGAAGGAGCACTCATCACCACTTGGATCTGCTGCGGACTCCTAGGGGACCAACACCATTTGCACAGGAGCTGCTGCCCTGCCCCCTCTCCTTCTTCCGCCCCTGCCCCTTCCCCGGTGCTGGAGGCGCTGGGAGCACATCCTTCTGCCTTGCTGGGTTTTTTGCCTCGAGGAGCGACATCCCGTGTTGCAAGGCTTGGGGTACAGGACTTGATTCGTTTAGAGGTTTCAATTACAATTGCTGTTAATTCTGTCCTGTTTGTGGTTATATATATATATTGTAGTTAAGGACTGTTATCCTTTCTATACATTTTTCTGATTAAAATCTCTTCATTTCTGATAACGCATCTTAGTTTTCATTTAAACTGAGACACCTTGCCACCAATGCCATGCTCAAATTCAGTAACAAGACGTGCTACCAGCCACCCTAACCAACCACAGCCATATCTATCTTAGATATGGATTTATTTCTCAGTAGCCAGTACACAGCACACAGGAGGAAAGAAGACCCAGTAAAGTATTTGGCTTATCCCTGGCAGTCCTGGTCTTCCTGTTTCTCAGAGAAGCAAGTCCAAACATCTTCTGCCCTCCCTGGGATTGTCATCCACATCCTGGGCTCTGGGCTCATTGCCCTCGCATCAGCCCTGCTTACAAAGCCAGGGAATGAGGCAAGTGACTATAGAGACATGGGACAGGTGACTATGGATAGTACTGGAGCTGCAAAACTGCCCTGCCTGCCTACAATGAGCAGCTCGTTGCCAGGCCAAGCTTGGATAAGCCACCACCACTATTTGTCCAGAAACAGGGCTGAACTCTCCCAACACAGCAATGCTGTGCTATATGGAGACCAGTGAATATGAGCATACATCCAGAAGATGACCAGTAGCCTGGAGAAACTGAGACCAAATTCTTTAAACCACAAACAGTCAGGGACAGTCTTACAGCAGAAAACACTGAGCAATGTAATTTCATCAGCTGCCCAGTCAAGGGATTAAAAGGTCAATTGCTTCCCTTAGAGGTACACAAGTCTCCATATTTTGAAAGCCTTCCCCCAAACTTGGTTTCTTCCAGACCAGAAAAGTCCACAGCTGCAAACTTGACCTTCCTTTTGAAGCAGCTGGTGCTGCACACTGAATGATACAGCAATTCCTATGTGGTTCATTTCTCAGCTCACCAGCCAGCTCCATCTTCTCCCAGTTTCCTCTTTAAACATTTAAATAACTCATTTGATGTCTTTATGAACTCCTGGTTCATCTGCCAACCACCACAAACAGCAGAGATAATCTGGAAGGCATCTCCAACATATTCACCTGATGCTGAGCCATGGGAGTTTAGCTTGTACTGGGAAATAACAACTGTTAAAATTTCTCAGGTTCAAGACTAGTAAATATACAAGAGGTAAAATTGTCCATATCTTTTCACCAAATTGGCAGAGAGCAAATGCTCATCAGGTTTGCTTTGCCAGTGAAGCACTTCATAAAACAGATCAAAGTACTTCCTGAATCTCAGCAATAGTAAGGATCATTTCTGAGTAACACATCCCATGGAGAGAGCTCTTTGCGGGGGCTGCAACAGGATTAGCAAGTGGTAGAAATAAAAATAAATTTTCACACTTCCACTCTAGCAGTGAAAGACATCACTCCAAGGGTAACTCAAATGTGCAAAGTGCTTTCACTCTGGAAGATACCTAGGCTTCAGCAAAAATATATGTAATGGGATCCCACGCCATAGAAATGCCACCATTTTTCAGGACAAGCACTGCAACTGTTAAAATCACGTTTCATATTCTTATTTCAAGTCATTTAGGGACATGTGGAAAATGCCGACTGCAAGACACTTGGTACTTGGGATCTTGAGATCATGTAAAGCTTTATAATATACTTTATTGTCTCAAATATAATGCAAATATCTCATCTGTCTTTGTATGCTATATGGTCATTATCCTTAGAAGAATTAAAAAGGAGAGTCCGATCAAAAACAGGGTTCCAACATGCTTATTCCTGTAAATTCCACAGTGACACAGCTCTTCTTTGAGCGACCTGAAAACTCAATGGCAGGAAGGAAAATACATACAGAAAAAAGTTAATTCTTTCAGCAAGTATATAGACCAGACATAGTCATTATACATCTGTCTGCACTTTGTGTGATCACACGCTGTCTAGGGGGCACACCACATGAACACTTCTTCCTTACCATACTTGCCCAGCATCTTAACCTGCACAGCAGGCCATATTAAAATCATAGAATTATAGAATCATAGAATGATTTGGGTTGAAAGGGGCCTTAAAGATTATCTAGTTCCAACACCCTGCCATGGGCAGGGACACTTCTAACTAGACCAGGCTGCTCAAGGCCACATCCATCCTGGCCTTGAAGCTATTATTTTGTTAAACAACATTTGACAGATCAATTCTGGAAGTTTTGTTGCTGTTTTTTAAAAAAAACTGTCTCTCATTTAGATATTTAGTCTGCTCCGCATCTTCTGGCAGGAAGCTCCACAACTTTGCTATACAACAGAGGATCCATACAAAAGAAGTCTTCCTTCAGTCTGTTTAATATTGCTTTTTAAAAAAATCTTTTAACACTTTTCAGTTACGAGAAGCAGCATCTACTGTTTCTACAGTCTCACTCTTATTTGTGAACATGGAGGTCCTGATCAAAGCCCTTTCAGTTGCTGTCTTTCCAGTCGTATTTAAACTCTTCTTAAAGAGCATTCACCCACACCTCAGATTGCAGATTCCCTCTTCCTGTCCCCTCATTTCTGCCATGATATTCTCTGAAACAGAGTGCACAAAGCTTCATGCCATGTGCAAGTCTGAGACATATGTGGGGTTTATATAGCAGGATAAAAATGTTGTCTTTTTTTCTCTGGATGTCTTTCCTAATAATTACTCACATCCCATTTGCCTTTTTGACCATGCTGAGCTGTGAGTTAATGTTTTCAGAGTGGTATATACAATGTCTCACAAGTCTTCCTGTCCTCTTTGTAAATGGTACATGATAATTCAGAGACAAACAGAACATAAGCATATCGAAGGCTCCCACCCACATACAGGCATCATTTTGCAGTTAAATAAAGTGAATTTTATTTGCAAGATCATTCTGCAGCTCCTCAGTCAGTTTGGACCACCCAGAACAGGTCTCTATCAGCAGCAATCTTGGCCATCTTCTCCTAGAGTCCTTTCAAAGACATGCAGGAGATTCCATAGGCAAGGTCTCCTGTGGAGAAAATAAACATTTATTCCTCCTCTACCTTTTAAAACATTTATTAGCATGCTTTCCTTCTACCTTCATCACAACCCCATTTCTTATTGCCATATCTCCACTAATTCTGTTCTTTATTATGATCTCTTACTAAAGTTCCTGGTAGATCTAGTCCCCTGCAATACCCAGTGCCACCATTAAGTTTGCAGAACATTTCTAATATAAACTGAGGACTCTAGTCTTCAGAGATTCATTCACCAGCCTAATATAATACCATCTAATTTGCCTCCCTTTTTACCAGACAGTAAATTTAACAGCCTGCTAATCATTAAGATATGTCAGAGCATTGCTTGAGTTACTAGTGTCTTTATTCCAGTTTCCTTCTTAGGTAGGACATGAAAAATCTCATTGGTTTCATCAGTTTAAAACCCTCAAAAGTCAAAGTTCTTAAGGGAGGTGGGGGATCATACTATAAAAGTTAACAAGGGAAGAGCCAATGAAGTGGCTACAAGGTGTATGGGCCAGTGCAGAAGAATTACGAGGAGACTAGGCGATGAACATTGTTCAGGCTTCCCACACTCTTGTACCACAAAATGGTGCAAAAATAACTATTTTTGCTCTAGCCAGCAACTAGAATGTAAACAATACCATTCACTTGGCTTCACTGTTCACCAGTCATATGAATACACGAATAATAGCTAGGCCAAGCCAACATTTGCATATGCTGATCATGTACCATCTAACACATAAAAGCTAGGATGTGCTAGACCCTATGCTCCTCGCCATGGGTCAAAACTCGATAATGCCATGAAGATCTCCCTCTCACTGTGAACCTCTGACCCAGTCATTGTTGAGGAGCCCCAGGCAAATTGTGAGGTAACAGTACTATTTTTTGACCTTGTACTGCATTGTCTCTGTGTATTCCAACCTGCCTGGGGGTGCAAAGCCACCATCCCTTACACATGGGAGAACGTTTGTTCTGTAGAGACACTCCAGCTGATGCTAACAGCACACCAGCTGCTCCCATGCTTGTCATAGCACCAGTTGACTCATTTCCAGGTAGACAGGAAGCTTTAGGAGGATCACGTGGTTGTTTAGCTCTGCAACAGAGATTAAATTATTAAGAATCTATTGCTGCTTCCAGATAAATTGGAAGCACAGATATAAAATTGTTTCAATATTTGTAAATCAGAATCTTTACACTTCTGACAACCTTAAGAGCTTAGACCGCTAAGAATATCTATACGGACTGGAAAAGAAAAGTTTTATCCAGAAGATGTTACTACACTAGATGTTACTACACTACTTTAAGCTAAGGCAGGAGTTTGGCTAATTCCATTCCAGAAGGTGTAGAAGCTTATGCAGATTTGTTTATTGTCTTACTAAATCTATGTCTGAAGATATCACATCTTCTCATCTGAACTGGCAACTCTTGTGCTGTAGAAGAAAATGCACAATGTATTCACTCAGGTTTTCAGAAGGACTAACGAATTGTCATAAACATGCAGGTTTTTTGAGGTTTTTTGGTACCTACCATCTAACCCACACTGCCTACATCAGTAGGTGTCCCTGAAAGATGGCTAGTCATCAGATACATCTTACAATGGCAGCAACTGGATCTACTGTAATTCATGCCCTGTACAGGTAGCTATAAATGCTAGAAATTAAAAGACTCGGGAATCCCATGCACTTTGTATGTGTGGTCAAACTCCTCACTAAGGCAGTCATTGGACTAAAGACACCCCAGGTAGCTTCCTACCAGCATAGGCAGGAGTCCACCTGGACCAACTCTCTGATACTGCACAACAGAGCAGCCAACGGCCTCCACCCATTAATTAAGAATTAAAACAGGCTACTGAACTCTGCAAAAAGATAACCTTAAAATTACTGTCATTATCAAAAAAGCAGCTGTTTCAGCTTCTCTAGACAGGCCTCAGCACATCACTGTACTTAATAAACCATAAAAACTAATACTTTCCATTTTCCTTCTTTGACGCACATCCATGCATCCTCAGCTGCTTATGCTACTTAATCTCCCCCTAGTCAGGAGATGACACCAAGGAGGCTGTGGCACAGAAGCAGTGTTAACCAAGGATGATAGTGGAGACTGGACAAGCAGGGAGACAACCATTAAACTGCAACTCCTTTGCCAGCAAAGAGAAAGGATGCAAGCAAAGAGCAAGGTTATCAACAAAGAAGCCACCTCTGCCAAGTCAGGTAGTCAGGTTTTTCCAGGCTGAATCAGGGTTTTCCAGAGCATAGCACAAAAACAAGGTTAAAAGCCAAAAAAAAAAAAAAATCTAGAACAGTTCTGAAGAAATGAATGCTCTTGGAAGGTATGGTAGGCCATTTCTAAATCGAAAGCTAACTGTTACAAAGAGCTTTTGTTGATTAGCATCACCTTCCTTGGAGGAAAAAACATATTCAGGGGAAGGGAGGGCGGAACGCTGGACCAAGAGCTCATCTGGAGAACCCTGCAGGCTGCAGCCCTGATCTGTATGCAGTGGCAGACTTGCATACAAGATGTAGGCCTCCCTCCTCCTTTTGCATTACATCAGCACCTGTATTTGCTGCAGAAGGTCCCCGCCCCATACCCCCTCAGCTTTTCTTGCCACACAGCAGACAAGCCACATAGTGTGGCACCAGGCAAATATAGCTTTGGAAAGCACCATGTCTTTCCTTCACATCTTTCCCATCTGTTATAATTTATAGATGACAAGGTAGGGACTGATAGATCTAGAGACAATGCTTCCTCCTTCCTGGAAACTCATTGCTCCAAAAGCTCCAGATTTTTTAGGCTCTGTGAACAGAGCATCGATACTCATAATCTATAGTAAAACAGAAACAAAAGCTTATTAGCATCAGAGAGGTCCAGACATTTTTCTGTGACTTTAATTCTCACTTGGAGATGACTCAGCATCCCGGGGATGATGCAACCCACAAATGAGAAGAGGCATTGTCTGTGCAGGATGCAGCCCCTTGGTCTGGGGCTGCTTCCCATGCAACTCCTTTGAGTTCATGCTTGATACAATATTTTTCATATGCTTGTAAGCCTGCCTCACCAGCAGTGGATTGTAGCCATCTCTTTGAAGAGAAGGAAGACTTTCATGCCACTTTGCAAATGTTATCCCACTTGTCATGTCCTTGGGACAGAGGGGAAAATAATGCCTCTTACTGTGCTCTGCACTACCCCTCCCAAAATACAGCTATCTAGAGCTGTCCTCAGGCAGAGGCTCAATATGAAAAATTTTAGCCCCAGAGGAGAACATCCCAGAAAGTTAAAGGGAAATGAAAACAGAAGGTATTGAATAGAAACTGGTTTGTGACCTTAGTGTCCGTAGTTGCTACTGGACCCCAGAGCAGGTATTGTGTATGGCAAGGTGAAAGCAATCTTCCTTACACCGCTCACAAAGACTCTGAAAATTTTGATTTATAGAACACATATTCCTAACATGCATGCAATTATTATTATATGTCAGAAAACATCCATACAGAAGACACATTACTAAACTACAGCTGGCAGATATTTCTTTTTGTAGTCACTAGAAGAAATGTTAGGAAAATATCCAAAGGCAGCTTTCAAAAGCAAGTAAACTAAATTCCAAATTATCCTAAATGAATGAATTCATAACAATCACTGCTAAAGTATCAAGTGATCAATCTTTTTCTCTACTGCCTTCCAATCCTGAATATTAAACTAGCAGAAGGTAAAACACAGTGAAGATAAAACACAGTGTCTGTCACAGGTAAATTTGGATCCAGTCCCCTTTCTTAAAAGAAACGCTCGGTTTTGTTCCTAAGCCCTGGGCCTGCTGCTGCGTAAGTGACAGTCATCAATTCCAGAAACCTTTCTCTGTCAAATCTTTGGATCTTGGAAATACAGAGAACCACAGAATAATTGAGGCGGGAAGGGATTGTGGTCAGGCTTAGATGAGGTTGCCCAGGACCATGTCCAGCTGAGGTCTGAGTGGTTCCAAGCATGGAGATCCTACAGCCCCTCTGATCTTCCATGCCCATGTCTGACTGCCTCATGGGGAAAAAAGATTTTCTAGCATATCTTCTTATTTTCCTCTGACTGCTGACATCAACCATTTTTTATGCCTCAAGAAAGGAGTGGGGATGTTTGGGGCAGTGCTGATATGCTGAAGGCCAGTGCTGTGCCTCACATAGTGAGGGTCTTTTGGATATCATTACTGATTAACAGCACTGGAAAGATGAGAGTTGTCTGATGCCTGGAATGCTCCTGAAATGTCTTGTCTTGAGCAATATCTTCCCACCCACAATTGCATGGTTCATGGAGGGTGGGATGAGTCATTTTTTCACCGAGGACCAGGCAAGTCTTTCACTTCTGAGGGCCCAGAGGCCATCATTTAGTCAACTTAAAAAAAAAAAAAAAAAAAAAAGTGGCTAGGGCATGTTTCTGACAGTATGAAAAGAAGCAGCAGACAAAATTGGCACCCTTCACCTTTTTGCTCTCCAACTGAGAGTGAAGCAAGTGTTTTGGGAAGATAGTCTTGGGGCCTACAAGGAAGCTGGAGAGGGAGTCTATATCAGGGAGTGCAGGGTTAGAATGAGGGGTAATGGTTTTAAGTTAAAAGTGGGGAGATTTAGATGAGATATTAGGAAGAAGTTATTTACTGTGGAGGGTGGTAAGGGACTGGAACATCTTTCCCAGAGAAGTCATGGATGCCCCATTCCTGGAGATGTTCAAGGCCAGGTTGGATGCAGCTTTGAGGAACCTGATCTAGTGGAAGATGTCCCTGACCATGGCAGGAGGATTGGAACTAGATGATCTTCAAGGTCCCTTCCAACACAAATCATTCTATGATTCTGTGAGGAAGGGAAAAAATATACAAAACGTAATCATTGATCAAATGTGCTATGTAAGATGGCTGCTCTGCCAGCCTGGGGCTTGATTTCAGACCCATGAAAACATGCAAGAAATTATTAATGATTACCTAGTAAATATATTAATTGCATATTAAATCTGTCTTGTGTTGTATGAACTGCGTTAACAATATTAAATGGCAATGTGTGATGTAAAAGTGGTAATATATAACAGTAAGAAATTATGTTTTCTCCTCTGCTTTCCTCACTTTTTCCAGAGACATGTTAAACCAAGAATTCACTTATGGAGGCTGAAGCAACTCTCACTTCTCCAGAGCAGGGGTAGGAAAACAAAGGCTTGGGGTGTCTCAGAGCTGTGCACTTGCATTATGGCCCAACATTGGCAGTGTAAGCCATTTCATGTTTTCCAGTGGGAATCGATACCTCTAGGCTTTGTATTTCACTTTTACAGGCCATGAAATATTTCTAGAATGTTTCAGCCTTGACAGGTTTATGGGCAAATAGCTATCTTCCTCTAATATTTAGTCCTGTTCATGCACAAATTACCTGATCCTACCCACAATGATGCTGACGCTGACATTACACCCTTGTGTCACTTTCTGGATTTGAATATTTATGTACTCCAATTTTACTATTGCAACAGGGAGGGCGCAAGGAACTGTCCTTTTCCAGTCCCCATAGCTGTACTATAGCTGCAGCCTCCAGCAAGGCTTACATACATCCAGGAGAGATCAGAGCCTGAAACACAGAAAAGACAACCCCTTCTACTAGGAGATCTTTGCTGTAATAGAGGAATTCATTTTTGCACTTTGTCTTCAAACACATGCATGATCTCATTGCACTTAGTCACATGCTGCACGTCACCAGCTTGCCAAATTGGGATATTTGTTTGGCTGAGGCAGCAAGTAGATGGACAAAAATGGGAGGGTGTCTCCTACTACCCATCCCTGAATGGAGTGAGGCATGAGTCTGCTGAGATGTGTGGTGAAGTGACAGCAGAGCAGTGAGTGGGCCAGAGAGTTCAGCAGGATGAGGAGGAGAACCCATGTCCAACGTGGCTGCTTTTTTATAGTGAGACACTCATGCCTGCAAAGAGCTGAGAAACATTGGGGCACCATGAATGAAGAGGTGAAGGCTCTGTCTGACGCTCTGCCAGAGAAGAAAGAAGGGCTCAGACTGCCTTTCCTCCACTAAGGAGTTAATGGCATGCATCCCTGGTGGTGGCAAGAGATCAGACAGCAATGTTAATGGAACATGTGCATATGGCATCTCTTGTCTCATAGGCATTCAGGTGTCATCCCAAAACTTCCCTCCCTACCCTGTAGGCTGGACACAGAGAACCCTGGTACATCACGGACTATATGAGGCTGACAACACCAATGAGAAATCCCAAACAGGCAGCAGGGTCTGGAATGAGCAGCTGCCAGTTCTTCCAGCACAAGCATGGGCTCGGTTTTTCTGTTTCTGGACAATCTTCCTTCTGGAAGCTGAAGCTGCTCACTGCAAGTGTCTGTGCAGATGACAGCATAAGAGGGAAACCACTGACACACTGAAGAAAGTATCACTAGGAAAATGTGAGGTGTGAGGAACATCTTTACTAGGGCTGCACAGAAGTTCCACTCCCTCTATGAGCAGGCCTGGCTTTGTCAATCTAGCATGCAGCTAGAGGATAACAGTAGCTATGAATCAAAATACAGTTTCACTGTGAAAGCAATTTTGTTGAATTTAGAGTCTTTATTTTTAGCAATACTCATCAGTGCCTCTTCATCCTGATTACAATGTTTGTCTCCAAAAGCACTGTTTCCACAGAAGTGCTGATTAATGTTTTCACACCAACAAGATGATGAACAGAAACAAAAACACTCTGGAGAAGTGTTATCAAAATCCCAGTCACCCTGACATGACTGCAGAAGGAAGGGAGCCCCCGAGCCACATCCTTCTCTCACAGGCCCTGAGCCACATCCTCCTCTCACAGGATGGAAAACTCCTTCCTAATCCCAGAGGGTTAAAAATTACTTCTGGGATATCCAGAAAGACAGACACCTTCAGGCAAAATTCCATGACCAAGCTTTCTTCAGATAATACATAACTTTTATCCTGGCAATTCTACTGGGCTGGTGGACCTGTCAAGATTTCACAGCAGGGAAAGAATCCAAAAGATGGAATATCCCGTCTGTTGAGAACAAAGGAGTATCAGGCCACAAGCAAAGCACACAGCATAGAAATTTCTGAAATTTGCAGTGTTTAACCATTCAGGGCTCCAAAATCCCCTCTGGCTGCAGAATGACTGTCATTCAGTTATGGCTGAACAAAACCTGCCCTTGGGTGTCTGCTTATAGGTGGTTTGTCATGATTGGAAGTGTGCAACTCCCTTCTCTTCATAAAGTATAGGACTGTGAACATTTTGAAGCCTTCAACTATTGCGTTGCTACGTTTCTGTCACTTTTGCTCATATTTTCTGGGACAGATGCATGTTTTTGCTGTAGCAGTTGCTCCATGTACCATCTGCTTCACTGGTGAAAAAAAATTACTTTTCCTAGCCATACCTATAAACCCAGCGGAATAAGACTTTTACTTTTCAAGTCCCTCCGTACCTCCAGTAACAGACAGAACGTGCCCCCTAAATCCAAAGACACACGACGGTGGAAACTAAGACTTATAATTTCTGTTTTGCACAGGAGTGAATCAGAACAGAGAAAAGCCAAATGAGATACCCAGCTTCTACTTGTAAACCAAGCTTCCAGTTGCTAATGTACCTGGCCCAGGCCTCTGTGGAATAAGAGGTTGGTTTCCATAGGACCACGCACTAACCCTGTGTGCTGGCTGTATGAAGCAACTGGACTGCAGGACCTGAGGTTATAACAAAGGCATGGTTTGTAGGCAGAGGCAGTGAGTTGGAGTAAACCAGTAATGTAGCAAGAAAATCCACACAAAAGTGAACTTTCCACTTTAGCATCAAGTGCAGGTCGAGAATGATTTTTTTTAATTACCTGAATTCATACAATTCAGTGGTCAGGGAAGTAAAGAAAGAGTGGTAATTCCCTCTGGATTACCAAGGGGCAATTGTTTTCCAGGGTCCACTCTAGGTATGAATTTTTGCTCCCAGGCTCATCTTTTCTTGGCATGTTTGGAGATCTCCCTTGATGGTCAGAATGGGAAAATCAGAAACAAATGGGATATTTCATGCAGAGTGTTCCCTCACTGGTA
Source organism: Neomorphus geoffroyi (assembly GCA_033558235.1). Taxonomy (NCBI): domain Eukaryota; kingdom Metazoa; phylum Chordata; class Aves; order Cuculiformes; family Neomorphidae; genus Neomorphus; species Neomorphus geoffroyi. The sequence goes on from JAUMJM010000005.1 coordinate 86,026,356, forward strand.
ACCAAGTGTGCTATCTTTTACAGACTGTTTGTCTCTGTTTGTGCTATTGTACAGAGGTTTCTTGGCTTCCCTTGCATAGTTTCCATGGTGCATTGGGTGCATTTGAAGCATATTGTGTTATAAAAAGCAGCTCATCTCAATGTCACATGAATAGTGCCATCATATCCCTGCTCTCTGCTTCAGGCACATAGTAGCAATGTGACATGTATGAGAGATGCGACTGCCACAGTGAACTCGGTGCAGACTCATATGGCTTTTATCAAGCAAGTGACAGTGCTATCAGTATTGAGTCTGATCCTGATCAGGGGTAAATTACTGCAGCCACTCACACCAGGATGTTTCCAGGAAAACAAATAAATCAAGAAAAAAAGGCAGCAGGTTTTTTCATCTTTCTTGGCAACCAGCAGTTCATTTTTTTTCCAGCTGTGGTTTTCAAGTTTTAAATGATGTCTCACTTTGAGGAGACTAAGATGTCTATTTCGACTAGACGAGGGGGCCTCTTCCCAAAAACCACTACAACCTTTGAAATTAGTAACTTTAATCAGAAAATGTATAGAAAAGGATAACAGTTCTTAGCTACAAATATATCTAGAACCAAAAATAGAACAGAAAACCAGCAACACCATAACCAAAAACGTTTAAAGGAATTAAGTTCTATCCCTGCTCTTTTCGGTGCAGTTGTATTTACAGACAGCAGGATGTGATGTCGCACTCTGGGAGGTGTCCAGGCCCTCTCCTCATCCTTTTGTTTGAAAGCATTGGGGGGCGGGGTTAGGGTAACAGCTCCTCTGCAGATGATGACTGTCCCCATGGAGCCTGCAGCAAAGCCCAGGCAGTGTTGATCGCTCTGTCTCTGAAGGACAACACAAGGTGTGTGGAGTTGGGGCTGAGCCAAGGGTGCTCCCTCCAGGATGCCTCCACCAGCCCAGCAAAATGGTGGCTCCTGCTCACAGCAGCCGCTGAGACGAAAGGTGATGCCAACTGGAAGAAGCTTCTCGTCCCCCTCCTCCCTCACCTCTGCCCAGCCATCAAACTGAATGGGTTCTGGTTCTTGTTCTTCAGTTTCCAAAACCCCCTGTGTTGGCAAGGAGAGAAAAATTCACTGAAAGATTTTGAAACTATGACAGATGACAACCCAAATATTTTCACTGAAAACAAAACTTTCAGGGAAATCCTCTCTCTCTTTTACTTTATTTCCAAAAGGAAACATTCCTTCAACAAAATTGCAACCAGTGTTAAGATAGATACCACTTGGATCCTGTACTTGCTTCTGCTGGCTGGGAATCTGACCTGTTGAAGTTTTCAAGCAGAGAATTTCAAAATTGCCGTCCATCTAATGTTTTAAATAAGTGTGGGCAGCTGCCTGAGCTATATATCTACCCTAGCCAAAATATTGTTCATTCCAAGTGGCTTTGTTCCATTGTAAATTGTCTACAAATAATTTTAAAAGTGACAGTATTTCTTAAATTATCTTATCAAGCTCTTTAAATATTGAAATGCATCAAATATTAATGCTTGACAATTCAGGGTATCTTTAGTTCTGATTACTGCGGTGTTCTGATTGCCATTAGAGCTATGTTCTGCCAGCTCTAGGATCTGAAGAGGAGCCCATGTGGCTATTCCTGAATTTAGGAATATCACAGAGACCAGACTGGTCTTCATCTCTTCAGCCTCAGAGGCAACTCTGTCAAGAAGGTAGGGAAGTGTGAGATTAAAAAAAGCATTGCATGTGGATTTCACTTCTCAGGAATGGAGAAGCTACACGTGTAGTAACCTGAGTCCAAATGAACGTAGCTAGTATCAGACCATCTCCTCCTTCTCTTCCTGATGAAATCCCAGAAAAATATTCAAATCTCCTCTTTTGGAAGCCAAGAAGAAGGTCCAGTTTAACTGACTGAAGCATTCCATTTGGAAAAGCTGATATACTATTTTGCATGCACATTTCCAAGCTATTTTTCAGTGAAACGAAGTCCGAGAGATGAGGCCAGCTCCCTGACTTCTGTATTTACTGCTCCCATCATGGAACCAGGAATTTTCAGGACTTATCCTCCAGGATGTTGTCTGCATGGCCAATTGCCCCAAACTACAATCCCTAGCACAGCCACAAAGCTTGCAGCCAGGCAGATAAATTGGCAGGGAATCAGCAAGGGGATTTTGATGGATTCTCTCTTTCCCTGCTCCCACTCCGCCTCAGCCCACAGTGTGGTACTGGCAATTCAGCAAAATTGACATGTTCTTCTGGAACATTTTGACTTTGACCAATCAGGAGAGTTTCTGATGGAAAAATGTTCCACTAGAACATTTTTTACCAGTACTAATTAGCTTTATTTTCTATAACCTTTGTCCTGAAGGCATAGTAATTTATGCCGTGGTGAAATGAAAAATCACGTGATGATCACTAAGGATTGGGCACTCCCCAGGTTTGAGGCATATTTACTTACTCTAAACAGAAAAATTCTTATTCACTTGAAAAGCTTTACATACTTAACATGAAGAAAGAATGGCTGCCTGACTTTCTTGTGCTTTATCCGGGCACATGCCCAACTACATTTTAATCACTTCGCTTTAAAAACAGGGAGAAATAGTGGATTTTCACTTGCAGTGAAAGTAAGATTCAAGCAACACCAGAGATAAGCCATGTATGTGGAATGAGTGAATGGATCACGCCCAAGGATTTGTAAGACAGTCACAGAACACAGCAGGAAGACAGAAAATGATCCAGGTGCCCTAGCAGTTCACATTTCCTTGCTATTCCTCTGCCTTATGATTATATCCAAAGTTGAGTTTCTTACTGAATCACGATATGGTTTAAGTTGTGAGGGACCTCTGGAGGTCTAGCCCCTACTCAAAGCTGGGCTGTTTCCACATTAGATCAGGTTGCTTAGAGCTGCATCCAGCTTGCATGGCACGTAATGCTACATAAATGCATCTGAGCAGCACATCTGAACGTATTGAAGATGTCAGCTGTAGTCTGTCCCTCCAGTCTTTCTGCCCAGCAAACATTTATTTTGGAACAGGGTGCAAGCCCATGCAGAGTAGCAAGTCCCTGGCAGTGTTTGGGAAACAGTTGCAAACAGTGCATATGGTGCAGGTTTTGCTGCAGTGAGAATATACTGAGAGGAACTCCCAGGAAAGCAGGCAGCTATATTTAAGTCACTTTTGTGAAATTCACATTGATATTAATAAAAGACACTTCAACACCTCTTTGGTGGCTTGAAACTGTAGCACACAACATGGGAAAGAGCACCAAGACCCCATTTTGTCTCAGGGCTACAGCATTGACTGTCACAGGCACAAAAAAGAACAACCTCCTGGAGAAAAATCCTGGAGATGCAGCACTTGGTTGCTGAGTGATAATCTGGGGAGGATTTTCCACAGGAGCCTTAGAAGGGACTTGGGGCAGACAGAAGGATCCCTGTAGGGGGACCGAGTCCCAGCAGATGAAGCCAAACCACGCTGGTCTGCTGCAGACACCCTTCCTGATCCCAGGGCTGCACTCATGAGCACTTCTGCAAATCTGTCTGGCACCATGCCAAGCAGAGTTGCTGATGTCCTCCATGTGTCTCACTGCCAAAGATGTCCTTTCTCCCTCTGTTCTGCTTGTTTTGGGGAGGAGGGAACAAGTCATTGGACACCAAGGGCAATGGTGTTTTATTTCCATCTCCCTATGGCCCGCTTGATGCTTGGCAACACAGCTGCATCTTTTTTTCTTTTGTTTTAGGAAAATGTGTTTCACCTTATCATTCACATACCTGGATAGAAACTTCACCTCTCCTAGCAGGGACAAATGGAAAGGCTCTCAATGGAAAGTATGAGAAGCTCTTGGGCCAGTCTGCATAGGGAGCAGAGTTCAAAGAGGGTGGTGTCCCTTATCCAGATGGGGACAGGCAGTGGTTGTGCTGGAGGGTAGATCAAAGCCAGAAAACAGTCTAATCCCTTGGCCTTGCAATCACCAAAACTCTGGGTGGAGCATTATCATGTTATTCTTAAAGCCACGTAGTTTTTTCTTCAGTTACACACACCTGTGGTTTTCAACACTTCCTTCATGGAAAGAAAGACACATGCAATGAACTGAAACAAGATTCTTTCCTTACCCGTTTTGGTTAGCCCTGACTTCTTAAGAGCAATTCATGGAAGTCAAGAGACCTGCGAAACACAAACACACTCACATGTTACTGCCAAACCTTGCTTGGTTTTTATGCTTCTTTGTGGCTGCTTTACGTCCATATCTGGACCACCTAGTAAAACATAGAAATAAAATCACATGAATGATCCCAGAAAAGTCAGAAGTATAATTCAATATTTAAAACGAAGCAGGAATTTAAGTGCTTTGCTGAATCACGTTCTCATTTGTACTGAAGGATAGACCTCCCAAGTCACCGAGCCTGACGTGCAACACCAACTTATATTCCCGTTCAAACACTCTCCTAGGATGAGCTTAGCTTCTGCTCTTGAAAGGCTGTAGAAATCCAAGGACAGATCTTCAGAAGGGATTTTCTCCTTCACTGCTTCCCACCACCCTAAAGGACAGGCACCGACATGCTAGAAACCAGAGGGTCCCCTTTATACTTACTTCTCTTTTGTGAGTGATTCCTTTTGCTGCCTATTTCACACTTTCACGGGCCTTATGCTTTCTCTGGGCTGCAGGGGTGCACTCCCAGGGCAGCTGTCTTTGTTCTGGGTGCTGAGTTAATGCTGGAGACCTCTCGGGATACCAACATATTAATATACACATAAGTACCCTCCAGTTTCTGAGATGCCAAACAGCAAGAGTAAAATATGCCATTTGAAGTGATATCTCTAACTGGACAATTCGTAACATAATAATGAAATAACGCAGTTTATAATTTAATGTAGAGGTGGAGCTGTTGAGCCCTTGATAAAAACTTTTTTTCTGCCAAGTGTTCAAAAAATGTTTAAGAAAAATCTCAAATGGTCAAGGTATTTTTTTGTGGGAATATACAAGGAATTTCCTTCTCCTACAATGAATCAAAACCACCAAGTTTTTGGGTGATATTTTCAATGCAAGTGGCCTAAGAACATATACCTACATTCAGCCTTAGATATCTAAGTGCCTGAACAGGTCTTTCACTAATTTTCTTTCAACCAGGGAGCCTAGTCTGAACCAAATCATTAGGTTTCTAATATTTGCTTTACTCTCAGTTGCCACTATAATGTATGATAATAATGACATATACTTAGTCTTGCCCTTTCACTTGGAGCCCTTAACATTCCCATTTGCACAGTAGAGATAACAAAGGGCAGAGTTAAGGTTAATTAAATGACTGCTTCCCTGACCTGTGACACAGGGCTCTCTATGCACATTTTTGGGCTTCATCAGCCATTTCTGAAACTGAAACCTAGAAAACATGGAAGGTAGGAAGGAGAACAAGGAGTGATTTATTCATAAATATATCTGGAAGGAGCTTCCAAACTGCAGCTTCCACTCTTCGGTGTTTCAGGCATGTCCCATGGTGGCTACTGCAATATCAGAGGAATGCTTTACTCCTGCTACTGCTGCTAATCTGGGACAGTCACGTGGCTACTCTACAATCTCTCAAAAAAAATTTGACCCTTAAACTTCCCTTGCTGCAGACATGATGTATATTGCCTTGACATGCTTCCAAATAGCAAACGTGCAACCCCCTGACCTATAAGAAAGTGAAAGAAAGCAAGAAAGCAAGAAAGTAAGGAAGAAAGCAAGCAAGCATGCAAGCAAGCAAGCAAGAAAGAAAGAGCAATTAAAATTTTTCAAGAATAAAATTATGTAAGCCTGAAAAGAAAGGAAGATAAATCTGCCTTGGTCATTTCTGTTTGCCCGCACCTAGGCATTACTTTGGAAAAAATAGCAAAATTTTTCTCTAGACAGAAGGAAAAAAAAAAGAAAATGAGATCTGAGGTGAAAATCAAAAAAAGAAAGTCAGCATAAAAAATTGTTATTTATTTATTTGCACTCATTTATGTGTCAGATGAAGTTGAAAGCTGCCAGACAGCTTCTTTTCGACAGCTTGAAGTTACTGTTGGGAGCAGATCCATGTATGGAAGCAAAAGCAGAAAAGCACAGATAAGCTGAGATCCAGCTATGCAAACCATCTTTAGAGACACTTAAAGGACAAGCACCCCGGCTCCTTTCTTTCTGGTAAATTCAGAGACACTATCATATAAGGCCTTTCTTCCATTTGCTTTAGACACAACTGCTGAGACTCGGCTGGGGTAAGTGAAAAGCGAATCAAGCATTTCCTGGGAACACTTATGTATTCAGTTAGACTGACATCCACAGAGAAGCCATAAATCTGGGGCAATGGGATGACTCCACTAGCTGGATAGCAGTTAACATCTCAGAGTAAAGAAACATGACATATAACAGCTTTGCCGCTGGAGGGACAGAAACTTTCCAAGTATTTGAAAGAGGCAAGAGAAAATGTTGGAAAACAAGCGTTTTATCACTTGTGAACTGGCTGACTGATGTTAGAGCTTTGGCAGACAGAGGGGTGGAAGGGATTGGTGCTGGTTTCCAGTATCTGAGGTTTTCTGTGTTTCTATCTAGAAAAATTCATAAAAATAATCAAGGGGCTTTACTTCTCTGGTCTGTCCTACTTTTGTTTTTAGAAACTCATCTTATTTGAGTTGAGATGACTGGACATTAGGATGAGCCTATTGTAAATGATACTTTTTTTTCTTGGCACTTGAAGGCAGTTTCTCCATGTTTCTCTGTAGATTTGAGGTTGATTACATCCTGTGCAAGGGGTTTTGGTACAGTTTTAGCTGCCATTTCAGTGTAGTGAAAGTCAACCCCAGTGAAAACAGCAGTGTGCTATTGTGAGTATTTTCAAAGCACCAAAGTAATTTCAAAGTAGCACTGAAATGTGTTAACAGTATGGACTGGGCACTGTCAAAAAGCAGAGTATACTCTTTGCAGAAAGGCCTTCTCCATTGAAGAGGTTTGTTAAAAAGAATGCAAAAAAGGCTTTCTGTATGTTTGGCTTAAAACCTTGTTGGTTTGCAATGCGATGGTTAACTGTGAGATTTTTCTTTAAGTGCTGCAGTATGGCATTTGGGTAACAGTTCATGCGTTTTCAAGTGTTAGAATACAATATTCATACTCCCACTGCGAAGTGCTAGGTAAAAATTTCTAATTTTTCAGATCGTTAATAGATTGGAAAGAAAGTTAGAGCGCATGAAGTGAAATTATATAGAAAAAACTGAAAATAATATCAGGAATATGATTGAAATTGTGCAAGATTTCCCGAGATATGATGAAGGATGATTGTAAAGGGAAATTACTAGACCACCAATGTCATAAACATTTCCATTCATGAATGAAAATACTTTCCCTTGTCATTATATGAGAAGGACATAATGGAAGTGTTTGATTGTAACTCTATAGTAGAGTCTGTGGTAAAGAGGGCAGATGCATATAGCTCTTCTTTTCTCTTATTTAGGTAGCATTTCCATGGATATTCCTATCTTCTTGATTTTTATACTCACTGAAATTCAAATATTCTCTTTGGCTGGTTTCCTCTCATGTGCTGAAAATAAAATACTCAAAATTAAGCTGCAGCAGAAATTCATCTGTGCCAGGCAAACTTTGATTTTTTTGACAGCTACCTTTTTTAAATACATACCACCTGTCTATAGAACTGCTAGCACAGAAATCAGTCTTTAAGTAATTGAGGTCAATAGATAGCTTTTAAATTGCTATTGAGTCATTAACAAATAAACCTTTTTGCTGTTATTGCTATGAAAGAACACTTCTGCATGTCACACTTACTCAGATTCCTTCTCATTTCTGTTGGATATAGTTCTGCTTTATAGGTTGCTGTGAGCTTGCTGATAGATATAATCCTCTCCCCAGCTTTTCCCTCTTTCTGTCTCTTTGAGGTTATGGGCTTCCCTTCTTCCAGAGACAAAAACTTGCTGATGTTTGTGGTCCCTGAACAAGGTGTTACCCAGCAGCTGGACTGGCCAGGTCAGGAAGAGGATGGCAGGATGGAGCTGGAAAAGCTAGGACCTATTTAATTTGATCTTATTTGGCCCCGAGTCTGCAGCAGTGTGGCCCAGTTCTCAAAGCCCTGATGGCAGGAATCATCACTCAGTTCCCAGCCCTAGGGCAGACCTGCCTATGGACCTTGTGAGTGACCCGGCCTTTGTGCCTCCCCTCCTTCCCTTTCTCCATCAAAGCGTTTTCAGGCAGGCTATGTTGTCACTAAAGTTTAATATTCTTATCACTATACTAGCTATTATTAATATTTACTATTGATTAGTCATTGGTATTGCTAGTGTTTGTTTGGTCCCTTGTACAAAGCTGATGGGATCTCATTCAGAGACCCTAGACATGAATATAAATAGTCATGTAAAGCTTTAGTGATAGTATCACTAACACGTATTTTATAAGTGACTAGTCATTATGAGTGCTGCAATCTCCAAGTATCCGCCACGATATCCTCCCACACACTATTCTTTGCCAGAATGCAGGGAGGAGGGGGGAAGGGGAAGCTCTGCTATTTCTCACAGTCAGACAGAGTGAGGATGCTGAGCTGAGTTGGGGCAGCACAATACCCAGGAATCAAGCAACAAGAGAAAGCTGAGCTCAGTGCCTGTTCTTGCTAGCCGTGGACAAAGCTAAATCTGCCCTTGCCCCAGTGGCACTTGGAGCAACCAAGAATATGTTGCGTGTCTTGTGCAATGTACCAAAGGCACACAGGACTGCTAGATGCACTGGTGGTTTGTCTTCCTAAATCTTAGTACCTTTCAAAGAAGACCCCAACACACTTGGTTTTCAGACATCAAGTCTAAAGAAGCTTTTGCACCAGATATCTACAACTGGTCCCTAAATTTAGACTTCTTGTGAGAAGTGAAAGCCGTATTTGAAGTTTATAGTGCACCCAAGAAGAGAGCATCCTCAAAATCAATCACTCAGAGGAGAGCTATACCATGAAGTCTCTCAGGATTTTGCAAACTGGCTCTGGCTTGAAATAAGCCCACTGTATATTCTCCTCCTTCCGACAACTTCAATATTTTTAGGATGAATCCTGAAGGATGGAGTTTGTACACCATCTCTGCCTTTTCTTTAATAAGTCAGAAGACTGGAGCAGATTCTGAGGAAACATTGACAGACTGACCCACTTCTCTAGACAATATGTTTTACTGCTTGTGTTCTAGAGAAATTGGCTTTATGTGATGGCTCTGCCCGTTCCCAGCCTAGAAACCCAAAACATCATCTTGTCTCTCCTCCTTCAGGGTAAGGGACAACAATCCACCTTGGGAGAATTTCACCAGAGGACTCATAAAGACAGGCAGTTTTCTAGAAGGAATGGCATTTTAGGAAAAGTTTGTGTTTGCAGACTTCAAACAGTCCATGTAAATACTGTAACTTGTACCATGGTGCTCGCTGTTTGCAATCTCATGCGTAGCAGCAAAAGTATGTCCAATATCTTCTATGCACATGAGGCCATAATCCTTTTGAATAAGCAAAACTTCAGATGGGAAGTGAAAATAACCTGTGTTCTGCCGTTTTTGTCTTGCTGTGTTAAACTCTGGGCCATCCAGCCTCACAAAATTTTCTTCTTTATAAAAATTTTGTGTATAACTGACTACAGTATCACACAGTATCACAGTATTACAAGGCTGGAAAAGACCTTTGAGATCATCGAGTCCAGCCTATGACCCAACATCAACACCTACTCGTCATCTAAACCATGGCACTAAGTGCCTCATCCAATCTCCTCTTAAACACCTCCAAGGACAGTGACGCCACCTCCTCCCTGGGCAGTGCATTCCAGGGACCAATCACCCTTTCAGTGAAGAATTTTTCCTAATATCAAGCCTAAACCTTCCCTGATGAAGCTTGAGACCGTGTCCTCTTGTTCTGTCACCGTTCACCTGAGAGAACAGACCAATCCCTGCCTGACTACAACCTCCTTTTAGGTAGTTGTAGAGAGCAATAAGGTCTCCCCTGAGCCTCCTCTTCTCCAGGCTAAACAACTCCAGCTCCCCCAGTCACTCAACACAGCATGGAGAGATGAATAAATAACCCTCAAGGGCCACAGCCAGTCTAAATCCAGCTGTCTTTTTTTGGTCTCTTACAGACACGAACTACTCCTACATTTCCATCCCATTATACAACTTGCCTTTAGTGTCAAGCTGAAGCCTAGCTTTCACAAAGTAGCTCTGACGATACCAAGTACTCAGCACCTCACCAGCAAACTGAACTGTGATATTGCTGAATTGTGGTCACAAGAGAGGAATCCCAGTGTGGGTTTTGCAAACAAAGCATTCAGCAAATGGAGAAAGCCTCTTTACAAATGCAGGAAAAAATAATCTGAATTCAGAGTTGCATGCCCCTGAGCTAAAAAAGCTCAGTTTTAGAGGTGCCCAGGATGTTTTCCCTTAGCAGTCATCAGCAAGATGCGCCAGCAGACTGGCTTGGGATATATCTGCAGAGATATCTTGCTGTTCCAATGTGCTTCAGATGTATTCCAGCTGTGAACGTCGTTCTTCAGACCCACCATCTGCTGATCTGTGCTACTATGGGAAGAGGCAAAAACATGAGAGCTTTAAGCAGTGATGATGTTTTCTGCTAATTTACAGGTAAAGCAGGTAATTTATGAATTGCCATTCATTTTAGAGTTTATCCTTTAAGAAAGTCAGTATTATTCTGGCAATGCATGGGGGAAAACGTAGCAACAATACAGTAAATCTTGAGGTCTTCAAGACTCAGTTTATTCTTATCTAGGGCTCCAATCGTCACTGTGATCTAAACATAAATGTATACTAATTGCATGGGGTCACTGCAGGGCAAAGCTGAAGTTATTTTATGATTTCCATATTTCAACATATTTGGTTTTCTTTCATATTTACTGCTGAACTTCCTCCTTTGGGATGTTTGTTTTTAGAATCTTTCCCAAATCATTGGAATGCTGAACTCTGATGTTGCTAACATAAAATGCAAGTTTCAGTGGGTCTGGCCCCCAGTGATGTGGGCAGGGCTGCACCATGTCAGGTCTCAGGCAGAAGCCTGAACAGTCCTGAAATAGATGAGGGGACATGCTTGTCCATGTAAGGCAGGTCTGAGTCTCAGCCTTTGTACAGGGGCCAAAAACTCGAGTCTTATCTCTTGCCCTACAACCTCTTCACCTTTCCAAATCAGCTTCCTTTGATGCCCACTTCCAAAAGCAGTAACCTTGTATCAAGGTTTAGGCTTTAGTGTGGGAATATAGAATGCATCTCTTTGAAATACCCCCATCATGCTGATTCCCAGCACCAGCAGTTGCCATATCTGCACACTAGAACAAGGAAGCAAAACCAAGGTGACATCTATTTTCCTAGCATCTAATTCTCAGCTCATTGTTTTTGCAGTAGTTTGGCAAGCACAATATTAGAAACACCCCATATTATCTTTCTGGCTTACGGAAAGACCCAAGCAGAGATTGTGTGCTTCTGCCCTAGATGTGACATTAAACTTTGGATTTGCTGCTAATGTGCCGAGACTACCAACATGCACACAGTGAAAGTAAGCCCTTCCTGTGGCCACGGAGCACAACATGTTAGTGCTCCATGCTATTATCCTGCTATTAGTGAGTCATTGTCGCTGCTAAAAGATACACAGTCGAAGAAATTGCTAACAATAACACTGGATGTGAGAGACTAGCATTTGTTTTACTCTGGTGTAACTTGTTCCATATGGCCCTTTAAACCACGTTGAATGTTAAGTCACTTTAGCCTGCCATCTATTATTTCAAGATGACCTCCTGGATTTAGCCTGCTTTTCAGAGTATAGCTATTTGACGCAATGTTCTGAAAGCACCTCCTGTCCAGGATAAATGCCTCATTCAGAATTGTCCAGAATAGTGATGTTTACTGCAGCTCTGCTGCCTGCTATGACATGTAAGCCACATGATATACTGATGTTCTGGAGCAGGACAGAAATATTCTGACAGACAAGCTAATATAAGTCTAAATTCTAGCATTTACCTCCCTTGTGTGTTTTTCCAAGCTGCTGCTGAGCCAAATCTTTGTGTAAATCTTGCAGCAGGTTTTCCAGATCTCCTTGGTAGTATTAATTCATGGGCAAAATAATGCAAAAAGAGAGAGATGCAGCTGCATAAGGTGTTTTTGTTATATTCTCTGGCTACATTACTCAAAAACTCAATGCAATGAGCTCCAGCACCATCATCAATCCTCATGTGAGGTCCTGCACTTGAGTTCCTACTGTGTTCCGTATTGGCCCTAGTCCAAAGCACAGCTTGGAGAACATTAAAAAGTTTATCTTGTTTTGAAATAATTTTTGCCAGGGGTTATGGAAAATAGATGCTCCATGAGGCATCTTTCTCGACAACTGAGAGATTTAACTTTTGGATTGAGTTGATTGGATCTGAAGACAATTTCTGAGAACAAGAGTAATTGATATTATAGGGCATTTCAGAGCCTTGTTGATAACCTCATCCTTCCCCTCAGTGTGACATATCTTCAATTCAACCTAGACAAAAGATGTTGAAGGTTCTCTGCTGTGACTGTGTATGAGGATCTCTATGATCCTATGGAAGAGAACAGTGTGTACAGAGCACACATGCTTTCTTATTGGAGATGAGAAAACGTTGTACTGCCTGCTAGTGAAAATCTCCTTAGTGGACAATGATTTTGTCTGTTCAGCTATCAATCATTGGGTATGATTCAGGACAAATCATGAGTATTTTAGAAAAAAATAGTTGGCCCCTTTCTATGCACCAGTGAATGTCCATTATAAATCACAAAAGATCCACCTAAGGATCCATAATTCAATGACAGCCCTTGCATTTTTAGAGGCTGGAGCAAGCCTGTCTAGGTGTGCACCTTGCTTCATGTGTTAAAATGCCTGAAGTTGTACCTCCATGATAATGTACTAGAAAACTTTTAGGCCTTGACCTAAGAACATTTCAATGTTCTTATCTTAAAATAACCTGGCAGATGATTTTTAAGCATGTTTTAATGCACAGATCTAGAAGAATGCTCCAAAATAGGATAAGTTTGTAAGCATACCACGCTGTGCCACTGCTCATGTTTTGTAGATATTTTCTGTCCCTGTTGATAAAAGCATACCAAATTTTAACATTCTTCTCTTTGAAACAGACGATATGATTATCTTGAAATGTTCCTTGATGTATGCAGCCTACATAAAATTACAGAACAAGACAAGTTTGAAGACTCTAACCTTAATAAAGCTGATGTTTTGCCAGTACAAATTCCCTACCTTCATCCTGAGTTTTAACTTAATTTCTTGTCTTTAGAGTGGATTGTATTAGACACATGTCCTTTATTTTGTGGCTGTGACTTGTGCAGAGATTTCACTTTAGCTAGTTCTTAAAACTATCTGCAGGAAGGTACTGCATTGAGTCAGGCTCTTTGAAGAGATGGAGGTATCCTGAACATGGCAGATGTGTGTGACCTGATTGATCCCAGGTACATCCATGTGTATGTGTAGTTCATTTGCAATGTGGTTCCCCGTATTAGTCCTCAGCTACTGATCTTCTATGGTTCCAATGTTTACACTCAAAATCCTCTGTAGAGTCAGTTAGGAGAAATAGGGACTTGAAAGACAGAATCGGGTTGTCTAGGAAGGGAAAGGCAGTGTGGCAGGGGTTTCCTCACCAGTCACAGCTCTCATTAATCCCAAAGCACACCAAGTCCCTCCTGACCAAGAAGGCAAGCTGGACAAAAGAAAGGTGGAAACAGCAGGTTTATTGTTCATCTTCAAACTGGCATAATTAAGCACAGGACTGACCAACAGCCCCCAATCAGTCTTGAGTATGTCCCTTCATTTACCTTATATTCTGGTTTGCCCCTTTTATTTTTCCCAGCTTCTGCTTCTTTGGCAAGTCTCTTTCCTCTCAGACAAGCCCCACACCTGTATTTACTTTTCCCTTGCTGGTCCCAGGTTTCCTGACTTTATACACTTATTTACAACTCATTATATGGTTGCATTGGTAATTTCTACCTCAGTCAGCAATTAAGCTAGTACCCTGCTTTTGTTATATACAATGTTTTCTACCAGTTTTAATGCTGCTATCTAATTAGTGTAACTACTGGTCAAGGATGGTCAGCTGCATATACCTTACTCCTTTTTTTATGATTTTCAGGTTCTGGTAGTTTCTTATACCCTAACTTCATGTTGTATCTTGTATAGCCATAAGGCAGGGTTAGCTATCTGTATGAAAATCATTTTGTCTTTGCTATGAGGAATACCTATGTGTGACCTTGTACAGTTGTCTCTGTAGTTTGCTCTGGGCAGGCCATTTGTCTGCATACCTCAATTTGCAGTCGATGGTGGGACAGGATCCCAGCAGGGCCAATGAAAGGGACCACCATGGCAGGATGAATGTTTCCAACTAAAGCCTTCCTACAACACCAGCTCCTGAGAGTATTTGGATAAAGTTCAAGGTTCCTATGGCTGAGCATGAAAAACTAACAGAAGAGGTTGTGCGTGAGTTAAATGGCTATGAGCCTGGAACACAACTTAACAGGACAAAATCCAGGTTGGATATACCATGAGCTTCGGAGCAACAACAAGCACTCTTCCACAGTGTCCCTCTGGATAAGTGGCTCATCCACCCAGGAAACTAGCTGCCAGTCTGAAACCAAAGTCATTCTGCTTCCAGGTTGCATGACCTTGTATAGCATTGCCACTTAGATCTGCTCTAGTCTGTGGCCTAATTTCCAGCACTTCCGACTGTTTTCTTACAAGCCTTAAAGGCAGTTCGTCTTTTCCTTCACCCTATTAATCACAAAAGTGATTTTCTTTTTATGATGTGCTTAAAGTCTCCTGATTGTTCATCCCTCAGATACATAAAATGGTGTTGAAAGCTAAGTCACCTACACCTGATCTGAACTCAACAGAGGTTTGCTTATCCTCATCTTAAAACCTTTCCATGATATAGATTTCTCCCTCTCTGCAGACAATCCAGCTGTCTACACCATTACTCTCATGGCTACAGAAAGCTTTTTCTTGTGTCAAACTTTAGTCTCCCTGCCTGTAGTTTAACCTCCTGATTTTGTATCTCATCTACAGTAGGAGTAGGAAACATTTATTATTTCAGATTTGCGAGGATATGTATCATCTCTTGACAGTCTGCATTCCTGTAATGTTTCCTCTTGAACCATTTCTTCTAGGCCTTTTACTTCTCTTATTTCTTCCCATTGGTGGCTCTGCAGCTATTGCCTGCCTTCCTGATGCCGCTGGTCATGTAAATACAGCTATTGACTCTGGAGACTATTGACGGCAAATAAAATGCCAAATAACAGCCCTGGCACACATACCAAAATACCACACTGGTGTCTTGAGGTACAGGGGCCAGAAACTTGACTAGTGACTAAGGTGCACATGGAAGAGAGCTGAATGAAATAGGAAAGCCTATATTCCCATCAGCCCTGCTAAGACTTCAGTCAATCAAACATACAAATGCCAACACACCAGTGACCTGGTTCTACTGCCAGAACTCTGCTCTCTTCCCATACAGTCAATGCCTCCCTATTCCTCCCATTCTCTCCACACCTGCCACTGCACTGTGTGCACTGCTAAAGCAGGAGGCGCAGCAGAGGCCAGGGAATACTTGAACACCAAGGTCCCTGCTCTATCCTCTCTCCCTAATCTTTAGCATACACGCATAAACACTGCAGCAGTTCACTTTCCTGGGCTGACAACTACACTCAGGAAATTGTCTCACCCACAAAAGAGATGGGAGCACTCACAGAAGATGATGAAGTCATCTAAATAAGCAGAAACACAGAGGGAAGAATAGCTTGCACAATCTGCATTAGGAAACATCTGCACACATGTACACCACACCCCCCCATACACATTTCCCACATTCCTCCTACACATACGAACACAGCCTCAGAATAAAAAAGTTTTGCCAGAAGCTGGGGACACCTTCCCATAAAAGCAGAAGACTTTTATAAGAGACTTCAGGGATGGACACTCCACCACTTCCCTGGGCAGCCTGTTCCAATGCCTGACCACCAGTGAAGAAATTTTCAGTGAAGAAATTTTTCCTAATGTCTAGTCTGAACCTCCTCTGGAGCAATTTGCAGCCATTTTCTCTCGTCCTATCATCTATCACTTGTGAGAAGAGACCAACAGTCACCTTGCTACAACCTCCTTTCAGATAGTTGTAGACAGTTTCAAGGTCTCCCCTCAGCCTCCTCAACTGACATGCTAAATTTCACATGACAGCATGTGAAATGTAAAAGGAGAATCTGGTCTCAAAAACAGTGTAGTTTTATTTCTCAAAAATCCCCAGTAAAAAGCCAAACCCAGAACCATTAAGTAAGCCAGAAGTTAAATCGTGTTTTCTTTGTTTTCTCTTTTTGTTTAAATTCTCTTTACACACAGAGCTTCAATTACTATGTGTAGGACATGCAACATAAGTTACTGCCTCAAAGCTGCTTGAGTGTGCAGCACAGAGAAGACAAATAGTTTTGGTCTATCTATCTTCAGAAGTGCAAATAAAGCAAACTTTCCCCCAAAAACCAAGATCTGTGTGTGCACCAGTGGGAATCTCTGTCCATTTGACTCACATCTAAGCTGTGTGAAAAGAAGTGTACTGGGATAAGAACCATGCTGCTGCCTCAGCGTTTCCAGGGAAGGAGACAGCCAGGAGTGAGGACACATATCTTCTCCAAGGTGCCATGGGTCCCTGTAGCCAAAAACTGAATGCTGCATGCTGGTAGCAGCGGACAGCTTGTTCCTCAGCTCTGCTGTATCCCTGAGACTCAGGCGCTAATCTCTGGCAGAGTTGTTCAGTGCTGGAGGGACACCTAGTCAGGCCGAGCCACTTGGAGGTGAAACAAGGCAGAGCTGAGGCAGAGGTTGGTAAAGTCAAAGCAGCAAGGAGGCAAAGAAGATTTCTGACCAACCTGCAAGGACAGCACAGATTAGTGAAGACAAGTTTCCTTTTAAGAGAAGTAATTTCACATCCTCTTGCCTAATGGGCTTGTTTCTTGCAAGATATTCCAGCAGCTTTCTTTATCTGGAATATATAAATAAAATATAAATAAGGGGCCACTGAGGTGAGTCACTTTTCTCTTTTAATAAAGAAGTCTGTTTTCCCTGGAATATCTTGCCTTGCTTAAGGCTGGAAAATAGGTGGTATAGAGGAGGCCAAATCATAGGTGGTACAGAGGAGGCTAGGAAAAAGAAGTGTTGGGGTTGTTCTCTATGTTAGAGAATGTTTTGATGGCGTGGAACTCAATAATAGTAATGATAGTGTTGAGTGCTTATGGGTTAAAATGAGTGGAATGCGCAGTAAGGCAGATATAGTGGTGGGAGTCTATTATCGGCTGCCCAGCCAGGATGAAGAAACTGATGAGCTCTTCTACAAACAACTGGGAGAAGTCTCTTGATCACTAGCTGTGGTTCTTGTAGGGAATTTCAGCCTTCCAGATGTCTGCTGGAAGTGTAATACAGCAGAAAGTAAACAGTCTAGGAGGTTCATTGAGTGTATGGAAGACACCTTCCTAACACAACTGGTGAGTGAATCAACTAGAGAAGGTGCCCCGCTGGATCTGCTGTTTGTGAACAGAGAAGATCTTGTGGGAGAGGTGACTGTTGGAGGACACCTGGGGCACAGCGATCATGAGATGACAGAATTTTCAGTTCTTGGAGGAGTAAGGAAGGGGGTCAGCAGAACTGCCACCCTGGACTTCCAGAGGGCAGTCTTTGAACTATTTAGAAGGCTGCTTGATAAAGTTCATTGGGAGGCAGTTCTGAAGGACAAAGGAGCACAAGAGGGCTGAATGCTCCTCAAAAAGGAAATCTTGACGGCATAAGAACAGGCCATCCCCATGTGCTGTAAAGCAAATCGGTAGGGAAGGAAACCAGCTTGGCTGAGTAAAGTGCTTTGTATTGATCTCAGGAAAAAGAGGAAAGTTTATGAACTTTGGAAGAGGGGGCAGGCATCCCAGGAGGACTAAAAGGATGAGGTGAGATCATTTAGAGAGGAAATTAGAAGGGCTAAAGCCCAACTAAAACTCAAATTAGCCAGTTTGGTGAAAGACAATAAAAAATGTTTCTTCAATTATATTAACAACAGGAGAACTAAGGAGACTCTCCTGGATGCAGGAGGGACAGTAGTGATGAGGGATGAGAACAACGCAGAGGTACTTAATGCCTTCTTTGCCTCTATCTTTAATATTAAGGTGAGGTGTTCTCAGGATACTCAGCTCCTCGAGCCAGAAGACAGTGAGAATGAAGCTCCAACAATTCAAGAGGATTTGGTTAGAGACTTGCTGGCCAATTAGATGCACAAGGCTATGGGCCAGATGGGATCCACCCGGGGATACTGAGGGAGCTGGCAGAGGTCCTCTTCAAACCCCTTTCCCTCATCTACCAGCAGTCCTGGCTGAGTGGGAAAGTGCCACTAGACTGGAGACTGGCAAATGTTACACCCATTGACAAGAAGGGCTGGAGGGAGGATTCAGTGAACTACAGACCTATCAATCTGTAATTCATGGAAGTCATGGAGCAGATCATCTTGAGTGCTATCACACAGCACACGCAGGACAATTGGGTGATCAGGCCCAGCCAACATGGGTTTATGAAAGGCAGGTCCTGCCAGACCAATCTGATCTCCTTCTATGACAAAGTTACCTGTTTAATGGATGAGGGAAAGGCTGTGGATGTGGTGTACCTGGACTTTGGTAAAGCCTTTGACACAGTTTCTCACAGCGTTCTGCTTGAGAATATGACTACCACTGGCCTGGCTACCCTCTGCTGGGTAAAAAACTGGCTGAATGGCCAGGCCCAAAGGGTTGTGGTAAATGGAGTCAAATCCAATTGGAAACCAGTCATGAGTGGTGTTCCCCAGGGTTCAGTGCTGGGTCCAGTCCTGTTCAACATCTTTAGCAATTATCTCGATGAAGGCGTTGAGTGCACCCTTAGTAAGTTTGCGGATGACACTAAGCTGAGTGGGAGTGTGGATCTGCTTGAAGGAAGGGAGGCTCTGCAGAGGGATCTGGACAGGCTGGATCAATGGGATGAGGTTCAATAAGGCCAAGTGCAGAGTCCTCCATTTGGGACACAACAACCCCATGCAGCATTACAGGCTTGGGGAGGAGTGGCTGGAGAGCTGCCTGGCAGAGAAGGACCTGGGGGTGTTGGCTGACAGCCGGCTGAACATGAGCCGGCAGTGTGCCCAGGTGGCCAAGAGGGCCTGTATCAGAAGCAGCGTGGCCAGCAGGAGCAGGGAGGAGATTGTGCCCCTGTACTCAGCACTGGTGAGGCCACTCCTTGAGTGCTGGGTTCAGTTTTGGGCCCCTCACTACAGGAAGGACATTGAGGTGCTGGAGTGCGTGCAGAGAAGGGCAACGAGGCTGGTGAGGGGGCTGGAGAATAAGTCCTACGAGGAGCGGCTGAGGGAACTGGGGTTGTTTAGCTTGGAGGAGACTGAGGGGAGACCTCATCACTGTCTACAACTACCTGAAAGGAAGTTGTGGCAAGGTGGGTGCTGCTGTCTTCTCCGCAAGTGACAAGTGACAGGATGAGAAGTAATGGACACAATTGCACTAGGGAAGGTTTAGACTAAATATTAGGAAAAATCTCTTCACTGAAAGGGTGATCAGGGATTGGAACAGGCTGCCCAGGGAGGTGGTTGAGTCACCATCCCTGGATGTGTTTAAAAGACAGGTAGATGAGTTTCTTAGGGACATGGTTTAGTAAGTGGACAGGTATGGCTGGACTCGATGTTGTGAGAGGTCTTTTCCAACCAGACAATCTTGACAACCAGGTCAACCAGGAGCTGCAGCCACAGTCATGCACTACATCTGATTCATCCTGCATTGCCCAATGAGGGAAATAAGAACCTTGCATACAAATCAAATGAGGGATATGGCTTCACGTGACACTGGAACTGCTGAGGAAGCATCAAAGTTCTCAGTTTGCAGGACACAGCTCCTAGATCTTGCACATTTTCATGGTATTTGCACTTCTGTTTTTTGTTAAAGTCCCAGCTCCTGGAGTCATGTGGTTACATGCCACCATTTCATCTCTCTTATTTTTTTTAAACTCACTTCTGGTTACCAGCTAAATTGGAAATCATCACACTTCTAGGTTTCAAAAGCAGAAGGCAAATCCAGAGAACACATTTGTTCTTTTTTATTTCTGGATTTGGGGAGGAATTTTTTTATTATTATTTATTTTAAGCCAAATTTTTGCCAGGCAATGGCAGCCTTGGGATGGCAGGGGAAAGAGCTGGAGATTCAAATGCTAGTGCCTGCTTAGTTGCAGTGCTACCCTGGGGCTAGCACACCATGGTCCCTTGCAGGACACTCAACTGGAGACAGCAGAGTCCCTGGGCTATTGGTTTCACTGGGAAATGCATTTCAGTTGACCTTGCATCTGCATTTTTAGATCCTGTATTCTGTAGTTTCAGTTTTGTAACAGCAAAGAAAGCAGCCTTTTTTTTTTTTCCTTTTGGGGGAAAAAGATGCTAAAGGACAGGCAGTTCAGCAGGGGACATTTAGCTCTTCATTTTCAGGTGACTCAAGCCTATTTTTTCCCTGTGAAATAGGGACAGGAGTGAGATGCTAGTATTAGCATGCACTGCTGTTGAGACAAATGGCAACTACCAGAAGCCTTTTGAGTTTCTGCTCCTTTGAGAAGAGTAACGAAACAGTTTGCACCCTGTACATTTCTTGCGTTAAGCCCAGTCGCTGAAGTCATTCTGCACACATATTGAATTTTTCCTGTATATCCCTGATGACTAGAAAGCACACTTTTCAAAAATAAAAGTGAGATTCTGAAGCAGAATTTACAGATTGTGTGGTTTGTTTTGTGGACTAGATGTTTGAAAAATACATGCAGCTCTCCCCATTTACAAGCTCCCTAAGTTCATGCCCAGTCCCTATAACCAGTTCTGCTTTCAACCCCCTCATGGCAGTTGGTTTCCAGTGCAAATACTCTTTTGTGTCTGACACAGACAAGCAGTGCTCTGCAAAATTTGGCAGTCAAACTGCAAACTTTCAGGAAAACTCTCTCCCAAGCTGTTAAATGCTATACTTATCAATCAATGTTCTGGATTTGTTGTTTAAATCTACATAAAACACGGCACAGAGCAAGTACTTGAGGGAAAGCTCAAAAGCAGCACAAGCATGGTTTCTCCAGTTACCTCTGCAGGCTCTAAAGGCATTGCGGTGAGAATAAACCATAGGCTGCCAATTTTTCATAAGCATGCCAAAACATACCTTTGAGCACTGCCTTCTCCCTAGGGTATAGTCTTTACTCTCAGTTTTCCAGAGATAGGAGACACACTCTACATCCGAGACCTCCAGCTGGCCGATGAATGATTGTCATGAGCTGAGACCTCCCTGGGATCATAAGGACTCAGATTGTAACAACTACTCAGAAACAGCTAAGGAGGCACTGCCTGGAGAGCTCAAAAAGAAGTGCATGATGTCCCCACACAAAGCTGCCCTTCCTGCAAACAGGTGTGTCCCACTCTATCTGCTACATTTCTAAACATCTGAAATATCCTCCTACCAGCAAAGGCAAGTTTGAAGGTGACAGTGAAAGCTAATACTCAAATTGCTGGAAACGATGCTTCTGAGCATCTTTTTTGAAAATACCACTCTAGGGGATCTCCAGGTCCATGCCAAGAACATGTAGAGGAAAGCCAGAGAAGGTTCAGTGGGCACATGCTGAAGTTTGCTGCGGTGAGGATCAAACACAGATGAATGGCAAGCCAGAAGTGACATCCAATCTGCTCCTGCAGGATCCCTCTGGCATCTCCTGAGGGACACAAGGAACACTATGACCAGAGATATCTAAGCAATAAGGACTCACTGGTTATCCTCCAGCATTATCTAAACCTTCAAAAGCTGGAGCAGACACCAAAGCATCCCACTGAGGAGATGTTCCAGACAAGGCCAAGAAAAGGTGGTAGGATAGCTGCTTGGAGGTTAGCATGCTGTGGCTGAGCTGAAGACTGTCCTTGCCCTGGCCATTTGGCTTTTTTACAGGAAATATAAAGCAAGAATTTTTCAAGCATGAAATACCTGAGGGTTTATGTCCACCTCCTCCAAAATGTGCAGGAGGTCAGATGTCCTTTTTCACAAAACATTGAGCAGAAAATTGGCCCACACCACTCTGTTCTTTGCTCAAAACTCCACAGCCCACTAAATCCATTCTTTGCAGGGAGGAATTGTCTTTCTACTCTGCATATGTGGACAATGGCTGGAAACCTCCTCCAGGAACTGCAGAGAGATGCAGGCTGCTGTCAGAAAGAACTGTGGGTGTATCTTAATGAGTGAATGAATGAACCATTTGTTAGAATTGGCATGAAAATCTTCATGATTTTGAGGCTACTAATTAGTGGTTGTAAGCGTGTTTGCAATGGTTGGTGCTTGCATGACTGCAGAGAGACAGGGAAGGAAAGGTAGCGGGAGCAAAACATTTCCTCTCCCAGCACAGCCCAGGCTGCACTTCTGATGAAGCATGGATGTGCCCACACCATGACAAACTTGCTGTGTCAAGACATGAGCAATCTTGTTGCATTTTTGCCTGGAGCAGCAGGCAGAACACAAGAGCATTTGCTCAGTTTGACCAGCAGATTTCACAGCCCTTGCAGAGCTCTATGTTGTTACAGCTACCACTTCAGCCAGCTTGGCTGAAAAAAAGCAATGTGAACCATAGACACTTCAGGGTGAAGCCATCCTATAATGCAGTATCTCCTGTCCTCATTTGGGCCTGGTGTCTCCCCTACTCCCTGACTTCCACTCTTTCTTTCACAGACCAACTCCATCTTTCTCTCCAAGACTGTGAAAGATGAAGGTCTGAATGTCCCTGGACAGTGATGCATGGGGGATTGTAGAGTGGGCGACGTCTCCCAGCCTCCCAGCCTCATATCCCTCCTAACCAGTCACTTTTCAAGTAGATGAAAGCAGCTCTCAGATACGGGTGGGATAATGCCATTCCAGTGCTATACAAAGGGTTCATTTGCATGGACTAATGAGTATCACCACAAAAACTGTTAAACTCTTGTATTCTTCAGCTCCCCTAAAACATCACAAAAATCCCTCAGCTGAAGCAATGGTTTGTGAGGGCCTCAGCAGGAGGCACTGGGAGACAGCAGCATGCACTGCAAACTGCAGAATGAGGTGGGCTAGGAGGAACTGGGGATGAGTCTGGCTCTTTAGAGAGCGAATCACCGGTGGATCCCCATTAGCAGAGTTAATGTTCTGGTGCTGTAGAGGTGTTGTGTACTATATTCAGTGAAAGAGCAGGGAAGTAGGTCAGCAACATAACTGAGGGAAACAGGGAGCTTTGGGAAGAACTTCATGGCTGACAGCTAATTAAATTCTGAGTTCCGCTGCTTACTGTTGCAATGATTAGATTTCAGTGTGCAGGGTGCAAAGCAAGAGCAAGGATTGTGTTTGCTGCAACCACGCCAATCTTTTCTGCTCACAATATCCCTTTGCCATGCCATCTTGTGCAGCATCTTGCTTCCTGCAGGCACAGCCAGACTAAATGCCACTGATACGTATCCACTGCTCTGCTCAGATCTTGACCAGAGAACAGACCTATGCATTCTGTACACGTTCAGTTGTGCGCATTTTTATATCAGTGGCCCTGCTGGGAGAATTGAGTCTCATCAAAGTACCACACATGTCCAGGTGGAACATTACTCCTCCTCTGGAGAGTTTTGTATCAAAAGAGGTGAGACAGACAGCCAGAGTTAGCTACTGGACACAAACCCACATTTTTTTTCCATGTGTAGGCAATATGCTTTTAAACTGAGAACAAAACTAAATAATATCAATAACAGCTGCAACACTAATAAGAAGTAGCTGTTTTGTTGGTTATCGGTTCATCAGAAAGTGCATTACAAAGGAGTTTTGTGACATTGTCCATGTCTTACACCTCATCTTGAACAGAGAAATGTAGTTTTCCAAAGAAGGAAAGAAGAAAAGCACAAATGAAATCCAAAGGTAAAACTCTGTCTTGCTGTCTTGCCAGCAGTGACAAAAATTACAGGCACAGACAACAAGAGGGAGAAGGTGTAAGAAGGTGCAGGAGCTACAATAATGGCTCTACTTCTCCATGGATCTTGTTGCACCTGAGGATCTGGATGCAGAAGACTACTCGGGGTTACTGGGTACTTGCAGCTACCTGTGTGTGAGTTACTAGCTTCAGTTCTATTTTAAGTCCCCAAAGCCACAGAGTTTTGTCTGGAGTGTGGGACAATGGGTTCATCTGCTCCTTGCTGGAGCCAGTGAAGGATGGAGGAGTCGTTCAGGCATGGTGAGGGGGGAATTGCCCACAGGAAGGACACTTGGGCCAGCCTGAGGTTCAGCAGGTTCTTCTGTGCCAGAATGCTGGCTTCCTGGAGGACCTCCCCAACCCTAAAGACCCTCCCTTGGGGACAGGAGGCTCTGCAGCTCCAGGGGCTTAGGTGGGCATAACCAGAAGTTTATCTAGGAAGTTGTCCCCTACCATCTCAGAAGGCCTTGCCTGTCACCCCATGGCTTCTACTGTCCTTTGGAAACACCACATCTGTAATGTCAGAGGGGAGAGAAACTCGATCCAGGGCCCCTAGCCTCCTGCCTCCCGATAGCAGCCAAGGGCAACGTTGTGGGGGGAGATGAGGGACAGCGAGGCATTTCTTGCACCAGCACCCTCACCCACCCCCACTCCCCCTTCTCGCCCTCCCTCACAGGGCTCGCTCCCTTCCTGCAGGGTTCAAACGGGGTCAGGCTTGCCCTGGCAGGCTGCAAGGCGGCCGGAGGGGATGAGACGGGCTTCGACGAGCAGGGCTGGGGGCTGACCAGGCAGGGCTGGGGTCACGTAGGGCAAGGATGGGGCTTGCCCCTCGCAGGGTGGGCAGGGCTGCCGGGGGTGGGTCTGCAACCAGCCCTGCCTTTCAAAGCCCCTCGCTCCGAGGAGGAAATCGGGAAATATTTGCAGCAGCAGAAGGAGGAGGGCTGAAACTGCCACCGCGGAGCGAGAACGGCAGTTTTCTCCCTGCCCGCGCCGCGAAAGGATGCGGAGGGAGGGGAGGCTCCCTGTGGCGCGGGCCGGCTGAGCGCATCCCCGGGCGCTGTGTCTGTGTGTGTGCGTGTGTGCGCGTGTCTCTGTGTGTGTGTGCGTGTGTGCGCGCGCTCCCTCCCTCCATCCCTCCCTCTCTCTCTCCCTCCCTTCTCCCGCCCGCCCGCCGCCGCACCGCAGCCGCTCACTGGGGCTCCGCCGCCCGCCCCGCGCCCCGGCGCGATGCCCCGCCGCTGCTGAGCCGGCCCTGGCGGCGCCCGCTCCTGCCGCCCGCCAGGTAGGAGCGCGACCGACCGGCCCCCGCTGCGGCCCCAGCCCTGCCTAGCGCGGCGAGACTCCCGCCGCAACGACGCTCGTTTCCACACCGGGGTCCCCGGTATCGGGGGAGGATGGGGAGGCGGGATGGGGGGCCCGGAGCCGTGTGGGAGCTGGTGGGGAGGTGGTTGTAGGATGGTCCCCCTGCTCCAGGAATGCTTTTAGCATCTAGTCACGGCATCTTTAGGCAGGCGATGTGGTTCGCCCCCCTCCCCCGCCGGCCAATCGCGACATGTCGCGACGGGAGGCGCTGCTGTGGCGGGGGGTTGACTCCCTCTCACCCCAAGGATCAGGCATTGTGCTTGTAGGGCCATCGGGGGGGAGGAGGCTGGAGCAAACCGCCTCCCCCCGGGGGACTAACGGGCATCTTCCCCCATGCGCGGCCGTGGAGTGCGGTGCCTCCGCCTTGGCGCGCTGTTCGTGCCTCCAGGCAGGGCTGCTTTTCCTCCTTCCCGGCGATTTCTGCCTTGAATCAGTTTCCGAGGTGAGCGGTCGGAGGCACCTGCGGCCTCAAAGAAATACCCATTTTCGTCTCCATCAGTGTGTTATTAAGGGCCGGCATTAAGCAGTGCTCATCACGTAGGCTTTGTCTAGGTGGAAGCATGGCTGTGGCTCTTCCGTCATCTCGAGTTTGATTCTTCTATCGTAGCCTTGTTGCTTCCCTCTCCACTGAGCCATGCTAAGCAACCCCACACTCAGCTCTGTCTCCAGGGTGTAAGCAAACTGCCAAAATGTTGTAGAAAATGCAACAAGCATTAGGGAGAACTGGAGGCTAAAAATGAAAGCTGTAGTAAAACCACAAGGTCACAGGCATGTGGATGCAAGTGTTTGATTTCAGGGCTCCTCTTTGCTTGCGTTTTGCCGGAAGCTGTTCCTCCAGTCCCAGATGTTGGAAATCCACAAGTCAGGCAATGGAAATGGGGGCTGAGAGAGACTGGGATTCCCTGTGCATTCTCCTGATACCTGCCTAGGCATTCAGGTGCTTTTTCTCACCACCACAAATAGAAGAGGTGCACTTTAATTTAGAAAAAGGAAGCTGGGACTCTTGCATGTTGATGCAATGATAGTGACCGTGGTAAAAAAAGCTGTGTAGCATGGCTTTGGCTGGGGAAGTGGACGTCACCAAAGAAAGGCATTTGTATTCCCTTGGGTGCATCTGATAAATGTTTATTCCTCCCCTTTTCTTTCCAAATCGTTCTTCAATAGCAGCTTTGTCCCTTTCCTAGCAGAGGCATTTAGCCCAAATAAGGAAATAATCTAGCATTTCTGGAGCCATAACCTACCACCCAAGCCATGAATCCCCACCACTGTCTCCCCAGGAAAGTTTAAGCATTGCCTGACTCCTCTAAAACCCCCCTAGCTCCTGGGCCAGTGCTGGGGAGCTGCATTGCTCATGGCTTCCTCTTTACCAGGGTTTGTTCAAGGTATTTGAGGAGATTGGATGTACTCTTTATGCCTAGCATCCCTGAATGCCAAACACTGAGTAATACAGTTTTAAGCTGATGAAACTTTGCACCTAGAATGCTCTCCTGCTACTGCTGTATGTGGTGCAGCATGAACTTGTCTCATGTCCTTATTCTTCAAAGTTTCCACAGCACCTTGCATGGTGCCATACAGGAACAGCCATTTCTCTGCCTGTTTCAGCCTTTGATATTGTCCTGATGTGCTCAGGGCTGTCAAGATTCCAATTTTCTGGCATTGCATGTAGGATAGCATTAGGTGTTCTGCTCAAATACTATAATAAAGCCAAGTGTTTCCCAAGGCATTGGTATCACTGGACAACTAACCAACAGATTGGTGATAGACGGGCATATTGTACTGGCTCTCCTTGTGACTGGTACAGTGAACTACCTGGACTTCTGTTCAAGCTTAAGGTGCCACAATGGGCTGCCAGCTCATGTATGTAAGTCCCCACAATTGTGTGAATCCTGGCTGCACTGTAGTGCTCAGGGTGTTGTGCCATTGGTACTCTGGCATCTGATATGGGCTGAGCTCATTGACTCATCTTTCCCTTGCTAAGGGCATAAGTAGTATCTCTCAAGTTATTTTCAGGAAGCTTATAGGAACTTGGCTTTCTCCACGATCTCTATCCCTTTCATGATTTTAGCTGAAATTGGAGGGGGGTGGGACGTGAACAGACAGACAGACATGGAAACTCTGATTTCATATGCCTGGCTTCCTGAAGAAACCTGGCTACAAATAGAAACGAGATTTGCTGCTGCAAAATACTCAGAGAAGAGAAGAGACAGAGAAGGCAGGGCAGACTGAGGAAGAGGGGAGGGCTGGTTAACGCCACTTTTGAGATGTGCAACCAAGGCCTGGCATACACATGGGCTTAGACACCTTTTCCTGAGATCTGGTGGTCTAAAAGCTGGGCATCTGTTCAACATTAGCATTTAGCTCCCTCTAAGGTCAGTGGTGCAAGGAGCTGTACCTCTGGATGGTGACTCCTGGGAGGTGCTACCACTCTCCGCTGGCCAGGGCTGGGCACCTAGCTAATGGATGGAGCATGCCACAGTGGGCCTTCAGCCCAAACTAACCTGTCCAGCTCCTGTCTGCATTCACCTCAGCCTTTCCCCTCAACATGTTCCCAGGGACGTCTCCTCTGAATTTGTGCCTGCTTCCAGGAAGCTTTCTGCTCCGTCCTCCCCCAGAGCGCAGCAGAGCATCTTGCAGGGGAGTTACAGACAGCTACAAACCCAGTGCAAAAATAGGGACACAGGTAGACAGAGAGGAAAGCAACAGGCCTACTAATTCCTTTCTCCTGGCCTTTATGGGGCATCTCTGGGCAGGTGCTTCCTCCCCAGGCTACCCAGGAGTCTCAGGCTTATTAGCAGTGTTTTATTCTCCCAGCATTCAAGGGAGGTGCTCTTCCCATTTTACAGAGGGAGACACAGAGCACAGGGAGGAAAAGGGCTGCGCTGAGACCCCAGAGGGAGTCTATTGGCAAGGCAGCCACAAAGCCAGCTCATGGAGACCAGGCAGATAGCACCATGCCTAAATCAGCGAGGGAGATCCACAGGTAGGGCAAGGCATTAACAGCCCAGGAGGAATAATGGGGAAGGTGCTGATGCTGCTTGATAAGGAAAAGACCAAAAGCAGGTGATAGGGATAGAGAAATGGTCTGGAGACTGCAGTGAATAGGAGGGGAGATGTAGAAAAAGAAAAAAAAGAGAAAATATGACCTCAAGAGAAATGTAGTATTTCTCCCTTGCTTCTCATTTCCTGGCATTTTCCTTTCTGAGATCTTAAATAATGACCAAAGGGATGACTTGTCACTTGGTCTCCATGCATTAAAAAGCAAGGCTGGGATCTTCCTGACACACAGTTCCAAGTCTAGTCTCTACAAGGTGCTCCCAAATTCATCCAATCTGGCTGAAATTTTCTGTTGGGGTTGTTTTATTTTCTCTATTTATCTGTTTATTTTGGAAAGTTGCTGTACGGATTGTGGGAGGAGATTGGATGCTTCACTAAAAAGATAGAAAACTTGGAGGAATCAGTTGCAGACTGATAATTGTTCTCACTTTTTAAAGTCTTTTACAGAAAACAGGGTGGCCTGATGTGTATTTTACTTGATTGGCTTCATGGAGAGCTTGTGCTGCTGACTATATTTGGAAGCATTTTGATGTTTTTTTGTACTAATGCAATCAGGATGCTGATGGTCTGGAAATCATTTTCCTGATGTGAAGATCTGAAAGGACATGGATAAAGCATGCCAGCAGGCTGTGCTTGTTTTGGAGTGGCAGAGCTGGGTGGAAGGGAGAAGGAGCCAGGCAGAGTTGCAGCAGGGCTGTGAGCCAAGGGTTTTCCAAACTGTGTTTGAAGTGCTGTCACATTTTACAGCCCTGAGTGGCAACATGGTATTTGTACATAGCAGCTTTCCTCTGTGATTCCGGATGTACAGTCTCCGAGCACCCTGTACCTTGCAGGGCTGTTTGCATTTGTTTTGTGTCCCTCTGCTAACTGCTGCTTCTTGGTCAAAGATTATGACCCCTCTGGCTGAAGAGAGACCATCTTTCTCATGCCCCTGACATCAGCGAAGGTTTTCTTGAGCTGCCTTTTCTGTCTCCCTGCAAGCAGTGCAGTCTCACTAGGGAAAGCTCCTCTCTATCTAGCTGTGACTGTGGGATAGGGAAGGGCTGGCTGAGGGTTGCTGGGGTGTTGCAACATGCTTCTGGTTGTGTTCCCACATGCTCCTGGTTGTGTTCTCAGAGCATGTCAAAAAGCAGCTGCTGTCATGTGAAAAGCAAACATCCCACTGACACCAGCAAGCAACGAGTCGCCTTATGAGGTGCTGCTCCCGTCTCCTATAACCAGTGACATGGCTGTGGGGACAACTTCTCCCCAAAAAGCTGGCAGAAAATTTCACAGTAATGATGCTTATTACAAACCTGATGTTGCAATGGGGTAGGCACTGTTGGATAGCTGTGGTCGTGGCTGTAATAGTGTGAATGCTGCTATGTCGCAGCTGCTCTGTGTTGCAGAGTGTTTTCTGTCAAATTCCAGGAGAAAAAAATCCTCATGGAAAGTCTCTTTCTCTACTCTTTGTGTGATCGCTCATTCCTTGTGAGCCCAGGCCATTTCCTTTCTTGCCCAATCCTCCTTCTGTAATAAATGTGTCTGGGGTAGCTGTTTTTTTTTTTCATTGCTCTGAGTGGTGCTACCAGCTTGTTGCAGGTGGTCATAAACCTTTGTGTGATACAAAGGTGTAAGAAAATAACAGGAAGGGTGTAACAGTGGATACTTTAAGGACAAAGTGCCCAAACGGGGACTTCTGGGAGCCTGCTGCAAAGGAAAAGCTGTGCTTTTTTGAAATGCATAGCAGCTTTCAGACTCACTGTGCATGCAGCAACCAGCCAGCTTGGAGGAGCATGGCTGCCAGGGAAAGATCAGAGTCTTCAAGGCTGTTTCCTCCTCATAAGGCTTTTGAGCTGGGGGGCTGGAATGTGAGCTGGCAACAGGGGCACCTTTCTACCAATTTGTAAAGCCTAGAGCTCCCACGTCCAGCAGGGAAGCAAATATCTCTGCAACCCTCCTAGCCCTGCTGTGGGTAACAACTGCTCTCCTGATGTTTTACATCAGGAGATAGAATAAGGGCTGAATCAACATCCCTTGGCTGGGAGCTGCATCTAAACTGAACTTAGCTCAAAGGGACCATGCAGCCTCTTGCAGGCTCTCCTCCATGACTGTGCAAAGCCAACAGCTAGTGGTCTGGGGGAGCTTGTCCACAAAGGGAAGAGGCATATCTGTGACTTCAAGAGAACCCAAGTTTGGATCTGCCTCTCCTGGTAAGCTCCAGCTCTACCTGAAATCTCACAGGCAGTCAGTTACAGGGGGCTCCAAGACTGCTCCGCTCCCTTGGTGGTAAAAAAAGGCTCTGGGTGCTGCTCCTAGGCATGGAGTAGTGCTTATGGACAGGGTTGTGCTAACCGAGGGCGGTGGTTTGGGCCTTTTTATCACACATGTATGGCCAGCACCAAGCCCAAGAGCAACTTGTGCCCCTGCTTGTCACTGCCATGGTAATTCCGACCAAGAGATCTTGGAGGAGTAAGGCCGTGACCTGCACCCTGGCAGAGAAGGTTTGTTTGGGCTGCTAGCCTGGCATGCAGTGATCAGCCACCGCATTTGCTTTTATTGTTGATGGCCAGGATGGGAAATGCAATTGAGACACCTTAATGAAAACCTAATGAAGTTGGGTTTGGAGGGAGGGCTGACATTGTGATACCCTTGCTTCTCGTTACAGAATAATATGAATGATTTGTCTGGGAATATTGCTACTACTGCGTCTGCAGCAGTGTGCAGACCATGGGCTGAGACCCTATGCAAATGCAGAGCAAGGGGGTTTCTGAGAACCAAGCTTCTGGGTTTTTTGGATTGTAGAAATAAAAAAATTGCTGCTAGTTTTATAGCAGCTGCTTCTCAGAGATATTTTGAGTGTGAGGCTCTGATTGTGTGTGTCTAGCATGCTGTGGCCAAGCACTTTCTAGCCCTCCATAATTCCTGAAACTGGTGTTAGTAACACTCATTGTGAATTGGTTCAAGTAGGAAAGCTGATGAGGGTACATGAATCTTACTTGATGACTGCTCCACAAAATATCTGACATAGAGTTGGGGGGCGCTACTGCTGCTCAAAGAAGGGTCCTGGCACATTGCCACACTTATGGGTTTTTCTTCCAAAGCTCCAACCTTTCCCCACCCATTTGAATTCTTCTGAAAAGTTCCGTGTTTCTTATCTCCTGCTGTCTGAGGGAAAAAAGTTGCTTGTGCATGGAGAGCTGAATGGGAGGGCCAGAAAAATTGATCATATGCAAGCCTCTAGGCCTCTTCCTCCTGTTAAACATAGTATGGCACTTGATTAAACAAACAAACCAACCAATTTATATTAGAATGTTTGAAAGGGAAGAACATGGCTGATGAAGTTCAAGTGACATAGTAATCTGATTTAGTGGCTGTATTTTTTTTATGGCTGAGACTTTTAGTGCTTGAATCTCTTTAAGATTGTAGAGTTGGTCCAAAGTGTGATGGGACTCTTATTCTTTATGACCTAAATCAGTGACCCAAAGCATAATATTTTCTCTAGAACCATCTGTTTCCTCTTCTTGCCAAGGGGATTTCACAATGCCTGGTTGCTTTGAATAATTGTACATATGCAAGAATATGACTTGCCACAGGGAGAAAATTAACTGAACAAATGCAGGTGGATGCTTTTGAGTTTTCTGTTGGAACTACTACACTATAGAAAGAGAGAATGAAGAAGTATGCAGCTGAGCAATATTTTATGCCCACAGTAAATTTTTATAAGCTTACATATTTAAAAAAAAATCCCAAAACTACAGTTAGGAGCTGTCTGGGATACACAGAGTAGATACCAAGTCAGCCTGTGTTTTGACAGCCCCTTTATCAAATGTCTTCAAGACTAGGTTTGGATCAGTGTGCAACACAGGAGTACACATGTTAGGGTTACTTAATTCATGCTTCGGCTAAACTTCAATGACCATGAACACACATCTGTTTCAATTTAGCTATCTGCCAAATGGCCTGCAACAAGGTGCTCTTCATTACAGAACTCATGTTTTCAATTTTTCACTTCAGATTTTTAAGTAGTGGCTAGAGCCTGCATTCTGGGAAACAGGAGATACCCCAGAGACTGTGATCAGGGGAGCAATGTTCAGGGCTTCTTACTTCAGCACTAAGAGGTTTTTGTAGCTTTAGCAGGATTTCCAGTGCAAACTCCTAAATCTGTCTTCATACAGGAGACTTGCTTTTTCTTGTTCATCTTATCTGTTCTTATCACCCAGCTCTGACTTGCTCACTTCCTGCTTTGTGGATCTTTTTCTTTTCTTAATTAGAAAACTAAGGGGGAGGTGTTGGGGCAGACTAATAATTCCTGGTAAGGAAATGCTATTTGTATAAAACTGTCTTGATAAATTCTCAGTATTGTTCTTCCAGCCCAATGACACTACTACAGCATCCTTAAATAAAATCAAATGGAGGAGAGGGCTTTGATCCATTATTACAGTGTCTCTGTGGAGCAGATGCCATAAGGTGGGTGCAGAATGGTACACATTGCTTCCTGCAGCCAGTTCTTCACTCACATGCAGCCCTGTCCATATGCCCCTGCCCTAACAAGGAGGGATTTCTGTGTCATGTGAGATAATGAGATGGATGATGGTGACCAGGTGCTTTTCTTCAAGAAGGTGTTGGTATGTCCCTGTTTTGAAGGGTAAATGCTTCTCCTCAGGAACACAAGCCTGTCCGTACTTTTGCAGTCAGCATGTGTAGCCTGCTGTGTGCATGGAGCTGTGCTGTGAAACAAGTCCTGTTTCCGGAGGAAGAGATAAGGTGTGCTTAGCTGTCACTGGATGCAGCTTTTAGCATGGCTCATCTGGTCTGTGTCTCCAGCACATGCAGCTGTGTGCTTGTCAGACCTGGTTTAGGTTTGCTGGAGACCAAGCAGATGGCAAATGGTAGGGAGAGACCTGCCAGGCATCGCAGAAGCTGGACTTTGGGAGGCGTTAACTGATCTCCTGCTGGTGTCCCATCTCTGATATGGACCTGGGAATACCATAGAAGTTGAAACCTTTCATGGCTGAATTTTTTTTTTTTAATCTTTCTGGGATGTGTTTTTTTTCTGAGCAAAACCAGGTCAGCCTTTTGTATTCTCCAGCAAAGTAAAGGTATTGACATAATGTGTTACCACAGAATAAAAACCACAGAGAGCAATCACCATAAAAGCCCAAACTCTTGAACACCTTTTGAAATCAAGTTTTAACCAACTTAGTAAAACAGGAAAGGTGGCAAATGATTAGTAATGAGTAACAAGAAGTTAATAACAGCTTTAAAGGCAATGCATCTAATCCTTACTACAAGAGAGTAAGTATAGTAATAAATATAGATACATCACCCTGTCATCTTCATAGTCGTCATCATCATCGTCATGCACATCTGCAGTCACTGGGGAGCCCCTTTTGCAGCAAAGATCTGAAGAGCCTTCCCTTTTGACAATTGGGAATTAAGAACGATACATCACCAGTTGCCTTATCATCATCATTCTCCGGATCCACAGTTGCTAGGGAGCCCCTTTTGCAGTGAAGATCTGAAGAGACTTCCCTTTGGCAATTCGGGGTTCTATGCAGCACAACTACCCGTAGATGAGGTCTTAAGAGCTCACTACAAGAGGGTCCAGCTTTTGTGTTGTTAAATAAACAACTTATATCATTCTTCAATGTGGGAACTCTGGTCTCAACTGCTTTGTTGCCCCCCATTCCTGGAGTGTGGCCAAGACTATAGAAGGTGGGAAAGAAGGCAGCTGGATTTCCCTTATCTTTAAACTAAGGAGGCTGTTTAAAATGCAGCTCTTTCTCCCCTTCACAGTATTCATGTTCGTGAAACTACAATTAAAGTGGTATTCTACTGGTAAGGTGATGCATTTCTCTCACACTTTGTGTATCAAGAATAGCACAACACAATTCCACTGATAATATGACTGTGAGAAGTTACAGTTTTAACAGTATACACAGCAATGCAATATGAATCATCCATGAGTCACTTATTTGAGGCCTATTGATCAGACCCGGTCACTTCACATACTCATTTTATTCTCTTCATAGAAACATTTTTAAGTATTGTGTGATTAAATTAACTTGGAATAGAGAATTATAGTATGGCAAAGTGTCTCCCTGAGGGAAAAATACAGCTTAATAACTAGGAATCTGGCTTTTATGCTCAGGTTTTTCCACTAAGCTTAAAGGCATCTGTTCTATTGGTTTGTGCACTTTTAACTAACTGCAGTCCTCTGTAACAGTTCTTTTACACTGCTGGAAAATCCTGAGGTAGGACAAGGGCAAGTACTGCTGTCATGCCTGATGACTTATGTTGTAAATGGAGTGAGAAAGGCCCTTGAAGGGGAAGCCGTCAAAGCTGACCTAGTGGGAAAAGAGTGCATGGACCGGTTTCCTCTCAAAGTATGCCAAGGGATGCATATGAGGCTCTTTCCAGTTTTGGGAAGGTGCAAAGTGATGTGCTGTGGAAGGACAGGTTCCAAAATCATTAATTAATGACTGCCCTTATAGAGCACCTTATGACCAAGTTACTGTTAAGAACAAGGTTTTGCCAGGGCTTGAGCTCACTTTGTACAGATTTCTGATGTGGAATAGAGGCTTGGGAGGACTGTGAGCAAGAAAAGGCTGTGAAAAATGTAGTTTACAGTGATTAAAAATAGCAGGAATAAACATGGTAAAAAATTATGAAGGGATACTAGATTTCCCTGTCCTCTTCTGCTCATACTCTGAACTCAGTGAGTGAGTGCTCTGTGGTTTTGAAATGGGAAGCACTTCTGCCAGTTGTGAAGCAGAATGATGGGCTTTAATTAGATAAGAAACAAGAAACTGCAATTGAACAAACGGGTTTTCAGCAAAGAGAAATAAAGTGGCATTAAACATCATAGTAGCTAAGGGGGATAGGTGCTAGCCTGTCCTTGTTCAGAAAACTGATTTGTACATAGAAAACTGCAGTAATCGTAACACAAATGGGCTCATATAACCAAGTTATATATTCAGGAAAGATGGGAAATAAACAAGGTGTAGAGGAAAATCTCTTATCTCTAGGCAGCCTTACTTAATGCATCTTTCCTTTTGTCTCTACAGGTTGAGGACATTGAGAACGTTTTCAGTGGATGCGGCCATGTCGCAAGCAACTCACCCACCCACCTTCCCAGTGAGCTTTCAACTCCTGAGCATTGTACTGGTGTTGCTTTTCCATGCAGATGGCATACATGCAGAGACCCCCAGTGAACTGCCTGTGAATGACACCGAGGAATGCGCTGGCTCATACATCTGCAAAAAGGGTGTGATTTTACCAATATGGGAACCCCAAGATCCTTCTTTTGGTGACAAAATTGCTCGAGCAACAGTGTATTTTGTAGCAATGGTGTACATGTTCTTGGGAGTATCTATCATAGCTGACCGCTTCATGTCCTCCATTGAAGTCATTACATCCCAAGAGCGGGAAATAACCATCAAGAAGCCCAATGGTGAGACCAGCAAAACCACAGTGAGGATCTGGAACGAGACTGTTTCCAACCTCACACTGATGGCCTTGGGCTCGTCTGCACCTGAGATTCTCCTGTCTGTTATTGAAGTGTGTGGCCATGGCTTCACAGCAGGGGACTTGGGGCCAAGCACAATTGTGGGGAGTGCTGCATTTAACATGTTTGTCATCATTGCGATCTGTGTTTATGTTGTTCCAGATGGAGAGATAAGGAAGATCAAGCACTTGCGAGTGTTTTTTGTTACAGCAGCCTGGAGCATCTTTGCCTACACTTGGCTTTACATTATTTTATCTGTGTCTTCTCCCGGGATTGTGGAGGTTTGGGAAGGCTTGCTCACCTTCTTCTTCTTCCCTATCTGTGTGGTGTTTGCCTGGATAGCTGACAGGAGGCTTTTATTTTACAAGTACGTCTACAAGAAATACCGAGCTGGCAAGCAGAGAGGCATGATTATTGAGCATGAGGGTGACCGACCCTCCTCCAAAGCTGATATTGAGATGGATGGAAAGGTTGCTAATTCTCACGTGGAGAACTTTTTGGATGGGACACTGGTGTTGGAGGTGGATGAGAAAGACCAGGATGATGAGGAAGCCAGGAGGGAAATGGCTCGGATCCTGAAGGAGCTGAAACAAAAGCACCCTGACAAGGAAATTGAACAACTTATAGAGTTGGCCAACTACCAGGTCCTGAGTCAGCAACAAAAAAGCAGAGCCTTTTACCGAATTCAGGCCACTCGGCTCATGACAGGAGCTGGCAACATCTTGAAGAGACATGCTGCAGACCAGGCCCGCAAAGCCGTCAGCATGCATGAGGTCAATAGTGAGGTGGCAGAAAATGATCCCATCAGCAAGCTCTACTTTGAGCAGGGTACCTACCAGTGTCTGGAGAACTGTGGCACTGTTGCCCTGACCATCATTCGCCGGGGAGGTGACTTGACCAACACGGTGTACATTGATTTCCGGACAGAGGATGGGACAGCCAATGCTGGCTCAGACTATGAGTTCACTGAAGGGACAGTGGTCTTCAAGCCTGGAGAAACCCAGAAGGAAATCCGTGTTGGCATAATAGATGATGACATATTTGAGGAGGATGAAAACTTCCTGGTCCATCTCAGCAATGTCCGTGTGAGCACTGAGACCTCAGATGATGGTATTCTTGAGGCCAGTCACATCTCAACACTTGCCTGCTTGGGATCGCCATCTACTGCCACTGTCACCATCTTTGACGATGACCATGCTGGCATCTTCACCTTTGAGGAGCCAGTAACGCATGTCAGTGAAAGTGTGGGGACCATGGAAGTGAAAGTGTTGCGAACCTCTGGTGCACGAGGAAATGTTATTGTGCCCTACAAAACTATTGAAGGCTCAGCCAAAGGTGGAGGAGAGGACTTTGAAGACACCTGTGGGGAGCTGGAGTTCCAGAATGATGAGATAGTGTAAGTGAAGTATTTATTTGCTACTTACAGTCTCTGGTTTTCCTGAAATTAAATGTGGCTCCCACATTTAATTGGCTCCCAGAGCTGCACTGGAGGTGTTTGGATGCCAGCACGCTGCAGTAAGCCATGAATGACCTTGTGTGCTTTGGGGAGCCTGAAATGCTGCATTCCTGCCTTGCTAACAGCCGAGGGAGTGATGCTTGCTCAGGCGTACTCCACCCTTCTAGCAGCAGGGAGGTGGGACTGATTTTTGAGGCCAGTCTCCCCTTGCCTGTTTAGGGTCAGATCATCTGGGACTGAGCCACAGCTTGTTCTACTGGTTCAGGGCTTTGGTGACGGTCATTTCACATTCTACTCTTCTAAAGGCTGCAGGCCTGGGTCATTGTGCAATACATGTCCTCAAAGTATATTGCCATACAGAGAAACCTCATGGTTAGAATGCAACTGCAGCCACATTTGACTGCTTGCAAATAAAAAAAGAGGCTGAAAGGTACTGGAGGCTACTCTTGAGTGTTTCTAGGTGGATGGTCGAAAAAATATTAGTAGTCTTATTACATTATGTAGAGAATATAAGCACAAGCCCTATGAGGAGCGACTGAGGGAGCTGGGGTTGTTTAGCCTGAAGAAGAGGAGGTTCAGGGGAGACCTTATTGCTCTCTACAACTGCCTAAAAGGAGGTTGTAGTCAGGCAGGGATTGGTCTCTTCTCTCAGGTGACTGGCAAGAGAACAAGAGGACATGGTTTCAAGCTTCGCCAGGGGAGGTTTAGGCTTGACATTAGGAAGAAGTTCTTTACTGAGAGGGTGATTGGCCATTGGAATGAGATGGCTTTGCTGCCCTTTCTAAAGACCTCTCATGCCTCTTCAGCTCTGCCATTCTAGGCTATATCAATCAGCTTGATAAAGTTGGATAAGATGTGTTTATCTGAGGAATTAACAACAAGGGTAGGGCAGTGGAGGGGAACACGAGGATAGAACAAAACTGTAGAAAGCCTCTATTATTAGAGGGTTGTCTTGATGGTAGATTCCAGTAAAATTAGAAAGCACTGGGAGGGCCCTGATCTTCTTGAGACCTTCCTCTAGTTCCTAAAAGCCCAATTATGTAACATGTTACTTGCAGTGTCCAGATAGACTTTCCCATTTTGAAATGGAGCTTTCCTAGAGCACACGAAATAGCTATGAATAGCTACCAAGGCCATAGCACTCTTATGTATTTAAACAAAAACCTCATTCTGATGCTACCAAAATGGATGTATAGTGGAGAAGATATTGATCCTCCTATGGAACATTTTATCTCAGCACTGATTGGTAGTCTCTTGGAGTGATGGATCCTGAAGCACAGCTCGTGTGTTCAAAGTGTGTATGTTGACAAGTGAAAGAAAGCATTTAAATGTGTTTTGTAAAGGAGTTGGCTGGGTTTGTTGGACAAATTGTCCCAAGCTTTGTGGGAAAGCTAAAGGGACTTGGGTCTTGGCAAGATCAGTCTCAGTGATGCTGCATGGAAATCTGCTACTCTGAGACATCGATGTGGGACAGGGTGCTGTAATTTGAAGTGTAAGAGAGACCCTTCCTTCTGGGGCCATCCTCAATCAGGTGACTCCAACCTTGTCTTGCATCTCTATTAATGATTAAAGCTTTCTTGATTAAAACATGGAGAAGATGTGTAGTTGCAAGCTCTGCCTGCCTACCCATCTACTATAGCTATTGTGATCATAGAAGAGGTCACTGGTTCATTCAGGCAGTGTATTTTTATCTTTTGACCAAATGTCAAATTCAAAGGAAGTCCAGACTCCTATCTCAGAGGAGGAAGCAATCCTTCCCACAGCTGATGGGATCTCTTCTGCTTGCTGTTTCGAAACATCAGGAGAGCACTTCTAGATGTGACTGCAAAACCATATGAAACTTGTGTGTTCTTTCATGTTCAAAAAATAGTAGTTTTTCTAGAGATAATATTGTAACTATAGTTCTATTACAGTCTGAATTCTAGATGCTTGCATCCACAAGCCACAAAATGAAATGTTTTACTGTATTAATGTGTCAGTAAGGAAGATGCGATTGCCAATTAAACTGATATTTCACCTGTGCAGTTACACCTGTAACTGCATGGACAATCTTACGTCAATAGATCTTCCTGTTGATGATATATAGTTTAGCTTTATAAAAGGTATCTGCTGCAGGTTTAGGAAGTTACACTCTTGGCCCATTGAATTTGAGGTGTCTAAGCCAGCTTAAATGAGCATAAATCTAGGAGCCAAATGCTAAGTGACATAAACTTCAGCTAAATCCTCTGAATTTTTAGGGAAAGTGTCCCGAAAGATCACATAGCCTCCCTCCCAAGAGCCCTTTATAAATCTCAATATCAATAAATATATGTTAGTTGTCAGCCTTGCTGTAGGATTTATATTTATATGGTCAGTATTGCTGTAGGACACAGGTGAAGACCAGAGAGTCCACTGTAAACCAAGTTGAAAGGGAAGCAAATAAACGTTCCCCTTTTCATATTTTATCATTGAACACACTCTTTCTGTCTTTGTACATCCCACTTGGCCGTGGCCATGGCCCACAGCAGAGAGCTAAGCACGTGTGTTGCACCAGCTGGGGCATGGCATGAGGCCTGTTTCTCTTTCCATGAGAGTTTTGGGGAGAAGTTCCCTGAGGCTGAAATGTATCATTGCTTTGGGTTCTGAAGGCCAAAAG
This sequence comes from Neomorphus geoffroyi, assembly GCA_033558235.1. NCBI lineage: Eukaryota > Metazoa > Chordata > Aves > Cuculiformes > Neomorphidae > Neomorphus > Neomorphus geoffroyi. Next base: position 86,066,359 of record JAUMJM010000005.1, read on the forward strand.
ATGGTCATCCTCTCTTTAGGGGAGGAAGATACAACTTTAACAGGGTAAGCCGTCTTTTCTTTTTATCATGTTTGTTCACGCAATGTTGGTCTTTCCTGAACACTCCTAAAATGTTAGCCTTAATATCTCCCAGCCATGTGCATCTCTCTTAAACCGCTGTGCTCTTGTCTCGGTTGCACTGGACAACTCCTGCATTTCTGTTAGGAGACAGCAAGGTGGTATTCACAGAACTTCCCCTTCCTCCAGTGCCCAAGTACCTGCAGATGCTTGCTGTTGTGCTGTGCGCACAGATTGGGCACCAAGTGCCTTATGGCCTGATCTGGTCTTCTCCTCCCAGGGTAAGGCTCCCAAGGTAAGGGTGTACTTCTGTGGCATGTCATCATAGTGTAGCTGGACAAGCTTGGGGAGGGTGAGCACAGGATGCATTCTGTGCCATTTGCCAAAATAAGTCATGAGATCTAGGAACTTGACTTGATAATGTCCCCTGTGGAGAAGATTAGGCAGTGAAGTTGTGTTATTGGATGAAGCAAGTTGTGCCAGCATATCACTGAGGGAAATGGAGGGGAGAAGAGTGAGGACAAGAGTGGCTAGCTCTCACTGAAGAACTGGAACAGATTTTGTCCTGGAAAAACTAATGGGGTTTTTTTGTTGTAATGAGCGGTTGCTGCCAATTTATTGCTGCCAGCTGCATCTCTGTGTTTGATTAAGGGGACTTGGATCTTAAACATGTAATGACTGAAAGCCATTGAGAGGCAGTTATTAGCTTCATCAGGGCCTGTGAACACATCCACTGTGCTCCTTTATGAAAAGGCTACCCATTAAATGCATTGTGGTAATTTATAAAACACAGGACCTAGGCTTGTTTTAAGAAACTGAAGCAGAAAACTGTGGTGAAGCTTATCGGCATGGGAAAGAGTTACCTTGGACTGAGTGCTGCTCTGAAGCTCCTTGCTGGGGAGACAAGAGTGAGGGATAAGAGAAGCTCTGTCCCCCTTTGCAGACTCTCTTCGTTCCATGGCATATGCTTGAGCTCTGCTGGCAGTAGTGTTAGCACCAGCTGTGATATGCAGGCCTTGTCAACACAGCAGGGTTCTGTCCCTTTCCCTCCTGTGCATATGAGGTCCTTTACTGTGGCAAATCCTTGTACTGTGAGAGGTAAATAATTGGTACACAGGATCCCAATGCAAGTGCTGAGTTCAAGTTGTGCATCTGCACTGGGAATAGACTTCTTTCCTCTGGTAATTTACCCCGAAGTTTGACTTCAGTGGATGGCACTCGGTTTTCTTCCAGCAACAGGGCTGTATTTCTGGACTTAAAATGAGAGTGACAGAACAAAAAGGAGAGAGCTGACCACAGCTGGCATCCAAGCATCTGTGCAGATGGGCAGAGAAACATCTGCTGTCATCCAAAGCCAAACAGAGGGTAGAGGCTGGACCTGGCAGACAGCTTGCTGAGTCAGAAACAGAAATGCCAGGGAGGGTCATCAGCTGCATCATCCTGTGTACTGCAGGTGGATGGAGTGCAATCAACTGGCTCTCTGCTGGTGGGGGGGCTGCAGTGTTGCTCTGCTCTTGGCAGGCAGGTGTACCAGGGGTGTTGCACAGTCTTCCGTATTTGGCTCTGCCTTGTATGTGTCCCTGCTGGCTTTGCTCACGCTAGGGACAAAATTTTGTGTTCATTAGCAAGGACATGCACCAGACTGCCATGCAAGGCATGCAAGGCAAGGTATGCAAGGCATCTATGCTATCCCTTGTCTCTGCTGGATAGGGTAAGTGTGTTAGCTTAACCTTCACAGCCTGGTCTTGTTGGACCACCTGTAGATTTACAGTATTCTCAGATAAGGAGCTTTAATTAAAAGTCTTTTATAGCCACCATGTTTGTGATGTCCAGATGCATGACATAGTTGCAGTGGTAGTAGAGGGTATGTTCTCTGCTTTGCAGTCTTGGGCATGGTTGGAGTTAAGATCAGCCCTCTCCAAGTCATAAATGCCATTTAGCCCGAGGACATCTTGGGAGTTATCAAAAATTCTACTAATAATATTTCTGACACTGACATTGGAGGCATTGTACTGGTTTCCAAGAATGGTAGTGCTGGATCCTGGATCACAACAAACAATAACAGCATTCTCTGTTTTAAAAATACTGTAGCGTAAGAGAGAAAATATTCCCACTGCTGTGCAAGTAAGAGGGTGGCCAGCATGTGCCTCTTCTGTTCAGTCCCTATATGGTTCCACTTCCATAGTATTCTGGACGCCTTCCTACACAGTCAAAGTAACAATAAAATGTATCTGGCAATGACAAACAAAGCAATAATGAAGAATGGCGGCACAGATTGGATCCCTGTGAACTGGGTGCTGGAAGGAGAGAGATGGAGCTGATGGCATACACCCATCCAATGAGAGCAAAGCTCTTTCCAGAGGAAGGTCCTCTTAGTGCAGGTGTTCTCAAGTGGCTGAGGACAGGGACAGAGGTGGGCTGAGTGGAGTCCAGTGCAGAGATACTACCTTGGAGGTTTTTTTAGAGGTGACATTGTTGTCAGGAAGCTTCTTTGCTCTTAGGAGTGCTTGAGTGACTCCCCGGCTTATTTGCTCCTGTTACAACACCGCTGTGCTATTTTGGGGTCATGTAACATGGCCGTAAATTAACTATAGGCCTCCTAAGCCCTGAGGAGAGCCTTGTCCCAGAGGCTGTATGCACTATCACTAGGTGACAAAGCTGCTGTCTTGCTGGCTGGGATGTAAGAAGGATGTTAAGTTTCTTGCTGGGTCCAGAACAAAACAAATTACAGGATTGTTTTGGTCATCTGTTGCGTGCTTCCAGGAGAACAAAATAGTTACATGCTGGGTCTTTACAAACAGTTTGGAGTAGAAATACATGATCCATTAAAGTACTCATCAGCCCCTCAAATTTCCCAGGCAGCCTCTCAGTTTTGCAGTGCTAATGGCTCAGCTTCTCATCCTGTGCAGGCTTCTCTCCTGCCTGCCCCTTCTCTCCACGCTCACCCTTCTGTCTCTGTCACACTCATGTGGCCTTGGCTCTGCTCTTCTCTGACTCAAGACCTTACCTGTGCAGCCTGAGTGTTCCTCTCACCAGTGCCGTGACAGATAAATTATGCTGGCATGCCTTTAGATGTGGGAAAGAAACATCCCTGTCTGGAGACTGCAGGCATTGTGGTGCAAGGAGCTGTGGTCCTCGGCTGCAGCCCTCCTTCCATCTTAGTAATGCCGTGCTGCAGCCCAGACTCTGCTGTCCTAGTATAGCTCTCATGTGAATATGCAGCCGTGTCAGAGTATATGAAGCAGAAAAAAAGTCTGTTCTGCAGGGAGTCTGTAATAAATAAAGCTGCAATGAGCAGTAGAGAGATGCACAGGTTTCACTAAGAAGGCGCAGCTGGATATGAAGTAAAACCTGTTGCTTTGGCTAATGCAGGTGGCAACCTGCAACCAACTCTGCACAAGGCTTTGGATTTTTTTAGTTCAGTAGATTTGCATTCATGCTTTAGGTTTGGTTATTGAAATTTATGTTCCTCCTTAGCAACTGTATATGTGATGGGACCTCGGGGGATAAGATATCACTCCTACATAGGATAAAAGTAATATAAACAAAGTCAGTATTGATGCCGCAGGCACAAATGATCCTACCACAGGGGAAGGGGAGGGAAGTGTAACAGGAGATTTACTTGACTGATGAGCTCTCTGGTGACCTGGAACTCAGAAATAATCATACAAAACCCCTAAAAAATGCATCAGTTTAGTAGGGAGGAGTGTAACAGCAGCATGGGATTTTTGGGTCAGGGTCAGGCTGAACGTGTACTGGAATAGAATTAGGGGGAAGAAGTTGTCCTGTCCATGCCTTAGCAGTGCAGAGGGGTAACAGATTCCATCACGAAGCAGATTCCTCTGTGGATGTCTGTGTTCATGAGTCTCGGAGATTATGTGATCTACCTGTCCTCAGACCCAGTGGTTATACTGAGATTTATCCTTGTGTTTTTAGGAGAATGCCTGAGGGGTTCTTAGAGCTGCTAGCAGTCCCACTGGAAGGTTTCCTGGGTAACAGGTGAGATCCGCTGTCAAGCTCAGGAGCTGCCTTCAGAAGCAGTTTAGCCAGATTAGGTCTGCCTAGAATGAATCAACACAGTATTTGTAAGTACCTCAAAGAAAATAAGGAGATGAATAACAGCCAGCATATATTTGTCAAGAACGAATCTTATCAAACCAACCTAATTTCTTTTTATGCCAACCTTTTGGGTAAGGGAGAAGCAGTGGCCATCATATCAGTAAGCTTCAGAAAGATTTTTAATATTGTTTTGCTTCAGTACTGTCATAAGGAAGCACGGCGAAACGGGCCACTGGGGTAATCAGGTCAAACCTGTCTGGAAAGAGAAAAGAGCTTGTCTGGACTGGAGCTTGATGGATATGGAAAAGAGAAGTTTGATGCCTAAGCTTGCAGATAAAAAGAGTGGAGAGGCTGGAAGCATTATCAAAGAAGGATGTGGATTTACAGAGATGGGCTGGGAAATAGCCCGAGCAGAAGCAGGGTGCTGTAAAGTGCTCGTGCAGGAACAGTCACAAGCACAAATTCAAGTGAGACTTGAACAACTGAGTCAGGGGGTGCCATTGTGACCTGATAGCCAAGTCTGATCTCACAATGTCATGCTCTTGCAGTGAATGAGGCAGGTGTCATCCTGAAGATACTCCTGAGGAGTGCAGTCTCTTTGCCCAGCTGTGTCCAGCTCTGAGCTCTCAACTCCAGGAGGTATTGGGAAGAGTCTAATAGAAAGCACAGAAAATGACGGGTGGTCTGAGAAATTTGACCCAAGATGAGAGACTACAAGAACTGAGGCTGCTTAATTTAGAAAGATACAGGTGTAGGGAAGGTCTAAGCCTTGAGCAAAAGGCAATAAGATATTCTCTGTGTCCGCTGGGTCTTAAGGGAGCAACAGAAGCAATTCAGATTAGAGAGGAGGGAAAATATCCTCCTAGTACAAATGGGTCCTCTCAGGATTAGCTTTGGGGAGTGAGTGACCTCTGTCAACAGCAGAGACACTATTCAAAAGTTTACTGAAGATATCAGGTGTATTGTCTCTCAGGATAGGATTGGGTCAGATGAGATCTTGGGAACTCTTTCTCTCCTGTTGTTATGTGCTAGCCAGGCAAAAGCATTAATCCCGTGAGCTGCACTCCAGTCAGATGGTCTCTGTCCTGGATGGTCTTCTGTTGCAAGTGCGCGATGATGCAATATGCAGTGCAACCTGCAGATGAAGAAGAAAGACCAAATGCATGCATACACATGCAACCTTCAGAGCTTCCCTGTGGCTGCCGAATCTGGGCTCTTCGATTACAATGGGTATCTGGGACAGGGCCAGTGCTCATCTGCCAGCTGTCTCCTTTGCTAATAATTAAATGCAATTCCAGCTTCCTTGCAGGAGAGCAATGCCCCCAGGGGAGGGGAAGCAAGGCTGCACAGATTAAGGGAGCTAATTAGAGGGGAAGAGAGCACTGGTATTGAAACCCCAACAGTAAACTTTGAAATCTAGATAAGGGAGCAGTACTTAATTATGTACGATTAAAGCACCGCACCTCAGCCCTCTGACAACTGGCAGTCTTGGAAAGCCCTCACAAAGGTGCTAATGAACAGATCTGAAGGCAGTGGTTGGCTAAAGGGTGTGCTAGCTGAAATTTCATCTGGGAAACACATCTGAAGAGAAAAGCCAGAATTCCCTTGGACCACTAGCACTTTATTTTTTTTCAGTGCCCTCTCTCCCAGATCAGCTCATGGGAACCTGCTCTGACACTGCAAGGGAGATGATTGCTCTCCTCTTCCATGCAGCTGGGCACAGACCACTGCAGACACCTGTGCAAGACAAGGCTATCCTGAAAATGCAGGGGAAATTGATGAGGGTTGTAAATACTTGCTCTGAGAAAAAGGAACGGTCTTTGTGCCCTTGTCTCTCAATGGACAGGAGGCAAAGCTCCTGCCTCTATGCTTGCCAGTCAGGGGCCTTCTGGTATCTCCAGGGAGCACCATGCCAATGGTCTTTGCTTACCAATCCTGTGAAGTTATCTTTGGTTATTTTCCCACAGGCTGGCTGTAGCCACTAAAGCAGATACTTCCCCTCCCTGCGCCTGTTCCACAGCATATATATAGCCCCTGACTTCTGATACTTTATCCTGCCCTCTCCAAGTAAGGAGGGCTTTTTGATTTCCCCGTAATGTGCCTGCCTTGCATTCAAACATTCACTGTTGCACTCTGTGCTAGCTGAGTCAGCAAGCAAAGCTACTTCTGCATGTTGATGTAGTAAAACCATGATGAGAGAAAGCTTGGATGGACTCAGTCATCCACAGTGAACTACAGAACCAGTCTGAAGTTTTCCAAAATTCTCCTTCCTCAGCAACTTCAAACTCTTAAGGAAATCTTTAGCTCAGCCTTGGGTGCCGAAGGACGTGGTGCCTGTTTTAATTTGTAAATATGAAGTGCCAGAGGGCTTCTGCCTCCTAAAGGCAGTAACTTTGAAAAGCCAAAGCCAAAGGCTAGAGCTTCTTTTCCTTCGTCCTTGTCTTCTAGTATTCCTCTGCCTGATCTTAGCCTCCATTTTCATCTAGGTCCATGTGCAGAACCCCATGAGTCACGTCTGCAATGTTGTCACAAACAGCTTCCCTGGTGATTTGTCTGCTTAAGATGTTACAAGACCTGAAAGTGATAACAATGCAATTGAGGTTCATTTTATTTTCTTGAGACTTTCTGGTGGTGTTTACCTCTGTTACGACAAGAGCTAAAGTCTCAGGGTTCTTCACTTGTTTTTTTTGGTGAAAATAAAGTATCTTGCTGAATCAAAAAGCTCCAAGAGTTGGGGCTTTAAGAAAAATGCTGACTAGCATCTAGAGTGCCCTGTCTGGTCTTTGGTGTGTCAGAGGAGAAGTTTCTGGGCTTTAGGAGAGAGTTGCTCTCAGTCTTACAGAGAGTCAATCTTACAGAGCTGGAAGAGAACGTGGGAGGCTTAAGTTGCTTCTCAGTTCAAGTCTTCCTAGACCTAATATGGGTGAGCTTGTTGGTCTCTTGAAAATATACACATTTCTACAAAGCACTTGCTAATGAACCAAAACAGCAGTTTGTCCTTTCAGTGATTTGTGGGGAGTCAGTGAAAGACTGAACCTAGGGAGCTCATTGCAACTGCTAAAGTAGTGCATTTTCAGTGGAGATGCTGGAAAGCTGTTAGTTGCTGGCTGTGATGCATGGCAAGAGGCTTGGCAACACTGGGAGGAAATCTGTGAGAGGAAACATTTAACGCCTTCAGGGGTATGATGAGCACAGGGCTGGATTGCAATGAGGGCAAGGCAGCCAAGGCCATGCAGGTGGGGTGCAAGGGGCGCTGATTTCAACTCACAGTAATTGTAAGCTCATGGCCCAGCTATAGGCACGCTGATATGGTGTTAGGGTTTCAAGTGCAAAGTAGAGAAGGGGAGAGCACAGTACCAGTGAGAAGGGAAAGCCAAAGCAGCCCACTTGGACACGTAGCTCTGTGCATAGTTTAAAACAGGCTTTGCGGAAAACAATCAGACACTCAGGGCTTATAAACCAGGCACTAAATTTTATACATCAAAGGGTCTGTGGCACTGTTCAGCCACTGCTCTGCTTCATGAGCACAGCATATTTGTCACCTTCAGCTATTGCACAGCTCAGCTACAAAGCCAATTCACACCGCTGCACTTTTGTCTTGGTGTGTGTTGGTGGACTTACTCAGGCAGCAGCTGTAGCTATCTCCAAAAGGGGTCTATATACCTCAAAGTGCTCATATACCTAAGGGTTGCAATATGCCTGTGCTTCAGCAATCAGAGTAGGTAAGAGATGGACTAGGTATGTGCTTGTATGGTGGTGAGGTGAAATAAGGTAAAAGAGAGGTGAATGTATGATGTATATTTGAAAAGTAAGGGTGGAAAGAAAAATGAAAGCCGCCAAAATCACAATGGTTCATATAAGTGCTTCCTCTCAGCTGCTGGTGAACGCTTGCAGAGCTGCAACATTCTTAGGCACATGTTCAGAGGCCCATAGTCCCATAAAAGTTTAGAACAAGGTTGAACTGCTCAAGTTTTCAACAGCTGTTTGAAAAAGGCTGTTTGGCTCTTGCTACAGAAAGAGTTTGACATCTATGTCTTAAATACATTGAGCTGATATTGCACGTTTCAACTTCAATATGCTTGCAGGGAGAGCCCTGATTTGACACTAGGCAGCAATGTTAAAAGTAGTGAGGAAAAGAGAATTCTCCTGGCCTTGCCAAGAAAAATCACTGTGCATGGGAAAGGGACAACTAAATTAATCTGAATTTTCCTGCTATTGGTCAGCATTTTAGTGCCAAGGTAGTCTCACTCTGTGTGGATGGGTACATGCATGTGAGAGGGCGAAAGAAGAAAGGTAACACAAAGAACTCCCTATTTAATATTATGTTAATCCCTTCCTCAGCTAGAGCAGAGGTTTAAAATTGTTTTGCTAGACACGAGGGGAAATGTACTAATCTGTGTGAACATTAATTAGTGAAGAAAATTTAACTTCCCAGGAAAATTGCAACTGAGTGAAGTTTGGAAGTCTGAAGAAATTAATCAAAGTTTTGGGTTGAGGGGTGTTAATTTTTTAATGCTTCACAGAAAATTCAAGTTTCATTTTAAACCAAACTTTTCTGCATTAACTCTGGAAACTTAAACAGAGGATGGTTTTAGGCCAAGCATTTCGAAAACCCTTGCTAACAGCAACTGTGGCAGAAAATAGAACAACAACACTTCAGCATCTCAGTTTCTCTGTGAAAGCCAGTGTGTTGAAAAGGTATATATCAAGTCAGACAACTTGTGTAACAGCTCTTTGCAAGTAGGGTTTGCTTCTAGCACACTGGTTATGTGATGGAAAATGTTACAAGAGGAGCAGGTGGAAGTCACAAGGCCGCATGCCAGCTTTGGACCCAGAGCTCAGCGTGATGGGGAATGAGAAATAGTGCCTGCCCTCCAGTCCTTGCTGAAGTACAGCAGCCTTTGATTTGTGGCATAAGTTTTATTAATTTATTTCTTTTTGTGCTTAGACACATCTACTAATTAGAGGAGAACTGGTGAACTCTGCTAACACATTTGAACAAGGGTAGCTTTAGGCTTGCATTGGGTCATTAAAAATTAAGTAAAATTATGTTCTCTTTGCACCAGTTATTGTGAGCAGGCGCCTTGATTTGGCAGCAGTTATCTCCCCAACACCACTGCACTAATGACTTCTAATGCAGAAAGAACAGTGGGTCGTTAACGCAGTAGAGTGCTGTGATGCTAATGTATGAGAAGGTGAGGCTGAGACAGAGTAGTTTATGACCTTTCCAATGAGCTTGAAACAAGCCTGAGACTAACTGGCTGAATTTAAACCCTTGGGAGTCTGGAAGCCAAAATATTTACTGACCCATGAGGGGAAGCCCTTCCCACATTGACATCCTCCTGAGAATGCTGTAGTTTGAGCAAAGTGGATTTGAAGACATGCCAGCACAAGCAGTGCTCTCCTGTTCCTAACCTTGGTTCCTCCATCAGTCCCATTACAGAACAGGTCACATAGCCCCGACAAAACCCTCCAGGAGAACCCAGCTCCTATCTCCTGAGGATTTTCTCTGCCTACTGGTGTTCAGATTTTGGTTGAGATGGAGGCCATCAATTTTTAAACTTACATGGTAGGCTGTAAAGAAAGGCTTAATGTCACAGCTGGGCTAAACTACAAATACAATATAGCTATGTATTTCAAAGATGCTAGAGATGGTTTGTAAAGGTCATTTGGCTTACCTCCCTGTGTGACAGAGGTTGTACACTCTTGTTGATAGTCATTCTTACAACAGGTGGAACTGGGGAAATGTTTGATTGAGGGTTTTTCCCCAGAAGTACCTTACTGCTTTTTCTCCTCTCAGTGAAAATTAGGAAATTTGGACACTCCGCTGAAGTGTACTGTGTTTTCATTTTAAGAGCTGAAGCAGGAGGAACTATATAGATTTAGAAGAGGGGTTAGCTTATTATTTAGAGAAGACACCTGGGACCAAATAAAACATCACCCTTACCTGCTTCAGTCCTCAATGACAGAAATCCACATTGCCACACTAACACTGCAGAGATTTACTGTCCTGGAAAGGCCTTGGGCCGTGATCTTGCTATAGGAGTGCAGTCACATTGGTTGAGGTTTGTTTGTCTACTGTGACAGTGGAAATGGCTTACCTCTCTTGAGCTACAGAATTACCACCAATTTCTTCTTCTGTTGCTCTGTGCCCTGTAGCAGTGCTCTGAAAGGTGGTTGCAATGCAGTTGTAAATAAAATTCAGCAAGCACTGGGACTATACATACCTGGAGCCATAACAGAAACCCTAATGAGTTAAACCAGAGCTTTTTTTATCTAAATTCTCATTGTCAGCCTGTTTCTTGTATCTCAGTAGATAACTGATGTGGTGGAGAACAGTTCTTGCTTTCTAGAAGCTGGTTGCCTTTTGAAATGCTCCCATCAGATGTGTTTTTCAGGCTCGCACCTCTTACTTCTCATTATCTTGTCAATGGGAGCTTTCTTTGCACCCAGTGGCAGAGTGGAGGAAGGAGAATGGCAGGGAACCTGAGGCCATTTTGTCTTAGCACGGTGGGTATTGGCTGAGGCCTCAGGAGCAACCTCTGCTGGTTGAAGGGAAAATTATTCTCCTTTCTGTGAGGAGAGTTGTGAGGGTAGTTGCAGCCTGGAAGAGGGAAGACAACTCAGCCACAGTTGTGATTGAAAATGCCTTGAAGGAGTAGGGTTAATCATCTGGTCATTGCTGCTGTTGGTAGGCTCCACAGCTGCTCCTTTGGCAAAGGTGCTCTTTTATCAGCTGAAGACAAAGGCAGCACATTCTTAAGGTCTAGAGGAATATAAAAGACTAAAGATAAACCTGAAGACTTTCCCCAGTAGCTAGACTCCTGAGTTATATCCAGTTAAATTGCTGAGAGAAGATCCAATAAATATTTGTAATACTCAGATCTCTACTGAAGATGCTGCATACTCACCTCAAAGAGTGGCTCTCCCTAGTCAGTTAGGGAGTGTAACTAGCTGGGTCACAACTGCATGACTCTGCATTCAAATGTCACTGCTCAGTTTTGCCATTTGGCCATTTTACTTTCCAAGCTTGTGGCTGGGAACCTTCCTTTTCAGGTCTGTCCTTCCACATTTCCTATCCGAGATTTGAAAGCATCATGTGTTTGGTTGTGGCACACGGGCAGGGAGTTAATGCTAACCAGTGGCCAGAGGTAGCCAGGCTTCTGAGCCGTGAGGAAAAGATTGATAGCAAAGTGGCTCTGGAGCACACGAGGAAGTTGGGAAAGGCCAACAAGTATCAAAGTCTCTCTGGGACTGGTTAGATACACCACATACAGACTGTGATACAGCCCATATGATGACTTCCAGCAAAATTTGTCGGGGTTTCTATTTCAAATTGCAGGTGTCACGCCTAGATCTCCTTCTTCGCAACCAAGAGGCTTGTTTTGTCTGACAGTTGTTTCCACCCTGTGAACTCACCGTTTGCTATGGCGTAGCTAGCTGATATTATTGCTGCTTGGACACTAAATGAGGCCGAAATTGGGTTAGCTGGTGGTTTTGTGATCATACCCTGAATGAGTTACAGAAAGAGAAACAAAAGAGGGTTTGTCTTTAAATAGAAATCATTCTCATGATTTTGTCATTGCATATGGCAGGGACATATGCAGAAATTAATTTGCTCTTCTTTGCCTAGTAACAGTAAGTGGACTGAGAGAGTATGTTAGATCTCACAAAAGGAAACAGGATTTTTTTAATATCTGGGTTTTTTAATTCAGATGTTCACTGCTGTTTTCTTGAACCTGAGTTCCAAGTTGTGAATTGGGGGTGGGCAGAAAAGCATTCAACTACAATGAAAAAGAAACAGGCTATCCCAGAGACAAATAGTTTCATCTGTCTGTCAGACTGCTTGGGATATCCTATGCAGAAGTTGATCTCTTGATGAAGACCAAGCATTGTGGGCTTCGGCTCAAGGCTTAAGTATGTTAGTGAGCTAACTTGACTGGTTTGTGATTAACGTTACAGGCAAGCTGTTAAAAGCTTACATGCAACAGACTGAGGGAAGTAGTGCCAGCTCTTTGCTTTTGAGCATGAGACCATCTCCATGGTGAAGTGCACGTGCATAACAGTGTCTTGGAGAAAGAAAACACTTAATATCACAGTGCCGAAGCTGTTCATTCCTCAGGGATTATGAACCCATTCTTCCCTCTTGGAAGGAAAAACTGCCATGGTGGTCTTCAAGCCCTTGTGTCTATGAGCATACATCCCTATTCTGTGTCTTACCTAAGAGACAGCATCCCTGCCCTCCCAACTACGCAGCAAAGCCAGAAATAGTGATTCGTCCAGGATTACAGTAAACCTGAAAGCTAGGAGGTAGGAAACAGTTGGCTTGCCAAAGGGGAAGGCAGGATAGAGCTGACATATGTGGTGTCAGGTTAGCTAAAAACAAAGGAGAGTAACAAGAAAACACTGCTGTCCCAGTGAGGCTCCAGTTTGTCAGTGAAGAAGTACCTTGTGCCAGGCTCTGTGCACTGTGGTAGGGGTACAGGCATCCCTGTACTGTTGCTCATGGCTGGGATCCAGGTGGCTGAGGGGACACGTGTGACACATGAAACACCTCTCTAAATAAAGCTTTGCAGCTCATTTCTGCTGTGGAAGGACATTTTGAGAGTTCATTAAAAATGTTGACATTTTAGTGGAAAATGTGGACTTTTGCTGTCAAAAGAACTTTGTAGTATTCACTACTAGTATCTGAAGCAAAACATTTCAATGCCTTGTGATTTTCTATGTCCTTTTGCATGCAGGAATTATTTTTGCTGTTATTTCTGCAAGCCCAGATATCAGAAAACACCATTTTCCTGTTTGCCAATGAGCATCTTGTAAAATGCCCTGCCTCTGCTCAGCAGTGCTCTGCTTCAGGGGTGCTGTGGGTCGCTGATGACTTTGCAATAGTGCTTGAAAATTCAGAACTGCAGTTGTAGTCACACAAGGCCAGGGGACATCTCTTGTGCATTTCCAGCACGTTGTGCCCAGTCATACACATGGTTGTGTTGAGGTGTCCCTGGGAGAGCAGAACTCTTAATACAACAACATGACAATCATACTTCAAAGCTGATTGATGATATGGGCTTGTTAATTTTACAGAGGTTAATGGATCTTGTTGGTGCCTCATGCATGAAGATTGCTAAGGACTTTGCATCTTTTTCTTCCCCTTGTAGTTCTTTGACCATATATAGCCAACATATCAGCTTACAGGCCTGGGGATTTCAGCTTTCTGTTTAGATTTTAGATGAAAGGCTACAGTTGGAAGTGATTATTATAAATATTTACTGCTATCTGGTAGCAGGCTGACTTAAATCCATTCTAAGGAATTTACGGTAATTATCCTTTATTACAGCTGCAATGAAAACTCTGCTCCTGGCAAAGGCCTGTGAATGGAGCATAACCTCCAGCTGCCTGCTGGGATGGGGCTGTGCCGCTTATTGGAGGGCTTACTTGGGGCCATAGCCTCAGATGAGGGCAGCGCTCTGCTGCAAAGCATGCTGCGGTGCTGCTGGCCTCTGCACCCACTGCTGCTGTTTTGCTGCTTTGCTGTGGGACTGCTGCTAGGGCAATGCAAATGTATGATGTCACACGCTCCAGCAACATTTACAAGCCAAAGAAAGCATGTGCAAAGACTGTCAGTGATGATTTTAGACTCTGCAAGCACAGAAAAATCAACAAAAAGGGATACCTGCATCCTCCTGCAGTTTCTCCTGGTGTGGTCACACAGAAGATGGAAGATTGGGTTGGGCACCCTCCACATTGCGGGAATCAGGGGACGTGCCTGGGCTTTGCTCTCTGCTGGCCACCAGCAAAGAACTCCCTGTGTTTGGGAAGGAAAGGAAGTCAGGGCCATCTAGCACACAGCCTGGCAGTCTCTCCCACACAGGGCAATGTCTCCCCTTGTGCACCTAGTGGAGGGCATGGGCTGGACATTCCTACTGGAAACTTTCTGCGGTTTCCATTTTTAGGGAAAAGTAATGAATGCAGTAAGTAATCAAGACTATTGCCACTCATCTAGAGAAGGCCCAGGACTGGAGTCTGGGTAGCTGCTTTCAGTGTCATAACCTGACCATTTTTTTTGTTTCAAATGCTCAGAGTCACAGGGAAAATCGGGGCTGTCACCCTGCCCAGGTCTCTGCCATTTTCTTTTTCCTTATTCTTTCTCTCTTCTGTCTTTTAAAATCTGTTCACATATCAAAAAACTGACATCGAACTAGCCAGAGCTGCCCCTCCATGTAGAAGGGCTAACAAAAAAATGAAGCAAGATCAGTTAGAAATCCTGACTGCCAAGGGCTCTGGAAATTTGTGCTACAGAAATGCTGCAAAGAAATGTACTGTTTAGTTCTGAAGAAGAAGAATAAATCTACTTTCAAAAAAATCCATCTGTATATTGCATGTATTTATAGTTAGCTGCAAGCCTTTCCAGTGAGAACTTTTAGAATGTATTTTAAATCAAAGTGACTAGCGTGACATACCAGTACTTAGCCTTTTAACAAAAACATTTAGTTGTATAAATACAGTTGCTATTATTAAACTCTAGGGAAAGCCATCAAGCTGTTCCAAATAATATTCCTCTGGTTTGCCTGAGTTCTTTTGTTGATATCCAGAATGGAGGCATTTGAACACCTTGTTGAAGGCCAGGAGTTCATTCTATGTTCTGCTTCCCTTATGGCTGTTGAAGCTTGTTTTAAACTTTGTTTCCACTTTCTCCTCTTTTTTTCCTCCCTCCTTCCATTATGTCATTTCTCATAGCTCTTTTCCTTTAAGCATTTTTAATCTTTCTCCTCCCTCCCTCATCATCCTGGGAAGCCTAATTCCCAGTGGTATTTTCTGGCCTTCTTTCTGAAGGCAGCCAGAAACCAGTTTGATAAATCAGTTGCTGAGACTCACTTTAAGGACGGCACAGATTGCCCTCTAGGTTAACAGAGAGTAGGGGTATTTCTGTGCATGGAAAAATGCCTGTAGATGACATTTTAGGAAATTTATGTCAGTTTGTCCTGTCTGTATTTACACCTTTCAGAAAAGCCAAGCAGGAGTGAATTTTGATGCTCCGGAGTAAGTAACACCAAACACAGTGCCAGCAGAGCTGGGACAGGTTTTGACCCGTCATTGGTCCCCTTTTGAGGGACCTCTTTTCCAAAGAGGTTAAAAGACAGGTGGCCAATGACTAGACTCAGTTCCCTCTTCTCCATGTTGGTCTTTGCCCAGATCATTTCCAAGAAAGAGCTGTGCAGCTCTTCTTCATGCAGATTTCAAGCCTGTGTAGCTACTAGGAGAGGGAGGAGGCAATAAATCACTTCAGCTAAAGCCACAGGCCCGTCCAGTCACTTAATTAATGAGGGGTTTTCTCCTTATTTGTAACCTCCTTTCAAAGCAAATGAATATGACTGTTAGTGAAAGGAAACATATGCAATAGTTTAAGAATAGATGTTTCAGGGCACTGTGGAAAATCTTTGCCCTGCTGTGTGTTCCTGGAGCCAACACCCAGAATCTCCCATGTCAGCTTCTAGCACAGGCATGGTGCAGGGAAAACCAGCCTGCTCCTGCTTGTGTTCCTCTGATAATCTCAGCAGCGACTCTGGGGTTTATCCAGCTCAGCCTGGCTCTCCTCGTTGGGTAACCATCCTGCCTGTACTTGGAACCCCACTGCTTGCCAGTCCTCTTGGTGCATGCAGGATCCTTTGTATGCTGTACGTTATCAGTTTAACCACAGTGCGGGTTCCTTAAGTCATAGGAGTTACCCCCACATTGTCTCTCCTGTCCTTCACCTCCTCTGTAGCCTACAGCTGTGCCTCTACCCATCACCATGAAGGCCACATGCTTTTATCCCCCCTCCCTAGCCTTTGTGGCATTCTCACTTCTGTGCACCACCTCTTTGCTCACTCTCCCAGCACCAACAGCAGTTTATTGCTTCACATGGTGGAGCAGTATTTCTACCTCCAGGGACCAAAGCAGGGACAACTCTCTGCAGCCAACTCTTGTGGCCAACTCTGCAGAGCAGCCAGTTCTCTGCAGGACAACTCTATGTGGGACACCTGAACACAGCCAACTCTCCACAAGGACAACTCTCCACAGGAAACCCTGAGCACCTGGCAAGAGCCCCCACCAATATTCAAGGGCTTTGCAGAGCTCAATGTGTACAAGGTGGGAGGGACCAGCAGCATCAGCCAGACCCCTCACTGCCAGACACTTGGGGCTCCTCACGTAGAGTTGTCCCCGTAGAGAGTCAGCTGTGTAGAGGTGTCCTTCAGAGAGCCATCCACAGACAGTTGTCCACAGACAATTGGCCATAGAGAGTTGTCCTAGACCTGCTGTGCCAGCACCTGGTAATACCACATCCTGGCCACAGGACTTTGCAGACTTTGTACAGGCTTAAAACCCCTCATAGTTCTTGCCCTTACAGATGGGAAATGGAGGCACAGGGGTCTGAGGTCAGTGCATGAGAACTTCCTGGCATGCATCATTGCTCCAGCTGCCCCATCAGCCAGTGGCCTTCAGGGTGAGCTTTCTGCAATTCAGCACCCCACAGGTGGGACTGAATCTGCTGGGAGGAGAAAAACAGTAACCATGTCATGCCCACAGCTTCCTCCTGCTGACTTCAGTCACCAAGCATCTCTCAAGGGGAATCAACGGACCTTCACAGTTTCTAATATACATTAGATATTCTCCCCACACCATGCTTCAAACCTGAAGCAGAAGCTCATGGGCTTTGGGCATGGTTTCTTTGAAATAATTCGAGTTTGTTTCATCTTGCTCGGCACCTGCTTCCTAGTCAGTCGTATCTCTTAATGTGCATTATTAGGACAAAATCAGGATAGCTGCTCATGGCTTGAAGGGCCTAAGCCATACACCTGGGCAACACAGGGCTTTCTGAAAACCTTTGAGCACTGATTTGCTGGTCCACACAAGAGCTCATCTATATCAGGTAGGACAGGCAGGATACTGGACAGCAGAAACACACAGTATAATTGAACAAAATGTTGTGTCCCTGATGTCCCTTCACAAAGCCAGAATGTTCTGTCTATGATGCATACTGGAAGTATGAAAGTTTAAGATTTTAGCATTTATATTTCTGTCCATCATGGGGCATTGAGAGGTATCAGGAGGCTTCTGTGAACAATATCTGTTTGCTTTGTCCTGTTCCAGGGTTTGGGAGTTTTTTTCCCCTTCTCTTAATTCAGACAGTTTAAAGTTCTGTAAGTGTTATGCTTCGGAATTAAATGCAGACAAACTTATCCTCTGAAAATGACTGGAAATGTGCAGTTATGGGGCAGTGATTCTCTCTGTCCCTGTCTGAGCTCATCACTTTGCCCCTCTCACCCATCCTGCCACAAACTGCTGCTTTCCAGGCTCAGCTGCATCTGCAGGGAGGATCTTCCCCCAGGGCAGGCAATCATGCTTGCACTCACCTGCTCTTCTTTCAGCATAAGAAAGGAGGCCTGGCAATACTACTGTAGAATGATTAGGGAAGTTCTGCATGTAAACCAGAAAAAATCAAACATTCAAGCAAGTATGGGGTAAAAAACAATTAATCCCAGTGACAATCACTTTATAGGTTTTCTTCTTTGCTGTGGAGTTTTTCTGATGGTTGAAGAGATAAAGAAAATCTTTCTGCCATATCTGTAGCTTTTAGTTATCACCCAAGTAATTGCTTTGGTTGTAAATTGTGTTGTGATAAGCATGTGTACAGCTGTGATGCAAAAAGCAGAGCTAATTTAGCTGAGAGTGCCAAGCAATATGCTGTGCAGAAATAATGATTATTAATACTATGTGTTGACTTAAGCTGATAATGCCCCAGAGTTTCATTCTCCATATCTCATCAGTGGTTAATGGGCACTTGGTGCGGAAGACAAATACCTTGTAACTAGGAAACTGCCTGCCTCTAGACATCCTGGAGGTAACATGACCTTGGAGACAGCATTTCATTGGGATGAAGGCTTTGGGGTATATCTTGAGCAGAGAAATCGTAATACCATGGTGGGGGATGGTGCCTTATGTCTTACAATTTTACTCACACAAAGAATTATGGAACTGTGTTTGGATTTGATAAATGTAGACATAATGCACTGTGTGGGCAGGAGTGATGCAGGTTGCATGTGAGGAGGGCTCTTCTCTGAGTTAATTATTCCCAGAACCAGAAATAATTAGTGCTGAGCCTTATTTGTGGAAGCAAATGCAAGATGATCTAGAGAAATACTAAGAAGGAAAAATTATTACAGTCTGAAGGGTAGAGCGGGTTGAAGAGGGGAAAAACATTAAAAAATACAAAATCTCACATTGTTGAAATTCGAAAATGCTAGATTAATCCAGTAGGACCCCTAAACTGACCTAAAATCTAGAATTTTCACCTTTTTTGCTTTTTGGCTCTTATTCCATCTTTCCAAACAGTGTGTGACTGTCAAGTCACAGGGAGGGCTGGGGAAGAAGTTCTTTACTTACTTTCTTTCTTAAACTTCTCTCTTTTTCTGCTGTCTATTTTTTCCAGAATTCCTTGGGTGTAGGGGAAGAAATCTCTGATATGGCAAATTAAAAGTAAACCCATGACTTTTGTAACTTTGTAGCATTTCAGAATTTCATCAGCTTCATAAAGTCTGTTTAGCAAAAAGAAGTGAGATAGCAGTTTTTCCTTTTTTCCCCTCTATTTTTTCACAGTTTTGAAAAATGAATGAAAAGCTGGAAGGAAAGCCAAAGAAATGAGTGGGAAACAACAGCAGTAAGGACTTAAAGAAGTGACAGGAAAATAGATATTTCCTATTCTAAAGTAATAATAAAATGAGTAATAAAAGAAATATAATACTAAAAATTATATTTTTTTTTAATGGGGAAAATGTGTATACAAACAGTTTGGAGGATAGAGAATGCTTGAAGAATTGTAAAATAGGTTGGAGGGGGGAGGAAGAATCTTTTCATGAGACATTTTTGTACAACTCTGATAGTAAATATGATTCCTCTGAAAACAATGGTGAACATTTGGAGGAAATGAAGAAAGTTTCCTTAAGCCAGAGCAGAAAGTGGCCTCTACTCAAATGCAGGGATTTACACTGCCTTATATAAGGTTCTGATATTCCTTATAGTCAAAAGTAAAACTGGGAAAAACTACCACCATAAGGGGAATTAATACTTCAGGGACAAAATTTAGAGCCAAAACTGTCAGGAACAAAGGTATTTCTGATTGTAGGACACTACTTCTCACGCCATGTGAGCTGATACTACAGCTGATAAAACAAGCAACTAAAATGTGAGCTACAATGTTTAGAAAACTGGTCTTATTGCATGAAGTGGTGATTTTAAGCAGTTGTGCCAAACACCAGGACCCAACTTAACATCATCAGAGCACAGGAAATATCAGCTGCAACTCAGGGCCATTGGCATCTTGTTTTCTGTAGTAAATCCACCTTGTCCCGACTAAGGACTCAGAAAGGCATATTTTTTCTGCAGCTGTAAATTGTTTCTCATGAGCTTTCTCTTCTCCAAGAGTGGGGAAAGCTGTAAACATGTTGATATGAGTCAAAATGTCAGTGAAGAGCTCGCACCAGATTGAAAGGGAAACAGGGGGTCTTTGCACATGGGTGATTCCAGACCCATTTGCCTCTTTCCAGGTTCTTGCTTCTCTGCAGCCATAGAGTTGTCCCTCTCCACCTTGATCTAAGTTAGATTTACCTTGATCTAAGTTAGATTGATTAGGAGCCTTGGATCTCCTTTGACCCCCATATTAGGCTGTTAGCGACTCCCATGTCCCACCCTATCTTGAGATTGGAGCTTGTTCCCCATGCTGTAGGGTGGACTTCCTCATAGCCATAACATGGTTAAGATTGGGATGAAGAGTTTACAAGAAACTTTCCCTTCCACCTAAGGGAAGCTAGGTATAGCATAGTCTTTGTAATCTGTTCTGCATGTTGCCATGGTAGGGAGTGATATGAACACCTTGTCCCCTCCTTTCACCCAGAGAACAGCAGCTTAGGCTACTTCTGTAGGTGCCCCAGGCCAGATTGGTCTCTCCCTCCTGACTCACTCAGCTGTACCTATGGTGCCCATGGCGTGGCAGCAAGTCATGTATGCGGCCCTGTAGCTCATGCTGGCCCAGCTCCAGACCACAGCAATGCCTGGAGAGACACTGGTTACACTGGAGAGAGCAGTCTTATATTCCTCACTTGGCCTTGAGAGAAATGTCCTTGCTGAGGTGTTTTCAGGATGGGAAACCATCAGGGAATCACTTTTGCACTCTCAGAGCTCAGAGCACATGGATGTGCTGACACAGAGTGATATGCAAGCGATAAATGTGATCCTCACTTTGTTACTGACTCTTTCCAGGATCTGTGTGTGTCTCTTACCATGACAGGAACTTTTTTCTTTACAAGACTGTGGAAAACACAGACCTGGGCAGCTGGTTCTGCCAAACCTTGTCTGTACGAGGTGGAGGACACAACTGCAGACCCAGCACAAATGTACAGAGACCTCTACACTTTTGGATATTTAACAAGAACTGGCTGAAAACCCGTGCTTGGGAGTGCCACACTAAATAGCTAAAACTGCAATCGTAATGATGGAAGGAAATCATTTTTTCATTACTTAAACTTGTGAACAAGCCTCTTCAATCACAACACTTGTGCATATCACAGAATCACAAAATCATCAGATTGGAAGAGACCTCTGAGATCATGAAGTCCAACCGTACCTGTCCCCTTACTAAAACATGTCCCTAAGATCTACCCATCTTTTGAAAACATCCAGACGACTCGACTGGCTGCCTGGGCAACCTGTTCCAATCCCTGACAATCCTTTAAGTAAAGCAGTTTTTCCTAATGTCTAGTCTAAACCTCCCTTGGCGCAACTTGCGGCCATTTCCTCTTGTCCTATCGCTTGTCACTTGTGAGAAAAGACTAGCACCCACTTCACCACAACGTCCTTTCGGGCAGTTGTAGACAGTGATGAGGTCTCCTCTCAGCCTCCTCTTCTCCAAGCTAAACAACCCCAGTTCCCTCAGTCTCTCCTCATAAGACTTGTTCTCCAGCACCCTCACCAGCCTTGTTGCCCTTCTCTGGATGTGCTCCAGGACCTCAACGTCCTTCCTGTAGTGAGTGGCCTGA
The DNA here is from genome assembly GCA_033558235.1 of Neomorphus geoffroyi. NCBI lineage: Eukaryota > Metazoa > Chordata > Aves > Cuculiformes > Neomorphidae > Neomorphus > Neomorphus geoffroyi. Next base: position 86,087,544 of record JAUMJM010000005.1, read on the forward strand.
AACTGAACACAGTACTCGAAGTGCAGCCTCACCAGTGCTGAGTACAGGGGCACAATCTCCTCCCTGCTCCTGCTGGCCACGCTGTTTCTGATACAGGCCAAGATGTCATTGGCCCTCTTGGCCACCTGGGCACACTGCTGGCTCATGTTCAGCCAGCTGTCAACCAACACCCCCAGGTCCTTCTCTGCCAGACAGCTCTCCAGCCACTCTTCCCCAAGTCTATACCTCTGCATGGAGTTGTTGTGTCCCAAGTACAGGTCTTGGCACTTGACCTTGTTGAACCTCATCCTGTCGGTCTCAGCCCATTGATCCAGGCTGTCCAGATCCCTCTGCAGAGCCTCCCTTCCTTCAGGCAGATCCACGCTTCCACCCAGATTAGTGACATCCGCAAACTTACTAAGGGCACTCAATGCCTTCATCGAGATTGTTGATAAAGATATTGAACAGGACTGGACCCAGCACTGAACCCTGGGGAACACCAGATGCACAACAAAAGACAACAGAAGTATCATTTGGGGAGCTAGAGAACAAGTGCACTCTTTTCAGAAACTCACACTTAAGGATATGTGATTGGTCAAGCATCCGTGGACATCTGTCATGAGAGGCCTTAGAAAGAAGTGTCTGGTTTTCTTAACTTGAAAAGAACAAAAATTGCTTTTGTTGCCGAGTAAGTGGTTTGGATCTCATTTTCCCACTGTGTTGTTGTACTTTGCAGACTAAAAAAGATATGAGAAATAGAAGTGACTGATTTTTCCATTCCTTAAGCTGTCTCCACGTGGATTGGTTGCTCAGGGGACTTCAAGGCAGACTGAAACAGAGACAAATGCTGCCTTCATGTACACTCTTAAATATTGCTGTGTTTTAAATTTTATCAGAAACTTGGCAGACTTTTGCTGGAGCTCTAACTTCCTTTTTTGCCTTCAGTTTATCAGCTGCCATAATTTTAGATGCACACAGTGTGCAACCATATAGCCCAGTGCGCATGAGCAAGGAGAGCACTTTAAGAACATACCCGGGTTAAGTACTTCTTGTATTAGTAGCTGCTAACAGGTGCAAACTTAAACCCAAATTGGTACATTGCACAAGTGAGGAAACCCATTCTCCAGCATGCCTTGTGCTGTCAATCCTTATGTGTTTGGACAGGAAGCTTAACTGCCCAGAAAAAGGCCAAGATATTCTCTCAGTCATATTCTCAGAGTTCTGCCCAAAGACACTTCGGGTACACAAGGTCTGACATGAACCCTGTAGCTTGGGAACCAAGAGTGGGAGTGGAGAGACAAAGGTAGTTATAGAACATGTTCTAACCTGTCACATTGAGACAAGACTCAACTCGATCGCTTCACTCAGTATGACTGGACACGTGTTCAAATACGGATGTTTTCTTACCCTAAGTCAGAAAATGCCAGTGTGCAGCAGCCCACAATGCTTTGTCTGTGGAGCAGTTTTTAGCTAATATCACTGTGCTTGAGCACCCACCTATTCACCAGACCTGGCTCCCACTTCCCAAAGATCAAGTCAGTGCTCAAAGGTACCCATTTTTTTTTCAGTAGAAGATATGAAAGCAAAAACGTGGAGATCCTCAACAACGTTTCATAAAATGATCTGTAGAATTGCTTTAAATATCGGCACCATCATATATAGCTGTGTGTCACCTCAGCAACTCAGAAGAGAACTGTTTTGAAGGTGATCATAGTTAATTTTAATTTGTTAAATAAAATGAGTTACAGACATAGTCTAGGGGTTCTTGTGTTGCAGCTCATATATATATACTCAAGGGCATATATATTCAATGGAGATGACATGATAAACTTGTACATCTGTCAGAAAGTAAATACAGCCCTATGATCTTTCTGACCTGTCTGCAGCTCTAAATCCTGTCAGTGAGGCAGCCATAATTCCTTGTGCGAGGCACTTATGACAGATGTGCCAATCCTAGTTTAGCATGGGAAGTAGGTGTTTTTCCACTGCTCCAAAGAAGCCTTTGATTTGTGAAATCAGTGACCTTTATTTGGGTTTGCTGCAGCATGTCCTGTTCAGGATCAAAAATGCAGAATGGCAGATGCTGCTGGATCTAGTCATGAACACCTTTGAATTGGCTGATTAAGTCTCATAAACCCTTGGGGATGTAGAACGTGTGAGAAAGTTAGGGAGAAGAGATGGATGCAAAACTGTTGTGGAATGAAATCAATCCCTTTGGAGCAGCATCAGCCTTCAACACTTTTTTTGACATAAGGGTAGGAGAGAAAAAAAGGCTGATTGGTAACTGGTGAAGCTGTTCATGTGATGTAATGGTTTCTTGAGCGTGGTACAGACCACAACATGTTTCGGAGTTGTTGACAGCTTGCCACCTGCAAGGGAGATACTCGTGGTCTCCATCAATGCAAGAGGGAGAGACTCCCTATTTGCTTTTTGCAGATCTTATGCTGACTGGTGTGCAGACTCTCTACTGATTGAAGTGCACTCTGAAACAATTTGATTTTCTATGGCAAAGATAACTTATGACGCAGCAGGATGTCCTTGCCTTGAATTTCCTCCAGCGCAGAGCAAGCCACTGCTGAGTATGACTCAAGGAAATGCTGAAGACTAGGGTATGATTGTGATTGGTAGGAGATGTTGTACTGGGCATTCCATATCCTATTCTGAAGAGGTCCCGCAATCTGAAAGGAGTGTTGGCTATGGACTGTAGTAAAAGCTTGTTTCTTTTGCAGTATAGAAATTGGGGTCTTAAGTGGAGCTTATGTACTACATCAACCCTCAGTTCACGTGAGGGCTGTAGTGTCTCAAGTCTGGAGTAACCACCCTGGAACTTGTTTGCATCCATGGGAGCAGGCAGTCCTGCTGACCCCAGGTCCACTCCAGCACCAGACTCAGGCAGGGCAAAGCCTTACAGGAGGATGGGGCAGGTTTGCTCCTGGTTGAGCAGTTTCTGTGTTGGGCAGAGGTCTCTCTTGGTGTCTGATATCTCCATGGCCCTGGCAGTCCCCTGTGACATACCTGAAGCAATAAGTCAGAGGGGCCCACATGTATCATCTTGTCCCTTGACCCTGATGGCGGGATGTCTGGAGAGAAAGGAAGTATATTTGTCTGCTGTTTCCTTGGCCTGTGCATGCCAATGCAAGTGGAGATCATCACAAGAGCAGGAACACAGATGTGCTTCAGGGCTTTGCAACACAGATATGTCTTGGGAAGAGAAGGGCTTCTCACAGTGTGGCTGCTATGGTGTTTTCATCACACTGCAGAGGGAGCACTAGGGAAATTAGCCAGGCTTCCAGTTAGTCTATCAAAATGCCCATGTTGCCCGGTCTCAAGGCATGTGGAGCAGTATCAAAGATGAAGTGGGATAAGGCAATCTTTACCCAGAGTGGTTTTAATAAGTGAAATTGAAAATACATCATTGCAGACATGGTGGTTCATGCCAGCTCTCTTTCATGCTTGTTCCCTTGCTCTGCTTTCCTTTCCCCCTGCTGATTGCTCTGCTGCAACACATTATTATCCTGGTTTATTACCCAGCTGGTGGAAGCTGGATAGTCTCCGAAAACACCTTGGACAGGAGTTACACTAGAACAAATCAGCCAATATCTTTGCCTGGGAGAATAAATTAGGAAATAAAGAGAACTGAATATCCCAACATGTTTGATGTGTGATGTTGTAGGATTTAGGCATACCATTAGGCAAACAGCAGAGCCCATGGCACTCTGGTATACTTGCGTGCCCCTGCCTCCCTGTGATCACCTCAAAGCTGAGAGCCTACTGTCACTGTGCCAAAAGGCAGCCCCCCAGAAAAGGGGTCTCTACAGCCTACCCCTCCCCCGCTTCATTCTTGAGAAATTAAAGCAAGTTCTGGAAAAGCAGCCGGGCAGTGGAGACCTTGGGAGATGTGGCTCAGAATATAAACACTTTTCCTTCCCACAGCCCTCTTGGAAGCCGCCTTTCATCCAGAAAGTTGTAGAGCAGGAGAAAGCAGGATTTGCGTATTTCCCTGGACAATTTAGGGATTCTCAGGGAAGAGGAATTGTTTGCGCCTTGTTCTTCACCATCAGAGATGTGGATCTTTGCTTTGAAGCAGATTAATGAAGGGCAGGAAAACGCAGATATCTCAAGATCATAAGTTTGGGGGGAAGATTGGACTGTGCTGTTATTTTGCTATTCTTTGGGAAGCCAGACAGCTCCCTAGGTATGGCTCAATGTACTCCTGGTATTCCACCCAGCTAGTCTTGCTGATGCGGTTGTGCTTGGAAATGTCTGCTATAGCACAAGCTCTGCCCAGTCCTCTACTGTACCCTACACTCAGCAGGACCAGACAAGCCAGCTGTTGCAGTGGCTCCTACCTGCCACCAGCCAGCTGAAAGAGCAGTCTAGGGTTTAAAAAACCCAGTATTAACTATTTGATTGCTGTGGGGTTTTTTAGGTTGTTTTTTAACCAGAATCTCCCAGGCATTTCCATCCTCCTTCACAATAAACTTTCTTCTCTAGCAACTAGGTGATTCCCAGGGTGCAGTTACATGGCCCTTTGTGGCATGAGGAAAATCAGCCCTTTAAGGTTTAAAATCAGCTCTGGATAACGCTGAATAAGGAAGGGGTGCTGGAATGGCAGGACTGCCTTGAAGTGTCATGGTAGCTCCACTTGAGGGCTGCTAGTGAAATCTGCAGCCAAAAACATGACTGGTACTGCCAAGCATGAGACAAATGAGCCTATGGGGGCCAAAGGGTGTTGCATATGCTACACTGAGCAAAAGAGTGCTATGTCAGAGGTGGATGAGTTTTGGGGAATGACTCTCCTTTGGATGAGCTGGGACCTGCCATTCCCATGCCTGAGGTACACCAGAGATGCCAAAGCCTGGCTGTGGGTTTTCTCAGGCAGTTGCAATGGTGCCACAGTACATGAGGATGCAGAGCGGAGGGCAACTGGGGTGATTCTCCCTTAGTGCAGTGAACAGAAATGCAAGACTGATCCGAAACATTTTGAAGACATTATCTCCTGATGTCTTCCCTCATGGAAGGAGGACAGGAATGGCATCCGTGGGACCCTGCAAAGCATAGCTTGGGCTTCACTAGAGAGTGAGCTGCACATGTGTCCCAAACTCAGCATTCCTATGCCCCAGCTACCCTGGCAAAATCAACACACCTATATGATTTGTTGCAAATGCAATTAATTAATTAACATTGCTGTAATGAGCAATGTTTAGTAGTGGTTACACTTTAAATGTTTGGTCTCTCTGTGTGATTTTGAAGCCACAGATGCCATTTCCAGTGGGGGTTAATCTTCCCCCTTGGTTGTCTCTTGTCTAGGAGCTAGGCTTAGACTGCAGTTTTCCCCAGAGGAGACCTTTGCAAAGTGTGAGCAGAGGGAGCTGAAGTCCCAAGGCCTGTCAGTGCCAGGTGAATGCACATGGCTTAGTACCAGTCTGACTGTACTAGCGCCCTGCAAGGATCCAAGTGCCTTTTGGCCACGTCAGCTTTAATGTGCATTTGCAGATGAACCTGCAAGGAAGCACATGCATGAGATGTAATGTGTCCTACACACACGTTGCATGTGCAGCAGAAGTTTCCTTGTTGCAAGTAGAGGAAACTCTTCAAAGTTGTTGACTGAAATCTCTCAGGAGAACAAGGCAAGTTCTTTGTTGGCTTGTTCCTGTCTCTGCATAATTCATGCAATTCAAAGTAAATACTAGGTTACTCAGGGACCCCTCATAAGAAGCCAGAATGGAGATAGCCTGGACAAAAATCCTGTGAGAGTAGAAGCTGAAGAGAGGGAAGCTGAAATGGTAGGATCACCCTGGGCAGACAGCCAGGGAGACTCTGTTGAGGACTGATGTGTTGGAGGTGGTGGCCGGATGGAGTCAAACAAGTGGGCACTTGTAGTTTCTGCATCTGACAGTATGCAGGTTCACCATGGGTCCCCCTTGCAGGTATTCTGAATACGTAAATTTCAACAGTACTGCACAGGGCAGAAATCAGTGCAGCTTTATAAGGTATAAGTCAGTGTCTCTGGCCAAATCTGATTTTGAATGTGGGAACAGCTATCAGACAGCGCAGCCCACTTCTTGAACTTTTCACAGCTGTGTGTCCATTCAGGGCTTTGCACATCTGTGCATATCAAGTACTTCCCAATTATAGAGATCAGGCATGCAGAATCACTACTGTCTTTCCGGAGTTAGTGAAAGTTTTGCCTTATGTTGCCTGGTTTTAGCAGCTATTCTCACCCTTTTATCTGAAGCTCCATAGATGTGAGGAGGAAGGATGGTTCCTTGCACACTGCAGATGGGCTGCATAAGGCAGAAATGAAATGGTTCGTCTTGAGTGTAATCCAGGAGCTCAGCTGAGTTACTCATCAAGCCCTTTATAAACCACTTCGTAGACTGCTGCTGCTGCTTATTACTTATGATATCTTACATTATCTGATGAGTTACAGTGTTTTGCCTATTGCTTCTTCCGCCACTTTGCACTCTGAGCTGCTCTATTTTTATCAGGCAGCTTCTGCTGGCCCAGTGCAACACAGCCCTGCTGACAAGCAGTGAGCAGTTTTGAGGTGCATCGTGCAAACCACTCAGAATCTGGAAGCTAAAGGATGTGGGCTTCCATCATATATACGTAGAAATTTCCAGCATGGTAGTGTTTGGACAAGGAGTTTTCCCCAGCTATTTATCTGTGTTTGGGAGCTAAGTACACGTGTTGGTCACGAGGATGTATGGTCTCTGCCTGGTCTGCAAGGTGTTTGGGTGCAATGGAACTTTATTTTCTGGAGCTGTGATTTCTATTTCCTCATCAACAAATGCAAGTCTGTGCAGCAATGAAAAGCACTGAAATGCTGGAGAAGAATCTGATGGAAGCTACATGGGAAAAGTGTCAATATGAGAGACAAGCTTTGGCTCATCATCGTGTGGTGAGGATAAGGGTATCATCTGAAAGCGTCTTACGCTGTGAGCTAGCTGTTGATGCTAGTTTTTTCCTCTTTAGAAGTTGCCAGAAACTACTTTTTGCAAGAGGAGAATGTTCCAGGTGCTTTCTTTAAAAAGTCATGACTCCTAAATCGCTCCTGCATCTGGGAGACAGGTGGTGAGTTACTCTGAATGCATCAATGCAAAACTCTCTCAAAGCCATCATGATCATTTATGTCACAGCCATCTCGGTTGCAGTGGCACACTGGGAGACAAGCCTTGATGGTAGCATGATCCAGGAGCTCACTCTTTGCTTCAGAAGATGACTATCAACATCTTCAAATAAGGCACTTGGGAATTCCAAGAGTATGAGAGGGCAACCTGCCTGCCTGGCCCTGAACTGCAGCATGGTTTTGGACACAACAGGGCTGGGTTTGGGGCCACAGCCAGCACCCCCATATGAGAAAGCTGCCACTGGAGGAATGGACCGTCCTATGTTGCTAGCAGCAATACGAGGGTAGCGGGCAGGCAGTGATGCTAGCCTACCACTGGATTTACTGTAGGCTGCTACAAATTTAGCCAGAGTCTGAACTATTAACCAGTTCAGTGAAATATGCTTTTTTTTTCAAAGAATCATTGCCAGGGGTTTGCTGTTACCTTTAGCTTTAATGGCTCTTGTATTTAATTGTCAACCTGGCACTATGGTGCAACCACTTGAAATGAGAGGGATTTCCTCAGAGATCTGGAGCTTTTCTCAACATCTCCAGCAAGAATCCCTCCCTGTAGCCTTGCAGTCCAATCCCTTCATGCTCATGTCCAGAGCCTGGGAGAAAGTCTGCCTACACCGTACCCTGGATGGCCAAGCTTCCAGTCTAGCCTCACTCTTCTCTTTCCTTTGCCAATGCACAGCATTGTCCTGTTTCAGGATATTTTATTTTTCTCCTTGCTGCCTTCATCTTGTCAGAAATCAGAAACTACCAAGGACAGGACAGCTTCCCCACAGTGTGGCTCAGGAAGGAAGATGTGCAGGGAAACTGCACTGTGAGTAAACCTGGTTTGTGGCAAGAGGCTGGGAGAAGAGGCTGCTGGTGGACTTTTTGAAAAGTCCTCTTGCTCTTGCTGGGAGGAGCAGAGGACAGTTTTTGGAGTCAGGCTCAGCATGTCTGCCTTGGAACAACTCCCTAACATGCGCTTTTTGCTGTGTAAATAATAACTAGTACATGTAATATTAAACAGCCTGTGAACTTACAAGACCTTGTTGCACACATGAAACCTGGCAAATGAAGTGGATGAAAGTAGTTTGTCTTTAAAGCCATGGAGGATTTCTAATGTATCACCTGCCTTTTTTGGAGGGAGCAAGGATTGCTCCCTTGCTCTTTCCTCTACTCCTCCAGCCACACCTTAATGCATCCCTTCCTATGCTGAGCACGGTCCCATCCTGGAGTTCATCTGCCTTGGCTGTCCTGCCCCTTCACCACGACCACCTGCATATCCTATTCCCTCTGCAGTGAAACCTCAGCTGTTTACATGGGCACAGCTTAGTGCATGCGCCAGGAGGACCACGAACATGGAAACAGAGAAAGCCTGAGAGTTTCACTAGTAGTGACACAGCAGAAATGTTGAGTCCACAGAACTGGGTGGAGCTGGGACAAGATTGCTTTCTGGCAGGGGACTCAGCAGGATGCACAGCAAGGATAATGGAGCAAATGAAAATTAGTCATTTGGGGAGGAAGGACTGTCAGTACACTGGGTAATGTCTGCCTTGTTAGCTCACAGACTCCCAGGAAGATGCTGGAAACCCCATCACCAGAGTAATTTAAAACCCAACCGTACTCAGCCCTAGGGAAGACATCCTGCACTGGCAGCAAGAAGCTTGTGCTTACATACATGGGTGTATGCATAGGTGAGGTGGTGGACGGCAGTATGACGCAGTTGGTTTTTCCATCTTTGATTTCTGTGATCCAGTGACCATTAATCATTTTGGAGAGCTAGTCACATTACTCAACAGTCTCAGGTGAATAAGGAGCAGGTGCTGTCTCTGGGTTTCTGACACACTGCAAAGCAGGCAGAGCATTATTGCATTAGCTAAGCATTCCTGTTTGTATTGATACATACTCTGCTCCTGCGCTGCTGCTGACAAGCGAAGGTTGGGTAAAGTAACATGCAGCAGTGATGAGGCGAGGTTGGACAGCCTGATTAGGTTTTGTTGTTTTTTTGTGTAAGATTCATGGGAGGCAGAGGCATCTGGAAAAAAATCCAGATGAAGATGAAAAATGTTGCTGCAAATAAAGGCTAGCAGAGAATCTACAAAGCTGGCCTTTAATTCAGTCTTCAAAGTCTGAAAGCAATACACACACACACAAAAGCCAGGCTGCACGTAATGAATTTTGAGAAAATGAGCTCTCATCTCCCTCCTCCCAGATTTACTTTTTAGAGAGTATGCCTTTCCTTCATTTTGGAAATGGTTGCATTATCTCAAACTGCTTGAAAATCTTGTTAGCCAAGCAATATAGTTTGGACTAAATGCCTGTTCCTACATAGGCCTCAGGGGAATATGGAAAAAACCCAATGCAGGCAGCCCTGTTGCAAACTCCCATCAGCTCTGCAAAGGAGACTCATTTTTTCTGATTAACTTCAGTTCCTGTCTTTGGTGAGGAAGAGAGAGAAGCAGAAAGATTAATGAAAATTTGGTCTATTAAAGCCAGTGTCATTTTCTAGTTGTGTGTACAGCCTTGCCATGAACTGAACTAATCACTAAATGCAGAGTTAATCAAACTGGAGTACAGGCACTTAGCTTCCCTCTGTGTGTGTGCACATTTGTGTATGTGAAACCCTGTCTATACACCAAGGTGCCTGCACCAGACACATTTGCAAATAAAAAGAGTCCAATGTATGATTAGAGGTTGATAAAGATCAAGATACCTTTTCTGTCTGATCCCTAGCTTTGGGGTAATTGCTAGGGATGTGCCAGAGACAGGGCCAGCTGCTTGTCTCACCGGGGCAATGCAAGGTGAGTGAAGGGGCCTAGAGGTTTTTCTGCTGCCCCTTAGTGAAACAGCCCTGATGAGGGACAAGGAAAGGAAACCCCTCAGCCCCTCTGTAGTCTTCAGCTTTATGGCTGAAGACATCTAAACATTTTCCATGGGATACCTTTGCAAAAAATCACAAACTTAAATTCTCTGAAAGCCAGTTTAGGCCTATTGATGGTGAACCGGATGAAAAGGAAAGGGAAGAAATCCAGGATATACAAGTTCCCCCTTCCATCCAGATGTTGCCCATCTGTGTTGGGAAGCTTAGACTTTGGCACAGGAGGGTCTTGGTAGGACCAAGGGCCACTTACCTTTCCTTCCGCCTCTAGCTTGCATAAATATTTTGTTGAATACAAAAAAACCAGTGCTGAAAAGCCCTTTGCTCGTGTGAACATCTGTGAGCAACAGCAGGCTGTCTGTCAGGTGCAGCCAGCATACTGTCCTGCCTGGCTGCCCCGTGCCTGGTCATGGGAGCTGCAGATGGCGAGGATGGGCAGAAGGAAACGTGCACTGGGGCTTTCAGGCTCAGGCATGGTTAGTAAAGCTATTCGTAAAGGTGAGCAGTGTCCTCCTCACATCAGGCATGCGGTACCCTCTGCACCAATGCAGGAAAGCACCACATGCTTGTTTCATAACCTTTCAGGAGTTGCAGGCCAAAAGGACATGGTGTGAATGTACTGGATCTCCCACAAATAAACCACCTCACAGAAAACCAAGGCAACCGCAGATGTCCTCCATTTGGTGAACCATGCTGCCTTCCACAACAAAGCAGCAGCTGAAAACTGCATAGATCTTATTAGTACATTTGTGTTCAGGATGTGTTCAGGACATGTTCAGTACCAGGCAAAACTCAATTTTGTTCTGTGGCTGGGAAGTCCCGAGCCAGCTGCAGTCACTATTGTTCTTGCTGGAGAGCACATCTGGGACTTTGCAGTAAGGAGGTAGTGTGGCCTGGTGGACAGAGCACACTGAGCACCAACAGACTCGGTCTTATATCCAGCACAGGTGCAGAGTTACAGCAGGACCTTTAATTTGTTTCTGCGATGCTGCCTCTTGCCTGTCTATCATCCCAGATCCTCTCCGTATGAAGGCTGTCCATGCTTCTGTGGCACACAAGGAAAATATCAATGTATCCAAGGGCATATAAAGCTAAGAAATTAAGCAATTTCTCTCTCTCTCTCTCTCTCTCTCTCTCTCTCTCTCTCTGCAAACATCCCTCACCACGGCGAGTAGTTTTCTTGGGCTTGATCTGCAGATTCTGCCTCACAGCAGCCAGGAACTGGTGTTCCATTCCCGTCATAAAGCTGTGGGGAGATTTGTCCCTTTCTGTATCCCCAAGCACTGACATGGAGCAGCCACTTTGCTGGTGTTTCCCCAGGAACTGTCACTTTCTAACTGAGCAACACCATCAGTGTCCCAGCAAGGAGAGAGAAGAAGCTCCCTGCAGCAGAGCAGTCTTTCCAGGGTAACCCAGCTGGAGAAAGGCAGGCGTCACAGGAGTGTAACTAGGTAGTGGTTGGCTTCAGGCTATGAACCTGTTGGAGAAGGCTGTGAGCAGGTTTAGACAGCACTTTCCCATAGGAAAGGCCAGGAGGACACGACCTCTGAAGTGCACCCTGGGCTTCCTGCTTGCCCTCTGCATCTTGCAGTAATTTCATTTCCAAACCCATCTCCTCAGACTAAAGCGCACAACTGTAAAGCAGAATGTTCAGAGGAGTCAGACTAGGGAGGGAGGATGGGGAAATAAGGCTGCTGCAAGATAAAAACAGCTGATGGATGACATTCTATCCACTGGGAGCCTGAGGAAACCCTCCCCAAGGAGTTACACTGAGTCTTATGTCATCTGGAGAAAAGGGAATTAAATTATTCCCCTTTATCCAGTAAATTAATCCCTTTTTCCTGTTTGCAGATATAGCAATTTTTTTGTTCATCTTACTTGCATGCATTTACACATGTTTTAATAAACCATCTAAATTCCACAGACTCCTCTTAGCACAAATTGCAGTGTTGGCCAGTCAGGTTAGATAAATCTCTTGCAAATAAGCAGAAGGCTGCCTCCCTGTTCTGGGTCCACTCTGCTAGATGAGCTTTCCAAACCTCAACCAGTCTGCAACCTGTATCAGGCCCTCCAGCAACCATACTGAAAGGTGGGCTTGGGAGTTGGAAGATACTGCAGTAATGGTCTCTTTGGCGCTCGGCTGTCATATCCTTGACCCCCTTGCCATAAGCCAAGATCTCCTTTTCTATGTACTCTGCTCAGGACACACAGCATGGTGACGGGAGAGATGCACCATTTCCAGAGTCACTGCTTTGGGCCTACAAACCTTCCTGCAGCATCTTTGGACCATTTTTTTATTCCTAGTTGTTTTCCATTCAGTCCAGGTTAAATGGACCATTGGCATATTGTTGATAACTCCTCATAAAAACACAGGGACTTGCATGGTTTTTTATAAAATTTCATTTAAAGTAACTTCATTTTCTCCCTAAACAGCTGATTCTGTCTTTAAGCACACAAATCTCCTGACCTCAAAAATACATTTTCAGTTAGTGCCACAGTTTGCTGTGCTTTATGTGAGAATATAAAAATCCTTTTGTTTCTTTTGAATCCATTGCTTTTTAATTTCAACAAGAGTTTGCTTGTTCTTGTGTCAAGGAAGAATAAATGAGAACTGTCAGGCAGACCTTTTATATATTGCTTTATCTTTAAGCAAAACAAATCTACTATGTGCAACCTGGCTTGCTATGGAAATCCCTGCACCTCTTTATTAGTTGTCCCCTTGTTACTTTATGTTCCCCCTTTCTGAAGTGAATGACAGAAAATATTTATGAGCCCTCACTGCTTATTTACTGAATGTCATAATGCTGGTTTGATACTCTTTTATTCAGTCTACTGTTTGCATGTCCAAGTGTTTCATTTGTTTTCTTGATGCCAGAGCAGAGTTCTTCACCTGGCTGACTGCTATGAAGTCCTTTTCATGAGCAGCTGCAGCTCATTTACATTGTAGGGTGTGTAGGAATAGTTTGGGGGTTTTCCCATCAATGTGCGCGTTGCTTTGCGTTACTTTCTTCAGACTTCATTGTCCCACTCCCTCACCCTTCTTGAATGTCTTTGAAGATTGCCATAGTTCTGTCTGAGCTTAAGTCAAGTGTGCATATTTTATGTGTATACATATTTGGGGGGGGGGGGTGTATGTGTTTATGGGCTTTTTTTCTCATAATGTTAAAGAATTTATGAAGTCCTCTGTATCCTCCCATTCAACTGTATGACATCTCGCTGGTGAGCATGTTCTCTTGAAAATTGACCATTTATTCTGTCTCTTTGTTTTCCACTCCTGAGCTATTTTCAAAGCTGCACCCTGTCTCAGATCTCTTTACAGTAGATCACTGGCTTTCATTTCCATCCTTTCATGAGGCTTAGACCCCAATAGTGCTGCACAGAGTGCTCTTAGATTCTTATCCTCAAATGTCCTGCTCTGACATCAGACACCTCCGGCTGATGGCTCATTCTCTCTCAAAATTTAATCTGGTTACTGCACAAAGCCACTTTGTATAGTGAAAAAAAAGCTGGAAATTTTTGTGCCACATGGGAGCTGAGGACAGGAGAGGAAGCCAGAATGTCAAAGGACTGTTACTGCTCTGCCAGAAAACTAATGAGGCTGAGTATATGCAGAACTTAGAGCTGCACCATCCTGCATGGCTTTTGGGTGCCTGTCCCACAGACCAACTGCCTCTCTTGATACACCTATACCCAAAAAAGCAAGCATGAAATTATATCTAATTCCTCCTTCAGCAACCCACCCAGGAACGAACAGCCAGTTCCTCATGGGGTGTAAATCACCACTGCTTGCTGAAGCGAATGAAGCATGGAGGGTCTGGGCCAGACTCTCTGTTTTCCATGTGGGCCATGAAGGAAATCCAGCACTGCGATCCGGACAGCCTCCATCAGCAGTCCTCTCACAACATCTTTGGGAATCCTTAAAAAGGCCAGGAACAACATAAGCAAATTTTACATAAATCTTTGGGGGTGTCTGACCACACTATGTCCTGAAACAAGATGAGTGGTAGCTCCTTCGGTGAACACAGTGGGGGCTGCTACATTGCTTGCCTTGTGTTGTACCTTTCAGCTTTAGACCAGCTTTGAGAGGAGCCAGATTCCTTTGTTTTATGAAGTTTTTAAAAAAAAAAAAAATCTAGCTTTGTGTTCAGTAACAAATTTGTGACAAATTACCTGATGTCAAGCCAATGGGGAGAGTTTTCCTGTGGCAAGATCTAGTGTCTCATTCAACCTGAGGAGCTGCTCTCTTAATAGTTTAATACATAACATTCTGGTTCGTCATGCTGGGAGGAATGGAGTGTATCATGCATGCTGTTACTGAGCCATTGTGAAACAACGTTAAATAATACAGAGAGGAAAGAGAACACAAAAACAGACTATAAGCTTTTTTTATCCCAGAGCAGCATTGCAATGTGTGTGTTGGGGGTGGAATTCAGAATTCTCACATTTCAATGAAGTCACATTTCCCTTCAAACTGCGAAATCAATTCCAACAAAAAAGCACTAGGTACCCTGTGAACCATTCACTTCGCAAGCAAAAATGTCAACAGCAGCCTAAAGTAAGCAGTCCTAGTCAAGCTGTGTATTGAAATAATATAGGAGAGGGCTGGTGCAGACTGCAGACAATGAGATCCAGGGACAGCTCTCCATGTAATGTGATCCTGTTCCAAGCATCCTCCAACCCTGCCTGCCAGAGCTGTATTTGCCTTCTCCATTGGGTGCAGGCGTCTTTCCACTACTCCCACAGATCCCCATCTGAGCCAGTCTAAAAAGAAACTAAAAACCCTCCTGTGATTGCAATTCTGCATTTCTCTCATGCGTACAAGCGCCATGCTGCTTTGCAGGACCATGGGGATTTTGCCTTTGAGAGGTGGCTAAGGACTCCTGGATGAGATCCAAAGTGTATATAAACCCCTGTCTATCAGGGCAAAGCCCTAAGGCTTTGTTTTTCAGAGGATGATGGAGACTGTGCTGGTTGATGCTACTGCGTTGTCTGGTTCTTTGTGGTTTTCTTGCTGATTTGGGAGCTGAACAAATTCAAGAGTTTAAATGCCTTTGAAGCCCAGCTTTTCATAAGTTGCCATCAAAATATAGACACGTGTGGATACACATTGTCCTAATGGCTACATTGAATGTTTATGGTTGTGTTAGTGTCTTGAGCACAGGGACTCAGTGGGGAAATTTACAGAGACCCATTCATTTTTTCATCATCATCCTGCCAACTCTTGCCCTTGGGAAAGTGATGAAAGGCTCCCACAAGACCAGGAGAATAAGGAGAAATATGGTTGTTCTTGGTGGAGCATCTCACAAGGCTGCTGCTGTAATGAAGTTTAGGCAAAAACAAGTCCTGTCAGGGGATGTGATAGCCCTGATCTAAAACAAAGATGTGAAACCAAGCTCGTGGTGATGGGTCCTTCTCCTGCATGATGCCATGCTTCCTGCATGTCTGCAAGTCCATGGGGGAGTTAACACTCCCACCTCTTTGTCCAAGCACTGTAAATATCTCAGGAAAACTGTGTGGGAACTCTTAAGTTGTCCTCAGGACTCCTGGCCTGACCATATCAGGAAGTAGGACAATGCCCTTGATCCATACTTGACTTTTCCTTTACTGTTAGTGAGGTGGTGGGATTGCTAATGCCAACATTAACACTTGGAAGACTCCTATGACTTAAGATCTGAGAGCTGTGGTCTTAATTGCACTGAAATAAAGGGCAGATTAAGGAGGTGAACTTGGCCAAGACCCTGACATGTCACTGTGTTTGTGTGTGTGCACATGCAAAAAAACAAGTTAAAAAAACCCACTTGGTTATGATTCACTTAAATATTGTGTAGGGGAATCATTTTCCACCAGGGAGATAATTGCTAATTACATGAGTGTGAAGCAGTTTGATTTACAAAGTTTTGTTCTTTGCAGCCTTAGAGACCTAATTTTGCAGGAGCTGAGCTTATGTGTATTTAGGCAATGGAAGTATTGTTTTTTCTGTTAGAGCCCCAAGTTTAAGTTTTCTGCGTTCACTTTATTTATTAGCTCAAAACTTTCCCAGAGTGAATGATAAATAAAGTCTGTGTTATTTTGCCAGGGCTTATTTTGAGATAGAAGCTATCTGGTATAAAGGGGTTCCTCTGGCAGCTGGACATGAACACCATAAATCAGCATCAAGGAGCGGGGAGAGCTGCCTGACAGATGCAGGATGTGCTGGAGGGTTTCTCCTCTCCAGATGAACTGAGATGAGAGCTGCTCAGGCCTACCTGGTGCACAGGTGAAGATAGCTCCCTCCCACCTCTGCCGCAGTCAGGCATGGGGCAGAGTGGTGTGGGGCATGGCCTGGCTCCTGTCTCCCAGCCATGGGACTTTCTCCCTGCTATGCAGCCAGGACTTGGTGGTGAAAAGAAAATGGAGGGGCAGCATGGGATAAAACCTTCCCTCCATGGTGCCTACTTGCATTAGCAGAGCATCAACCTGGCCTCGGGACCACAGCGGGGTGGCACATCTCCATTCCATAATGGTGGCTGGAAGGGGCCCGGGGGCTGTCGAGGACGGTGCCAGCATGCTATCACCCAACATGGTGTGGCCAATTTGGTAGCAGCAGGTGTATCTCAGTTACTCTGGTCCTTGCAGCTGTTAACTAATTATAATGAGTGCAAGTGAACATGTCAGATTTTTGTGTGCTCTGTGGAGGCCCCTCATCAGTCCTCACAGTGAGCACATAGCCCAGGCCCCTTTAATTTGTGCAGATAGTGCTGAGAGGTCCTATGGTGGCTTTCAGTAGGTTTTGTTCAGGAATGGAGAGGTAGAGAGGGCGTGGGCTGCAAAAGCTGAGGGAAGCTGAATGAATCATTAAAAGCAAGCTAAGAACCAAAAAGCCTCCACCAATTCCCCTTATTAATTTGATTTTCTTGTTTATGCCATTTGACAGGGATGAAACCAGAGGCAAATGCAACAACTAGATGTTCAGTCATTGCAGCGCTTTGCCCGCAGTGCCTGGCCTTTGCTGGAGACCTCCCTTAAACATGCAGACACAAGTTTATGTATTTGATGGTGCAATTTGGCTTTCCATCAGAGGCTATCTGCTGAAGGCTAGGCAGGGCATGTGGCCACCCAGACATCTGCAGTCAGACACTGTGCATGGTTTCTCACAGAAAAGTAGCACAGCCTGGGGGCAGTCACATTTAGGAGAAAAGAGGTGTCGAAACTAAGCTCCTTGTCCTTCCTGCTTACCCCAAGGTAGAAATGGTTGTGCTCTGGAGCCAGCCATCACAAGCAGGGGGAGCAGGGTTTGGGCAGCTTGGTCAGAAGGGTCCAAGGGAGGACGTCTATCACCCTGAGGTGAACGCTGTCCTCATTGGTTCCCCATTGACTCCCAGCAGGTAACAGCAGTTCCCTACGTTGTAAGCTGGTAAAGATTGCAAGACACTCAAATACCATGGCAAAAGTGATGAATGGGGGCGATTTCAGGCAGATTATGCCTGCTAGATGAACTGTTAATACCTGGAAGACACACTGCAGGACAGCTACTGTGCAGGAGCAGAAGACCTTTCCTTTCCCTGCTGCTCCCAAGGAGGCGGCTGCGGGTCTTCTGGCCCTGCTTAATACAAGCAGTTGATTTTAGGTGCATTTGAGCATTCAGAGCAGTGTTTTTTGTTGCATACTGATCCAAGCCTGCAGATACTCCAGTGCGGAGCAATGCTCTGCCTTGCTTTAGTGCTTTGTGGTTGAAAACAGAGAATTGAAAGCCAGGCCACCAGCTCAGCCATGAGCAGCTCACCAGGGGAATGTGTCTGAGGCTGTATTAGCAGGGAGCTCTGAGGATGTTAAGCTATGTCCTAACCCCTGCAGAAGAAAAGTGTTGACTGCTTTTTATGTCTCTTAGTATAACAGCATTGCTCCACCTCACAACAGTGTGCAATAAAAACATAGAGTGTTTTTAGTGAAAAGCCTGAGTAAGCACCAAGGAGCAATATGCTGGGCTCTTTCCAGCTGCGTTGCTTGGCAGTTGTGCTGCTCTGAAACCTTGCCAGTGCCCAGCACAGTCAGACTAAAGGCCTTGATGGTGGTCAGGTGCTGTTGTGAACCCGCAGGGCTGCTTGCAGCCAGGCAGCCAGGCAAGGGATCCCTGTCTGTGTTATCCCAGCCCTCAGATACGTTTTTCTGCAAAGACCCTGCAGCACAGTCACCACTCTGGCCCAGTGACTCCAAGCTGAATCCCTCCCTGGTAGCACTGTAAGTGAGTTACAGTATATTTATATTAGGTCTTTCTACTTAGTTGCCTTGGGTGGGTGGGTTGGCTGCTGAATTAGCCATTTGCTTGCAGTGTCTCAGGATAACTGCAGTTAGCTGCATGTGGATTTGACACCCTGCAAGCACATGCCCATTTCTTTGGCTTCAAGGACTGAACACCTGGCATTTTCATAGCATTGTTCTTTGCTGTGTGCTTCCTTCCATCTTCAGAGTGGGCCGCGTTTCCCAGGGATAACAGGCCAGAACTAACCAGGCTGAACTTGGAGCTACCATGTTTGTGAAGTGCAGCCCATCTGGATTTAGATCGGTAGAACTCAGCTCACGGCACAGAACAGACAAAATTCTTTAGGGTGTCCTTTAAATGTGAGCAGCTGTTTAAAAGATTGTTTTTTCAGTTTGTCTTTCTAACTTTCTCCCTAAAACATTGCTTGTTGCACAGAATGGGCCCTGTTTTCGCCTAGTCCTTCAGCTGAGACCTGCAGCTTTGCTGACATTTGGAGCTGTTGCTGTGGCAGGGTTTGTCACCCTCCAGCATGAATGTCATGATCTCACTGGGAATGCAGACCCCAGGGACACTTCTACTATCTGAAGAGTCCTCTGTTCAGGCACATCAGTGGCTCTAGCAATGCAAGGGAGTCACTTTCTGGTCTTCAGATGAATCAGACTCCCAGTCTTATTGCTTCCCCTGGCAAACATCTTATTGGGAGCTGGCTGTGCATGCTGCTGAGCACATGTAGCTGCAGCCCACTATGGCAAGGAGCTGCAAGAGGCAGAAACTTTCCTGGGGAGACAGCTTTCACAGCTCAGTGCAAGAGTGTCAACTCAAACAGCCCTGGTGCTGCAAGAAACCTCCTGGGTCAGAGAACCCCTGAATAAGACAGCTGGTTTAGTGACGACAGCAGTAAATGGAGAGCTCTTATATTTGCGGTGGAGCTTCAAGATTGTACCCAGTTCACAGTTTCAGTTTTTTCTCTGCAAGTTTATAGAGTGAAACTTGGTTATGTTTGAAGAAAAAATTAGCTTTTTTCCCCAGGCCTGAGGAGACCAGACCTTTGGGAGAGCATTTGCCAGCATGGCAGAGAGCCCTGCACTCATTGCACAAACACTCATTGCAGCACAGTGCATTAGAAGTGGGGCCTCACACATCCTGGGCAACATCCTGCACTGAGCACTGCAGCTTTTGACTTTGTGAGGGAACACAGGTGTACTCACCCTACTCTTAGCCAGGGAGCTTGAATATATTACCCTCATGGTCAAAATTTTTTTGAAGTTTGAAGCTTGTGCCCTAGACAAAAAGAGAAAATGTGATATCAGCTGCTAATGTTGCACGAGAGGCCATCAGAAGTCCAAGTGCCTTAAAGCTTTGTCCTCCTGCACTAGAGGTATGCACATATTTTGTTGACCATCCGCTGATGCAATTAAAGATATAAGATCCTTTTTGATGTTAATGCCATGCAAGCCCTGATCAGTAAATGCCTGATGGCAAGAGGTGGTCACCTTGAATTAAGAGCAGCTGCTGTTTAAAGGTCCTTCTCTGCTCTTAATCTATTGGCCCCCAGCGCACTTGCAGTTGCAGTGATGAGAGACTCAAGGCTCAGCACAGAGGCTCAAGACTCAGCACCATGCTTTGCGCCTTGTTTCCCTCATCACTGAGGCATTGCCTGCTCCATTTTTCTTCTTAGTCTTCTTTTTTTCTTCTTTTTTTTTTGCTGCCCTGTGCATTTTTAATCATGTCTTAGGGTAACTGCAGCATCCTGGCTGCAGTTGCATGTCTGCGTATCATCCACACTTGCTCTCCTCACAGCTGAAGAAGCTTTTCAAAATGAAAAATCCCTCCCTCGCAAGCAACATGCAGATGAAATATGCATTCCTTGGTAAAATATTAAAACAAATCTCTTCCACACAAGCACTGCCCATGAAGATGTCTTTAAAACACCCAGGAAGGCACGGATGCAATATTTACAATCTTGAGCAAGGCAATTTATAATCTGCCTGAGCTCACTGATGCTATTTGAGCAGTTTTTTTCTGGAGTGTATCAGAACAAATTAATCAACATTTTGCTTCCTAACTATATGCAAATGGACTTTCAAAATTTCTGATTGCAGATTGTAGCACCAATTACTTACTGGGCTTATCCAAGCAGCTTGAATTTGATAAGCAGGAGAAATCACTAGACACTTCAGTGACTTTATAATGCAAACTGACCATCTCGTTTCCCCTCCTGCAATTATTAAAGGTCAGCACAACATGAAACAAGGAGGCAGAGGGATCTGGTCACTTTTTGCTTTGATGTTATGCTCTTGTTTCTCTTCCTTGGATTGTGGTGGGGACCAGGCATAGGATTGAACTGCCCTATCTCCACTTGTACCTCTGTACGTCTGCTCTGGGCACAGTGCTGGCCAGCAACCTAGGTATGACTGTCACTGCTGGGAGCCCTGTCCATGGGAGCTGGGCCCTTATACCAGCACTTTCTGCTCTCTGCTCATTTGTGCCTCAGCGAATTAAAAGAGATATCCATGCAGTGTATTAAAAGACACCACTACATTTGCTCATGAACTCAGCTAGCACAACCGTTAAGCCACACAATGCTAAACCATTTCTCACGGCAAAATGCAGCTTCATGAACCTGCCAAAAGAATGACTTTTGTTGTGGTTATTCATTAAAAAAGCAACAACAACAAAACAGGATAATTAAAAACTGTCCCAAAAAATGTCGAATTTAGCTGCTGGGCAATACCAGAGCTTAGGAGATGCCCTTTTGCCATGCTGCTAGCTGACTCCTTGCCTTAATGCTGACCTTTTGCATACATCGCCTCTGTGTCCCCCATAACCACTGGAACTGACACTACAGCAACATAGCAGGGACTGGAGCAAGGTTGTGGCTTTTACTGGTAGAGTGGTTTGGAAAGACTTTCTTCTAGCCCCTGCCACTGCTTCGGTGTGCATGCCTTCCCCAGGGGTTTCCTGGGCTTGTTTTCTGCTGAAGCTGAGCAACACTTCTACTGCTGCATTGGGTTTCCATGTGTGTCTGTGTGACAGCTGCAATTGGAAGAAATACAGGAGAAGAGGCAGGGAGCAGAGGAGCAGAAAGCTGCCCAGGAAAGTGTAAAGCATTTCTGTGCATCCCTTTGTGTTGCCTCATGTTACAGGGTGCTTGTGGCACATGCTTGTACATGGGCTTTGTATGATGGTGGCCTGCAGTCCAAAAATACTTTCACCGACAGCAGCTAAGCATTACTGTGGGTTTGCTGAAGTGGTTTAGCATTGAGAAATTACTACTGTTACAGGAAAACCAAAACTGCTATCCATGTTTCAGGATCCATGTTTTAGGAATCTGATTGCTAAAACTTTTAAGACATGCCATGTATCCTGCTGACTCACTTTGACCAGGTGGAGCTGGTGAGCTCCAACACCGCATCTGGAAAGACCCAGAAATGCACAAAACTGCAAGGAGGCAACTCTCTCCAGATCTGACGCCAGAGCAGATCTTGATCATGAGTTGACCTGGTCACATCAGCACTTCTGCAGGCAGAGGGGCTCAGGTTGCTCTGAGGCAGGTGACATCAGCTGTGAATACCTATAGGACCAGAATTTGCCTAAGTCTTGGTGTAGCTGTAAAGCTTTTGGCACAAAGCAAGCTATTTAACAGATGTTCAGAGTCTGCTAATTATGGCTGGAGAAAATCTGCTCCTGTGTATACAGCATCTTCCACCAGGAACTGCTGAGCCCTTTACACCAAACCTGTGGAGTTGGTTTGCTATTTGCTGCCATAAATTAAAACAGGTCTCAGTGCAGGGTTGGGGACCAAGGTTGTCCCAAGCAACTCCATTGTGTGTTTGGTGACCAGAAGGAGAAGCTGGACTAGATACACTTTGCAGCACTCCTGACAGGTGTGCTCTCTCCCAGTGTCCCAAGGGACTCTCTCAGCAGAGCTGAGTTTCTCAGGCAGAGCACTGGAGAAATCTGACCAAGGATAAGATGGTTGAGAGGCAGAGCTAGGCTGCTGTTCTAGCCTTGCTAACATTGCAAAGGGGCAGTGTTGTGGTGGCATTTCTACTGCAGCAATGGCAGCACCCAGTGAACATAGGCAGATGAAGCCTTTCCAGCCATGGCATCAGGACTCCAGGGGTCTCATGGCTCTGCTTTTGGCCACCAACAGCTTGTAGGACCTGTTTGGGTGGCCCAGCCCTGGGGTTAGGCTGTGGTTGTTTATCACCAGAGCTGAAGACGCCTCAGCACAAGGGCAGGACACTTTTGCATAACTGAGCACCAGGAGAGATTATAGCAGTTTGGATGACACAGTAGAAGCAGATGAAGGTCTCTTGAATGGTGTCAGTGTGGTCGAGGTGGTTGGTGAGGATGAAGGTCTAGTCCCCAGAGAAGCCTGACAAAAGTTGCACATGGTAAAACCCTGCCTCACAGCTTCACCCACACCTGTTATGCTTTTACCATCCGGTTACACATTTGTTAGAATTTCTTCCAAATAAGGCTTCTGAATGCTCGAGCAAATGGTCCTGCAGTGTTTGAACCTGGCATGTATGGCCTGCAGATCTCAACATTGTTTATAGAAAGCAAATGATGAGTGGAGAGCTGTGTTAGAGCAGAAGGGACCTACCAAACAAACCTTGGGCAGCAGCACAGTACACAGGAGGAACAGAAGGAATAGATGTATTATGGCTGTGGAGTGGGGTGCAGCCAGATCATAGCTTCACAGAGGGTGTGGGAAGGTCTTCCCGACATCATTGCATCCTTGATTTCATTGCCTTTCCTAGAGCAGATACTAGCAGCGTTCTCCCTTTTACAACTGGCTTGGGAAGTGCCACTTAAAAAGGTGCTCATGACGGCTGTGAAGTGCAGTGTTTGAAGTCCTTGTGCCAAACAACCTAGGGAGTAACAAAAAACATCCTCCCCATTCAGCAATAGCAGCAGAGGATGACATTTTTGCTCACCTGACCAGCAGAGTTTCAGCACAGTCTTCAGCAGGACTGAAATTTCTCTGGATACCCTTGGACCATGAAGATGTTGCCACAAAGACTACTAGGCACTTGCCCATAGTGCTGCTGACAAACCTGCAGAGCAACAGGAATGGCAGGGGAGATGCCGGCACTCACTGCGTGGGCAGAGCAGGCAGGGACATGGTTCGGGGGCTGCTGAGACTCCTGAGAGCTCCTGAGCGGAGCTGGGAGGACAAGAGGTGTTTACATGCCTCTATAGAGGCAACAGGGCAGCTGTGGTATTACAGCTGCTAGCAGAGGGATTGCAGAAGTGTTGGGTAATGCATCAATCTGGTGTTCCCCTTTGACCATCTCCCTGCACTTGGTAATTCCAAGATCCCTGTACCAGATGCCCAAGCTCTGTGATGACTGGGAGATCCAAGAGGTTGAGCAATTTGGTGAATAATTTATTTATCTGTTATTCATTTACCTGATGTGCACATAATGCTCTGCAGCAAGTAAGCAAGCGCAAAATTAAAAACCAAAATGATGGCTTCTGCATTATGAAGGGCTCTTCATCCCACTCATGGGAATCATTCAGCTTTAAAGATTGATGGCAGATCGCCTGTTGGCAAACAAATATAGTGTACATCTATCCATCTCTGCTGGCTTGCCCCAGTTCAGGAGGCAGCTGGTCTGTGCAGTTGCAGCCACATGGGCTGAGACATGTGGTCCGTGCTGCCTGGGGTAGTAGGGTGGCTCAGAGTCCCTTTAATTATCTCCTGAAGCTAGCAATTAATCTCTGCTTGAGTGCTTACCTACCTGGCAATACAGCATTATCTTGCTGCAGTCTTTAATATGCTGATCCTTACAACATCTTTAAGAAGCATGGGCAATCTCAGTGGGCGCTGCAGCAGGTCCCGTAATTGCAGGGCTGCTGTTATGTCTGTGTTACTGCTTGTGTAACTGGTGGCTGCAGTTACTGTTATTTTACTTAAAAACCTGCCAGGCACATATTACTATGGTGGATTAGTTAAAAAAAATTCAAATCAACAGATCCCTGCTGAGAAAGGCAGTGTGATGCCAGAGAACCCTGGGGAGTTACTGGGTTCAAGGACTAGTGCAGTGAGAAGCAGCTTCCCCAGTCCAGGCTGGGCTGCATTGAGCCAGCACAGTCTCTCCCCTACTGTTCCAGGCCAGCTGCATTCAGTCTTTTCAAACACACAGTTCTACAGAACCCTGAATTTCCCAAGTGGATCCCACCCCTACCACCCCAGGGCACCTCACCCAGGATCCCCAAAACCAGCTGCAAGCCCAGCTTGCAGGAGCTGCCTGCAAAAGGATGAATTTGGGGCTGTCCTAGGTCAGCCCCAAAGCTGCGAATCTGGGGTTTTTTCCTCCCTCAGCTCCCTCCTGGCCTCTTGCTGAACCCAAGCTCTTCACAAGAGTTGTTCCTGAAATGAGATGGATGGGTGCTCAGCTCAGTAGGCAGCAGAGTCCATTGCATGTTCCAGCCTGAATGTTTAACCCATAGCATGGAGTTGAGAAGCAGAGGCATTTACAAGCTAGCTTCTCCCTGTGCAGAGCTGACAGTGTGTGAATTGGCTCGTTGTGCCCAGCTCCTTCACACCCAACTGTGTTCTTTTTATCTCCTCATGCACAGCTCTGGCCACAGTCTTCTCTACCCTGTTCCCACTGTGTTTCATACTGTCTTCTTCCCACCCTTTCCCATCCATCAGGAATTTTGGGAGGGGCAGGGGTTTGTGCACAAGGGACTGGGGTTTGTCTACTGGAGCAGTCTGGAAGCACCCTCAGGACCAAAGTGGCAGATGGACAGCCTAGGAAAGCTGCCGGAAAAAGGCATGCTGAAAACATTTCTGTTGGCTCTCCTGAGCCATAGGTACACAGCAAAGTGCCTCTCTGGAGATCTTGTCCTTGCACAACTCCAGACTAATTTCATTTTGTGCTGCAGTGTGAGTCCCACGTGCAGTGTTCCCACGAGGATGTGCTTATGCTCTCTTGTGCCTGCTCCTGCCTGCTCCAGCAACACTATGCAGGCGGCTTGGTATGCCTTAGAGCTTCCAGGACAGTAATAATAAATAGCAGGTTTTCGTGCTGGCAGCATTTTGAGGGGCAAAGCAGCATGGCTTCAGAGTAAAGGCCTAAAGGATACATGAAACTGAGAAAAAAATGCTATCAACTACTTTCTTCCTTGCCTTCTGGAAGACAGATCTGATATTCTTTTCACATTTGAAAAGCCCAAGACAAGTATCTTAAACATGGAGCATGGCCAATTACTCTTCTTGGTTCCGTGCCCAGGGTTTGTTCTGTGAAACATCTCAGTTACAGAAGTTCTCACTGCAAGAACCTTCCTAGTGTTTTTTTTTAACATTTCTTGATGCTGCATAAGTTTTTGTCAAAGGCTGCCCAGAACCAAGGTGTAATTCTGATCCATCCAGATCTCTGCAAAGTGCAGCTGGAAAATAGCAACGTGATAAGCCTTAAGGAACAGCTTTGTGTAAATCAACATGGAGATTTCTTTAGTGGGAATAAACTTGCCTTGGATATATTATGTCTTTTCCTTCCTTTAATCTTTTTCACTGGGATTTCCATATCTGCACCCTAAGATCCAGGCAGACTGTATTGCTCATTTTCAATCAGTTTCAGGTAGACACTCAGCTGTCTTGCTCTAACTAGCCATATCATAGTTAAACTAAACAACACCCAACCTAAGCATGTGAAAGCGTGGCTGGATAACGCTTCTACCAAAAAGAAAAAGTCCTGATGGCAATTCAGGTCTAGACCTTTGCTTTCCAGAAGTCAGTGCCTCTCTGTTCAGTGTGACAGACTCGGCCATTTACACGAGCAGACAGCTGCTGTGTATGTTACTGCTTGCATGCATGTTCTTTACATGAATGTTATAAGGGGATCAGAGAAAGATGTGAGCTGCAACCTGAAGAAGTTAAACTCTGGTCTGTACTGTGCTCCTAGGTTGAGAGTAGGCACATGGGCATTTGGATCACAACTTGTAAATTGGGAAGAAAATGGGAGACAATGATGCATTTTGGAGGGCCAAGAAACATGGTAGTGCCAGAACCCCTAGGCATGGTGAGAAAGGCCAGACTGAGAGGAGCAGCTCACAGAGCTTGCTGTCTGATCCATCCTGGCCCTGCCTTGTGTCTCAATGTTGGGGCTTATTATTCAGTGCAGACAAGTTGCCAGCTCTGACTGCTAGGCCAAATTAATAGTGCCGAAAAGGAACAAGATGTACTGGCTAGATTCCCTGGGACCAGGCAGATCATGGCTGCCCCCAATGGGCTTCAATAAAGCAATCATTTGAATGGTATTGTGCAGCATGCACAATGTTACATACCAGCAGGCTATTTGTCACTGCTTTCTCTTTTTATTTCCCCAGTGAAACCCCACGTGTTGCAAGTACAGTTTTTTCTCTATAATTGTCAGATCTTCACAAATCTATCCTACAACAGGATTTACCTCGCCAACAGGAATTACCATTTTGCAGCATCCTGAAAGTCTCAGGGTTTGCATATAGATGGGGGTTCATGAGCTGAGCTGGCCACACACAAGGCACCGCAGGCAGTGCTCTGCTGACAGGCACTGAAGCAGAGCCCATGCTTTCCTGCTCTGCTCAGCCTAGCTGATCATTCCTGCACCTTTCCCACATGTCTGTGGGTAACCCACTAACACCACACCCTTGGATTTTTTTTTTTTTTTAAAGCCACAAACTTGCAGTTACATCTTTGTTTACTGGGAAAGGCTACCTATGGCTCTGGTCCCCAGCATTTTGCAAAGATTTGGTTCACAGAAAGTTCATTTGGGGATCTCACAGAGCTTCAGACTTGCTGGAGACTGGTGGGAGCTCTGTTTGGTATTAAAACATTTGTGGTATCACCACAACTTCCACTACCACTGCCCTAGCAAAAGAAGTTTCAGAGAACGTGAAATGTCCTCTACAGTCCATGGTGCGGCAGGACCCACCAAAGGAATGGAAATCTCAAACCAAATTCAATAACTGAAATTCAAAGCATGATGTTGAGGTTTTTTAACAAAACACTGTCATTATCCTAAATATAAAAATGTTTGATTTCAAACCATTTTTCACAGTGACATTAGACAAAAGTGTCTTGTTCTAAACATGTCATTTTGACAAAACCAGCATCTTTATTACTGAAAAGAAATACTTTGAGAATACATCTCTGTGCCAGTACTAGTGATAAGTCTTTCATTTCATACTGTAATTGAACATCAGCTTTACAACTTAAAAGCAATCATCCTAAATTGCCTTTTGCTAGTGTTAATGCTTCAGACAAAGGGTAACAGCCAGATTATAGGTTCATATATTATTCAGGCAAATCTGAGTTCTTCATACATCACCTTTTAAAAGAAAATTAATTTTTCCATGTGTCAGAAATGAAAATAGTAATAATGGGTGATATACTTACATTATCCTATATTGCTGAGATTGGTAAGAATGAACAGAGCGAGTCATAGCCAGCATGCCAATTCATAGCCCATGTGCCAATTCAAGCAGCTAAATTGGCTTTCACAAACATGCTCCTGCCCATGACTCAAACCTGTGTTTCTTCCAGTGGAAAGACTAGGTCTCCCCCCCATCCTCTTCATCTATTTAACGTCTGTCATCTCTTTAAGTTCCTTGGTTGGCAAAGTGACTTTGTGGACTGGCAATTACTTGCCCTCAAAACTGAGCTCAGAGTGGAGCTGCCAGTTTCACTGCGTGCTCTTCCCCAGGAGTGCTGAGCTGAACTGAGCTATCCACAAGGTTCCCCTCTCCCCGTGCCCACCCCCATCTCATGCATACTCCCAGGCACTGTAGAAAACACTGGTTTCCTATAGGCAGTGACCGCCCCACTGCCCAGCTGCCTACATGCCTTCATCCATGTGGGCCTTGGGTGGGCAGTAGAGCTGGGTGGGAAGGCTGCGAGGGGCTACTCCATCATGCCAGCAGTGCAGTGCTATGGCTGTGCATGTGGAAGTCTGGCACATTGCTCAAGCCAAGTGACCCAGCAGGTCACTTTGATGCCTTTGATGCATTTGTGTATCCCCCCTGAATGGAAAACACCAATGACTTGCACATTTTCCTCTTGCTTCCTCCCAGAGCCTCTCATCTCCCAGCCCAGCTCCCTCCCAGGAATGACAATGGGTTTGCACAGCAGCCTACCACCTTGCACGCTCTCTGCTCTTTCTGACCATGCCATAGGAATCCCACTCTTGCCCAGATGTCATGCTGGGAACAGTGTATTTTTAGCTCTCAATGCTGGGGCCAGGTGTCTGCCTGCCTGTGAGGCCCTCAACTCCCCAGGCAATGCCTGTTCCCACCACATCTGCTACTCTCCATTTGCAAGCTGCCTCCACAGCGCTTGGCATGAACGGAGCCATTGTCTCTTCACTCAGTTTCTCCAGCTTCATTAATTCACACCTTGTTTCCTCTTTCAGGAGCTAGCTTTTGAGAGCTGCTTGGTTTGCCTTGCAACTTGAAGTTCCATCTGCGTTCTCACTCACCCCTGCCACACTAACCCTCTGGTCCAGCCTTGCGGTTTCAATTCAGTTTTCCACTACCACTGGAATTGTTGGGAGATGTCTTTTGCATTGGCTGGAGCAAGTCTGTGCTTGTTGTGAGCTTGGTGGGGTGAAGGTGGGAGTGAGGTGGGATCATGTCTGGATCCAGCCATGGCATCACTGCTGCCAAATTGCCCCTTTGGTTTTGTCATGCCCTGGAGGGCCTCCTGCATGCTTGGATGCTTCCTACACGCTTGGGTGCTTCTGCATGCTGCTTTGCACCTAATGCAGGGAGTTTGTGGCACTGGTAATGCTGGTGGGAAATAAGGGTTCCCCCAAGCTGCTGGTAGAATGGATGTAGCGGGCAACAGAAGGGCACCACGTTCAAACTGCATTGTCCTAGTGCTGCTCCAGCCCAAGGGCTCCTTCTTTTCTTCCCAGATGTGGAAACAGCTGCCCAACAGATTGATGGGTCCTTGGGCAGAAGCAGAGTGGAAGATCCTGTGATCTGCAGAAGCATTACCCAGTAAAAATAGCAACCCAGTAAAAAATAGCTGCTGCTGGGAGCCGTGCCGGACATTGATGAGCACAGCCCCAACAGGAAAAGCATCCCTCTGGGCAGAGGCTTGCAGGATGGAGCTGTCCTTGTCCTTGGTGGGAGCAAAGGGCACACACAGATCCCCTGTCCTGTCATTGCAGGAGCTGAGGCTCCAAAGAGAGCTGAGAGGGAAAGTGTCACAGCTCAGGGCTTTCTTCTTGAGATCAGGATGACTGGACAAGCATAAGGCCAGTAGCAGCTGCAATCCCGGGGAGTGCATTGTGTACAAAGATGCGCCTGGCAAAGGATTTCTCCTTTCTTACAAAGGGGCAACTGATTCCCACAGGACTGAAGTGGTCATAGAAGAAATCCAGAACATGCTTAGGCCCCAAAGGCCAAATCCCAATTGGACATGCTGCTGTCCATGTGTCATACTTAACCCTGTAAGCACTTAGCTCTGTAATTTATAGCAACATCTAGAGTCCTATACATCACTTCTAGCTCAGAGGTCCCCAGGTGCTTCACAAAACCTGACTGGTATCATGCTGTCATAGAGGTAGGGGAACTGAGGCACAGAAAGATTGAGACACAAGTGATGTGTGTTGGATCAGACCACATGGCTGAGTTTTCCAGTGTGTAACTTGCAGTCAATGTTGTCTTGTGGCTGTGAGCAGCACTTCATACAAACACTTCAGTTTTATCTTTTTATTTACTCCAGAGTTGTCAGTATCCTATTAAAAGTAGTACAATCTGAAAACTTTTGTTAGTAGCTTGTTATCAAGACTGGTGTCACTGTGTACAAGTGTTATCTCCTTGATCACATCTGTCTCAGGAAATGTGGTTGAGAGGAGAGTGAAGATGGAGCTCGGTGGCTGCAGGAGCCCAGAAGGGAGGCCACAGTTAGACCACAATCATCTCTAACTCATCTTTGCTCAATGGAGCACTTAAAAGTGTCAACAGGGAGCTGCAGCAGCTGTGATTGATCATGGCTCTGCTGCACACCGATGGAGGAGGGCAACTTGAGCAAGAGGAGACCAAGGCTCCAGAGCCTCCCCTTGATGTATGGGAATGAATTATGCAAACTAATCTGTCCCTTGGCTCCTCCAACAGCTGCTACCTTCCTGACACCTCCTGCCTTTACCTCTTTATTTGTCTGTGAGTAGTTTTAGAGCCAGTGAGGTAACGTGTCCTTTTCTCTGGTGTCCACATGTGTCCCAGAATGCCTGTGGAGGTCAAGGCAACTCATCACCTGTTCTAAGATGTTGTCCTGAGCACAAAGATAAATTGCTAAACTAGCTTTGGCCCTAGCCTGGTGGACTGGTGTGCTCTTATATTAAAATATAGTTGATCTCTTCTGGCAGAGTGTTGAAGGCTGCTGCACAGCAATGGTGCAGCCATCCTTGCTGTGCTTCCCCACCCAGCTGCAGGCATGAGGTGGCAATGGTGCCAGGGCCGCACCATTAGCTTATTGCTCCCCAGTACAATCACCACTCTCACTGGCTGGAGGGGAATTAGCAGTTGTCTTTTGACTCAACTAATAGCTATGCAAGGTCTGCTATGCTTATTGTAGGCTGGGGACAGGATATTAAGCTCCCTGCCTGAACTGATCCTGTCTTCAGTGGAAAGAGGGAGGGAAAGGTAAAGCAGAGCAATGGTGAAAGACATCTGCGCAAGGGTGTTTGGACAGGGTACTGTGTCTGTGCCCTGCTGTTGAGGGGGTTTGATCCTTACTTATCCAAGCTAAGCAACTGTGCCCTCCTGCCAATGGCTGCTGCTGTGCCGCTTGTTTTGGTGGCTTGCTGGAATTCTGACCCCTAAGAGAGCTGAAAGCTGAGGCAAACAGAGAGGAGGGAAAAAATGAGCCAAACGGGAGTAGAATGGAGCATTGGAAGGAGAAGGTTATGTGACCCAGCCGCTGGCTCCCTGCGTGGCACAGGAGACAGGGGAGGCTGCCATTCCTCCAGCTGTCCTTCTGTCCTGCTGGAAGCCACTCTTTAGTTAAAGGCAAATAGCCTGTCTAATTTTGATTAAAAAGCTCCCAGACTGGACAATTGCAGTGGCAGTGAAGGTGGCTGTTTTAATCTGTCACTTGCTGGCAGGTGGGGAATATACTGACCCCAAGGCAGGGCGGTCATCAGCTTCTAAAGGAATTAAAATAGGAAACCTTTTTTGTTCCAGGTGTTGGGGAAAACAACAAAAAACCAAAAACAAAACCAAAAAACATTCTAGAAATGGCTTGTTTTGCTGCCTGTAAGACAGAAGAAGTTTCTCCTTTCTCCTGCTCTTTGTCTGCCTTGAAGTGCAGAGCAGGGGCAGGCAGAGCCTGGCTTTCATGCCAAGATTGTCTGTCAGTCAGGAGATGGGTTTTAGTTGTGGCTGAGTCCTGAAAGTGCTACTGAGCTTAGAATGCTCCCAGTAATGGCAGCTTGGTAGGGGAATAGTTTAAAATTAATGGTTTAAAATTAAAGGTTTGAAATTGTTAATTTAATTAACATTAAAATTAATGTTACGTACATGCTCTCTCAGGAGCACTCAAGTGTGTGTATTGGCCCTGTTCCCATGTGGTCAGAACAATTTACACAGACGGTACCGTAACATTGGGCTGCTGGAGATGTAGTACACTGGACACTGAACTTCAGGTGTAAGTTCACATGCATTTATGCACAGTTAAGGTTATGTGGGACAGTCTTTGCTTTCCTGCCCATAGCCATTTTTGTGTACATGTCTTCTCAGTGTAATACAGCTACTGGCAAGCCACCAAGAATATGGTGTGAAGTAATTAAGGGCGCTCACTTGAGGCAAAACCATACTTGAAAAGGCCATGGGGTCAGGGACAATGTATCTCTGTATGGTCACACCGCCCTGCTGCTTGGCATCACTTTTGCAATCAAAGTATTAAATACCCACAAACCACTTGTGCCAGCAATTTGGCAGCAAGTCAATGCTAACAAGCTGACCCTGCAGAAGGGCTGCTGGTGTAGGTTTGAGTCCTCATTGTTCACAGCAGTTCATTTAGGGCATGTATTTTTGAGATGTGGAGTTTTGATTTCACCCTGTGCATTAGCTATCTAAAGTGCTGTGTGTTCAGCATGTGAGATAATGAAATCCCATATGATTAGCATTTGTGGTTTGCCACTGCTTGCAGAAGAAAATAATAGCTAGCTTAAATGCCTATTAGTCACCCATAGCTTTGCATGTCTGCACTGTATGTTTAGAAAGTAGGCCAGGAGATTTTTTGAAAGAATCTTTTAAAAGTGCACTTGTGAAAAATCAGCTTTTAAATATGGGAAATTTGATATGGCTCAGGAGTTCTCACTGATTAAAAAGCCAGTGTCCAAACCCATTTCTAAAGTGCTGGCAGGAAGCAGAAATAATTCCTGGAGGAGTGTAGAGCCCAGCTGAACACAGGCTTCAGGATACGGACGCAAAATGCTGTGTGGTTTTGTAAGTATGTTTTTTTCTAAGGCTAGTTTTGTGTCTCTGACTTGGGCAGGTTAGTTAAAAACTCCCCCCATCTGTGTGGATCTCTTACCTTCTCAGTGCTGTTTCATGCTAATTTACAGATGAAAGCATCTCCCTCTGAGCTAAGGAGTCCCAAAGCTATTCCCTGTGCCCATGAGATTTCTAGCAGTCACTTTTCAAAGGCTTTTGGGAGGAGACATGAAATAACCACAGGGAGTTGGTAAGCATCCTCCCCAGATTTGCCTGGGACAAAATCACAGCAAGGCGGGCCAGATGCTGGCACTGTGTTTGTCAGAGCAGCCTGGTCCCACAGCCTGCTTGGACCAGGAAACCAAACCCCGTGGTCAGACATAAGCCAGGGATAGGTTGGTGGGAAAGATGAATCCAGAGAAAAGAGAAAAAAAAAAGGCATAATCTGGTTTCACACAGTTGAATCTCTTCTCCACCATTTCACTGTCTGCAAGAATTGGTCCCAAACACTTGCAGAGGGAAGGCTGGGGAGATGCAGATGTCTTTTGCAGACTTGCGCTTGCACTGGTAGCTAGACAGGAAAATAGGAACGCAGCATTTGAAGGCAGATCAAAGATATCAGCAAGGAACAAGGGTCCATCCAAGGCTCATGGGTTTCCTTGCTTGGGCCATAACATCAAGGAAGGGCTCAGAACTTTACCATCTCAGCCATGGAGGAGCCCAGAGATGCCAGCGGGTTCGAGTGGAGAGCACCAGCTGTGATAGGCTGAACAAGCACTGCTGCTTTTGCACAGTGGGCTTCCTTGATGGGTAGCCATGCAGGACCACATGTGGGGCTCATGGCACAGCTTTTGCCACCAGGAATTTTCATTCATTTGCAGCAGCAGAGCAAGGAGAGTCATCTTCTGTTGCAAACAAGGGCATTCAACCCACTGTACACTGCAAAGATGCTGGAGTGCCTGCATCAGCCCAGAAGTAGCCTCGAGAAGTGACTGATGCTGCTTCCTAAGCCCTTTCTTGTGGGAAGAGATGGTGTGGGTTGCTTTGCTGCCAGTAAAATTGCACCCCAAGAGGCAGAAGGCATCTGAGTAGATATTTCTGCTGCAGGAGCTAAAACTGCCTTGTAAGTATTCTTGCTGCTAGGGGAACATGGCAGAGATGGACAATGTGCACCTCCCTGGGCTCCTTGTCCTGAAGCACCAGCACCACATGCAGGGTTCTGGGGCTGGGCCAGGTTGAAAACTGGGATGAATTTGATTTTCAGATTGCTGATCCCACTTAGCACTGGTCTGGAGAAGAATGGATGCCCTAGCTACTGAGATCCAGGAAAAGTTGTGACTAATGTGTATTGATCAGAGGAGAAAGCATATCTGTGGGTACAAATTTATGTGCAAGTTTGAAAGAAGTATGTTCCCTTAAAGGGAAACAGTATGAATAGTCAGGCTTTGAAACTAGTGCTAATCAGCATTACGTTTTACCTCTGAGTCTTCAGACAGAGTGTTTAATCTCCAGAATTAAGTATTTCCCTGGTGAAAAGTTAGGCAACTTCAAGAGGCTTCTGTTTGAAAAATTAAGCATGGTGTATATTGGTTTCACATCTCTTTAATTGTGTGCACTTCAGTCTGTCCAGAAGCTGCCCAGGCTCTGGACCTTTGAGCAAAACATATAAACGCTAATTTCTTCCCTGCTTTATCGAGATCAAAAGAGAAACACATATTAATTAAAGGCTGCCAAGGGCTGCTTTCAATCAGATATAAAGGCATGGAGTTTCCCATATGAAAACCACAAAACAAACATTTTCTGACTATGAAATATTTTATTGAAGATTAAAGTTCAGATGTTCATTATCTGGAAAAGTATCTCCTACAAGTGGCATCTTCTTTTTGGTAGTCCCTTGGGCTACAGAGCATTGAATACAGGAGCTGAACCATAGGAGAAGAATGAATTTATGGAGAATGTGAGTTGGATATTTGACAACTGTAGGTTCAGGCAGATGATCAATCAATAACTGGTATCCATCCCAGTTCTTCATTGCACTAGTGATATCTAGTTTAAAACAGTCTCAGATGGATTAACCTTTTATTATGTGCTTACTTCTGAGAGTCTCTAAAGTGTCCCCAGATGGTGTGTGTGCACATTCACGCATCTATCTATATAGACATATATGAGCACCTTGCCCTAGCTCTGGGGTTGGCCTTGCTTTCACCAAACACTTCCAGAGGTCCCTGCCGACCTTCTACAGTTGTGTATTTCTGACCAGACTTTAAAAGAGCCAATATGTGCTTTCCAAAACAGTGAGTAGGTGCACACAGTGTACAGTGTATATATGCATAAAAGTGTATAAGGGGACTCACTGCAGCAAAGTAACCTGAATCAAGTCACAAAGAAGCTTCACAAAGACACAAGAAGAAAAATTGTACCTTGCAAATAAAAATAAATTATTTTTTTAAAAACAAAAAGTTATAAGGAAGGAAGAGATTTATTTGTTCTTCTTAGGAATAAGAATTCTGATATTACAGTACTTATTTTGGAAATTTCATGATGGTGATTACATCCTTTGTAGCCACTTGTGGCTCAGTACATTTTTACCATGGTTGCCAAGTAACAATCACTAAGCATTTGTGTCTAGATCAGGAAAGGGGAGTGGAGGAAATGGATAAAATCTATTTTCAAAGGCATAATCATTGGTGGCTCTTTGTAGGTTAACAATTAAGTTCACTCAGTGTATTGTGGAAGGCCTTCGGATTTACAAACAGGAAAAGAGAAAGCAAAGAGACTAAAGAAGGGGGGTTTATCATTATTATTATTTTTTCAGAGCAGAGTGGCTTATGAGTGATTAAGGCAGCATTAACTATGTTGGACATCAAGTCAAAAAGAGGAGCATTATAATCCCCTCCTCAGGACAGAGCTGCGGCATGCTTGATTCTCCCCAGGTCTGGCTGTGCCAAACCTTCCTGGTGCCACAGACCACACTCTGGCCTTATTCTCCTTGTAGGGCAGCTTACAGATAATGCAGGTGCAGTAGAGGTTTTCCTTGCTGCATAAAAAGACAGAGCAACGCGGGGAAAATAGGGAGGAAAGCCAGAAGATCTGGCAAAGAGTAACTCAGGGTGCTCTGCTGCTGCAGCAAAGGCTGTAGTGTGGTTTCCCTGGCACGGTGGTGTGCCTCTAGTCTACACTGCCATGGATTTTCCCTGCTAGCCAGCCTGACCTGCCTCTGTGCCACCACTGCAGCCACCTCCCCTGCCTAGCAGACAAGGTGTTTTAGGCCTGATACCCAGAGCTTTTCTCAGGAAAGCTTTCCTTTTCCATCATTGGCCTCCCTTGAGCTTTTCAAACATCCTCCAACATATCTAAAGGTCACCTTCATCTTTCCTAAGGCATTGTACCATGGATGCAGAGCATTCAGGACAGACTTGGAGAAAAACATTGCAGGTCCTGTTGTCTTCTAGATGGTAGTCCTCTCCATAGAGGGCCATCCACTTTCCTTATTACTACAGAAATAACTCCCACTGATTCCCAACAACTCCTCTACCCTTGGCATCCTTGCCTGAAGAGCAGTATTTCCACTGCCCTGGTGATATTGCACATTCCCTGAAACTGAGGCCATGCCGTGGGGATGTGGGCTGGGGCGGAGGGCAGGGGCAGATGTTTCCAGCACGTGTTTCACAGAGCCCTCTAATATTGCAGCCTAGCTGGGAATAAGCACTGCTTTCCACCTCACCAGCATGGACTGGAGCATGCCTCTGCCTGAAGCTGGACTCTGGTAATGTCCTTGGGCACAGCTTCATGATGGCAATATCATGCAGGCAGGCCTGGCACAACAATGCAGCTCCCTTTCTCTTTCATCCCAAGAAGGAAAAGATGACCCTGGGAAAGGGGCCAGGCTTTAATTACAGTGCATAATCCTTTCTGTTGGCAGGCTGGCATGTTGGAAGTACCTGTCTCCTTGAGAGAGGGAAGTAGGAGCAATGGTCTCCTTTAATTCTATTTCCACGAGATGTGTACTCAGAGGAAATGCACTTAACTGAGACGAGCACCTGTGTGTGGTGCCAGGAGCCCTCTGTGACCAACCTGGATTTGTCTTGGTGGATCAAGACTCAGTGATGAGCTAAGGAGGCACCGCTCTCTGCTGACTCCGCAACAGTGGCAGCAGGAGAATGAGTGCCAGGGAGCAGAGGTGCATGGGACCTCAGAACATGGGGCTCAACCATGAAACACGCTGGCGAAAGGCACATGTCGAAATGGGCATACCCTGTCCCTGTGGGCTTTCTGCTGAATGTTATCGGGTGAGTGGCACTGCTTCCTGCATGGATTGTGGGCATCAGAAAGGGATAACAAACAGATCTTTTAATCAAGGAGATGAGCATTCTGTAAGATAACTAATCTTGCACACTTAGCAGGGAGAAATGCTCAGGTGTGCCAAGGTCTGAGACATCCACAGATGCTGCATGTGGCCCTCAGCCTTAGTTGGAAAGAGGGTGCACCTCTAGGGCAGGAACGTGGTGTAAGGATGGCTGCGGCGGCCTCTCTGCTTTGAGACTAAATGAATAGCCAAACAGCATGGGTTTGTTTGATGGGGAGACAGTGCAAGGAAGGGCTTGGGAGCAATGGGCAAGGGACAAAGCGCCACCATGCCTGGTGCCAGCTGCATATTTCCCATGGTTTCACAGGGGCACAGCGATTTCTGCCTGGCCTCCTCAAAGCTCTTACATACTATTCTCTATCCTCCCACATAAAAAACGGGTTGTTAGCAGAAAACAGACAGGAACGGATAGTTAGGGAAGAAAAAGTAATTTGGAAAGTTTTTTTGCAGGTTCCTTGGAGATGATGAGCTTGGAGAAATCCATCTCACACACGATCTCCCCACAACAGATGACCCCATGCAGGATGGAGAGATTTCTACTTAATTGTGAGATATGAGATTGCTGTTTCGTAATGCTGAACAGGCTGAAAACTGAGCAGAGTCGGACTAAAATATGCCAGAATGCATATTTTACTGCTGGCACTTTCCCACCAAGGTCCTCCACCTTGTAAAACAGCAGCATTTATAGAGGATTGGTCTTATCATGGAGTTCATGTCATGATGTCTGTCAGATGGTGTTGCTGAATTAATTTGTGGCTAACTGGAGTTACATAAGCAGGATGGAGTACTTGGAAACCGTGATGAGTAGTGCAACATAAATGGAAGTCCCATGGCTTGCTCTTGATATGAGCAAATACGTTTATGGTTTTTTTATTTGGGCCAGAAAGCCAATAGGTTTTGTGATCTGCTGCTCTGTTGAACTGGTGACTGTTTAAATGGAAAGGTAGGGATATCCTTATTTAGGACAGTGAGGTTGCTTACTTAAAATAAGCAAAAATTTGAGCCATTTCAGCAAGGATCTGATAAGGGTGTTTGTAGGGGCACTGTGGCACTTATGTTATGAATGTAGAACGCCAGACTGTAAATGAATTGTTATTTAACCAATAGTTAAATGTCTCCCAGGACGTGGAGCTATGCATCATTTTTTAATAAAAATGGAAACTACACATTTTGGATTATAAAGAGCGTATTTGAGAAATGGATCTATTGTGGTTGTCCTTCCTTCAGCATCTTGTTCCTCAGGGAAAAGGAGGTTTTGATGGGATAGGTAACACCTAGTCTAGCCTCAAGTGTCAGCAAGGGCTTTCTCACTGGTGCTACCAGCCTCCCCTTAGAGCTGACAGCAGGCAATGCCACTGCTGCCAGGCTGAGTCAGAACCAGAGCTGAACTTCTCTGCCTATAGCCATCCTCCTGTCATTGCTTGTGGATGGTCTGCTGGTGTCCACAGTACTCAGCAAGACAACACCAGGTGTCTCCATGGTGTGGGCTGTGTGTTACTGCTGACTGGGGAGTTAAAGCAAGCAGCTTCCTGGAAACTGTGATGCAGATAGGGCTTAACACTCATCTGCACAACAGGCCCCATCTGTGTTCCAGGAAATATTTACCTTTAATAAATTTTCGTCTTATACCTTATGACAAAATAAATAAATAAATTAATTAATTAAAAATCCCTCCTGAACGGCAGTGGAAAGATCTTTCTTCTGCAGCTTATAAAAACCAGTAGTCAGAAAGAAACAGCTCCTAGTACAGCAGGATTTGTAGCTTACATTAAAGAGATATGGGATGGGGTTGAGTATGGTTTTTTTCAAGTAGATTTTTACTTCCAGATCCAAACTTAATTGTCCTGTTCTGGTGGTCTGATATTTGGGAAGCAATAGAGCCAGACCACTAATAATTGCCTAAGCTTTTAAAGACTCCTCTCTCTGAGAATCACAAGTGTGTGTGTGTGACAAATGTGACTTGTTTTTCAGAGCTTCATCTGGCTGCATTTCATGGAGCAGGAGAGATAGGAGTCCTGCAGGGCCTCCGTTTTTAAGCATGAGCTCACTTCTGGGTTTCACGCCTCCATACAAGTCAGTTTCTGCCTGTGCAGTGCCTTACCTATCTGGGAAGAGGCACATGGCATTTATATCCAAATTGCCAACACCCAGCCTTGGAAGTGTTGAGAGAAAGGCAGCTGGGCCCATATCTGTTTGGCTTCAACCCAGCAGGATGTCACTTTTCCAACATGCTTCAAGCAGATCTGGACATCCTGAGGAACAAGCAACCTTCCTGATGCCAGTGGCTGGCTGGGATGTTTCAGCTGGCACCCACCAAGGCTGCTTTATAAAATCCTATATGGCTAAGCCATTTCTGCCTCAAGTCCAGCTTGGCCCCTCCCCTAAAGCTGCTGATTTTGGTGCATGAGCTCCAAACAGCTGCTGCTTCCAAAAATGTGTTTTCTCAGTGGCAAAATGAACCTGAGAGGCAATATTAGATTAGATTAGGAAAGCACTGGAGGCTCAGAAGAGATTCTGTGTGCATGTTCAGGTGTTTTTTTCTGGGAAGCATCCCACTGAACCTGGCAGCCTGATTGCTTCAAGGCAGCTTCTGGGGAACCAGGCCACCAACACTCAGAGGCACCTACTTGTTCACTTGGATCAAAATACAGCCAGAAGCGAGCATGATGTGGAAAGAGGTGGAAGATAGCATCACCGAGGACACTGGAGATGAGTAATCAGTTTCTGAGTAGAATCAAGCTGAGAGAGTTCACAGGCAGAGAGTGTAGTGCATGGTCAGACTCATTTTGAAAGCTAATCATAGTAGCAGCATGGAGCCAGTCCTTGGTTAATCTAAGGTTTTTAAGTGCAGACATCCACATCCAGTTCAGTACTTTCATTTAAAAGGCTGTATTTACAGATCTGCTAAACTGGACAGTTGCCCACTGTGGTGACACTGGACACTGGGCACAGGACCAGTTTGATAGGATGACTTAGTATCTTCTTTCATGCTGAAATGTTGGTCTGGCTCCTTCTCCTGGGACCTTATACACTGGGTCATAAGCAAAGCTTGGATTTCTTTGCTGAATATCTTAGTCCCGGGCTCACAAATGTCCACTTCTGTCCTTGGAAAACCAAATCACAACAAACTTGCCTAGAAATTTCCCCTTTTGTTCAGAACTTCACATCTTCTGCCTCGACCCATCAGCAAACCTTTAAAAGGTGAATTGAACGGGTCTGCCTATTTTTGAAATATTTGGGGAGGAAAATCAGACATTCTGCCTGTGCTGGCATGAATGAGGCTCCATTTGTGATTTGGCTGATTGATGGGCCTTGGTTTGCCCATGGATGACTGGTGTCTCAGGTGGGTTAACGTAGAGGCTGGAGTAGCTCAGCCCTGTATTAGACACCTGAAAACTCACACAAGAGTGAGACACCAGGTATGACCCTGCTGCAGGAAAAGCTGCATGTGTAGATTGCAAATGGATAGCAGCTGGAAGCCTGCTGGCAGAGCATAACTTTCTAATGTCTAATAAGCACACTAAGCCAACATGCACTTTTGAAAATGGCTAAAAAATATACATCCAAGCAGTCATGGTCTTCCCAAGAGGAGGGAGGGGAGAGAGGCAGGTCAGGGAAATAGGTATACATTTGTGATCCCATAAGCCTCACCCTCCAAGTAAGGAAACTATAGTCTCCACTGGAACACCCTGTAGACCCCAAGATCAACAGTGCAGGTCCTGGAGCATCCTCTCCTCTGAGGGTGCTGGCTGTGTGTCTGAAATCACCCGACGTCAACAAAAGCCATCTTTCTTGACTTTGCCCCACCTCCCATTGCCGTAGCAAAAAGGAAGATTTTCCTGCAGTGTCAAGCAATGGAAAGAGAGATGTAAAATCACTGCTAGATTATTTCTTTCTGGTAAGAAATTTTTTTAAATACCTATCCCAAAAGTAACTGGCTTTTAATGGGGAACTTGTGTTGCCCTGACAGCCTCTGCAGTTCAACACACAGGCCCAGTTACCCCCCTGCAATCACTGCAATTCACTGCCCATTTGGTCACCAGCACCCACCTTTATCCTCCTCGAGTGCAGCTGTGCTTACCTTTTCCATGCCCATCAGAGGACACTGCACTTTGTGAGCTGCCTAGGTTTTCACATGGCATCTTTTGAAAGCTACTGGCAGATTTTAGAAAGAGCTGAAATGCAAAGCAAAGACAAGAAAAGCAATGACTCAGGAGGAAAAGCTGCTGGTCCTCCCTCAGAGCCCACTGCTGATGAACTGCTCATCCCAGAGTGTGAAAGCAGGTTTGTGTGCAATGCTTGGCTCACTGGTAGCCTGAATTGTGGCCCCTGGAGAGGCCCGGTGGTGGAGGAGGTTGCTGAGAGCAAGTCCCCCAGTTTTGACAGGGTCGTAGTCCCATGCCTCAGTGCCTCAAGTGCCTCTGCTTGCAGATGTGAGCTTTGTGATGCTTTCTTCACTGAAAAGGTGGTCAGGGATTGGAACAGGCTGCTCAGGGAGGTGGTGGAGTTGCCATCCCTGGAGGTGCTTAAAAGACAAGTGGATGAGTTCCTTAGGGACATGGGTTTAGTGGGGAGACAGGTACAGTTGGACTCGATCTCGGAGGTCTCTTCCAACCTTATGATTCTGTGATTCTGTGATTCTGTGCTGGTATATACTTGACAGCAACAACTGCATGGGTAGCACAGAGCATCACACCACTTTCCCAGAAGAAATTTTTGCTGCTAGAGAGGGAACCAAAAGAGAGTGGATGGGC
Source organism: Neomorphus geoffroyi (assembly GCA_033558235.1). Classification (NCBI taxonomy): domain Eukaryota; kingdom Metazoa; phylum Chordata; class Aves; order Cuculiformes; family Neomorphidae; genus Neomorphus; species Neomorphus geoffroyi. Next base: position 86,129,307 of record JAUMJM010000005.1, read on the forward strand.
AGGGTGTCCTGATGGCCACGGGCTGACAGTTTGGCTTGTCTGGGAAAAGCCCGGGCCATCCGAGTGGCAATTTAGATAATTTCTGATGCCATGAAAGGATATCACCAGCTCCAAACCATGAGAGAGGTTACTTTGTTTGCTCACAGTCACCTGATTAAAATGGTATTTTCTGCACATTTGTGCAGTGATTAGTGATGAAATGCAAATCATATGCAAATTGGTGCATGTGGCTGGTGTGCACAGCCAGCTCCAAAGTCAGGCACTTTCATTTCCTCCAAGGCATTTAAGCTCTTTTAGTATCCACATGGAGGAACAGAACAAAGCTTCTTGTGATCTGAGCACATAGCTGAAGCGAGAGTGGGAAAACTCAATCACCACCTAGGTGCGCTTACTTGAGCAGCATCTGTTTTGGTTGCATTGATACATGGAATCCAGCTTATGCAAAGATCTTTATTAAATAAACATCTATAAACCACACAAGCAAGCCTTCCACATAAATTGCTTCCCAGCCTTGTTTTTCCTGTTTACCAGGCACTGGCTGGAGCCTTGTCTGTGGAATACCCTGTCACACTGCATATCAAAATGCCAAAATAGTTGCTGGATATAGTAACGAAATACGTTTCTCTGAAGACCAAATTTGGAAAGAAGGTCTATAAATACAATGAAAGCAACAAAATGAATTTCCAAACCCTTGCTACAAAGAATAATTGCAAATATATATACAGGTATATGTATATGTATTTTTAACTTGGCTTATGTTCTTCTTTGGCTTGCAAACCCAGAGCATTGCTTCAATCCGAAATTCAGTGAGACCATGTTTCTTGACTTCCAGGCAACTTTGTAGGGATGACAGGGCCAAGATAAATAATTAAATAAGGGCTCGCTGGATTAAATATTATATTTAATAAGGCTGACAAGTCCTCCTGAAACCCAGTTGTAAAAATTTTAAAAAGTGTCTGTTTCCTGTAACTATCAAAATGCTATCAAAGGGAAGCTCTACAGACTGGTCAAATTTTTCCCAACAGCTGCAGTGACTTTTGCAGCTGATCTTGATTTGCCCAGATATTGCTCATTTTTCATAACAACCCTGGAAATCCTAGTTCCCTTGGGTGCATTCCCATGGGCTGCAGGCAGGTGAAGGGTGCCATTCCAAAAATTATTCATCCCAATTAGCTCTTGACTTCCCCTGCCGTTTGAGGAAGTGAGACTGGATTCATGAATAGTAGAGTGAATACAGGAGGCTTAATAAAGGACAAAATTCACAGTGAATATACCTCCCATCCTGTCTACAAACAGGTTTGTGCTGCTTGTAGCATTACCATCCCTTCTTAACATGCTATGTTTAGAGGGTTTGTGTGTGCCCATCAGCTGCAAAACACTTACCTGCAGCTGGCTGATGATAGAGAGCAGAAGGGAAACAGAACTGCTTCAGACTTTAAATGGGAATAACAACACAAGCCAGCACAAAGGCTGCAAGTGCCTGAGGCTGCTGCAGCTCTGTCTGCATGCCTCTGGCTGTGCATGTGTGCGTGTGTGTGTGTGTGTGTGCCAGTGCCTATTAAATATACATGGCACTTTATGGGAGCACTGTGTTAGGAAATGCAGAGGAATTGGTGCCTATACCTAGAACTTCTGTGAATTGGACATAAATCTTCAGTTTTCAAATCAGCCTCTCTATGATATTTTTTATGGCACAGCTGCTTCAGTTGTGAAACAACAGCATTTTCTGGCCCCTGGAAAAGCTGTGATCTTCCCTTAGGCCTGAGCATGCTGCCTAGCCCAAGGAGGTGGTGCAAGGTCCTCTGCTCTTCAACTGGAGACTGGTTTTGTTCGCTGCTTTTCTGGCAGGGCCCATTAGACATAAATTGTCATCCACTTGGAGCCGAACTTGGGCATTTTTATCTGGATGCTTGGAAACAAACTTTTCTGCCTGTCTGCTAGGATTTTGAAATGAAGCTGTTTATTTGAGGTGTAGAAATGGAAATCTCATCTTCACAAGTCACCCTGGAATACTCTTCTAAAGATCAGTGAAAGAAATCATTAATTTGGGGCATCATATATAGCTCTGTGAGGAATAATCCTCCAGGCTTTCTGGCAGCTATGAAATGGAAAACAATAAGGACTAGAGGGCTCTTTTTTTTAAAAAAAAAAAAAAAACATGTTCTTTGATACATTGCGTAGCTCTCAGAAGAGGAGGCAGCAAATTGAAAATCTCTCTCAGCAAATGCATTCAGCATCATTCCAAATTCCTAAGCTTTTTTCCCCCTCCCGACATCTTCCCTGAGTAGTGCCAATAAGGTTAGAGACTTCTGCAAATGTGCTTTGCAAAGGTTCCTCTGGGGAAACAACAGTTGTAAACAAATGTTCATCGCCACAAACTGCTCCTGAGTCCAGGGCTGCAGGAGCTGTGCCCAGGCACCTTGGCTCGGCCAAACATGTGAGCCCTGTACCCATCAAGCCAGGGCTCATCCTGTCCCTCCTGGTGCTGCCATCCTCTGAGTACTACTGGAGACTCATTCACTGCTTGCTGCTTAGATTTTCCTGATTCATTTTGAAATGCAGTCAAAACATGCAGAAAATTGAAGGGAGGCAAAACTGACTTTTGTGTCGCCTCACAGTCCTTCTCTGCAGATTTGATGTGGAACCCCATGCATTTTACTGCATGTGGTGGTACCATCAGCCAGGTTTTTGGTACTGTGCTACCATAGGTGTTCTTGCAGCTCCTGGCTGGTCAGAAATCCTGACCATACACAAATACCACTGCAGCTATTGTGGTTAACCTTAAATATCTAAGTAGCTTTAAAAATGTGAGCTCTGGTGAGAACATAGAACTGCAGCTGTGCGTGGCTACTAGAGGATCCCCACTTGGCTGTAATAAATAAATATGATCGTGGTCAATTTGGCATCCTGTTACTCAGTTAAAAAATAGGTATCATGATGAGACGGTGCGAGTTGAAGTGATTTCCTCTACATCAGAAAGCATCTGGAAGGGCACCTCAACCTGTTTGAAAAAGGCTCTTTGAATGGAGTCTCCTGCTGAGATTTCATTCTCTTCTTCAGATATCCCCACAACAGCACCTATCCATGCTTGAAGGAAAATCTAATGAGTTTCAGAAAGGAAGAGGGACAGAATACAAAAGGCACCCTTTATTTCCTGGCTGGTTATTTTGAATAAATTTTTCCTCTTACTATGCTTTCCTACAGTTTTCTTGAATCCTGACAGACAGTATCATTGGAACACTTCTTAATAGCATCTTTTTTTCTTAACATAGCAATTAACCATCACCAGCATGGCTTTCTGGAACAAAAAGCAATTAATGCTATCGTTGTTTCTCTCTCTCCTTTTATTCTCCTCCCTCTCTCTGGGCAGCATTGTTCCCTTGGCCTCCCTCCTGCCCTCCTTCCACCAAACAGTTCCTAAATCATCCCTGTGGTTCCCACCAGGCCCAGGCTAGAGAGAAGCTGCCAAGCACAATACTAAGGTGTGTTTCTACCTCTTTCTGCTTTAATGCTTCTAAGTCTTCTGAGTTTAAATTGCTCTTCCCAAGGGCAGCAGGGTTTTTTTTCTGTAGCATCCCTCTGTCTGCAGCCAGCCAACACAACAAGCAAGTTGGAGTATGGTCCTACCAAGGCAAATGCCTTGGCCAAGAGTTATTTATGTCTCAGTTTAAAGGAAAACCAAGACATATATGTGAACCAAACAAGGGACCTCCCTCCATAAAAACACCACAACCTTTGAAATTAAGAGACTTTAATCAGGAAAAATGTATAGAGAAGGATAACAGTTCTTAACTACAAAAATATATATATAACCAAAACCAGAACAGGACTCACAACAACACCGTAACCAAAACCTTTAAACGAATTAAGTTCTATCCTTGTTATATTTACAGACAGCAGTCACGATGTTGCCCTCTGGTTGGTGGTGGGGCCCTCTCCTCATTCTTTTGTTCAAAAGCGAGGCAGGGGAGGGTAGCAACTCCTCTGCAGGTGACGTCAGCCCCCAGGGAGTCAGCAGCAAATCTAGGCGGTGATGATCGCTCGCTGTCCAAAGGACAGTGTGTGGAGTTGGGGGCTGAGCCAAGGGAGCTCCCTCCAAGATGCTTCCACCAGCCCAGCAAAAACAGTGGCTCGCACTCACAGCAGCTGCCGAGCAGAGGTGGCACCAAACAGAAGAAACCTCTTATCCCCTTCCCCCCTCACCTCTGCCTAGCCATCAAACTGGAACTCAGAGCAATCAAACCACCCCCCTGCCACCCGTCCTGGCTCTCAAAATCCCCTGTGTTGGCAAGGGAGAGAAACATTCCCTGAAAGATATTGAAACTGTAACATTATATAGTCAAAGACTGTTTTGACTGTATAGAACTCGGTGATAACTATGATACGGTAGAGTGTTTATGGGTTAAACTCCGTGGTGTGCATGGTAAGCCAGATATTGTGGTGGGAGTTTGCTAACCAGGATGAAGAAAGAGACTGATGAACTCTTCTTATAAACATCAAGGAGAAGTCTTGTGATCACGTCCTGTCATTCTCATGGGGGATTTCAGCCTTCCAGATGTCTGCTGCAAGTACAACACAGCAGAAAGTCTAGAAAGTTCATGGAGTGTATAGATGATAACTTCCTAACACAACTGGTGAGTGAACCAACTAGAGAGGGTGTCCAGATGGATCTGCTGTTTGTTAACAGAGCGGGCCTCATGGGAGAGGTGACGGTTGGAGGACACCTGGGGCACAGTGATCATGAGATGATACAATTCTCTCTTCCTGGGGCAGTGAGGAGAGGGGTCAGCAGAACTGCCACCCTGGACTTCCAAAGGGCAGACTTTGAACTCTTCAGAAGGCTGCTTGATAAACTCCACTGGGAGGTAGCTCTAAAGGACAAAGGGATGGAAGTGGGCTGGACACTGCTCAAGAAGGAAATCCTGGTGGCACAAGAGCAAGCCATCCCCATCTGCTGTAAAACGAGTCGGCAGGGAAGGAAACCAGCTTGGCTGAGTAGGGAGCTTTGTAGTGATCTCAGAAAAAAGAAGAAAGTTTGAGCTTTGGAAGAAAGGGCAGGTGTCCCAGGAGGACTACAAGGGTAAGGTGAGATCATGTAGGGAAAAAATCAGAAGGGCTAAAGCCCAGCTAGAACTTCAACTGGCCAGATCAGTCAAAGACAATAAAAAGAACTTCTTTAAATATGTCAATGGCAACAGGAAGACAAAGGAGAATCTCCCTCCCTTGCTGGGTGCAGAAAGGACAGTAGCGGTGAGGGATGAGGACAAGACAGAGGTACTCAATGCCTTCTTTGCCTTGGTCTTTAACTCCAAGGAGGAATGTCCTAGGTATACTCAGCCCCCTCAGCCAGGAGATAGTGTGAATGAAGCTCCAGCTGTTCAGGAGGACTTGGTTAGAGACCTGCTTGGCCAATTAGACGCACACAAGTCTATGGGGCCAGATGAGATCCATCCAAGGGTACTAAGGGAGCTGTCAGAGGTCCTCACCAAACCCCTTTTCCTCATCTACCAGCAGTCCTGGCTGACTGGGGAAGTGCCGCTTGACTGGAGACTGGCAAATGTGACACCCATTTACAAGAGGGGTAGGAGGGGGAATCTGGGGAACTACAGGCCTGTCAGTCTGACCTCAGTATCGGGGAAGATCATGGAGCAGATTGTCTTGAGCGCTATCATACAGCACATGTGGGACAATGGGGTAATCAGGCCCAGTCAACATGGGTTCACCAAAGGCAGGTCCTGCCAGACCAATCTGCTTGAGAAACTGGCTGCCATTGGTCTGGACAGGCACACCGTCTGCTGGGTAAAAAAGCGACTGGATGACCGGGCCCAAAAGGTTGTGGTAAATGGAATGAAATCCAGTTGGAAACCGGTCACGAGCAGTGTTCCCCAGGGTTCGGTACTGGGTCCAGTCCTGTCCCACATCTTTATCAATGATCTCGATGAAGGCATCAAGTGCACCCTTAGAAAGTTTGCAGATAACATCAAGCGGGGTGGAAGTGTCGATCTGCTTGAAGGAAGGGAGGCTCTGCAGAGGGATCTGGACAGGCTGGATTGATGGGCTGAGACCAACAGGATAAGGTTCAACAAGGCCAAGTGCAGAATCCTCCATTTGGGACACAACCCCGTGCAGCGTTACAGGCTTGGGGAGGAGTGGCTGGAGAGCTGCCTGGCAGAGAAGGACCTGGGGGTGCTGGTTGACAGCCGGCTGAACATGAGCCAGCAGTGTGCCCAGGTGGCCAAGAGGGCCGATGGCGTCTTGGCCTGTGTCAGACACAGCGTGGCCAGCAGGAGCAGGGAGGTGATTGTGCCCCTGTGCTCAGCACTGGTGAGGCCGCACCTCAAGTGCTGGGTTCAGTTTTGGGCCCCTCACTACAAGAAGGACACTGAGGGGCTGGAGCGTGTGCAGAGAAGGGCAACGAGGCTGGTGAGGGGGTGGAGAATAAGCCCTGTGAGAAGAGACTGAGGGAGCTGGGGTTGTTTAGCTTGGAGAAGAGAAGGCTGAGAGGAGACCTCATCACTGTCTACAACTGCCTGAAAGGAGGTTGTGATGGGGTGGGTGCTGGTCTCTTCTCACAAGTGACAAGTGATAGGACAAGAGGTAATGGCCGCATCTTGCACCTGGGGAGATTTAGACTAGACATTAGGAAGAATATCTTCACTGAAAGAGTGATCAGAGATTGAAACAGGCTGCCCAGGGAGGTGGTGGAGTCACCATCCCTAGAGCTGTTTAAAAGACAGGTAGATGAGTTTCTTTGGGACACAATTTAGTAAGGAGACAGGCACAGTTGGACTTTATCATCTCAGAGGTCTCTTCCAACCTTATAATTCTATGATTATCCACCCCAGTTTTTTCTCCATGCCAACACTCTGTATCTACTCCAGCCATAGGCCTCTGACTTTCCTCAGCAGCCCTCATTCACTAAGTTGATGAGGATAGCCTAAAAAGGAGACTCATCCCCTGAAGATTCAAGACTGAGTATGAGGAGGCAGGTGTAGATGCTCCAGCAAACCTACCTTGCTTACCTAGCACAAGCTGATGACAAGGGCTACCAAAATTACTGTGGAGAGCCTGTCATCCTCACAACAAGCAGGAGTCCATTTGCTCAGAGGCATTCACATCTCAGAGGCCAACAATAAGGAGGAAAAGGAAAGGCACGAATATGGGATTTATGCAAGCCCTGCAGCTGCCTCTGCTGTGGGCATTCAGATTTCCCAGCTCCTAGGCACCAACTAAAACCCTGCTGAGGGCCACAGACTGTACAAAGGCAGGTTTGGCACTGGGAGAGGATGGAGCATTTCCAGAGCAGATGAAATGTTCCAAGACCTTGAGTTACCAGTTCGAAGAAGCCTACGCATTTTGCAAGTTTTTAGAGTCTTAGAAATTAGTCTAATTTAAGCAACTTTGGCACTAAGCACTGGAGAGATACTTCTGCTAAGTTTCATCCTCTGCAGCAAAGCATAAGGAATAGGGAATTACTCAATATGGTGTTTGTGAAAGAAGTGTTTGCATCGGCAATGCAGCATGTAATTTTTCTGAAGCTGAGCCTTCAGTGGTGAATATGGTCAGGCTTTTCTTAACTCTCTCAGCAGTGGCTACTCCACATGGAAAGTTTCAGTGTGAATGGCTAAAGGCTGGCAAAGTATCTAACAACTGAAATAGATGTTCCATCAAAACAGTCAGAAGTCATGGGCAAGTTTAAGGACACTTTGACATGCCTGTAACTCAAAGCCCTGAGGGCATTAGGCATCTGGATGAGCATGTGTAAGGTACAAGAATCAGCTTGGAGAAGCAGTGTCCGGGAAATTTTCCCTCTTGTTTTCTTAACTAAGGATTGTAGAGGGATAAAAACCAGCTCCTAGGCATTGGTATTTGTGTGGGAATCACTGCTTCCACATAATATCAGCAGTTTCCACCATGACAGCAAGGGCAGCTGGACCAGGGGCAGCCCCTTGTGCAGCCCCCAACATGGAGTGTACAGCTGGTGGGGCTTGTCTTTGCAAACAATCTGGTGTACTTTGATTTCTGACCTTTGACTGTCACAGGAGCAAATCCAGCATGGGTGTTTGCACAGGGCTCTGCAGCAGAATTTTCCATCCAATGTTGTATATATCCACCAGTCCTCTGAGCTTACAGATGGGCACTGGAGCTGCTGAGCTGGCCACAAAGGGCCCCATATATAGCTGAATTTAGTTTACTCCCACAGGAAGGCTGCCTCTTATGGCCTGAACACATAAAAACAGGTCTTGGCAGAGGGTACCAAATGCTACATCCTGATGCCACGATTGCTATAAATGGGGTTTGCACACAGGTAAGGCCTCTGTGAGCAAGGACTTTTCTGTATTACCATTTTTAAATGCTCCTTGCCATTTTCATCCAGGTGCACATAAACTGAAAAGTGGACTTTTTCCCCCAGGAGGAGGAGAAGAGCTGCTAGCCAAGGTGGAGCCCATTACAGGAGCCCTGCCCAGCTTGCACTGCAGCAAGCTGTCACAAAGCACCCGAGTGCTCTTCCACACTCATATTTTTTCTCGGCCACTCAGTTCTTCTTATATTATCTTTGTTTAAACAGTCTCCTTGGTAACTGGAGATGGAGAAATTTTTCATCCTCCTATTAGGGTTAGTTTCCTGCCTATCTCAGCACTGTGAGGGATCCTTAACCAATATGTGTTTGCTTTTGTGCTCCCACCACAGGCTTTAACCCCATCTATCACTGGGGATTTTAAAGACCTGGTGTCTTGTTCACAGGGTTTTTATACACAGAGTTTCAGTTGAGAGGACCATATTTCATAGTATAATTTATTTGGCAGTAAACAGATGGCACGTCAGTCACACTGTGAAAGGTGGCTTTTGAAATTGCCTGCATGCTCCTGACCTCGAGTGTGTCCAGCAGCAGAGGAACACTACTGGATCGGCCCCTGTCAAGATGCTGCAGTCACTGGACTGGTAGAATCTTTTGGCAGGGACGGGAAATGACTCCTTGCTGCAGTAGCACTTTCCACCTGGGCATCACAGCCCCACACATCTTCCAGCACCCACCTCTGCCAGAACACAACAGCCTGAGGACATTAGGGTCCTCTGGTCTTCTTGGGGCAATTTCAGAAGGGTCTTTGAAAGGAGATAGGCATCTCCTAAAAAAATCCCATCTCAGCTGGCATGCTTTTCTCCTCTGCCTTCTGGGAAGGCAGCTTGTTGGAAAGGAAGGAGGAAAGAAAAAATAACATGAAAACACCTCCCAAATTGTCTGAACTCTTGACTGTGTTTCCAGTCAGGGGAGGTAAAATCAGCTCCTGTGTTTTCTCACTTTTTCTGAAAATAAGTGGTGTCCAGAGGCAAATTTTGGAGGCAGACCAGCGTTCCCCATTGCTCTGCCATGTTTGGAGCCAAACCCTGGGGCTATGTTCATCCCTTCTTTGTAGTGTCCTGCTTCACTCGGGGCAGAGAGAAATCTCACTCCTTAGCGCTCAACCCCAGCACATGCCCTTTCTTAGCAAGAGCCATTTCGAAAGAATGGAAGTGGCAGTGTGAAAACACCAAGCAGCACCTTTAGTGCAGAATTCAGAGCTGAGATTTTTGATCTGTTGACTTCATGCTCCAAACATTTTCGATGTTTAAGACAGCAGTTGCTGTAGCAGCAGCCTGTCTCCTGAGGGTGGCTGGGGAGTACGAGGCCTGTTTGGAGTGTGCTGGCCTTGTCCCTTGGTAGCTCTGCATTGCCTCCCTTACAGGGCTTACCTTGTAGTATAGCAGTGGCGCTCGGGGGGTAGCTCACAGTTTGGGTTATGGTCTTCAGAAATGAGCATCCTTGATGCTTCAAGCCTCTATAAAGGACAGCGTTTCTTATGCTGGTATGCAGAGGCTTTGTGTCTTTTATACAGTCAGGTAACCCCCAACCAGCACAGTGACTTGCCAAAGCGGGTTTGGACCAGGAGTGAACTCTGCAGCCAGCAATTTAAATTGTGAAAATGTAAGCGTTGCACTTGAACCTCCCTTGACAGGAGATTACTTCTTCTAATAAAAGTTCAGTGTGGCACTTAGGGACAAGCTCATAAAAGATCAAAAGGCTTTTCTATAGCCTCTATAGGAGTCCTTTAATATCAGCAGGGCCCCAGCAGGGAGAGCAGGTAGGATATTTGCTTTGCACTTCCAAAAACAAATCACATCTGCACACATACACATACCTTGTGTGGAGGCAGATGTCATTTTGTTCGGCAGTTTGATTGCAACCTATGTGCACACACGTTACCCTAAGTTTGCACAGAAGCTGTTGAGAGCAGCACAGCATGCTGGTATGAGCAGCGCAGCACAAAATGGTTCAGTCACAGGTACGTTCTGAGTCTTGAAGTCAGTCACTTGCATCACTAGGCAAAGAATGATAAACAGCGATGATGAAGTGCTTATTCCTGAAACGCTATCAGGAGGCCCTGATCCTGCATTTAGGTCACCACTCCCAAGAGCTTTGGTGGAGTGTCTTGAAAGGGGGGGCCTGGTCTTTGGGGCCAGTCAGCAAATAACAGGAATTAGATGTATCCCTGACTGAGCATGGAGTTAAAAGGAAGCTGGATACTGCTCCTGAAAGGGAGCCTGCGCATTTGATATTTATGTTTGTGCTTTGAATTTCTGTGGCATGCCCTCTGTGCCACTGAGCATCCCCTCACCCTCTCCTTCTTTTCTTATGTACAGCTGCTTTTCCAGCAGCAGAGCTACCTGGCAAGCAGCCCTGGCAGAGCGGCAGAGTGCAACTGAGACCCCTTGTCCAGTGTCTTTCCAAACAAGGGAAATTCTCCCTTGCCCTGAAACCCAGGCAAGTGGGATCTGAAATGTGCCTTCCCTGGGAGGGAGACACAGCTATGACTGATAAAAAATGTTGCTGCAGTAGTGACGCTGGAGCAACTGATATACAGCAGACATATTTGGGGCTTCCTTGATTGCCAATTCCTGGTGCAGAAGCCACACTATTAGACATGGACCTATTGACCTATTATTTTGCAAGGTATTCTAACTCAGTCTCATATAAGTAACTTCATTTTCTGAAAGCTAACTGCACGTTTTCCCGACAGTTTCTCTCTAGAAGTGATAACACAGGACACTGATATGCAGAAAGGCCAATGTTTATACTTATTCCTCTAGTAACCAAGGCCATCCTCCAGCTGGTGAAAAAGGCCACATCTGCAGGGAGAGGTGACCCCAAACTGACCAACAGAGTATTTCATCCCATATATATCATACTTGGTATAAAATTGAGAGATCACGAGAGTCCCACTCTCTTGCTGTGTTGGATGATGTGCAGTGAGGACCTCATCTGTTCAGTTGCATCCGTGGATTCCCGAATCCAGTTCTTAAGTTCAGCTTCCTCCTAACCATGGACCCATTCCCTCATATCTGCTCTACAGCATTTGCGGTGATGTACAGTCATCAAGGGGCGTGATCTCATATATTTGTCTGTATTTTATTGCTTTTGCATTATTTTCATCTTTAGTAGTAGTAGTAGTTGTATTATTAGCAGTATTATTATTTCATTAAAGCTGTAGTTTTAGCTTCCAACCCGCAAGCCTTTTTCCTCTTATTTACCTCTCCCCTTCCCCTGAGGGTCTGGAACTGGGAGCCCAACTGCACAGTTTTAGCTGCCGAAATTAGCCGCGTCGGGGCTAAACCATGACAAGTCCACTTTAACTTAGCAAAGTTTGCTAAATGATTTACAGCGCTGCAGAACTGTCCTTGCTGCTGGCAGTTGCTTGTTGAAATTGATTCTGGGGAGCATCAAAGCCATTTTAAGAAGAGTGATATCTCCTATTTGAAGAGCATTGTCATGGCAACTATGCCAGGTGCACACAGGGAAGAGCAATTAATATCTATTTGAAAGGTTAGAGCAATTATTGTTGTAAGGAGGGACCTGACTGTTAGGAAAAGCTGCATGCATATTTAGGTGCACAGAGAAGCAAGAAGCACTTGTAGGAGTTTCCAGTTGCTTTCCTTGGGGAAAATGTGTTGAGGAAATCAGGGAGAGGGAGTTTTGACCTGGAGGTCCTGTCCCACTCAAACCTCTTCACAATTTTATTCCTCACCATGCTTGTTTTTCACTTCAAGTTTTCCAACAGAGATTTCAAATTCAGCCTTGACTGCTTCTCAGCTCAGCACATCTTCCCTGCAACACAACACCCTCATCGCCCAGCTCCCTGTGAACCAGGGCAAGTCTTTCCAATGGAGCATGATGAAACATTGGAACCAAGTTCGTATCACCTTCACTTCCTGGCTGCATTACCCACAGACCTAACTGACCTGCCACGCAGGAGGAGAAAAATCCCAGAAAGGGGGCAAATACCAGATTTTGGCTCTGAACTCTGCAGGCTTAGAAAAGGGATTTGCAGGATTTTTATACTGAGGAATGATGTTGGGCTGGGCTGAGCCCTGGTCAGTCAATCCTTTCCTTGTGTAATTTTTAGGGACTAATGGCAGGTTTTGGCTGGAATGGGCAGGGTTGTGCAAATCCAAGGGAGAAGTTATTCCTGCTCTGTCAGCTTTCCCTAGCACCTTAAGCAGTTGCTGCTTGGAGTGTTTTTGATAAAATTCACATCAAATGTGTTTTCCCTTGTAGCTGTTGTCACTTGTGTTGTCCTGTTTGTGCATGCTGTTCTTGGAGATACAGATACAGATCTAGACAGTGTCTCTCCTGTTTCATCCCCAATGATCTTGCCTCCAACAAGCACTCGGGGACCTTTTGGAACTGTGGCCCACCATCAGTAGCCATGGATGTCAATGAGATTGGGGAAGAACAGCAAAGCACTCTTTTGTCCTGAAGTTACCACATTCAGAGCCACTGGAAGAGGGAGGCGTCACATTCGGCTGTCCTGGGACAACAAATCATTTAAGCAAGACCAAGGGCTCAGGTCCTGTTTTGGAGCAGACCATGGGAGTGTTGTGCATCTTGACTAGCTGGCCCCTTGAAGACGTGATGTTGGCAAACAAATGAAGAATTGTGTTAGCCAGACTGCAAAATTTGCAGTCAGGTTAAAGCAAACACTGAGGATTCCATAGAAAACATTTCTGGTCTGACAAATCTTGCCCAATATGATCTTCTTAAGAAGAGAGTCAGGCAGCATTCAGTCTAGCATGTCAAATCATTTTACCTGGCAGTCGTCACTCCTAAAAGGTATTTACTGAGGCACCGAACATCAGCTGTGCCTCTCATCTCCCAGCTGTTGAAGCAAGCAACAGCTCTCAGTCCTCCTGTCTCTGCAAACCATCTCCCATGTCTTGTATCTCTACAAGGCCAGGGAGAACAGGCTAGATCCTTCTCCAGGATTTTCCTGGTAGTGATGCTCTGGAGTATTTAATCTATATGTCATCCTTGAAACTCAATGCATCCTGAGGCCACGGTTTATGCAGCCATGGAAATGACAGTCTTGTAGTCTTAAAAAGATTGATTCAGCAAGCCTTGAAGGAAGAGATGGAGGGCAACCAAGAAAATGAGAGCTACCAGATGAATTTTGGCACTAGAGGTGAGAGTATGATAGAGGGTTCTACCTACCTTTATTTGCAGTGTTCAGGCTTGTGTGCTTGATTCTGATTTTGGTAGGCATTTGGTAGGCAGATCTGATTGCCGGGCCAGCACATCAAGCTGCCACATGAGATCAGCTCACATCCGTACTTGCCAAAGTATGCATCAGGCTTAACTTCAGGCAGATTTTCCTTTGCCTTCCATGTCATGTTGCCAGCATACTTCAGGCAAAATTTTCATTAAATACAGACATTTCATGTCAGCAAGGCTTGGTTCTGCAAAAGACCCTGCATGGGTGACTCATGGGATATCTCACAAAGATGAGAAGGATCCCATCAGCACAGATAGAAACCCTAATGAACCCTCTCATCTGTCAGAGATGACTGGGTAACTGCCAAAATGCCACAAGGTCATTCATGTAATCCGGCCCATTTCTATACACCTGTCCCTCGGGAAGGCTCATCCCTGCACTCGCTAAGCAAGTGTTGCGTTGTCCTCTCACATGTCCATTGTCAGGCACACATGCTCTGCAGCTGGGACACCTCCACCACAGACTTGGGTGTCTCTCTGCATTCAAGGCAGTCACCTCCTCGTCATCAGATCTGATTTTGTTGTCAGCTGGTGGAAGAAAAGCCTGATGTGCTTCTTTTCCTTCCCAGCAGCAAAACAACTTCCCTCCTCAAGTAGCTGTCAGAAATTTGAGCAGCGAAGCTGCTAAGTGCATAAAAGAACTCCCTGGTGCCCTAGTCAGAAGAGCCATGTGCTGCAGAAACAGATGGGAGCAACTAGGTCTCTTTGCATCTCTAACAGCATGGACAATGCCTTGAGTCCCAGCAACCTCCAGGGAGGCTCAGCAAGCAGATGAGGACAACCAGGGAGATGGAGAGTAAAATGTAGTGAAGGCATGGATGGGAAGAGAAAAAGCTACCTTGCTCTTGGTGGTTGGCCCCAGCCATGCCCTGGGTCTGGTACAGGCTCCTCACTATGGCCACAGCCTTTTTGCTTGGTCCTGACCACTGCCTCTGGTGGTGCCTAGCCCTAATGACGAATTGGAAGCTTTCTCCTCCCCGTGATACCTGGTGCCCTATAGCAGCCTGCTTGCCCCAGTGCCCAGTGCTCACATGAGCTGTGTAAGGCAGGGAGTCTCCCAAGCCATATACCCATTTCCCATGGCAAGCTTTAACTGCAGCTAATTAAATAACTGACTCACAGGCAGGTGTATGAGAAAATTATGTGGCACCTTTCTGTGGGAGTCTGAGAACACATGCCGGAACAGGCAGCACCAATGGATGCGGCTTTGAAATGTCACCTTAAGAATGTGTGTGCCTCATGGCTATTCTCTCATTGTGATCACTGACTCTCTAGATGGAAAGTGCTTGACTTTTGCAAGGTCAGGGCTGGTAGCATCAGGCTTAGGGAACGGGACTCCACTCCTGACTGCCTACCCTAGATGTTGTAACCATGAATCTGCAGCTGAAAGACCTTCCAAACTATTCGTGTAGTGGTCCTGGGTGATCAGTGGAAGCTGGATGGGTGACAAGTTGCATAAGTGCATTGTTCCCTCTGTTGATTCAGGAATAATTGTCTATCTGTCCAGGCAGTGACAGCACACAATGTTCTCATGTTAGTGCTATAGTGGTTGGTTGGTTCTGTGTGTGGAGATGATAATTTCCCACTGGAGACACCAGTACTGGCTATGCAGAGTACTTAGCAGCTCCAGCTCCAGCTCACGGGTGATCTGGGTACAATCACACTTTCTTAGCTGTGAGATCTCTGATCTAGGTGCACAGCAGGATTGAGGTGAGCAAGGATTGAAAGGTCTCTGGATTAGAAGGTCTCTGGTCTAACGTCTTCTCAGAGGGGTAACATCAAAGATAAAGTGAGTTTCTTAGGTGAGCTTTGAGCGTCTCTAAGGATGGAGGTAGCTGGCCTCATTCTCTCACTCAAAAAAAAAAAAAAAAAAGTTAAAAAGGCATGACTGCACTTCTGAAAGAGAGGTAAGAGATTCATTGTGCAGCAATGGAAACCACCTTTTGCCATGCTGAGTCTGAGAGGCAGAAGGAAGTGAGTGCTGGTCTTGACTCATCTCTGCTCCTGGAGATCTGACCCTGTCAAGAAGAAGTGCTATGGAGGAGGTTCCCTGGCCACTAGTATGTTCTGCCTGGATCTCTGGAGCTGATTGCTCATGCTGGAGGGGAGGGATGCCATCCAGAGGGACCCTGACACGCTTGAGAGATGGGCCTGCGTCAACCTCATGAAGTTCAACAAGGCCAAGTCCAAGGTCCTGCATGTGGATCAGGGCAATTCCAGTCCTCGTAAGTTGTCACTAGTCATTCCTGGTGCCATCTGATCCCACGAAAGAGAAAAGGCCAGTGGGGATAGGAGGGCTGAGAGTCCCAGCTCCTTACACCTCTGCCCAGTGCTTCATACATCTTCTCATGTGGCCTTGAACAAAAAAAAAATACTTGTAGAGAAATATTCCCCTGTTGTTCTCTGTTCTCCTCCTGGCACCCTGTGCTAGACTGTGCTAGCTCATTACACATGTCCCTGCACATGCATGACCTTGTTCATATGGTGTCTTCCCCAAATGATGTTTTTCCCTAAGCATTACATCTCTTCTTACCCTGCCTTTGCCATTGTTCAAAGCCAGTTTGCTTGCCCATTCATGGAAGACATTCAGTCCTACCCTGCTAGTGCCATGTCGCTGCTGAGGTCACTTGGAGGGAAGCATGTGGGTGCTTTCTGTTGTCCTTTCCAGAGAAAGGTGTGCTGGCATGCTTGTGCCAAGTACCATCACCTCCTAAGAGCTGTTTGCTGTCCATGACTCTGAACTGGCATTAGCGATCAGATTCCTCTACCAGGCACATGGAATACCACAAATGCCAAAAGTTTACCCAAGCTAAAAGGGAAACGGGAGAAATCTGCAGAGTGTAGCAAAATACATAGAAAGCTGGTCTGGCTAGGAAATCGCTGAGGTACAAATATCTAGGGGTTGGGAAAGCGTCAGTTGGAAATGCGTTTATATGCCCATTCTGCTCTTATATCCTCCTACTGCAAGGTGCTCTTGGCAGTTGTCAGCAGAAGAGGCTGTGCTGGGTGACCATTATGTCTGACTGGGTATAACAGCTCTTCCCTTGGTGCACAATCTTTAGAGCATCACCATCCAAGAGGACGTTTCCATGGGCTATTGTAACTATGGGTGGTGTGGGAATGCACTGTTAAAAGACCTGTATAGTTTGAATTAAATAGCATGCTTTGAAACAAAAACTAAATCCTGATGGAGAGCACTGGGCTTGGTCTGAGATCAGAGGTTGCTCTGTCATGTTTGTGGAGGTACCATCCTTTTCATGTTGCTGCTGGGTGTCAGCAAAAGGAGAAGAGCTGGAGCTGCAGTTCTGCAAGATTTGTTTTATTCTTTGATTTCTGGTACATGGAAATGAGATGATTCTCATTCCCTCAGCAACTGCCTTGTCTACAATTCCTCAGGGAAGAGGAATTTCTGGTACAGAATTGCAAACAGTTGGATGGACCACGGATGCTTTCAACCTTCATGTCACGAAAGGGCTCTTTAGCACAGGTGAAATGGATTTAACACAAATGGAAGGAAAACCCCAGCAGCAGCAGTTCGCTGCAAACTTGCCCCATGGTGTCTCTGGGGCTCCCTGCAGCAGACTGGGAAGAAGGCAGAAGGTGTGCCAAGCCTGATGGCTTACACCGATGCAGAGCCTGGCTCAGCAGAGGGACATCTAAGCCCCAAGCACCAAAATCTGTTGGAGAGATGCTCCAGAAATTACTCTTTGGTGCTTGTAGCATGACTGAGGGACAAGGCAGGAAAAAAATATTCCAGCTTTTTTCAAGGGCTGTGGGGTTGCACACTCATGGGATCTTGAGTGTTTAGTTTAAATACTCAGCTTCTGGAGGTGTTACATTATGTCAGAAACAAATCAAAGGTCATTCTAGACCTCTGTGATGATTTGAGAGACAGTTTGGAAACATCATCTAGGCAGACCCCAGATTCATACGAGGTAAAGAAAATGTGTAATGTTTTAGAGACTGCTTTAATTGTCTGTTTTAATCTTCTGGGTTTTCCCACTGTTTCATGGATTCAGGACTTCTGGTTTCTGTCCCTGCAGTGACTCAATAATGGGGGCTTCAGGGTGCTATACAGCATCCCTTCTGTTTTGTGTTTATAGAAGCACTATCACATCATGTGCTGAGAGTGCCTGAGCCACTGGAAGAGAGATGTTAAAATGCCCATTTCAGCACATACTTGTGCCATCAGGACTTTGTGTCTTGGCATAGTTTTTCCCCCTGTGTCCAGCTAAAGAAAGCAAGGACAGACATCTCAGATGCTGTGCTCAACACTGCAGCCCACAATTCTCCATGAGCTTTAGCAAGCTGTTCTGGCTCTGTCAGGTGCTCCTGGTCTGCCTCATTTGCACCATGTATCGTAATGCAAGAAAATCAGCCTGCCAGAGCAACATGTACCTTTCGAAAAAGAGGACTGCAGGTAGCAGTCTTGCAAAACTGGACACTGAATGAAGCAGGAGCAGAGGACTAGGCGAGGACACTGGGAACATGGGCTGCAATCCACAGCCTGCACAGACAGCCCACACTAGCTCCTAGCTCAATGCTGCTCACATCTTCACAGACCGTGCTATCCAGCAAATCTGTGCCTGGGAGAAGAGTGAGAAGCAGAGACCATGTCAGAGGGTCCAGCAAGAGCAGGGTGTCATCAGTGCACATTCCAGATTACTGTAGAAAGCAGACTTTACAACACAGGATAAATCATGCAGTTGGCTCCTTCTCCACTGATCAAACCCTGACGTGTGGCCCCAAGTGTGCAGGACCCTGTGGAGAGGCTTTGCAGCAGGCAAAAGGCAGTGCAATGGAGATCAGGCATGCTCTAAGAATAGCCTGTGTCGTTTTCACATACTTGCTGTTTCTCAAACAGATGTTATTTCAAACACCATTTGGAGAAAATCCTTTTCTCTGGGATTGCACTCTCATCCCAGGAACAAATTTGTCTTAGCAGCTCTTGCTGATTGGAGATTCATCCCAAGAGCAGACTTGTCATTTGTTTTTCCACCCTTTTTCCCAACAGCCTTGTACAGCAGAAACAGCAGCAGTGCACGTGGTCTACCCAACACAGAGCACTTGCTCACACCCTAGAAAGATTACTTGGAAAACCACATAATAGTAGCACCTGCTGGAAGTGGCACTTTAAGCCCCAAGGCTGCATTATTCAAGGAAGTCCTATTGGTGTTGGGTCTAAGCATCAGTAACAGCTTTTTAACCAACACCCAGGTTTCTTTTTTGTAGGGCTTCAAGGAATGCCATGACCCAGAACTCACTCATAGGATGTTAACATCTTGATACTACTGTTGCCCTCAGAACTGCTGAAGACAGCTTTTTTAATTAATTTTCCTGAGAAAGGCTTTTTTTCCATACTTAAAGGCAGGATGCCGTGTATATTTTAGTGAGAGACATCAGGAAAATTATTGATTTTGTTAGTAATGTTTTTGAAATTGTGCCATTCTGTTAATTCTGTCAGGTCCTCTTTCATAGCTTGGCATTTTTGCATCCTTCATTAGTTTTTTAATACACAATAATTTCCCCTAACTCATCAATGCAAAGCAAGATCACCTGCGTGCTTGGTAACCATTTTTCCTATGTACAAACCTGTTGCAGCAATAATTACAAACAGAACAAATTACTACAGATAGTCATTATAAAATACAATTACACTGAGACATGCTCCATTGCTACCCTTTTCACAGCCATCACTTGCTCTTGAGTAAATGGTTTCATTACAAGCCTGAAGGGCAAACTTAATATGCTTCTGACTCATAGCAAACACCACAAGAAATCATCCTGGCTGTTCCTCCAAATGCTTGGCAGTGTTTGCTCTGAATGAGAATGAAGTGTCTACTCTGCTGCCAAATACTTGTCAGCTTAACAGAGGGGCTCTGGGTGGCAGTACGGACATGCAAGGAGGGGAGAAAGCCAGAAATTACAGCAGCATGGCCTGAATTTCACGCCCCTAGAGCGTGTCTTTCTTCCATGTTTAAGGGTTTTCAGTGCGGAGACCTGTCAGGAACAGCAGATCTTCCTTGGTCATATATTGGAGCAGCCTTAGGGCTGCTTGAACTTGTACTGGTTGCCCATGGAAAGCGCAGAGGAGTCAAGGATGGGACACCATCTTCTTGTTTCTTTGAAGGATGAGGCAAACAGGCTTGAGCAAGGGGAGCACGGCTGGGAAGCTTGTTTAAGAAAGAGTGTTCACAGGATGGCAGTGCCATCAGGTATGGAGAAAAAGCAAACCCAGCCAGGAGGTCAGCAGCAAGCAGAGGGCTGCAGACAGTTATTGCATTGCCTTTTATTTCTTTCTGTTATTGCCTCCTTATTTCTTGCTTGGGACAAGGCCAGAGCCAGGAGGAGGTCCTCTCCCAGTGCCAATGCCATGCATGCAGACAGTGAGCAGGGCACTCTGGGCAGGAGCAGAGGCTGCTGGATTTTTGCTCCTCATCTTGTCTTTGCAAGGGCTTTGCACTGTAGGAAAGACCACACTAGTCCCACCTGATGTACTAGCCCCCTGTACCCTGGGGGTTTGGTCACTTTCTGATGAGCAGCTTTCAGCTGGGTGTTTCTGGGCAACTTACATGAATCCCTGAAAAGAGCTGGAAAACATCTTCCATGCTAATTTTTTCCCCAGGTAAAGCAATTTATTCTCTCAATTTTCACTCTACTGGATGTCCCAAGGATGTCCTCTTTACTGGTGGACACAACAACCTGGGAGGCTTTTGCCCTTCACAGTCTGTGCTTTATGGCTGTACTCTGAGCCGGGGCTCTGCCTTCAAACTTGCCCTGCTGATGCTGCCAGGGCAAATTCAACAACTCTGGACCATGTGAGGAGAGATTTGCTGCACAAATCTCAAACAGGGAACTACTGTCAGACTTGTAAATTGGAGCCTCCAAAGCCCAAACTGAGTATCTGATCATGATGTGCATGGATCTGCTGTGCCTAGTGAGACAGAGCCTATTCCTTACACAGGGGATGTTTTAAGCAGTGCATCATGCTTTCATGGGTTTGGTCTGTGCTGGTTCCCAGTGCTCGTGCCCCCAGGAGCCTATGCAGTGTGTGCAAACTGTGGAGGGATTGTTCTTTTGAAAAGGAACATGTCTTGCTGCCTGTGGGCCTAGACACCTCTAGGTGAGGCTGATCCAGGCTGCACCATGTCCAGCTGAGGAAAATGGTGCCCTGCAAGGTTCTGAATGGTGCTCTGACCTTGTGATCCATGCTCCTCCTGAGGCAAGCTCAGCCCATCTGCTCCTGTCCTTTGCTTTCAGCTCTGCTACCCCTCCAGTCTGTGCTACCAAACCCACTGCTTTCTATTTGCAACTCCCTTCTCCTGCCATTTCCACCCTCCTCCTCTCCCTGTCTCCCCTCATCCCTTTTCCCCACTTACTCTTGAATCTCTATTTCTTCTTCTCTGTTCCAGCAAAACGATATCAATCAAGGTGATAGATGATGAGGAGTATGAGAAAAACAAGACCTTCTACCTAGAGATCGGGGAGCCCCGGCTGGTCGAGATGAGTGAGAAGAAAGGTGGGGGACGTGCTCCGGGGCTGAGCGCAGCCTGTGTGTCCCTGTCTGGCTCACTCATGCCTGGCACCTGCAACACTGACCTCACATCCCCAATGCCTATGGAAAAGGGCAGGACCGAGGACACTTCCCGTCCCCCCTGCATTTGGCTTTTCCCTAGCCCACCAGTGGGTGGTGGGGATGCTCCTGCCCTTACCCATATGCCCCAGGGGGGATGTGCAGCTGCTTCCCCCCACCCAACCATCTCTGGCACCACGGCACCCAGGTGGAACTGAATTGTGTGTGTGTGTAATACCAATCATGTGTTTGCCTTTATCTTGTGTTCCCACAGGAAATTCATTACCCTTAGAGTACTTGATCGTGAGGAATATGAGAAAGAGTGCAGTTTCTTCCTTGTGCTTGGGGACCCGGTGTGGCTACGACGAGGAGTGAAAGGTGTGAGAGTAAAACCAGACCAGCTCTCGAGACGCTGCCGTCCGCTTTATCTGTGTCTTCCTACTCTCACACTCCTTTCTCCTCACACTTTGGCTCCCAGCCGTTTTGCCCTCCCTCCTTTGAAGCTTGGCTACTGCACCTTTTTGCTCTGTTTCCTTTCCTCTTTCATTTGGGGAGGACTCTGTCTTGCTCACTAGGGCCCCTGGGAGCGAGGCAGGCTCCCAAGAGGGCCCCAGAGCACCTGAACAGGAGACAATGAGTGTTGCCAGCCCCCAGAGACATTTTGAGAGCACTGCCCTGCCACCTGACAGCTACAGTTTCATTTAATTGAGTAGAAAATTCAGTCTCAAGAAGTAAAATGTGACACTGCATCATTTTTATCAGAAGATAAAATAGCCTTCACTTGAAATAAAATGCATGACCAGAGCAGTAATTTTAGCCTTTTTATACTGGCTCTAGGATCTGAAAATAGCTGAGAATCAAAGAAAAAGCATGGATACCATAAAATGCAATCAGTCTAGGAGAAGTTAGGTTGTACTCAAATAAAGTTTCATGGTTCTGCATTGGAAAACAGCATCTCATAGGAATAATAAAAACAGTTTCCTCTTATATCACATTTCTAAACCAACTACAAACCTAGCCTGAAAAACAGAGTTAACTTATTTTTCTGTGTGTTTTTTTCTGCTAGGAAATTAAGTGAAAATTAATGGCAACAGCTAATTCTGTGTGCTATTGGTGACTGAGCAAGAAGCAGTTTTATAGTTACTTAAGATAATTGGTTGCCTTATAACAGACCCTTATTAAACCCTTTGTTAAAAATTGGCAGCAGCATTTGGTCTGTCTGCCTTGGAGCTATTTTCTAATTTCTGGGACATAAGCTCTCCCATCAGCAGGCATGGGGTTGTAATATATTATTTGTTCAGGACAGAGAGGGCCCCCAGCATTCCACATGCTGAGTGGGGACACAGTACTGTATTTCAGGTTAAAAACAAATCCAGCAGCAATGCCATGTTCCCCTACATTTCAGGTGCTCTCTAGATCATCAGATTTCCATCCCCTCCATCAGATTTCCTGCTGGTTTATGTGACTAGCTAGGAGAAGCAGGGCTAAAAAATCAGACGCACTGGCAATCCCACAGAGGCTGTGCAGGTGGGATTTGTATGGTTAAATAGTGCCAGTGGCATCTATGTAGCATAGCCAGTGTTGCCAAGTTAAAGTGACACATGGACAGCTCAACTCCATGGCTACAGCTTTGACCAGCTTCACAGGGACTTGAGTCACCTTAGTCTTGCAAGTCCAGCAAGAGCAAACATGCTTTCCAGGCTCCAGGTTTGAGAATCATATTAAGAACTGTCAACATCCCAGATGAAATTTTTAATTAAAAATAAGATGAAAAAGAAGGAAAGTTCCTCATCTTTCTTGTCACAAATATAACTGAGGAATCCTGAGAGAAACTCAGCTTTGAAAATTCAGTAGCTGGAAAGCAAGTATTTTAAAGGGTGCTATTTGATGCTCTGTCCATGCAATGATTTTTATGTTTTTTTAAACTCAATTTTTGTGCTTGGTTTTGCATGAGAGGCAGCAAGGTAGGGCAAGCTGTGTGCTTGGCATCCTGGAGACGAGAACATCTGTGAAATGTCCCCCTTGGGATATGTAGCCATGATGGAGTCTGCACCTCAGGGCCTAGAGACCCACCAGTGCACTGAGGGAGAGGCCTTTTGTTTTGGAAACCTAAAATGTTGAGTGACATGATCTTTGAGCCAAGCCTTGCCACAGACTTATCTTCTCCCGTTGTATACACCAGAAGTGCAGCTGCCTACTGGAGCTATTGATTCCCGTTAGGCAGCTGGAGGAAGTCAAAGCCCGTAGCCGCTACATATGGGACATCTTGTTTCCTCCCCCATAGCAGAACTGCTTCTGAGACCAATGGAAGATCTTGCACGTACAATTCAAAGGGGAAAAATGAATTTTTGGAGTGTGCTTTTTAATCCAATATCCACCCCATAGTTGCAATAGTTTTTATTTTAAAATCACAATCCCATGATATGTTTCTGTTCTTTATTTTTAGTGCCTTTCTCTCAACACTAATGGTATTCTGCAGCTTTACAGATGTGAAATATATGCCCTGGAATCTGGAGTCTTTCTGTGGATATCCCTTTTGATTTCATTATTCATTTACTTTTCTTCTTCTGTGTTTGTCTCTGTCTCCTTCACAGCCCTGTTGTTGAGTGAGCTTGGTAAGCGTGCATTCGTTTTTCTTTTCCATTTTTCCAGTTTGTCTGCATATTTTCAGAAGATAATTCATTTTGTTTGACATTTTTGTTTGCTTACAACATTCTCTTTTAGGGTGGTCAGCACTATTTAAGTAAGCTCAGGTATCTAATGCCACATCTTTCCCTGGAGTACAGCCCCAAAGTCACTAACGTTAACAAATAGTAACTCACAGTGGCAAGGAGCATTTTTCAGTACTGATTTTGTTTCAGCCATAGTTAACCCACTGACACACTGAGTTACAAACCTGCACCATGCAAATTAACCCATTGCCTCATACACTGACATGGGAGAAAGAGGATTGCCTGGTGAATTAGGGATGCTTGTGGCTGGACAGGAAAGTTGGTCAATCCAATTTGAAGAGATGGTGCAAACTTTTCCTCCAGTCTTGGAGATATTTAGAACACAACCACTCTCTGAATTTCCTTGCTGGCCATTCCCAGGATAGAGTGGCTGGAGAGGGAAGCAAAGCCACTCTTGTTTCTCAAAGCCCCTCCAACCCCAGGGCAGGCTCACACTGGTTGTGTATATTAGATACTGGGTGTGGCAGTTTGCAGATATGGGTCAGAAAGCCTGTGATCAGGTCTCTCTGCACTATCCCTGTGGTGCATGTCAAGAGCAGCTCCCCATGTCTGCAGTCCCCAGGCATAGGGCAGGGAAAGTGGACCAAGTCTTTCTGAGCTGCAGGGTGTCCCAGTTGCTGTACCAATGCTAATTCTCCCTCTCTCTCTCTCTCTCTCTCTCTCATTTTTTGTTTCATCTAGGTGACTTCACCATCACAGGTATGGATTTCTTCTCTTCCCCTGCCCCCCACATCCCTCCTCTTAATGGCCATATGCTCACCCCACTTTTTCTTCTTGGTTTCCTCTTTGCTTTTTTTCTGTCCTGGAGGGAAACTCTGGAAGGGTAAGAAGGCAATGTGCCGCAGCCTAGCTGCCCTGGCTGGTCATGCTAACACTGTGTCTTCTCACAGAGTGCTCTGCCTGCTGCACACATCTAACCTCCGCCTCAGGGAGGGTCAGCTGTCACCCCTGAAGTGATAGGCAGCCCCTGTTCATCTCTTGGAGCAGGGGGTACTTCTCCACTTCGCCCAGCCTTCCTCTCCCTGCTACCTGCGCAGGAGGAGTGCATGGGGCTCTGCATGGCACAGAGAGACTATCTTTGCTCCCAAGGCAGCAACCAGGATGCCTGAGCACTGCGGGAGGTGCAGGACCCCATGGCTGCTTCAGGCATACAGCCCCTGACCTTCCCACCACTGAGACCTGGCAATAGGGTTTGCTCATACATCATTAAGTCAGCAGATCATTCATCATTAGGCAGAGCACTGCAGGGGGAGAAGGTCCTAGGTCCCACACATTGCAAAGTGGCCCCTCAGGAGCCCTGGAAACAATAATTAGACTAATGAGGATCTGGCTGCGAGACTGGTCTCTGTGACCAGCAAGAGAAGAAGGACTTCTTCACAGTGTGGTGCTGCCTGTGTTGATGGGAGACAGCCAGCAAAGGGAGTCACACTAACGCTGTGTGAAGAGTAGAGTTTACTAACTGCACAACAGTGGTTTATATGGGGCATACAGTCCCTCCTGCTGATCTCCTGCTGATCACTTTGATAGGCAAACCTGTCTTCAGGAAGGTCCAGGCTAGAGATCATCCTCTTCCTTGCACCATGGTCACCATTCAAGGTACCCAGAGTGTGACACCAGAGCGCCGTGGTGATCTAACACAGACTGATTGTGATGTTTGCCTACTGACAGTTTAACACCTGTCTTCAGTGAATCCAGCCCTTTTTGGCTCTGATGTCCTTCTGTTCCTCCCTGGGGTGGCCTGGAAGTGGGCTCAGTGGGGGTCTGCACAGAGACAGTGATAAAAGCCATGCTGCCTGGCATGCGCATGCCCTAAAGGTTGCACAGATTTCCTCTCTCAGGTTTTGGGTCCAGGCCATGCCCTATGGATAGTTTCTTGCACCTGTGTGGCCCAGCCATGTCCCTCTGCAGACCTGCAGAGCTGGGAGTGGAGCAGCCTTAGTGATGCTCTGTCCCCTCCCAGCATCCCAGTGTGAGAGGCATCAGGTACCAGACAATGAGCTGTTCACAAGCCCTGAGGGTGAAATGGTCTCCTTCTGAGACTGGATGAATTGCAGACCTCTTGCTAGCATTTCCCAGCAAAACTACCTTGTCTATTACTCCATGGCCTCCTCCTTCTCAGCTGCTCTCTTGTTCATGCACCCACACGAAGGCTTCCTGATCCCCGCTTCTCATGGGAAGCCAGCTCCACAGTGACCAGCCAGGCCTGGCTCACCGATGGGCTCTTTGCTTTGCAGAGGAGAATGAAGAAAAGCAGCCACTGACCAGCAAGGAGGAGGAAGAGCGTCGAATCGCAGAATTGGGGCGCCCAGTCCTGGGGGAGCACACCAAGCTTGAAATCATCATTGAAGAATCCTATGAGTTCAAGGTACTGTCCACATCCCATGTCCCTATTCTTCTTCCTCTCCAGCTGGGGTGTCTCTTTTGGGGTTTGCCCAACATTGGCAAGTAAAGGCATGATAGCAAAGCAAGGCAGCTCCTGGCATCACAAAGTCTCAGGGCAGGACCAAGAGACTTTGAAAGGTGGCTGAGCCAAGGCATGATGAAAGGGTAAGGCTCACCCCAGTGAGATGGCAGTGGGTTAAAACAACTCTGCATCCTTACTGTGTCATTAGCCCGCAGCCATGGTCCCAGACTTTCTGTCACACTCACAGACTGTTTGTGGTTATTATTGTACAAGCACATCAATATGGTGAGCCTGAGAGCTGTCTGAGCTCCAAAATGCTCTAGTTTGCTTTAAAATACAACTTCATTCTCACAGTGATTTTCTACACCCAGCTACTACTTACAGGCAGTCTTAGTGAGCTCCAAGCCTGGGACTCTCAGCACAAAGGGCTGATACCTCAAATGCAAGAAATGGTTGTGAAGCTGAGCTGCCGTGGATGTGTGTGCCAGACCAAGAGCTGAAAACTGGCCATTTAATTATCTTTTCCATTTTTCTGTAGCATAAAAAATAACAGATGAGCCTTACTGTGTTACAGCTGTGGCAGCCTCCTGCCCATGGGCTTTCTACCCACCATCGATGTGCATCTGAGGCGTTACAGCATGCAGGCAGCCCTCAGGCTCATACCCACTGCTGCCGCAGCACCTTCCCTGCCAGCGCTGAGCTCCAGCTCCTGAACAGCACAGAGAGGCAGAAGCTAGCTCCATGAATGGGCTTTGGTCAAGTCCAGTTAGTGCTTTGAAGCAGTCTGGTAAAAATTCTCCCAAAGGTGTTGGGAATAACAGGAGCTGTGGCACCTCAGCACTACTTGCTGTTAAACTTCCACTGACATGGTTCAAACTCTCATCATGAGCAGGTTCAAAAGATCTTTTTGAGCATCAGCAAGAGTAATTTTAAGTTCTTACATTTATATTCACTGCTGGAGCTCTTGACTTGAGCTTAAAATCTACTATGATTTTTCCATAAGTGCATGTCTGTAAGCACACCAGTGGGTTTTCGCCCAGCATCTCCAGACTGATAGCCTGTAATTCTCTTCTCTGGATCTCCATCCACAGAACACAGTGGACAAGCTCATTAAGAAGACAAACCTGGCCCTGGTGGTTGGCACAAACAGCTGGAGGGAGCAGTTTATAGAGGCTATTACTGTCAGTGCAGGTGAGTTTGGACCACAGCTCCAGGTGAATTATGATCAACCTCGCTCATGTCTCAGCTTGTCTGTATCAGGAATATGGACTGTAGTAGAGCAGCAAGAGGCAAAACAGGTGGTGGAGTTATTTACAGCATGTGCATGAATAAGACAACTGATTAAACCCTTTCCTGAGATCACTGTGTCTGATGTGTAGAAAACCTCCTGCATTAACTGTGTCTGTAGCACCCAGCAGAGAAAGACCCTGGTTTTATCAGATGGCAGACAGGAAAAGTAATTTCAGTGAGAGAGATCTGGGAGGTGAACGCAAAGGTTACAGTGGCATTAATTATTCTGGTGCAAAGCAACAGTGCTCCCCGTCCTTGATGCTCCCAATACTGCTGTGGTGAGGACAACGCAGTACTGAGAGTGGCAGGCCCTGAAGTCAGCCACTGAATGTCCCTCTCCATGGGCCAAAATTTGCCCTTGACGTCCTGCTTTCAGGAGCCCCTACTGCTCCAGCCAGGTGTTGCTGGAGGTTATGGCTTAGCAGCCCAATAGCTGCAGCAGCACAGTTATATCTGTGGTCATGTCAGATTTGATCATACCTTCCCTCTCTTGGAGAATTGCCTTTCCCTCAGAAATGCCCTGTTGTACTGTTGTCACAGGTGCCAGTACCGTGTTTACCAGTATGCCCCGTACAGGATATGTTAATATTCCCAAATCTGTGGAAGATGAATGAAAGTCTCCTCCAGATGTGGTTTTAGCAGCTGGAGACACTGTAACTCACTGGCTTGATGTAATGACCTCAACAACCCATCTTGGCTTTCATGTGTGCATACATTAGGGCAAAATCAACCATGTTACATTAAATCAGTGGGGAAGGCAATTTGAGCTCATCTGGCTAATTGTGCATTGAAATACATGGGGGAAACAATCAAACTTCCTATCTTGAGCTCTGCTGTACAGGTTGACCTCTGCCCAGCACAAAGTAATTAAAAGTGATGGCCATGCCATTTACCTCTGAAAACGAGGACAGGACATTGTGCAGCAGTTATCTCCTCAAATTGTGATCCCTCCTCTTGTAGCACAGTTATTCTTAGAGCTTCCAGCCATGAGCCTCCCATTATTTTGAAGATGACATGCAAGGCAATCTCTGCTGCAGGTTTTACAGCTAATACAGCTAAACTAATCTATGCCAAAATCAACTATTTAACTGTATTCAACATTAAAGAAAAGGTAATCACTGGTACTTGAATCCCATCTCTGTGACACATGTAAAGACTGCAAGTGCAAGCTCTGTTGCCACTGTTTCTTGAATTTGCAGCCAGCATCAGTGCAGACAGGATGATTAAAAATAATTTTTAAAAAGTGGCATATTTCAGTGAACCTGAGCTGTCCCTTGCAGTTGGGGAAGAGTAGTTTGTCTTTGAGTTCTCAAATGACTTTTTTTGCCGGGATTTAGCTCCCCAAGTTTTGTGACAAGCAAGTTAAAATACCTTAAACACTGGAATTTGAGTTTGAATTTTTCCCTGCAGCCCACCATGGAAAGCAGGTGAAAGTCATACATTCCCACTTCAAAATGTAACATCCATGCTGAGGAAAAAAAAAAAAAAAAAAGCAAACATTAAAACCACGTTTCCTATTCAATGAGCAACTGGAGGCAATGTTAGCAGGGAGGCTGAGCAATGGAGCAGGGGGAGGACAGGTCTGCAGAAGGGCATCACGGGTGCAAGAGAGGCTGTGTCACACTATGCCACGCCATCCCGTGCTGTTACCCATAGCTGCCTTCAGTGTCTGCCCAACAGCCTGTGAAGTTTCTTCCATAGCAAAAACATCGCGGGATTTGTAATCCTGTTCCTGAATGCACCTCTGGGTCACCATTCAACCTCACTCTGCATTTCAAGTCACCTTCACAGGATCTGGCCAGCTTTTCAAAAGAGAGACATTATTGCTGCTTAACAACATGATAGACAGATCTGGATGAATAGCACTCAGTGGCACTCATGTTCATTTTTCAGTCTGTTTTATCATCTCTGTAAAGATTTAGATCCATGACAGTCCTGCTGAGTGGATTAAAATATCTCCTGCAAAATTACAATGTGAACACAGTAGAGTATATCTTGCCAGTACCAGCCTTTGTGCAATGAGCTAAAAAAACAGGCTAGCATAGCCTTCCCAGACTGAAAAACTGTCCCTTAGCTCCACAACAATGTACAGGGATAGAGTATTTATATTTGCCAAAATAACAACACCATGCCACTGTTTAACTGCTGTTTCTGCCAAAGTAAGTTTGAAGCTTTAAAGCCAAGCAAGACATGATTTTCCATCAAATTATTGTAGAGACATCAAGTCTCCCACTGCCTCTATCTTATGTGTTGGTCTTGATCTGCAAAGGTGCTTTAGAGACAAATAACGTGAGCAAAGTTGCACTCCAACAGGGTGCTGAGTAGACTTCTCTCTGGTTGCTCATGGCTTCATTTAGCCAAATATTGAAAATTTCCAAAGATGATGTCCATCAGCCAGGGTATGTGTCCCAGCAACATAGCACCCTTCTGGAGATGTTTCTCCTGATGTTGCCATCCAAACTGCAATTTGTGGCCGTTGCCCCTGGTTGTATCACTTGTCAGTGCAGAGGAGACTGTATCCTCCGTACCTGCCCTCCAGGTCACTGTAGGCTGTTAACTTGGTTCCCTCCAATCTCCATTCCTCCTGATTTACCAAGTCAGCAGCTTCCATCTCTCCCCATAGGCAACATCCTCCAGGCTCCAGTCATCTTGGTAGTCCCACTGAATTCCCTCCAGCTCTGACATGGGATGCCACATGCCATATGGACAGGTAGATATCTGCATTAGAGGTTCCCTTCTGACTTGCTCTACTGGTTCCATCTCTGCTTTCTCCCCTGCAGCTGCATCTCTGCTGCAGACCCCAAGGAGGCCAGCAAAATGCAGGGTTTACATGTAATGGATCTGGGCCAAACCAAGAGCAGGCTGATCCTCCTTACAGTTTACTCTTGAGAGTGATCACAATCTGAGTGATCCCTAGGCCTTCTCTTGCTCCTGTGTGCTGTGTGTGCTCTCTGTTCTCCCCACAAATAGGAATAGCCAAGAGGTGAAATTTTAATGCAGAGGGTTTGGTCTCCACTTTCCCAAGAAGGATGCCATGTCTTGATTCCTCAGTTGGCTTTTCATCGCCACCTTCATGATGAAGCAGAAAACAGTTGTTGTTATGAGCAGCAACAGAGCAAGCAGCACACCTGCAGCTTCCTTCAGTAACTCTGTTGTCATGGCCCAGAGCCACCATTTGAACATGAGGTTAATTGATACCCATGTATTGGAACACAGTGTACAGCAAGACCATTTTATTCTCCCTACGGGAGGCTTTATACATCTTGTTATTCATCAAACACCCATATTGAGCAGGAAGATGTGAAAGGAGGAATATTCACCCTGGCCCGCAGTGAGTTAGATAAAACCAGCATAGTCTCATTCAAAAGTTTGTGTGGGCATGATCAGTACTGTGGCTGCCAGGAGAAGCAGCTTTCCCAGGCACAGAGCCGTCATCCCTTTAAACCTACTGTCCAGCAAAGTGGGACCTTGTCCCTTCACTCACTGCAGTGGAGCAAAGCAGAAGCTCAGATTTCACTCAGTGCTCTTGGCTACTTTGGGACTTGGCCCCTTTCTCCCACTATCCCAATGTGTACACATTGGAAGCAGAGCCAGGCTCACTCATCCAGTCTGACAGAGATGTACTGCACATTGCATCCTCCCCTTGGTAAAGAGCTACTGCCAACAGCCATTTAACACAACTCACAATGGCCTTGGAATCCCTGACATCTGTAACTTAGAAACCCAGTCTTGTTCCTTGAGGGTAGCAGGAAGGTTCCCTGGCAAAGTGTCACCTCGTCTTTATGGCCAGGGGTGGTTCAAGCATGAGCAGGAAGAGTCTTTTTCTATGCCATAGCTCTGGTGTTGTGCACAGTGCCAGGTTGGGGCAGCTCCATGTTCACCACGCAGCCTACCCAGAGGACAGGCTGGCCACTGGGCTCATGAAACACCTAGTCAGAGCTGTTATAGTCAGGCAGGGGGTCACCAGTACTGAGGGGCTCGCTCGTAGGGTCAGCTCTGCACAATGGGGACTCTCTGGAGGCTGGATGCCAAGTGGCTTTAGAGAAACAGGTGAGGTGCCAATGCCTGGAGCAGGGAAGGGAGAAACTGAGACACCTGCCTGGATTCCCATGCCCCTGCTGGGACTGACAAGATGAAGATGTGTTGCACTAGTGCCAAGGAAAAGGGACAAGGAACCAGGAAACCTCTGCTGGAGACCCAGGCCTTGCAGGTGCTGCAGGGGCCACAGCCATGAGCAGAGTTGTGCTGTGCAGGGTCGAGCACTGACCACATCACTAGGAGAGCCAGGGTATGACCCACACAGTGTGCCTGGTGAGCCAACATGGGAGTCAGGACTGATGGCAGACTCACGATGTGAAAATGACCCCTGCAAGGTATTAACAACAGATTGGTGAGAAATGAAGCACTGACCTGGATCAGGGACAGAAAATAAGGAGAATAAGGAAAGTGCATTTTTGCTGTGACAAATTATGTCCCATAGCTGACTTATGGCCTTAGGTGCTTGACAGCTACCTGGAAGGCGTACAAATGGGAAAGCTGTCCGTACTGACATGGCTCAGAACAGACCAAAAGGAATAGGCAGCTGGAGCTCATAGGGAAGCACATGAAGGGACAAGGAAATGACATGGGGAAGGACAGGTAGCAGTAATGGATGAGGGAGATTTTAGGGCAGGTGTTCCTCATGGTTGGATGACAGTTTGCAGAAAAGGTGAGGCGTCAGAGCTAGCAATTCAGCAGCCAGCATAACCAGATGTCTTTCCAGAGAACTGGAAATCATGAAAGACAGCACTGTGGGGGCTGCAGTATGCACAAGAGCTTTGTCCAACCTTCCCCAGGATAGGCAAGTCTAATCAGATACTGGTGGTTTTCTCCAGGGGAAGATGATGATGACGATGAATGTGGGGAGGAGAAGCTGCCCTCCTGCTTTGACTACGTGATGCACTTTCTGACCGTCTTCTGGAAGGTCCTTTTTGCCTTCGTGCCCCCAACAGACTACTGGAATGGCTGGGCTTGCTTTGTTGTCTCCATTCTCATGATCGGCCTCCTGACAGCTTTCATAGGTGACCTGGCATCCCACTTCGGCTGCACCATTGGTTTGAAGGACTCAGTCACCGCAGTCGTGTTTGTTGCACTGGGGACATCAGTACCAGGTAAGGACAACAGCAGGGTTTGTTGTAAAGGTCCATCTAGGCTCAGTCTGGGTTTGAATTTGGGCTGAGAAAGCTGAGCACAGTGAGGTCCTCAGCTGAGGACAGATTTGAGGTGTATGTGGAAGTTGTTTTTCAGTCTTGGATGGGTCAAGAGGATGGAAACGGGATGTGGATTCAGTCCCTTGGAACTTATTTCAAGGATCTTCCCCTTGTAAAGACTGTGAAGTATCTATTTTTGTGGACAGCCTCCATGGCATCTGCTCTCACAGAAGGAAACTGGTCTTTGATTAAAATCCTGCCTGTGTTGTCAGTGCCGTGTTTTCTTTCTGAGCATCTGCTCCTTTAACCTTGCCTCCCAGATGAGCTAAGTGCTAGTGAATGCTCAGGGCACTCTGCTCCAGCAGAGACATTTTTGTGTGAGACCAGATTCAACTTTGGTTCAGATGGATCGAGGTAAGATTGCTGAGCTAGGCAAGCTGCTCAAAATGCAACTTGTGAAGATCCTAGAAGGTCCTGGCCCCACAAATGTTTGGAGATGTATCTCTGATCAGCCTCAGAAGACAGCAGAGACTGAGGACTGACCAGTGAGAGAAAAAAACCCACAGTTTTCTATACCTGCATGCCACTTCGTCTTCCCAATAAACCTTGACTTGCTGCAATCCAGCCTCCGTTTCTGCTGACTCAGGCAAGGGCCCTTCTTAGGGATGAACCAGTGTGCTGAAGAGGATGATTCCAGTAACACAGTTGCTATTGGAAGTCCCATGTCAGCTTGTGTGAGAGGGCCTGTGCCTTTCACTCACTGTCTTCCATGGGCTGTGTTGCCCAGACATATGTTGGTTCCTGGGCAAGCGGGTCTAAGCCAAACCAACTGACCCCATGCTGGTCACACCTTCCCTCGCCACAGACTTCTAGTGATTGGCACTGGGGTGCTCAAAGATCTTGAAACTGTTCTAATGCTATCTAAACCCAAAAAAGAAGCAGCAGAACCAAAAGGAAGAACAGATTCCTTGGGTAAGGAAACAGAAGAAGGAGCATTTTTAGACCTCTGGCACTTTTAGGCATGAGATTTGTAAGGCTGTCTCACAAGTTTGACAGTTCTCTCCTGCTTTCATCGACAAAAGATGGCATTTAAAAAGTTTAGGATACATTCAGCTGCTGTTATTTGAACTAGAAGATGCTCCCAGACCATGTTGTGCCAGTTGGGTGCTAGTTGGGCTCCTCCACGCTCGGGAGGTGCAGGATGTTTTCCAGGAGGTAAACACGCATCAGATGAACATGTGTGTGAAATCAAGACTGCAGTGAAATCAAGACTGACAGGGACCTCCCCTGCATTAAAAGCACCAAGCTTGCAGAAGTGCACGTGGTTGTTTCCACGCTCTGGCTGACACTGGCAGTGTGCCCCAGATGTGGCCCATCCCTTCTTCTGCAGTGTCAGTTGCAGTGCCACAGAGGCATCAACACAACGCCATTACTGCACCATCACCAAGGCTGAGAACAAGGGTAAATGCCTTTTCCTTCCCTTAGCAGTCAGATACATTTCATGGGAGTTGTTTGGTTTTGGGGTTTTTTTTTTTAATAAAGCAGCCTTTTGATTTTCTGCAAATGGCCCCGCTCCTTGTGCTTATAGGTGCCCAGCCCCTCCTGCGACATGGAACTGGGTCTTCATGCCAAATATATGTTTTGCTGTCTCACCTTGGAGCCCTGCTGGGAAAGAGCATAAAGGAAGCTTTGTAGAATTAAAAAAACACAAACTGAACTCTGACCTTACCATTTTCTTTTTCTGAGCCATACGCTGCTGTCTGTACCCAAGGTGATCTGGGACTGCAGATGGGTTAAGGATTCATCTTCTTATCGTTAGCTGAGAGCGCTCACCTCGATGAAACCCAGATGCTAATCCCCCCCTCCAGCTCACCTCCTCTTCAGATCCAGAGTGGGTTCGGCTGTAAAATCAGCACTTCCCTATGGCGCATAGCAGCATTGTGCTTGTCTACTCAATACAAGATCTGCCATTACATAGCCAGATTAATTTTATCACACCTCTTTTACCATCAGTATTAGAGGTTGTGGAACACAAGACACTGAACAAAGGTGAAGCAAAAGGTTTTGGAGAGACATCAGTAAAGGAAACACAAATACAAAACTTCAGGTAGATACAAACCATTGCGGCTCCCACAAAGCTTTTCCAACCTTTTCAGTTCTTTCGTAAGTAAACAAATTGGTGGATGTGGGAGAAGGGCTCAGCACAGTGTAGTACTGGGAAGTGTCATCGCTTGCTTGGAGCAAGCTGTGGGGCATCTGGGGCCACACTGGGGAAAGCCCCATATTCCTGGACATTGAGGTTTCCCTCCTGGGCATTTCTTGACCCTGATTGTTACTCTCACTGTGGCTAGGTATGCCCTTCTTTGGAAGTGCCCATAGACAGGGCTGTAACCTGTTCCATTCCCCACTGTCTTCATTCCTCAAATGATGCTGTTGACGTTTGACATTGTATTTGCTATCAAGCTGCCTGCTGCTGTCCCTCCTTACCTGGCTGTTTCCTGAGGGTTTCTCTCCACCTTCCCTTTGCAGACACATTTGCCAGCAAAGTAGCAGCGACACAGGATCAGTATGCAGATGCTTCCATCGGGAATGTCACTGGGAGCAATGCTGTGAACGTTTTCCTGGGCATCGGGGTGGCCTGGTCCATTGCAGCCATCTACCATGCAGCACATGGACAAGCCTTCCAAGTCTCACCTGGCACTCTGGCCTTCTCCGTCACCCTCTTCACCATTTTTGCTTTTATCAGTGTGGGAGTGCTGCTCTACAGGCGGAGACCCGAGATTGGAGGTGAGCTGGGCGGACCGCGGACTTCCAAGCTGCTCACAACCTCACTCTTTATCCTCCTCTGGCTCTTGTACATATTCTTCTCATCTCTGGAAGCCTACTGCCACATAAAGGGCTTCTAAAGGGACAATAAGAGATAGTAAATATATATATCTATACATATCTATATAGAGCATTATATAGGTATAGATATAGATATAATGCTTTGTATAATGAACAGAGAAAGAATAAAAGAGATTTGCCATGTTCACACACCTGCTGATGGAAAGCGGCTTTGGACCATCTTTTGAACTAGGCAGGACCCCAAAGCCGGCAGGACCCCTCGCCAGGCAGCAGCCCTGGTCAGGAGCCCTCTCCGCAATTCTACCAACAAGAAGAGCTGATAGCCGATGAGCCCTTTATCATCGCTCTCTCCCACCCGCTGCCTCCCCAGGAGGATGGATGCAAAGATGACTGGGGTGCCTCAGTATAAGGAAGGCCAGAGTAGCTGGTGAGAAACAGAGCAGTGGGCAAGGGAAGGAGAGGAAAGCAAGGGTCCTGATTTCTCACCACCATCTGCCTGCCTTCGCCATCAGGAATGTCCCCTCTGGCCCTGTTGGAGAGAAGTGAGAGACCAGACTGAAGACAAGCGGAAACTGGGAGCTTTCTAAGGATAGAACACAAACCGTTTTCATCATTGATTTGGAATTGGGGTTTTTCTGTTGTTTTGGCATGTGTATGACCAGCATTTCCCCCTCCACACACCTCTTGCCTCCCACCCTCTGTGCTTCAGGGATGCACAGCCACAACCTTGTGTCCAGTGTCCTAAGCCAAGGCTGCATGGAGCGGTAGGACTTTCCTTCCACCTCATCTGCCTCCTCAGGCATGCTGTCATGGTACTTGTAACATTTGCATGAATGAAATGAACCCTGTCTGTATATAGTATCCTATAGCGATAGTCCTTCCAGCCATGTGGGTTGAGCATTGCAGATACAAGTGTTTTCTTTTCATCCAGTTTTATTTATTTTAGTTAGTTTAGTTTCCCCATAGGTTTTTGTTTGTTTGCTTGTTTCCTCTTCATTGGGTGTAAAAGGAGGGAAAGCTGTCCCCATTTATTGCTCCACAAGAAGCAGTAGCAGCCACACAGATGAAGGTTTTCAGGGGAGGAAAACATACACCTCAGGTACCGCAGATTCTACTCCCTTGTGTGGTCCTCCCCACAGTGGCCAGTCCAGGACATGCTGAAGCCAGTGGGGAGGCCTCCACCATCGCAGGGGGTTTTAAACAAGATCCCAGGGAGTGAGGGAGATGAGCACCATCTGAGCCCAAGAGGAATGAGCATGGCTGGCTCCCAGCACCTCTTCTGCCTCTGCCTTTATAGCCCATGGCTGCCTCAGAACCCCTTAGTCCCCTGTCATGCCCTATGTCCCAGAGGTCTAGTGACAGGTCTTGTTTTTGAGCAGTAAGCCATCAGGATCAGTCCGCAAAGTTGGTCCTTTCCCACACCACTGAGCATAACTGGGAAGCATCCCCTAAGGAAAAAAGGCCACATTTTCCACTGTCCAAACGTGAAAATGACGAGAAGGATGAGGCAGTGAGGTGTAACTGAGCATCATCCCTTAACTCCAGCAGTGCAGGCCAGGGGCAGCAAGCTACAAATGGGGATGTGTGGGTGCAGAGCTCCCCTGGGCGCAGGGCAGGGGTGACATTGTGTACTAATGTTGAGAGAGGTCTCCTCTCCCTACGCCTTTTACAAGGCTTCCTTGTGTCCTAACCACACAAACACTCAGCCTGCACATCCACTGGTGAGCTCTTCCCAGCCAGGTGCAAACCACATCTGGCACTTGCGCCATATCATTTGGCTGGGAGTACTTTGAACAATCTGTGGAAATTTTAATTAACCTGTTGTAAGATTTTCTCTAGGAGTATGAAGTTGTGGGATTTGGGATTTTTTTTCTTCTCAAGACTTTTTTTCACTTCCAGTGGGTTTCGGGGGTATTTCTTTTTGTTTCTTATTGTTTTGGGGGAAGAATCCAAAACAGGCACAGGTTGTTCAGGTTTATGATTACCTTTATGTACAATGATTTCATTTTCATCTGTTTGGCTTTATTGATTTTTTTGTGTGTGTATTGCCCACCACTAGAGGCAGTGAGTCCACTAATTGTGATTATCCTTATCAATGGTACATAATGCACAGACAAATAAAGTTTGTAATGATCCCTGATGGATCCAGTAGTGCTCCTGCATATTCTCTATGGAAAAACCTTCCCTCCCCTCTCATTGTGTCATATTCCCTTACATTGTACCCATCTCTTCTTTACTCATTGGTTTCCTTTGCTGTGTTTCTACCATTGACGGGGGAGCAATGGTGCCTCTGCACACCCACTTTTACACCATATCATGGCTTTCCTCCCACTCCATCTCCATTATGCTTCAGGTTTGGCATGCTGCAATACAGCTGGGGCTCACAGCCCATCTAGCTCGCAGGGGGATGCAGGAAACTGCCCAGGGAAAAAGCTGCAGTGCAACCCTTCTGAGCCGGGTCCCCTGTCTAGGTTTGCCCTAGATTCAGGGAGAACCATGCATATGCCCCCAAGGTGCTTAGCAACTCTTTCTGCTTGTGTCCTCTAGTTATACAGAACTGCTTCTGCTCTTGTTCCAGCCTCATAGTGACAAGTCCTAGGTTAAGCCACTAGCTAACGATAAGTGGGAATGCAAGATGCATTACCAGGGCAGGGTCAATGAGTGCAAAAGCAGATCTGAGACATCCCCATGAGGTTGCCAAGCAAACTGGGAGCTCAAGCCTCTCTGGGCAGCTACCTAACCATGCCCTAGTCCAGGTGCTATGGGCCATTTCTGACCAGTGGATTCACAGAACTCAGCCAGCACTAAGGAGAAGTATCTACATGTTCAGGGATGTTGCTCCTCCCTGTGGTTCATCCAGTATCTGTTGAGCTGTCCTCAAATAAACCCTCCCCACAATGCTTTCAAGGTCCCACTCTGACAGCTGAACTCAAACACCAGTTCCAGAGGAGGGTCCTAGGCAAGCACTCCCTTTGTCTCCCATGGCTCTCCCTACTCCTCCCAGTGAGACATGAGCCTGAGATGCATGTTCCTGGAGTCCTGTCTGTGCTCTGTCCCTTCCACATTGCAAGGTCAGGATGGGGCTGCTCAGGCTGCAGCCAACAGCAGTGTCTGGTTTTCGAAAACCAGGTTAGAAGTGTGCCACCAAGCAAAAAGAGAGAGGGTAGGAGGTGTATGATATCATTGCAGCATGACCACATCTGTAGAGGCCCAGAGGTAGTAAAATGCCTGTCTGCTAACATGAGAGGATATGTAGCAAAGCAGGTAACTGATACCATGGCAGACAGGGGATTTAACATGATCTGTGGGCTGCTCTCACACAAAACCTGGCCCTCCTTGCACCTTATGTTGCTTTTTTGCCAGCCACATCACCAGCCCCACTCTTCCTGCAGGTGCTCAGCACCCTCTGGGGTGAACACAGTTGAACACAGCCAGTCACATCCATGTGCTTTTCCCAGGCAGTGAGTTATGAAAACAAAGCAACTCTTCTGACCCAGTAATTATATCTACCAAAAGGTGATGTTAGTAGTTTACTCTCATCATTTGCTTCTTCAGAATGAAATGCAGTCACTGAAGTTATTATCAACTCACAGAGGACCTGTGTAGCAGCTTCATTTAACAGGCGCTAAATAACTGTTCTGTTCACAGAGCTTTCTAAAGGGAATGATGGAGCATTGCTTGCTTAGAACGAGGCTTAAATCACACAGTAACCACCAGACTTGTTTATGTAATTATTCTCTGCCAGCTTTTTGGCATCTTTATTGAGCTTATGCAAAGCATGATCCGTATTTGCACAGTTGCTCATGGAGGAGCCATGGATTAATAGCAAGCCTTTTCCCTAGCTACCACCTTGTTGTGCTAAGGAGGGGAAGGACCACTCCACCGAACCCTGGCCGCACACCTGTGTTTGCAAGGGTGTAATACCTGCTCTTCTGCAACAACCTTGTCTTTAAAACAAACTCTCTAAAGGCAAAAGCAAACTGCCTTCCTCCATGAGACACCCAGCGGCATGCTGACCCGAGATTGCAGGAGGGAGCATAGCCCCTGGCATGGGCATATCCTGCCCATGCACCCGCCTGCCCTGTTTGGCACAGCCCAGTTCCCTGGCCCCCTCATCTGATGCCAGTGCTCTCCCATCTCCTCCTTGTCCCTGCCAGCTTCCCCAGCCTCCCTCACAAAGAGAAAGGCATTGAGTATCTCCAATAAAGCTCTGGGCACAGGAAGGTCATCAGAAACAGCACTTCAAGCCCTTGGCCTTCATCCATCTACCTGTTCTGGTTGCTCTCTTATCATCCCACTAAGCCAAAGGCAAACCTTTCCATGGAAAAGCATACAGGACAGTGAAAAGGATGTTCAGAGACAGACACCCCAGTAACTCAACAGGACATTGCATAGCACTTGGGAACAAAGGGAACGAGAGCACAGAGCAGTGACAGTCCTAAGCCCCCTAGCAAAACCATATACCTAGATCTTCAGGGGCCAACGTGAGAGGAGGCAAATCACAGCCACAACAAGAACATACGGATAAGATGCAAAAGAGCCAGGGATTCTGCAGGTCCCTCATGCCAGTGAGAGCCACAAGCATGCAACATCTCATGACTGAGCCCACTTGAACTGCTACCACCTGCCTTTACCTCTGTCAGTGCAGCACCATAACTGCTCACTCAAGACATGCAAATCCCTTGTCTCCAAACAACACACATGCCCATTTGTTACCTATTCCCAGGCAGCCTGCGGTGCCCTTAGGATAAGGGGAGATTGCAAACCTAATTTGTACCTCTAGCTCCCAGCTTTCGTCAATTCCTTAAAGGACAAAAGGAAAAATGGAAGCTTTGAGCTCTTCTGGTCACGAGTCTGGATGCAGGCTATAAACTTACTGTGCTATTTCTGCTGCAGGCAGGGAGGGGGAGAACCAGAGCCCATGTGTTATTGTTACAGGTGGTTTTAAATGCTTAGGTAAGAATCGAGAGCAACAGTACTGGGGGCCATATACGTACCAATGGAGAAGGCTCAGTTGCATTCCCGGAGAGGAGAGGCATAGCCAGAAAGAGACAGAGAGACTGAAAAGAGGGAAAACTTAATGCTGGAGGGTGTTACTCTGGGTGACACCCTTGCACTATTTTTCTGTATGCTTTGGCACCCAAGCCTGTCTGGGTTTGTTTTACAGAACACTGGGAACATCACTGGCCTCTCTGAGCATGTGATGATCGACCACACACATATATACACATGCACAGCACAGCTGCAGAAAAGCCTATTTATCTTCTAAAAAAATTACTTCAGCAGGAAAGCATTCAGAGGCATCTGTATTCTTGCAAAAAGCACCAAGGGACAATCAGTGAGATTCCTCACCTTTTAAGGACTTCAGCCATCCTCCTTTTGGAACTGGAGGTGCTGAGAACCTCTCACCAGCCAGCAACATCTTTCACAAAGAGGGAAGGGACACAGGGAAGGAAAGGGTGAAGGGGTGTTGTCTGGCCAAGCAGGAGCTGTTATCAGCAAAGATAGCCAGAAGATTGCTGTTACGGCAGGATTTTCTGTCTTCAGCATGGCCGTGAGAGCATCCAAGGGGTCTTTGCAGGGCTTTGCCGTCTCTCTAAAGCATCCTGAGAATGGTCAGCCCTGCCCCTCAGTGGTGGCTCATGGTTCTCTCCTACAGGCCCTGCACCCTTCCTTGGCTCTGTTCCACTCCTAATGTGACCAGCTTGGGTTTCCCCTTCCTGAACATGTGAAAGAAGGCACTGGGGTGTACGTAGTTCCCAAAGCAGACACGGAGATGTGCCGTACTTAGACCTGGAAACTCTGGTTTAGACACTGACTCAGTATGTCCCCCTGCCCCAGCTGCCATGGCTACAGACTTGCATCTTGATTTCGGTGTAGCTATAGCACAGCCTCCAGCTTTTTTGGCTGTCTGTGTGCACCAACCCCAGGCAGTATTTTTATCTGTTTAATTCAAAATAGCCCTTAATCTCTTGTACTGCACTACAACACCTCTCTGTCCCTCCTAGCACTCACATCTCACCTCTAATAGTTCTAGGTAGTAGTGGGAAGCAATGCACCAGGAGCCTATTCCAGCTGTCACTGGAGTCCTCCAGCATCTGTCTGAGCATGGAGACTGAGACTTGCTCTGTGCTGGTCTCCTCTCACCGGACCAAACAGCAATGCTTGTTAGCTCAGGCTTGCTTTCTGTATCTCAAAGCAAAGATTTCTTGGACTTGAACCCCTACAAGCAAGTCTATGCAAGTTTCCACATAGCAGAGGCAAAAGTTATCTGGCTGAGTCCTTCCTGCTCATCACCCAGGCACCCTTACAGCCACTTCCCACAGGCACTATTTCTATTGTGCTGCTGTCCTTCACTCATCAGGTTCTGGATGACTAAACATTTTTTCTGAATTTCCGTTGTTACTAAGTCCCACAGATGATACTCCAGCTTCCCATTCCAACCCTGCTTCTATGCTTCCAGAGCAAACTAATTGCTTTAACTGTGGGTTCAAGGTCCACCTCAACTA
This sequence comes from Neomorphus geoffroyi, assembly GCA_033558235.1. Taxonomy (NCBI): domain Eukaryota; kingdom Metazoa; phylum Chordata; class Aves; order Cuculiformes; family Neomorphidae; genus Neomorphus; species Neomorphus geoffroyi. The sequence goes on from JAUMJM010000005.1 coordinate 86,171,436, forward strand.
CTTTCCATCAAAATGGAACCTGTTCTTGGTGGTTTAAATATTCTAAAACTTATCTACTGTCCTACAAAACTTTTCTGCCTCCACTTAAAATGGGTTGATTTTAAACAAGTTGCAATGGCTTGGGATGCTTATCCGCACCTAGAGTTTCTAAATCCTTGCAAGACATGGAGGACTGACACTCCCTGTACCTCCTGATCTCTCAGTTGAAGTTGGATTTATCTCTTCTCCTTTGTGTCTACCTCAGAAGAGTCCCTTCCAGATGACAGCTGGGCGAGACAGACGTGCTGTTTTCTTGATGAATATTGCTGTGGCAGTTCATGCCACTATCATCACCAGCAGCACTTGTCCCTCTGCCCTGGCCCACAGCCCCTAGCAGGCTCCTTGCTTACAGAAACCTCAGTTTCTGGCAGATGAGCTGCTTTGCAGAGATACTTAGAAACGTGGAGAGCTGCTAAGTGACTGTCAAATTACTGCACTAGCACAGGATAGATAGGATCCTGGAGGTGCAAATGTGTCCCAGGTTGCTATCAGGCTCATTTGGGAACATTAATGAAAGCTTTTGCAAACTAGTGGCTCTGTGACCCTCAGGGTTATAGGGAGGTGCATGACCAGATTTCTCAGTGTAATGCTTCAGATGGCTCCCTTACCCCTTGCTTTCAGCTATAGCCCTGTGCATTGCCCTGGTCTTGCCCTGCAATAAGAGTCATGATTAGAAGCCCCTCAGGTGAACTCCCATTGTACAGATGAAAATTAAATGATGCCTGTTGTATTTTCATTTATTTACCCCATGTTGCTTCCTTCATCTTCCAAGCTCTTGAGAAAATGAGAAATGCAGCGAGTCATGCAGGAGATCTGCTTGTCTTGCTCTTAATCAGGAAACATGTACTACTTCTAGCAAAACGAGAGAGCAAGATTGATAATACCTTTTACATTTCAGTCGCTATCTTAGCAAGAAAGGAAATGTTATTTATTTTTTCCCTGATGACAACTCAACTCCTGACAACACATCCAGCTTCCTTTATTCCATAACGCATCAAGCATTAGGAGGCATAGCTCTGCAAATATCCCAGCTTTCAAGACTACCTGTTGAGGATATTGTTCAGCAATCCAGCAAAGCGGTTTTATTTGTGGATGGAGGGGAGAAGTTGGTGAATTCTCCTAAGCTTTTAGCTCCTGCTGGAAGAAACATATACATGGTAAAATCCACAAAATGCCAAGTTTGGTAAAATGCAGTCCTCTGTATCCTGGGCAACATGCCACAGAGACATGGCATGAGGCTGTAAAATCTAAACCATTACTTTCACGAGCACTCATCAGTGATGGGCATCTTTATACTCACCACTGTCCCTAGAATATCCAGAGAGAACCCTGCTACACCTGGTATTCACCAGGTGTGAGCATCACTATTAGTCAAGCAAGAAAAACCAAGAGGACGCCATGCACTACCTCTCTTCCATCCCACAAACAAGCCCATGGGAAATATCCCAGCAAGAAGCAGTCAGACTGCCAGGGGGCAAAGCTGTCACCAGGAAATCCCATGCAATGCTGTAGGCTTGGAGAAGTGTGACTGAAAGATGCCTGGAAGAAAAGGATCTGGGTGTGTTGGTCAACAGGTCTTATGAGGAGTGGCTGACGGAATTGAGGTTGTTTAATCTGGAGAAAAGGAGGCTGAGGGGAAACCTTATCTCACTGTACAACTGCCTGAAAGGAGGTTGTAGTGACATTGGGTTTGATCTCTTTTCCCAAGTAACAAGTGATAGGATAAGAGGAAATGGCCTCAAGTTGCAACAGGGGAGGTTTATACTGGATATTAGGAAAAATTCCTTCACTGAAAAGGGTTGTCAAAGCATTGGAACAGGCTGCCCAAGGAAGAGGTGGCGTCATCATCCCTGGAGATATTTAAAAAACATGTAGATGTGGTGCTTAGGGACATTGTTCAGTGCTGGACTTGGCAGTGTTAGGTTAAGGGTTGAACTTGGATGTTTCAAAGGCAGCAGACTCTCTGTGGGACTCTCTCCATGCTGCTCTTCACATCGCTGCCACAGCCGGCAGAAGGAAGAGCCACCCATGGCTCAGCATTCTCTAGACAGAGCCACTCGTGACTCAGTATCCTGCAGGCAGAACCAAAGGAAAGGCATAGGCTGCCCATGCTTGTTCATGTGAGCATCAGTCTTTGTTTCAGTCAGAGAGGTCTGCAGGGGGTGGCCATAATATTCTGAAGAAGAGGGAAATGGGATGGGAATTACTCCAAAAATGTCAATAGCAGTACCATTGCTAATTTTCCCCTGTAATTAAGTGGTCTGGTTATCTTGATGCTTGAGTGACCATTCCTGTTCTCAAAAGTCATTTCCACACACTAGAAACATGGGGAAAGCAACTGCTCTTCTTTCTAGAGTAGAAAACAGGCTGTTGCTGTGAACTTGGAGAGAACACAGAAATGCATCTACCTTGGCAGAGATGTAATTCAAATCAGCAGCTTCTTCCACTGTCTCCATTGTGAGTGAAGGGACACTCAGGCAAGGAGCTGGCAGTCACCTGTGCAGTCTGTCCCAGGGATGCTGGATGCTCTCCATGGGTGAGGCAGCCTCTGCAACAGCAAGATGCAGGAGAGAAAGAGCTCCAAGTGACTCACTGGTCCTAAAAAGCAAGGTAAAGGGCTAGTGGCTACATACCCCACCATGAGGTACAGCAGGCAGCAGGTGTGTTGTGCTGGGCCACAGGTACACCCCAAATGATACCCCATGCCAGCGTTGTGGCTGGGAATGGCACTGCCAAGGCAGGACTGTCCTCTGGTATTTTTGATGGCTTATGCTTTCCTGCTCCCTTCTGACAGCAGCCACTGTGACCCTGCTCAGCAACTGGAGAGGAGCTCCCCATTGCCCCAGCAAGCAGCATGGGGGAGACAGGCAAGGAGAAGGTTGTGACCATCCCTCTTGATGCACCCAAAGCATCAGTCAGCCTAGTCACCCATCACAGTCACCCCCAGAATCCTGTGTCACCTGTCATCCTGTGAGTCCTCCTCTTCACTGGGAGGAGAGAGAGAGAAAGAGATGTCCAACAGCCTGACATGCCTAACAGTAACCCTTGCTGGAGATGGGGCAGGCAGACTCCAGCTGGGCAGAGTCAAATTTTCCAAAAGCACAGCTGAAAGGAGAGTTTGCAGAAGAACTGGCTGCCTGGAGATGAACATCAGAGTATGGGTCACAAATTCAGCCTCCCCTTCCCTCTGCCACCTGCACCTGCTGGCACTGCCTTGGCACTGCTCCTGCAATGGTGGGCGAAACCTGAGGGTCCCTCATAGGCTCAGCAGATGAAGCCCCCTGATCTGTCTTTCTCGTGGTTCCTTGTAGATTCAATGGCACAATGCAGCTACACTATTTGAAAAGCCATAATATTTGTTGGTACAACTCTTTTATTATCGTCGATTTATATATATTTGTTGATAAAAGAGGTCATCTTGGGAGACACTTGTAGTCTACTGGGAAATAATTATCCGACGCTGTATATTCTGTACATGCTGTATAAACAAAGAGAAATATTTAAATCAAAATGTTCAGTGGACTTAAGTTGCACATGCTGGGAGGGGAGGTTGGGACCAGCCGAGCCTCCTACTTGGGCCATCATAGCTCAGGCTTGGGGTCCCCAGCAAAGTCACCGTCCCACTGGGGTCCTGACAAAAGCCTAGGGTAGAATCTGGACATGGTGCAAGAGCAAAGCCTGCAGGTCCATGGCTGCTTTTCCCTATGAAGAGACAACTTTCCCTGTGAAAGGAGACAACTTTGCAGGCAAAAGTGGCCGCACTTCATCTCCTTCCTGGGGGTGAAGCACAGATTGGGTTTTGTTGGTCAGAACCCCACTGCACAGCAAGCCTGACATCACACATCTGCTGCCCTCCTCTCCTGCCCAGGGTGGAAACCCTTTGATGGTCACACAGCACAACATCTCTAAGCCTTGTGGTCAGAGAGAGATGATTCCCTGTGGGGAATGTCCAGTGGCAGCAGAGACTGGGTCTGAACATCTGGTTCCTCCAACTTGTTTTCACACTAATCCCATGCAGTGGCACCAGCCATTCTCCCCAGCATGTTCTACAACAGCAACCAGCTGTGATCTTCTAACCTGACACATGCCATTAGAAAACCTGTTTCATATTTTCTGTGGTATTAATCTACAACTTTTGAAATCATTGGAGACAGTTGTGGTAGCCTAAAAATTGTGCTGAGCTCATATATTTTTATATTTGTGGTGTTTTCCTATTAATAGAGATCAGTGAATCTGTAATCCTATAGCTGAAAGTGAACTATTTAAAATAAATATACGACTGCCGAAAATATTTGTAAAAATAATTTATTTGAAATATTCTGCCAAAGATAGCTCACTAATGATCTGTAAAATGTTGTTTCTCTTTTTTTGCTCTGAATGTCATTGTGAAAATACCTTTCTCCCCACTATCTTTCGAAGATTTGCTTTTTTGTATCTTTAAGGGCAAAGAAATATACCAGTGATTTTTTTTTACTGGAGCAGCAAATAGAGTAGTAGGAAGACATGAGACAACTTTACAATGGTGATAAATGGGATCCAGTAAAAATCACTCTGAAAATCTGATTTCTCCCCTGGTAGACAGATGGGTTTCAAAGCCCAAGATGGTTCTCGAGTAGGAGGGTCTTGGCTGCAGCTGCTGTTGTGTGGTTTGTCTGAAGGAAGGAAATCTCTTGACCACCCATTTGCAGGCTCGGGGTATTGGAGCCCCTCGCAGGTGACTTCTGCCTCTTCATTATTTATTATTTAGCCCTTAATAGGCCCTGTGGCAAGTGGGTAACCCTTGCTCAGGGCTTTGCAGGGCTTCAGCCTGATGAGCTCTGGCTTCCACCAAAGCCATTCCTGCAATGCATCTGGTGCCCGCAGCAGCCCCAAGATGGCAGCAGAAAAAATCATGCCAACACCCAGATCTGTCCCCTTCCCCACAGAGGGACAAGGGAAACCCAGCCACCGTGGGATGTGATACTTTATCAAGAGGGACAGTCCCTGAAGTATGCAGTTACACAAGGGGATGTATGGCTCTTTACTAAGGAGAAACTGCCCAGATCAATCTATTCAGAAATTACAAATTTTTTTTTAAATGGAGAAAAATCTTATTTCCCTTCTTTTGAAAGAAATTTTCAATCCTTTCATTACTGTGATCCTCAAGTCTGTTGCAGTGGAAATACATCCTCAAACATGTCCGTTAGCCTCCACCGAGATTTTTGCCTTGGGGTTTGGGTTTTTTTTCTCTTCTGAGCAGATTCACAGTTTCTTAAATTTCTTGGTTGTAAAGATCCAGAGGAATTAATTGGAGATAAATAAATGAGGGCCCTGTTCCAGTGAAAGGGCTTCCATGTGCAATTCAACCTTTGACTGACTGAAGATCAGTCACGTGTGTAAGTGCTTTATTGGATGGGCACTCGGGAACAGAGAGATAAGAAGTGCAATTTACAAAGGCATGAGGTGGGAGCGGGTGTGAAGGGAGTATTGCCGTCCATCAGGTACATGTGTTGCACAACCATGCAATAAAGCATGTGGTACAGGCTGCAGCCATGGGAACAATGGGCTGGCAAATTTTTGTTCCTCTGTGCGATGAGTTCTCTGAATCTGGGGTTACACAGCTGCTGCATTACAGGGAAATGCGAGCAAGCCAGGGAAGTCGATTGTGAGAAGAATTTGGTTTCTGATCACTGTGCATTTCCTTTATTAGTGAATTTGAATAGTTTTATTTTTACCAAAAATAGATAATCTTTATTCCAGTAAAGACAACTGTTGACTTGAGAGATATTACTTATTTGAATGGTATATCCTGTTCCTCTATATACATAAAATGGAAACATGTTGCAAGTTGTGTCATTACAATGTACAAAATAAATTACTTTTCCCTGCATGCTGCCTGGGTATGTTGTGATTTGAATCAAGAATTATATTTGAATTGCCTTATTCAAGAGGTTGTATGTTAACTAATTGGTGAATGACCTGGCACTGTTCATCACATTACATGTGTACTTGATGCTGTGTTATGTCAAATTCAGATGAGTTGTCTGTCATCTATGTATTTTGTGGGAGACTTTTTATCTTGTTAAACTGTGATATGTAAACCTCTCATTGCCTGAACAGTCAGAGTTGCATATATCCGTGTCTTCAGCTGTTTTCCTGATTTTATCACATTTCCTAACACAAAATATAGACATTTGTAAATTCTTCATTCATTTTGTCTATTTTTATGTACAAGGCTTTTTTAATCTGGCAAAGGGGTAAGATAAGACAGCTTGCCCTGAATTTTTCAATCGAGACTCAGTTACATTTCTATTTCTCGGCAAGATGCAACAACTGATTTTCATTAGCTGAAATTGGAATTAGGGATGTATAAATATTGCTGTTAAATTTTCTGGCTCAGATGGGCCATTATCACTGCAGAATACAATTATTCATGACAAGCCATACGTGATTCTTCTGTGGTGACAGCCCTCTGGGGACCAGGTGCTTTGCAGTGGCATCTTCAGGTCCCACACCTCTGCCATGCCACAGGCTGAGTGGGAAGGAAGAAGGCAGACAGCCTTCTGTCTACCACAGCCAGACAACCATGAAGAGAGAGGGAAGAGATGCTGCTTACTAATACTGGCTCCAAGGTGCTTTTTCTCCTTACAAAAGGCACCCTATGACACTGCCATTTGCTCTCCTGCATGACACCCTGGCCATAAAACTGTCCGCTGTCCACTCATGAATCCCATGGTTGCAGCATATCTGTGAAGACCAACATCCCATCCTGACACCTTGTTGTGCAAAAAACCCTGTGGCAGCTGTTCCTGCAGTTTCTGTTGAAGACATGTTCTTTTCTAACTTTGCTTTCCAGCCATGGCATCATATTATTCCACAGCTGGCTAACAGCAATGTGCTCCCCATCCAGACAGCAGTATAGTGTATATGGGTCAGGTCCTTCTGAAAGCATGTTGTGCTGCTGAAGGTAGCAGTACAAGGTAGGTAGGTACAAACCCATTTCAGTGGCTGCACAAGGACAAGAGATGACCCAATATCCAGGGTTCAACAGCTCTGTCATGCCATCCCTCTTGTCCTCCCCAGACACAGCTGCTGTGTTGCTTGGCTGCAGCACCATGCAGACAAGAAACAGGGCTTTTTGGGGACAGACTCCCAGACGCTCATCTGCGGCTCTCAGTTGACTGGAGTATTTCTGGGCATTTTCCCTCCATGCTTGAAATGCCAAAGCAGTTGTTAAGAACATTAAAATACTCATGTCAGAGCCAGCATGGTCCCTGCTCAGTTGTACAGGTGCCACATCATCCTAAACACAAGAAGCATAAATGTTTCAAACATCCAAAACCACATTGAGGTGTTTCAGTCATGGTGTAAAAGCCTCATTGTGCTCTGCCATCCCTCCAGTTTTTGACTATCACTGCAGAACTACACTGCATGAAATGCTGGTCATTCTTATCTCTAGTAACCATAGAAATTCATGGTCAGGGAAGTAAATTCGTGGAGCAGGACAAACTGTGGCCCTGGATTATTGATTTGCTTTCCAGGGCTTCAAGTGCTAAAAAATTTCCAGTCCCACCCAGAAATGCACCTCATATTTTTTTTCTTTTCCTCCCTTTACTATTGGCAAGCTTCAGGTTTGAAGGATGCTGCTAGTGAAAGGGAAATGGATGGGAAGGACTAGGGTAATACAGAGAGGAGGGTTGTCAGAGAGACGGGTCTCCAGATAAGACCAAACCACTTCTGCTACAGGCACCTTTTTTTTTTTTTTAAAGAGTGGAGTTAAAATATCCACCCGACGGCTCTTTATGTGACCCCAAAAGCACTGTGGTAACACCTCCCATTCCTCTCTCTCATTGCTGCTGCTGGAAAGCACTGTCTTGAAGTCCCAGGCTTGGCCTTGACTGGCAAGAAAGGAAGGGACCCCACGGCTTTCGGTGGGCTCCTCACAGCTTCCTGATGCTGGAGCCCCCTCAGCCTAATTTTGACCTGCTGAATCCTTGGCTCCACTGGCACAGCTCACATGACACGAGGTCCCTCTGCATGGGCTTTGGTACAGACCCGGGTGTACAAAAGGACATCCCCAAGGACGGGGATGAGGATGGGTCCGGCGTGCGGCGGGCCTGACATAGCATAGGGGCAGCCTGCTCCAATCCAAGGCCAGGCTTGGGGTTCTGCAATTGCTCCTGGTTACCTGGGGGTGGGAGGCCAAAACAAGAGTCGAAAAGGAGTCACACGAAAAGTGAAAATTCACACTAAGCCTCAAGGCTGGGGTGAATGAGGAGAGGGCATGTGTTGAGCTGCTCCTGCGCCAGTGCAGGGTTTGTGGTTGCCTCTGGCCAGTCCCGTCAGGGTCTCAAGGCCCCTGTGTCGGGGAGCGGCGGCCCGGGCAGCGGGACTCGCTGGTAAGAGACGCCGGGCCGGGCAGAGGGCGGGGCTGCTCCGGCTCTGCCCGCCGCATTTGCAGCCCTCGGCCGAGGGAGACCCCGGGCACCGCCCAGCGCAGGAACCGGCTCAGGAACACCGCCCCGCCCCGTCCGCCATTGGCTCCGAGCGGCAACGCTGCTCACGCGCGGTGCCATGGCGGGAGAGCGGATGGCGGGGCTGGTGCGGGAGCTGCACCGCGCCGGCGGCGGGCACCTGCCGCCCTTCCGCGTGAGCGGGGCCGGGAGGGAGCGGGGCCGGGGTAGAGCAGAAGTGGGGGGGAGCGGGGCCGGGGGGGAGCGGCGCGGGCTCCCTGGCCGCTCTCACTGGCCGCGTTCCGCGTTGCAGGCGGAGGGGCTGCGGCAGGCGCTGGAGGAGATGCGAACGCTGTACGAGCGGAACCAAGCGGACGTGTGAGTGTCGCGGCCGGGGCCGGGGCCGGGGCCGGACGCTACTCCCGCCGGCCCGCGCCTCGGTAACGCGGCTCCTACTCCTCCTCCAGCTCCGAAGCCAAGTCGGGACGGACAGATCTCATTTTCCTGATCCGGTTCCGGCACTGCTGCCTGCTCCGAAACCAGCGCTGCGTGCTGGCCTACCTGTGAGTGCGGAGGAGGAGGCGGGGGCTGCGGGCGCCGATTTGTCCCGCGGCGCCGGGTAGGCGGGGTCCCCGAGCGCTGGGCGTCCGGCCCCGGCGGGGGCTCCCACTGGGCGGCGCGGCGGCCCGGCTGGCTATGTGTTCTTTACTGGCACCGCTAAACGCTAACGCAAAGAGAAGGCCCGGCTTCCTCCTGGTCTTTTAAAGTTTTAATTACTGGATAGGCCACAAAACACATCCTTTAAAAGAAGGTGGGTGGAGTGACCCAAGTTTTTTCCCTCTGTTTTGAGCGTAGACTGGAGCATCAGTGTTGCCAGCGGTCATCTCAGCAAAGATGCAGGGTTTGCCCCTTGTTTCTTCCCCTAGTTATGACCGGTTGCTGCGGATCCGAGCACTACGGTGGGAGTACGGCAGCGTCCTGCCAAACACCATCCAGTTTCACCTGTCAGCCGAGGAAGTAAGTCACCCTTGTCTTAAACTCTTCTCTTTACACTCATTCCTCAGTTTAGTAGTCGAAATAGGGTACGCTTCCCCCCCACTATAAACACAATACTTAATGTACCTTTCTGTATATACCAATTTGTTTATTCATTGTCAATGAGTACAGTCGTGTGGATACTGAGGGCAGGTGATACTTGGCACTTTTAAATATCAGGTGGTCTTCACGAGATCACTCACAGCTGCTTCCAGATGCCATCTCCAGACCAATGTACAGAGCTGTGAACATCAGCAGCATGTGTCCTACCTTGAATCCAGATCGCTCTCCCCCTGGGGCACTTTGTCCCTTTAGAAGAACTTGTGTTCACCTTTGGCTGGCATGAACGTTTGAGAGCAGTGACCTGACAGCACAAATAAACTAGGTCTTGCTCATGGGGGACCTGTCTTTCAGGTATCACTGTTCATGTCCACAGGTGGAATGGTTCAATCAGTACAAAAAGTCTCTGGCTACCTACATGAGGTCAGTAGGAGGAGAGGAGGGGCTGGACCTTACCCAGGACATAAAACCTCCTAAAAGCCTGTACATTGAAGTAAGTTCAATACTGGTGGTTTCTGTCTGTGAACAAACATTTTGCCAAACTGTCTCTTTTTAGACAATTTCTCCCCATCCCAAGTTAGGTCATTAAGCAAAGCCTTCAAGAGCACCAAAGCTTCCATAAGCTTCTCAGTTTTATTCTTTACACTCTTAACTGCCAGCAGTTTACTACCTCTTCTACTCAGAACTCAAAATACAATGAAAGATGGCATTTCTAGTGTGCAGGGAATTGGTGTGGTGGGGTGAGTGTTCTGAATCCCAGTGACTTCTGCAGTGTTTTATAGAAACTTAACCAACTCTCAGATCAACTAGAAAGCTTGCTCCCACATCAAGGACTATTAACTAGTTTTTGTTGTTATTTTAAATGGGTTCTGATAAATGAGACTAGAAATCATTTTATAACAATTGATTGAACAAAGCATGAGCATGTAAGAAATCAGAGTGAGTAGCTGAAGTACCCCCTTTGAAAGAACATGTAGTGACAATCAACCCGCTCTTTAAGGCAGTTTCACTGTTAACAAACTGGCCTTTTTCTGGTATGTGTGTGAGGAGGTTCCCCTGAAGCTGCTGCTGCTGCTGTTCCCCAGACCCTGTCTCTTGTACTGTGCTTCCTCTAGTCTCTGTGGAGGGCTGTGCTGGGTGGCTTGCTGGTGCTTCTTGCTCCAGGCAGAGGCAGGAAGAGACCACAGGTAAGGACCATACACGGCGGGATCAGTCCAGTTCTCCACTTCCAGTCTGCTCTATATTGAGGCTCCAGCAGGCGGGTAGGAATGTGTCCATACTTGCAGTCCCAGGGAACGTGTTTCAAATCAGCAGTGATGTCTAGTGTTTTCTATGGGAGAACTGGTGATCTGAGAACTGCATTTCTGCTTTGCAGGTGCGGTGTTTAAGAGATTATGGAGAATTTGAGATCGATGATGGTACCACCATTCTGTTGAAAAAGAATAGCCAGGTACTCATGACAAGAGAGTATGGTCCTGTATCTTTCCTTTCCCTTCACTCATAACATCCCCCGGCATGCAGCTTTGCAGCATGTCACAGTTCCTGCACACACAGCTCCTCATACATGATGGAAGCTGTCTGCACAGCCCAGGACTGTGGTTCATCTCTGCCTGATGTGGCACCGTGACACAGTGGGCATACAGCACAACAGACGGAGCTGGTTGCGTGCAGCAACAAATACAGCCTGCCTGGACTTCAAGGAAAGTTTGTCTGTTTCTGTGCAGCACTTTTTACCCCGCTGGAAATGCGAGCAGTTAATCAGACAAGGAGTCCTTGAGCACATTTTGTCGTAAGCTTGCAGGACAGGAGGAACAACCCTTGGTTGGTGTCTTGCCTACAATGGGGACTGAACTCCAGTGTGTGCAGGACTTCAGACACCTCAGCATTTCTGCAGTAGGCACGTTGATGCTTCTCTTAATGGCCTTTGATACCTGACATGAAGATCAGCCCTGAGATTATAAAGTATGCAAAACCACATTGGCCAGTTCTTCAAGACTAAAAGGTGCATACTGGTAATGTGGTGAGCCTGGGAATCCGGAATGACTGGGGATGGCATTGGAGGGTGGGAGTGGGGGTGGTTATGGGTTGTCCAAGCCTCACAGGTGCAAGCAGGGTTTGTGAATGCATTTTTGTTTGGAGCAGTTCTTTGTTTACACTATGCATGTGGGAGTAAGATTGACAGGCTGGGCTGCCAAAGCTAGGACAGCTCCATGGTTGCAAAATAAAAAAACTGCTTCAGCTTTCAATTGTAGTGTTTCTCAAGAGTTAACATGTTCATTAAACACTCTGATCTGGCACTCTGACCCAACCCGTCCTGACCCTGCAAGGTGATGCTCAACTGATTATTCAGGTGTCTCCAGTGGAGCTGCTTCTCCAAGTGTCAGATGAGGTTGCATGAGCTTCTTTCTAACCTTGCCTCCCATCAGAAGCCTATAAATGTTTGTCAGGATGCTGAGTTGTATAAATGCTATAGTCTGGGTCATGGGAAGGTTTCTCCCAGCACACTTGGGGTGTACCTCTGTCCCTCTAGAGCACTGGTCTAGCAGAGCCTAAGGACTATTTGGAGTAGGGATGCAAAAGGGTGCAGAGCTTTTTAATGATCCCAGTTAGCACAAAACCAGAGCAAGGCTGAAGAGCTGCTTTCCCTGTCTGGTTTTCCTAATGGAGCTGCTCGCTCTTGGGCACTGGCCGAGAGATGACACTTCCAAACATGAAAGCCCTAGGTAAGACCAGAGGTTTGCCTGGCCCCCACCTCTGACAGCAACCAAAAAGCAAATAGCTTAAGAAACAATACAGGAACAGGATAAATGCCTGGGGCATTACTGCATTGTTCTCCCGGCCAAGGAACCTCCCTGAGCTAGTCCACACCCTCTGTGGAGCTTCCCTTATGGTCCTTGTAATCAGGGCTGCCCCCTCGGCAAAGAGGAGCCTCAGCTGTCATCCACCAGGGCAGAAAAAGCACACCTAGACCCAGGAGGCCTCCTCAGTTGCAGCCTCCAGCCATCTCCTGGCACTGTCCCAGGGTCAGGGAACCCCTCTGCCCTGGCAGGATGGGAAGTAAAGGGAGTAGCTTTCTAGGTCACAGCCAATTTACCCTCTTTTGTTCTTGAACCAACAACAGCCTGAATTATTTTTAAACCCTCTTCTCTATATTGTCTTTGTCCAGCCTTTTCTTTGCTACCCTGATGCAGTTGCATTTGCCTAGTCTCTCTCACCTAGGAGTCTTTTCTAGCCCCCACGTAAACACCTTCTGCTTTGTACAGAGCAAGGCAGGAGCACAGTGACAACGATGCACTCTCCATGCAGAGGGTAATGCCCTGGGCAGATCATTAAATTTGGTATTTGCTGATGTGAATGCTTTGGATTCATAGCCTTTTAGACAACTCATTTTGGCAAGAGCATTACTCACTGTCAGTGGGTGAAAGCCAACAAGGAAGGCAAGATGATGTGGTCCACTTACTATGTATCCTGGTCTCCTTTGAAGAAGGGCAGTGCTGAGTAGGTATCACCAACACTGCCTCAAGCCTTGGAAGATCAAGATTGAAAGAAGGCTCTTCCCTTAGCCCCCTCTGTCATGCTCACCACAGAGGCATCAATCCAGCAGCAAACTGGTTTGGATCCTAGGCTCATACTTCAGGAGGGAATAAAAGTTCAGCAACAGTTGTGGGAGGCTGATGAAATACACAGCAGACTGGAGATAGCAGGGGGTGCTGCAAAACTCTGAACACTTTAATGCCACAATGCAGCTTTCCTGCTCAGAGTGAGCCAGATGCAGGAACCTGCAAGCCCTCCTGCCCTGGCTTTCCAGCTTAACAGTGTGGCCCCAACGACAAACTTCCTCAGAGAGGGAGCCTCAACACTACCACCAAACCTGCTGCCAGAGTGCAGGCGGCTCCTGTGGGATGGCTACCCTGAGACATTACAACAGTAAGTCATTATAACAGCACACTCTGCCACTGAGAAAGGCACAAAAACTGGTGCTTTTTAGTAGGAAAATCTCACTATCCACAGGACCGATTTCCTTAAAGGATTTGTTTCTGTGTTCTACTCTCTACTCAGGAAAATCTTGGCAAGACAAGGGAGGAGAAGGATTTCCCAACCCAGCTATACCTCCCCTTCCGTGCCTGACAAAGCCCAGCCAGGACCAGGGGCAGGACTGCCACATCACACACTCAGAGATGCCGGTGTGATTTTTCCAATTAGCTGTTTCAGGGCTGAGGCTTGCTCCTCCAACATCTGGTTCTTCTCCTCAGTGCTTTTCTGCTTCAGCTCAGCTGCCTGCAGGGCCATTGTCAACACTCTGTTCTCCTCACGGAGGTCTTCAATCAGCTGTTTGTTCCTGGTGAGTTGTGCCTACAGCAGGGACAGGAGGTGTAACATTCAGCATCCCCACACAGGGATCCCAGCCAGACAGGGACATGCAGCACTAATCCTTCTTGCACTGACCTGTGCATTCTTGAGGTGAGCTGCCTTGTCTGCCAGCACAGCTTCAGCACTCCTCAGATTGAGCTCCAGACCCTCTGTCTGCTCCACAGCTGCTTGCAGTAGACACCTGTGTTCCTCCTGCAGCAGGCAACAAAGCCTACTGTTGGCCTTTCCCAGCACTCACCTGGCCCCTGGCAACCCTGGACCATGCATTTCTCCAGGGCTCTGCTCACAGAGGGATCAGCAGAGGTGGTGCAGGATGCAAAGAGCAGTGGGACAAGTGTCTAAAGCAGTACAGCCTTCCCTAGGCCAGCATCAACCAGTGTTAAGACAAGGTGAAGATATCCCAGCAACATTTTCTATAAAAACAAGCCATTGTCCAGAAAAGCCCAGGGAGATACTGTTTCCTTGAATGCAGTTTTTGACTGTTTTGAGTCTTAATTTCTTCCTTAGGTTATAATTTGCTCTGACTTTGCCCAGGTTAGGTCAACTGAATCACAGTGTCCTGAAACAAACTACAAACTCAAAAAAACCAACACCTTGTTGCCCAGTGCCCTAGACTAGGGGTATCATTAACAGCTCCTGCTGTTCTCCTACTCCTGCAGTGTAATGTGCCTCACACACACTGCACATGTGACCAAGCGCACTGGCAGGGGCGTAGGGGCAAGGAACTGCCTCTGAGTAGAAACAAGGTGCCGGGCCAGGTAAAACGAGGTGGAGGGCTGGATTCAGCCTGTGGGCCATTGAGTTTGACACGCCTGCCCTAGACATAAAACTATCCTGCTCTGTGCAGGCTACATCTCCACATACAGGGCTCAAACTTTCTTTCCCCAGCCTGTGCCAACATAAAGTGTCTCCCTGGATAACTCTTGCTCCTCTAGACACAAGGTGTCTGGTCTGGAGTAGGTGGATCAGAGTGGAGAGAACTCCTGTTTGAATGCAGGACAGTGACTGGGTTCATGGGGAATGAAAATCGCAGCTGAATTTGAAGATCAAGTGCATTTCTCACATGGGCTCTTGATATATAGCATCTTCCACACAAACCTCTGGTGGCTTCAACCACAGCTGCCTTCCAAGCTGGCAGTGCTCCCTCCACAGTATCCTTGACTGAGTTTCTGCAGTTCCCTACTTACCTGGGTCCTGACCAACTGCCTGCATGTCTGCTCAGCCTGCAGGTGGAGGCTTTCCTGGAGATGCTTAGCCTTGCACTGTTCCTGTCTCAAGCTGGTTTGCAGCTGCTCAAACTGTTCCTTTGGCACCATGTTGTTCATCTGGGCCTTGGCCTGCTGCAACTGCAGAGTGTGCTGGGTCTGGGCAAGGCTCAGGCTTGCTTTGGCTTCTAAAAGCTGTAACACAGAAAGGCTGATAGCTGGTTATAGCTTTATGGCAGCAATTAGACAGGCTCAGGGTCTGCTGCAGGTGAGAGATTAGAAAGCACCCTCACCCCCTACCTCAGCTCTCACACCAGCACAGCCACAGCAGAGCAGCCAGATCACGAGAGTGGTGCTTGCTGGGCAGCCTACAAAGACAGGGATGGAGAACACTGAGAGCTGCAGGAGGAAAAATGGGAACCCCTTACTGAGAGATGCTCCCCTTGCTGAGCAGGAGCAAGGAGGGATCCTCTGAGAGCGAATCCTAGCATCAAGGGCCACAATGGCAAAGGGGGCTGCTCACCTGCATTTGTTCTTAGATGTAATACATCCCAGTCAAACTGGGCTTCAATCCCTGTCGGTACTAAGTGTCCCTGGCTTCCTGCCACCAGTAAAGGGCAAACCTGCTACTGAGAAGCAGGTCTGATCCACCTTTGAGAGGCGTGGCTGGCACAGGCAAGCTATTCTCCAGAAAGCCAGTCCCTGAGCCTGTCCCCAGGGCAGAAGGCACGAGAAGGATATTTGGAGGTTTCTCACAACACCTTTCATCTATCCTAGTAGTCCTTGTTCCCCTGCTCTGATCACCTCATTCCTTTCCCCTCAGACATGGCCTGCCTGGCCTCCTCACCCCTGCCCAGCCCTTGCCTGATCCTGCCACTCCTCTAGTTCCTCTGTCACCCAAGCCATGCAGAATCACAGCTCCTGGCACTCTTGTGTGAGCCACTTCCACTCAGCCTCCACCTCCTCTGCCCAGCCAGCCCACACAGGACAAGGACGGAGGGGACACCACAGGGGCAGCCATGAGCAAGGACCTGCACCTGAACTGGTGCCTTCAGACATATCTGAGCAGGAGGGTGAATCCTTTGTGCCCCACAAAGAGGAAGAGGACTGTCTTTTCTTCCTGGGGAAGGTGTCCAATACAGCCCTGAGCAGGGCAATACCAATGTCATAGGGATCACTCAGAAACCTGCCACCAACTTGAATGACACCTACCTTCTCCTGTAAGCAAGTTGAATGACACCTACCTTCTCCTGCAAGCAAGTTGAATGACACCTACCTTCTCCTGCGATGCCCTGAGCTGCTGTTGAAGCAGCTCTATCTCCATCCAACATGATGCATGCTGCTGGTGGGACTCCAGCCTTGCATCTGTCTCTGACCCTTGTAGCCACTCCATATCTGCAGGCCTCTGGTTCTGCAGATGGACTGTGCCAGGGCCAGCACTGTGGATGGCCATTTGCTCAGTGAATTCACAGTCCAGCCGACACATCCTGACATTCAGGTGGGAGATCTCCCCCTTACTCTTCTTACTCTGGAAAAGGTTGAGAGAAAAAATTCATGGACAGAAGCTTGGGGAGGGAAGAGAGGCAACAGAGACTTAAACTGTCCCACACTGTCCCCAGGGATTTTCACTCAGGAACAGCGCTTTCGCTGTAGGACCTTGCAGGCACTCAGGACAAGAGCCCTCATTTCCCAGTCTGACCAAACACCAGCAGCTAAGTTCAAGCACAGCATTCCTTGGTAAGGAAAGCTGCACAGATGATAATGTTGAAGGATGTCAGTAGGCAAAGGTGGGGGAGAGAGGTGAGTGTGCAACTGTACAGATGTGTAACAGAAATATTACAACTGGTAAAAATACAGTACAAATGGAAACGTGTCCATGTGCCTATGTGAACATACCGAACAAAAAAGCAGAGTAAGGGCTACAAGAGCAGACTGCACTGATACTAAGGGGTACCATCCCACAGATGCTGCCTCTAGGACCACCATTCCCAGACATGAGGAATCCCAGAACAGTGTGAGGAACCAACAGCCTGCAACCTTCATCCATGTTACACACAAGCAATCCTGGCCAGGCCTTCTGTGCACACATGTCCAATGTCTCATGAGCATGTGGTTTTGAGACTGGGAGTGAGCAAAATCCCTGGGAGAAAGACTGCAAGTAGATAAAGTCAACCTCATTAAAGATTCCATTGTAACACCTTCCCTCCTGTAATATCTTGACTGGCTTTTGGCACACAATTTTTCCCTACTTGACAAGCTATAAAATGAAGCTGGCTCTTCAAAGCAAAACTGAGTTTGAATGTTTGAAACAAATATTCCCATTCTCATCTGTAAGTGCATGCAGTTTTTGTCTTCCTAAATCCTTCAGCCAAGACCTTGTCAGTTAGTGTTAACGGCTTCTTACCAATGCTGTTAATTCTGCTATTTCAGCCAGCTCCTCCACCTTCTCTCTGCCTAACTCGTTCACATGTTTCCTGTTAGGGAAAGGGATACAATCAACTTCAGGCCAGGGAGCAGCAAACCACAGCCCCCCAGAGAAGGGCCCTGTTTGCAGAATGACAAATCCAATTTTGGCCTGCAACAGGAAGCAAAGTCAGGCCAAAACAGATATGGTCCTGAATTGATTTAGGAATGGGTCAGGTGTCTCTGCCCCAACAGGTGACGCAGTCCAGAGCAAAGAGCTCAGGACATCCAAAGTCCTGCAATGTTGTTAGAGGCCTAAAGAACAGGGATGAAGAACAGTGGGAGAGTTAGCTGAGCAGACTCTTGAGGCCATATGCACCAGGAACCCATCTCTCCTTGGATTTATGGCTCACTCGGTGACCCCAGTAGCTATCACAAGCCTCCTAAGGCAGCTAGCAGGCCACTGGCCAAAAGGTTTGTGTAGCAAAGTATGTCCTTTCCTCCCTCAACACACTCGGCCCCACAGCCTTCCCCAAACCTAGCTCCAGATCCTGTGCTCTGGCCTTCCCAAGCCTTTCACTGGCCAAGACCATCCCAGCACTGACTGCTTTTATGTGAAGAGTGTGAGAGTGCTGGCTTGCTCAGAAATGAGGAAACAGGAGACAGGTTAAGACAGTTGAAATCCAGTAAATGCACCTGCACAGCTGTTCCTTTTACAAGCATTAGCTACCCACTCATTTGCCAGCCTCCCAGAGCTGGTTCCTCTCTTACTTGTGTTTGCTGCCCTTCTCCTTTGCTAGCCTTAGCTCTTGCTGGAGTCTCCCAAGTTGACTTTTCAGTGAGCTGTTCTCTTCCAGCAGCCGGCACAGCTCTCCCCTGCAGGGAGAGACAGCAATGAGAAAACCGTGCAAAAGCCCAGTTTGCTCTTGGCATCTAACACTGGCTTCCTGTTCTATTCCCATTTGATTTGCAAGGACCACAGGAACTAAAGAAATTTGAGAAACAACCATCCAAAAATACATGCAAAACATGTGGGGACAATAAAGAAACACTGGTAAATAAGAAGCAGGCCCTCAAAGGAAGGGAAATAAAGGGGAATAAAGGACAAACAGACCCTGAATTTGTGTGGCTTTCAGCTGGCTGAAACGATTTTGCATGCCTGCCAAGGAGGGGAAGCAACATGATTTGGTTCATCAAGACACACCTAGACCTCATTACAGGATAATCAAATGGTAAGCCCAACCCCTCAGCTGCAAAGAGCCACATCTGCAGAACTCAGCTTGCTTGCAAGGCCTCTGTTATTTTACAGTGCTGGACACAACAGCTATGATCCCAAATCCAAGGCAGCCTCTCTGCATCACATCCTGCCACTCCTACTGTTACTCCCAGTCTCCCCAAATGTCATGTTTCCTCCTATGCTGCTATGCCATTGTCTCCCAGGTCATTTCTTCCCTCTTCTTGCCCTCCAGATCAAGTCTATGTCCTGATACACTGCTGTTTTGCTCTCTTAGCCTCCTTCCCAAGCACATCCCCTTGTCTATTAAGATTTAATTTCTCCCTGACTCTCAACTTTGGCTCCAGCTTCTATTCTATATTGAGTGGGCCATTTGCCGCAACAGATGTCTTCACTGTCTGCATTGGTCCATCCATCACACAATTTTTAATGTCTTCCCTGTTCCTTCAGTGCTGAGGTTGTAACAGTAGATTTTGGTCTACCTGCTCATCTGAGTCTTGGGAGACCTGCTCCTTTGCCCCCATAGGGCAGCTCTCCATATACCTTGTCCCTTCCAACACCAAAGCCTTGAACCCTGTGATCTCTGCACTATTCCCATTTCACCCTGGTGCTTTTTTTTTTCTCGTTTTCTTCTCAACAGCCAGCATCTTGACTTCTCTTCCAGTTTTAGCTGCCTCTTCTTCCACAGAGAGGTCTGTCCTTTTCCTTCTACTTCTGCTGCCGCCTCTCCTGGGCACACTGCTCTTGAAGGTCTCCCCTTGGAGCCTTTATCATCAGGAAATCACCTCCTTTCAAATCAATGTTGCTGCAACAAAGCCTTACAGCTGTCCTCATGCTGGCATTCACTCCATGTCAGCTCTTAATTATGCTCAACCTCTGCATCTTTCCTAAAGCTAAAAAAGATTTTGATGACCTGGATTTGATAAAACAGCTTGAAAAGCTAAGCCAGCCTCAAAACATACTTTTGCTGGAGACGCAATGCAAAGTTTTCTTTAGGTTGCAAAGTCAAGGCAATTAAATGTTACAGAAAGTTCCTACACCATTTTGCATTTCGCAAGGACTCATCCATCAGATGTTTTCCAACAACTCTGAAAACTCCCCACTACAGTCAGTCCCTCTGCAATTCACCAGAGATGGTGGTAAAACAACTCAAATGCCTTGTATTCCTGTTATTTCAGTTTGTTCCCCTGGTCTGCCACAGATTTCAACCAAGTCACCTCTTTTGTCCCACGCCTACCTCAGCTCCTCAGCCTAAAACCAGATTAATGACCTAGCAAAATTCTCCACTCCTGTACTGCTAACGGAGACTCTGTTCCTGAAAAGAGACAGTGAAGGGAAGCACAGCAGGGAAGGGGCAGGGGAAAAGCCTGGGACAACGGTGGGGTGTACTGGGAAGCAGAAGGGGACAGGCATGGACAGGCAACAGTTTCCTGTCCAATTCCTTTCCAGTCTCCCTCTGCAAGGTCATTATGGCCCCTGGGGAGGTTGCAGCACTGACACGAGCACAGGAAGGGAAGATGAACAGCCACTTAGTAACAATCTTACTCTCCCACAAATCAGTCTGTTTAGGCTATGCCCCCAGCTGTTGAGCCAGTCTGCTTTTAAGACAGCAGGTTGTGATGATCTAGCAAGTAGAGCCAGGTTTGCTGAATGCCGAAAGAGGTAATAAGAAAACAGTGATGAAAACTCTCTTATTTCTTTCATTGTTCTAAGATACAATCTTTGCTGAGTACCGACTCTGACACAAGCTGGTAGGACATACACGAAACAAAGTCTTGAAATAAAACCACTCATGTAAGGTGAGTTTAGATATTTCACCTCAAACAGCTGCAGCCCTGCGATACTGCCCAGATTTTCTCCCAGATGAAAGCAGGTCTCCAGCCCTGAAATCTATCAGCCCAGCCTACTGCGGTATGAGCAGTTGATGCACCCCTAGTCTCCCACTCAGCCCCAGGAGAGCAGTGCCAGACCTCAGGCTGTCTCTGTCCCTCCGCTGCATCCTCAGATCTTCTCTCTCCTGGTCCAGCTGCTGCCCTGGATGGTAAACATCTTCGGTATGCTGTTGTCCCACCCTGGCCATCTCAAACCTCTCCTCCAGCTGAAGGCTCCTCACACATTTCTGTTCCTTCAGGCTACCAACTACAGCCTAGTACTTTGCAACTATTCCTTCCAGGTCTCTTTTCTGGTCTTCCATCTTCCGCATCTCAGCCTTGAAGCTTTCCTCACTGTCCCTCCTTTCTCTCTCAAAGTTTTTCCTCATTAACTTGATTTCCTCCTTGTAATAGTTTATCTGTTGGGAGGAGACAGGATTTGGATATTATGCCCCCAAGAGCTCCCCTCTCCTCCAGTAACTCTGATTCAGATCAATCTACTGTTCCTTCTCAGTAGGGAACACTCTTCAGGCAGTCCTGGTCCCTACTTAACTTAGGGCAATAATCAGCCTCACACAGCAGCCTTTAACAAGCAGATATTGGTAGGTCCCAGCTCTTCACAGCAAGCAGTGCAGTTCTCTCTCCTTGTTTGCAAGGGACCCCAGAGAGAAGGGAGAGGCCAAGGTATCGTCCACCACTGCTTCTCATATCCTTCCTCCACTCTGCAGACTGGTCCAAGATGTGGTGGTGAGTAGCTGCTGCTCCCCACAGCTCCCCTGTAAACACTAGAAACTCCAGGATTTGATGAGAACAAAGCCAGGACTGTGAAGCAGGCAAATGATCTGCAAGCAGTATCATGCCTCTTGAATTGTTCATCACTGGTGTGGCAATTTAGGATTTACTCTTGCAGTGCTGCAATGGAAACCCAGCAAGAAAGGTGGAAACTGAGGCCTCTCATATGAGTTCTCAGTGCTGTCTAAAGGGAGGGCTCACACTGTCACCTCAGGGCAAGCAGGTTAAAAGTGTGCTGCAAGCCCAGGGGAACAGGGCTCTGATACCGCCCCCACCAATGCTCCATGAGACAAGTGGCTACTTCTTGTCTTGGTTTTATTGTGACAGCAACACTGAGTGGAGTTAATCTCTGGTTCCCTATAAGGAGCAAGACCCACACAAACATTTTGCAAGGTGACAGAGATTTGCAAAAAGCCATTGCCAGCCAGTGAGGGCTCCACACCCTACTGCCAGCTAAGTTGGGCTGGGAAAGCACATGCAACACTAGCAGAGAGATAAGGTACCACCCTGCTCCCCAGTCTGAACTCTCCAGCAACCCTCCTGGAGCAGACGCCCCATCAGCCATGCTGCAGCACGGTGCTTTACCAAGCAGTTGTGCCAAGAGGTCAGGACATCTCCTCCCACTCCCCTTACCTTGGTTTCCAGCTGCATCTTCAGGTCCCGCAGCTGGTCTTGGAGCTGCTCCATTGACAGTGATGTGTCTGTGCATTCGGAAGTGGGAACCAGCAGGCTGTGAGAGCAGCACACTGGCAGAGAAGAGCCTTGTGAGTACAGGCATACAAGACAGGACAGGCCTACCTGTCCTCATCAGGATGACTGCAGCTTCCTCAAGTCAAGGCCATACAACCCCAAAAGATGGAGATCCCCCATCTTTCTGGCAACCAGTCCCAGGGCTGCATCACCTCTCATCACCTAATGCTCAACCTGAGTCTCCCAACCCACAGTTGGGGGCTACTTTTTATTATATTGTGTTCCCTCAACATCCTCAACAGTGAAAATCTGCCTGTTCACTCTCAGCTGCCCAGTCCACAAGCCACTATCCCCAGTTCTCAAGTTGCAAGAGCCTCCTTCCCTCCATCTACCTCCCCCTTATCACCCATCACCCACTTTTTCCCTCTCATGGCTGCCTAGTGCCAGAAATGGCTGCTCAGGCACAGCAAGCCACCCCACACTCCCATGGAAACTGATCCAGAGAGAACCTCGTTCTTGCTTGAGAAGATGGAGAGGCACTAAACCCTCCTGCATTTTACCTCCTGCTGGCAGCCTTTGCTCAGCCCTGCTCTCCCGTAGCTGGAGACGCAGCCTTTCCAGCTCCCTCTGCAGCATTCCATTCTGGTCCCACAGCACCTGGTGCAGAAACTGGTCACAATGCAGCAATGAAGCTCCCCAGGGCTGCAGAGGGCCAAGCACCCACAGCTCCAAGCAGCCATGTATTGAGGGTCTCTTGCAGAATGAAGAGCAGAGACTCCTTGCCAGTACAGTTAGAGAAGAAGGCTAGGGGATGTTCTTTCAGCCCAAACAGCCAGGAATGAGAGATTACCACAACCACCATAATTAGACACTAAAGCACAAAGAGCAACAAGCAACTGCTCCCCTATGTAAAAGCATACAGTACTAGGGGCTTTTGCAGACACCTTGAAGGGCTGAACATTTTGAGCCCCATCCTGACATAAACAAAACCATTATGAGTGACCAACACACAAGAAACACCATGATCTCAGTACGATCCCTCCCACAGCGCAGAGGTTTGCATTTAGATCCTCAAGACACTCCTGTGGGCACCAAGACTAGCCAACAAGCACTACTTTACGCAGACAAGCAAGAGCAGGATTTATGGTGAAGCAAGTCCCACAGGGCTCTGAATGGGAACATTTCTAGGTTGCAGAAGGAACAAAGTGAGGTGAGAAGGTGCTGATCATGTGAGAAACGAGAATGAGGCAGGTCCCGATGCCTGTTTAGTATAGAGACACCCTGAGAGGCCAGCACAGGAGTTTATCCTGTCTCAGTGCCAACATCATCCTGCAGCAAGGAGATCCATGGCTGAACACCACGCTGTAAGCCACTGCACCAGCATAACAAGTCACTTCCTTGAGGGGGTCTGGAGCTGGGCAACTACTTGTTTCACTTCACACTCTCCATCTCATAGTGGAAAAAACTGTGTTCAAGGCATCCTGCTTTCCTCTGGACTAGCCACTTTGAGCAGACACTGTTATATCCATTATGCTGTCAACCAGGAAAAGTGATGGGCTGCAAGAGACTATGAACTAGGGTACATCCAAAGATCCCAATTAAGAAATATTATTGAGCAGGTCTAGACAAATGTAAACCCAGTTTGTTTAATCTCCATTCTGAACAGGAGAGCAGAGGAGGAGGGGGGCTGACAACATTCAACAAGGGTAAAAGGATAAACGCGAGTGGGCGCCTTCACAGGGGCAGATGAAGACCAAAGGCCAAACCTTTCCATTCATCAGCATTCTAATGAACAACTCTGGGGCTGCTCGATGGGAGGAAAAAAATCGCAGCACAATACATCTTCAACCCTCTGGTGCCACCTTGATCAATGCTGCACTGGATAGGGCTCCAGCATGTTTGCCTTTAGTTACAACTTCAAGGGGGTCTGTTTTCTGCATCCATGAAACAGTTTTGCTGAAAATGCAGATTTCAGTCCCTGCTCGTGTGATTTGCCAAGTCACCATCTCTACTCAGTGGTATTCCCTAAGTCACACATAGCATTGGGAACCAATGAGCAATGCAATCAGCACAGGACTCAGGAGCCAAGGCACAAAGTACGCAGCAACTCACAACATGCAAGATACATAAGTCACTCAAAAACAAAAGAAGGGGAATAGAGGCTGTGCTCAGGTCTCAAAGAGCCCAAAGCTCTGGGAAGGAGCACAACACCTTGCAGAAGGTACAAGACACCCAGCACCAATGCCTGGAGCACACACACACATACCAGGTACCTGGACAGGCTCACCTTGACTCTCTAGCAGAGTCCAGCAACAACAGATTTTGTAGAGGTTTTTAAAGTGGGGCAAGAAGGAAGGGAATAACAAAAAGAATTTAGCTGATAACATGCTTTTCAAAGAAGAACAACTTTCTCCTTCTGTTTGATAAGAAATACAGCAGAGCCCAGTGTGGTCTGTCCTTACACATGGCTCCCAAACAAAATGGCCCATGGCTACAGGGTGGCAGGAGGGAAGCATTTACAACCCATTCCTACTCCCCCCTGCTAACATCCCAGCAAGGGAACCAAACCACGGGCTGCAGAGGCAAGGAGACAGGCTGCTTTACAAGGGGTACAGCTGTGTTCTGCCTCCTGCCAAAGGACTTCGAGCAAGACAAGAGGGATCCACCTCCTGCACTCTGATCAGGGCTGCCTTCTTCCTCTCCCCTAGGCCAAAGTGCCCAACAGATGTGCCAATGATGAGAGATGTTTTTTCATGACAGCATTGATGGAGATGCCCACCCATACCTGGCACTGCTGCTCGTACTCTGAGACAATCTCTGCAAAGCGTTCACTCTGATTTGGGAGCTCTGGGCTGTGGGGGTCCATCTGGGCCAGCTGCACAAGTACAGGGAAATACGTCTCATCAAGGAAATTATCACCTCTCTAAATGGAGAGGCAAAATCTCTACTAAATCACCAGAGTCATGGTGCTACACCCATAGATTCAATGCAAGGCTTCCTACTGACACCTGTGGGATTGGTCAGATGCAGAAAGAGAATGAAAAACATTTTTCTTCATGTGTGAGACACAGCACAATACAAACAGGCTAGCTCTCCCAAACTGGTCAACAAGACCATAGACTCATCTCTTCCCCCAGATCCATTTTACTAGGTGCCTCGCTGGAGTGGAAGACACAAAAACTAACACTTCAATACTTCTGAAAAAGAAAGCTTTCCTTTTCTGGAAAGCAAACTCTATAGTTCACACTGCAGATTTGCAGACTTTTCTACAATTTCAAACTGTCCTCATCCTTTCTTGTCAACCTTTGAAAGCCCTAAATAAAAAGCTGAAATTTTTTCTTTCCATGTTGTCATTAATGTGCAGGACAGTTTAAAGAGGCGGATACCAGTAACAACTGACCCAAAATATGCAAGACTTCATAGAAAAAGGTCAATTTTTTGATGAGTTCCTGAAAAGTTCCTGTTTAACAGCAAGAGAGAAAGAAACGGTACCTTGTCCTTCACAACACAGTTGAGTTCATTCTGTAGCTCCAATACCAGCTTCTCAGAGGCTGACAGTTTATCAGCCATCTCTGTGACTTTGTTTTGTAGCTGTGTGTTCTCCTGCAGACAAAAGGGAGAAGATTCTCTTGATGTTGTGGGTCTTCACATCACAGGATGGGTTCCTGGCCTTCAGCAGGAAGCTGTAAAACAACTGTCACATAAACACGTGGCACGCTCAAAGGAGACCCTGCTTTGGACAGCATGCTGCTGATACACACCACATGGGCTGGAGTTTCACAAAGGGCAGATGTACAAGTGGGTTCTGCAGAATAAGAGACAGACAGTCACACAGGCTCATCTCTACCTCTGCTTCGTAACACTATGGTTTCCTTCAGAGCCAACAAAGGCCAAACCATCTCCAATAGTTTAATAATGTCAAAGCAAGAAGCTCTGTATTTAATTCAATAGTATGGATGTGGCTGATGATTTTTCTGCATAAAACTCCTTCCAGAGTACCACAAACTATCCATATTTATTACCACCTCTGATTTGCCCCTCCCTGAAGAAATGCAGATGTTTCATCCTCAGCAGTTTTGCTTACCTTCATGCTGTGGTCCAGTTTCCCTTGCAAGCTGGCCTCTTTTCCCTGGAGAAACTGTGTATCAGCCTTCAGCTTCACTTGGTGATTGATTGCTTGCTGCAAAAGCTGCTCTTTTGCCTCCATTTCTGCCTGAACATTCCTAGGGGAAAAAAGCAATATGGCTGGGGCACCCAGAGCATACTCTCAGATAGCCACGAGGTCAAGACAGACACTCTTAACATGCACAAAGCAAGAGACGAGAGCTTGGTTGGAGGGATGCTGGGACTGTGGCGGGGGGATTCAGGGACTTCTCTGCCACTGATGTAATGGCAAAACAAGTGGGAGATTCTTAATGGGAGACTGGGGTGGGAGGGAAAGGCTGTGGGCACCCACAGGAAAACCATTTTCCCTGCCCCATCAAAAGGACCTCTCCTACTTGAGCTTGCTCTGGGTATGCCTGAGAGCGATGCACTGCTTGTCCAATTGCCTGCCAAGCTGCAAGCAGCGTGCCTCCACTTTCTCCAAGTCCAGCCTCGCCTTGTCCCTCTCCCTGGTGATCTGCCTCACCTGGATCCTGCAGGCACAGTGAGCAGTGCATTAAGAGACATCTCAGGAACTCCACAAAAGGGCTTTACTTACAGGGAGCAGCACCCTTACCGGAGGCACTGCAGTTTATATCCGTAGCAGGTAACGGCTGCATGCTGAAGCCTGCTAATGGGGACCATGAGTGTGTTGTCCAAGCTGCAGGCAGCTCTGACAGGCTCACCTGCTCCTCTGTGCAGCTATTCAGTCTCTGCAAGGACAGCACAGACCAAAATCACTTTCTCCCTCTTCTAACAGATCCAACATTACTTCTGTTGCTACACCATCTGACCACCCTCCAGTCTTTCAAACATCCGCCCTCATCTCACAGATAGGCTTAGATCACATCCACTCCAGATTTTCACCAGCCTTGTGGTTGCCAAACCCTGCCACCCCATCAAGAACCTGAATGCAAGCACTTCTTCCACCCTGAACACCTGAAAAGCTCTGCTTCACATCACCAGACAAGGCAGCACCAGACACCTTGAGACACCTCGAGACACCTCTAAGTTCTTCCAGGGCTCAGATGGCAATGACAAGTTCAGGCTTGGCAAATCTAGTGCCGCTGCCAATGCTGGAGAAGAGCTGTGGGCCCACACAGCTTGTTTGGAAGGAGGACTGCTTCCCAGTGCAACAACTCCAAGATGCCAGGAGAGTGATGTGCTGAGCTGCACTTAAGGCAGCCACGTGGAGCAGGATCACAGGCACATGCACTTTGGTCTCCCTACTAACCCACGAAAACTCAGTATTCACAGAAAGAACAACACAGGAAGTTATAACACATCAGAGGGTCATGTGAAAACTGTCAGACAGGGACTATCCGTAAACATTTTGGGTTGAGGTCAGCCTCAAAGTTAAATGAGATTCAGCTGAGCTAAACCAAAAAGCAGAATCCA
The DNA here is from genome assembly GCA_033558235.1 of Neomorphus geoffroyi. NCBI lineage: Eukaryota > Metazoa > Chordata > Aves > Cuculiformes > Neomorphidae > Neomorphus > Neomorphus geoffroyi. The sequence goes on from JAUMJM010000005.1 coordinate 86,199,109, forward strand.
GAAAGCTGATACAGAACTGGTTAACGTCTCCAAGAGCACCAATTTCCCACCAGGTTTGGAGGAAACCTAACCTAAGAGAACTGTTACCTTCAAGTCTTCTTTTTGAGCTGTTTTGCTCCAGATCCTGGATCCTGTCTTGGCTGTCAAGGTAATCAGCTATTCACTTCTACCTTAATGCATTAAAGCACAGCTCCTTAAAAAACATTTGCAAATGTCTTGCAGGTCCTTAGAACTAGAAGCAGGAAGGAGCAAGAAGTATTTTACATCAAAGAAAATGTGGATGAAGCTTCCATGCCCTAAAAATGGGACAACCTGAACCACAAGAAGTGCAGAGACGTCCACGCTTCTGAAGCCATGAATTGGGGTCATCTTCCTCCAGTTTAGTAAATAAATCTTTGAGTTCTTAAAAAACAAGTATAAGAGAAGAGAAACTCACCAGTTGCAAGAACACAGCACAAAGCATCCAAATAGCTTCTTAAAATAAGCCCCGTCTTTTTTACAGTGCAAATGGAACACAATTGAAAAACTATTTTTGAAAATTAATGCTGCTATATTTCCATGCATGCACAAAGAAACAAACTCATCTCCACAAAGTCAGAAATGTGGGCACTAGTACTGGATACAGACAGATAAAAAACCTCACTTTAATCCTGTTTCATTTGTAGGAGAGAAGGGGAATTAAGGCCCCATGCCTACTCTGGGACCCTGAAGAGATACAGTCACTGTGTAATTTCATTTTGGAAATAGCAGGCTATTTGCAAAGACACACAGCAAAAGGACAAAATGCAACGGGAACAAGCTGCAACAAAGGAAAGCTCAACTGGCCATACAGAAAAAAAAAATCTTCTTCCAGAGTGCATGGCAGCCCTGAGTCAGGCCCAGAGAAGCGGTAGGGTCTCCATCTCGGGAGACAGTCAAACCTAGACTGGACAAGCCCTGAGCAACTTGGTCCAACTTGAAAGTCAGCCCTGCTGTGAGGACTAGTCCAGATGCCTCGAGAGATCCCTTCCCACGTAACCCCATCTCAAGTCAGATGCTACAGAACAGCTCCTTTCCAAGGGAAGCCAACCATGTTCCACAGGTAAATGCAGCCACACTGGGCTAAACCAGCTCAGGACTAGTGCCTGAAGTCTAGGGAAGGCAACAGTTACTTTTGATGGCAACTTCCTTTGATTCTACAGATTCACAGCTCACTTCCCATTCCTGTCTTAACCAGCTGGCTCTCAGCCTTTCCCTACTCACCTCCTTCCTCAGCTCCTTCAGCCAAATGCTGGCTGAGGAAAGCCTCACCTCCTGCACCCAACTCCTTTGGGAGGGCCCGGACTTGAGCCTCAGCTGTACCTAATGAAGGGCTATGCATCTGCCAGGAGCTGCAGGCTACACTGGGCTTCCAGACGAAAACACAGTACACATCAGTCATACTAAAACCAGCCTCCCCACAACTACTTGCGAAACAATACTAAGGACCAAGCCTCCTGTATCTGCATTCATCATTGTAGACAACCAGCACCACTAACACAATAGGGATGAAGAGCACCAAGTAGTGTGACTACCGCATTACAAATTAAATTGAGGCATGTTAGCACAATGCCACCCGTTTACATTCCCTCCTCAAATCCCAGAGTCCCATGTCCTCTCCTGATGGCTTGCCATTATATTCCACATAAAGAAGAGTGAGATCATCATACCAGTGCAGTGTTCAGAAAAGCTTTATCACTTTCAGCTTCTTTGTTTGCCTTCAGGTTCTGTAATAAGAAAAGAGAGGAAAGAGTATCAGTCATAGTCTGCCCCAGGACAGGGGTCACACACCTCAAATCTGCCAGCTGCACTCAAACATGCAGCTCTTGACATATCTGCTCACAACCAGAATGGCAGCAACTCATGTGCTGCACTCAGCCTGACTCACCTGGCAATATCAGACACATTGGGACTGGAAATGTTTGAGGGTTTGCAACTTCATTTTACTATGTCAGACATTTTAGCTCAGAACGCTCAGAAGAGCAAATCACCAAGCAGGACAGAGACCTTTCCCACAAAAGTTTAAGGGTTTCTTCAGAGAGACAAGTATCCAGGATATACAAGGTTGAAGGGGGGTTCAATCTGCCCTCTGTTTAAGGATTAAAAAGTCATTGTAGCAGGAGGAGAAAAAGGGGAAGAGACAGAAGATGCAAATCCTGCTGGAATCCCAGATGGAAATGGAGAACAAGGGAGTGCAGCATGCCCACATCCAAACCCTCTGGCCAAAAAGCAAATCCAGAGATCCAGCTCTATGAAAACTGGATCCAAGCTGTTTGTATGACATGGACCAAAAAACAGAGAGGGCATTGGCTGAAGAAAGGCAGAACAAAGAATGTGTTCTTCTCCTCTGGTCTCTGTTGAGAACCTCTAACTTCAACTGTCTTGTTTGAGCTCCAGTTTGAAAATCAGTCATTGTTTGACAACCCTGGCTTCGAAGAAAAGTGATATGGGGCAAACAGCCAGACCACCCTCCCCCTGCAAATTGCCTGGGGTGTTGCTAGGTCAGGACACTGGGCTTTCACATGGACCACACACAGAGACATCAGCCCTCACGGTTTTCCAAGGCAGAAACATCCCCATGCAACCAGAGATCAGGGCCCATCCACCTCATCTTCAAGCAATGCGTTAAGCAGGGAACAGAACCCGCGTTCCACATGCGTATGCTCCACTCCCCTTTCCAAGATGTTGCATGAAGGATCTATAGCCCCGCTCGAGGCGAACAGGCCGCTAGGCCGGCGGGGCGGGCGGCCGCCAGCGCAGCGCACGCCGAGCACGCCGCGCAGCCGCAGCTCTCCTCAAGCCGCGTGCCGAGGCCCCTGGCGTGGATACCCCACACGCACCTGCGCAAGCCGGGGAAGGCAGAAGGGACAGGGGCCTGCGGCAACCACAACCCGAGCCACTCCAACCCTACCACGCGCTACCGCTACCGCTACCGCTACCGCCACTCGCCACGCCCCCCGCCCCCCTCTCCTCTCCTCTCCTCTCCTCTCCTCTCCTCTCCTCTCCCCCCACTTCCCCCCTCCCCTGCCCTCCCCCCCTTCTCTCCCCTCCCCCCCTTCTCTCCCCTCCCCTCCCCAAGCAGGCGCAGACGCACATCACACCCTCCCGCCCGCGCAGGCGCCCCACCCGCCTGCACCCCTGCACATGCGCACATCACGCCCTCCCGTCCCTGCGCATACGCATACTGATCCCTCCCTCTCAGCCCGCGCATGCGCCCGCCCCTGCGCACGCGCCCGTCTCCCCGCAGCTGCGCGTATGCGCGGTGGCGCCATTGGCGACGCGTGAGAGGAGGCCTTCGCCATGTCGACCTCGGCGGGATCTGGTGGGACGGGGGGCTCCGCGCGGAAGCGGCTGATGAAGGAGGAGGACATGACGAAGGTGGAGTTCGAGACGAGCGAGGAGGTGGACGTGACGCCCACCTTCGACACCATGGGGCTGCGGGAGGACCTGCTGCGCGGCATCTACGCTTATGGTGCGCGGCGGGGCGGTGGGGGGTGGGCGAGGGGGCAGGGGCGGTGCCGCCGCTGACTGTCCCGGCCTCTTCCGCAGGTTTTGAGAAGCCGTCGGCCATCCAGCAGAGAGCCATCAAGCAGATCATCAAGGGGAGAGACGTGATCGCCCAGTGAGTGCCTCGGGGCCGTCACAGCAGAGGTTGCTGCGGGCAAGGCTGGGGAAATCGCAACGCGAGGGGCACGGGGTGGAGTTGGCCAACCTGCACGTGGGCTGTGGCCCCAGCAGGTGTTCGTGTCAAGGTTTCCTAGGTTGAGGTATGTTGCCTTGATAAAGATTCAGCCGGGAGGTTGGGAATTCTCAATTAGCAGGGGCTCTGAGACTCTTGGAATGTCTTCTAGCAAAGCCAGAGAAGTATAGAGACAACCGCAGTGTCAGTCGAGGGAAAAATTAAGTAAAGTAGTGAAGTATATTGAAGTTGCCTATTTTGTTTGTCCAGGCATCCAGAGTATTCACCAAACCTCTGTTTCTCAGGTCACAGTCGGGAACAGGGAAGACGGCAACGTTTTCCATCTCTGTTCTGCAGTGCCTGGATATACAGGTAATTTCATAGCACTAAGAGTGTTATTAAACTAAATAGGTAAAGGCTTCATCATAAAAGCTTCTGTTTTTTGAGTGAGTAAATGAAAGTATACATTGAAATCTTTTCATTGTGGGCAGTGAAATTTAGACAGATTTCTGGTTACTAGGCTACTATGTTAGAATTTAACTGTTAAACCTACTTTGGCGGAATGAGTTCAGATAGCTGTTACAGCCAACCTTATGTTTACAAGACTGACCTCTTTTACATATCAGAGGGCTAAATTAGCTTATTGACAAGCAGAATCGTCCTTGAACAGTCTTAACAGCATCAGCAACCTGTCTGAGCGGTTGTTGCACTTTGCACATTATCAAACACAAGTTTTTTACTGACAAATGTTTTCTTTTGTTGCCGGTCAGGGGTATTGGGTCCATCCAATTGTTCTTTAAGTATAGCTTGAATGTGTATATGCTGTTGCATAAAATGATTTCCTGTGGACCAGTACCCTCTTAAACAAAGCTTAGATTGTTATTCACCTGTTGCTGCCTGGGGACTTAAAAATAAATCACTTGTTCTAAATGAAAAAGTCAGCTTTTTGCTTCTTTTCTGTAAAGGGCTCATAATATTGTTCAAACATGAAACTTTAGAACATTAACTTGGAATTCTTGTGCAATGCAAGATTTTTATCTGAACTGAATATAGGAACTAAAAGTGATTTAAGTTTGTTTCTATTCTTTTGCAAGGAAAAGTGTACACTTTAATAAATTGTTTAAAAAAATTAGGTTGGAATGAAAAATGAGCTGTCAAAGAACTGTTTAAATGCTGTCTTGTCAAAAGTGACTTAATTAAGAGACTGTTTCTGTGTAAGTGCTGTGTGTGAAAGCAGCTTTGTAGGTGTACTGACCCTTGTAAACACTAGGTCTTAGCACAAAAATTTCTGATTAATGTTTCAGATGTGACATTTGAGTACTGCGGGATCCGTGATCTCTGTTACACTTGGATGGTACTTCCCTTATGATTAACTGATGTGTGATACTCCATTTTAATCAGGTTCGTGAGACCCAGGCATTGATCTTGGCACCAACTCGGGAGCTCGCTGTACAGATTCAGAAGGTAGGAGCATTTAAATCGCCATCTGGAGAGCCCTCGCAAGGCCTGGGACAGGTTCTCAGGTGTTACCTAGAAGATCTCAAAGCACAGCTTCTGCTTTTTCTTTCTGTTCCTGAAAGGAGTAAAAATTTCTGTTAAAGGGCTGGTTTGCTTATCTGTATTATATCCATTCTTGCTTATATGACCATGCTGGATAACAGTCTAAGGTTTTTCACATTCCTAACTGAATATTTAAAGACAGCAGTTTTAAAGCAGTTGCGATCCCCGGGGAACTGAGTTCTCAGTGTCTGAAAGCCTGCTGTTGAGAAAGTTTGGGTAACAGACACAAAAACATCCCTTTAACTGCTTGTGCTTACATCTCAATAAAACAGTGTAGGGCTGTGCAGACCTGCATTGCTTCACAAATATGAACTTCAGTTAATTAAGTCATTCCTTTGTGCCAACACAGGGCCTTCTTGCTCTGGGAGACTACATGAATGTCCAGTGTCATGCCTGCATCGGAGGGACCAACGTGGGTGAAGATATCCGAAAACTGGATTATGGGCAGCATGTTGTTGCGGGCACTCCAGGCCGTGTGTTTGGTAAGGAGATGCAGAAGGCTCTATCACCTCCAGCTTCACACCTGAGTTGAGCCCTGGCAACCTTCTGCAACTTTCGTCCACTTAGATTTGACATAGCATGAAAATTTTGTTTATTGTGACACAATTAATGTAACATTAATATGAGAACTAACAAGTCAACAACTTACTGTAGTAAGAGCTGGAAAAGCCTAGAGAGACATCAATGGAGATACTATTTGTGTTTTCTTTTTATTTTGCTTTATATTCTTGAAGTGTTCTTTCCCATGGCACCAGATAGAGTATCGCTTAAGCAGAAAATTTTACAATCCCAGGAAATACTTCAGAACCTTGGAGGAGATAAGTGTTAGGTCTGTTTAAAAGTGAAAGTTAGGTCCACATTTTCTGTGCACTGGCCATTGCTTTCTCTGCTAAATTGAGTGCACTTGTAGTTGGTATTTTCTGGTTTCATTGCATGAAGATTTTTATATTGACTGGTCATGGAAGTTACCATAGTCATAGCACTGGCCTTCAAGCTCACATGTTCTGAATCTCTGAGGAACAGGCAGCACTTTCTTACATGAGCACCTGTCACTGGGAGAACGTAGAGATAGTCCTCACAAGTGAAAAAACCCAGAAAATCAGCAGCTGTCAGACCACGCTGGCTTTGAACAGTAAACTAATGCAAATACTTTTCTATTGCAGTATTGAGGGATTACACAAAGCCGTGTGCTCATTCAAACAGGATGTGGATTTGTCCAGTCTGTTGATGAAAAGTTCACGTAGCATTTTGCATTTCTCACATCCACCTGCAGTTACTGTGGGAGACTGGGTCACTTGTCCTGTGCAGTGATCAAATAGCATCTCATGGCATGGACTCTCCCTGTAGGCAGTGTTCCCTTAGCCAGGCTGCAGAGACATCCCCCTAGGCTGCAGGGTTCAGTGGACATGTTGTGGCCCTGGATGTGCCTTCTGTCACCAAAGACCAATCTGTTGGCAAGTGCAGTTGCTCCTCCACCAAAATGCCCTGGGAGCAGTGTAGTCTCACTCGCAGAGCCTTTTCATCTTACAAAGTGAAATCTTTCAGATATGATTCGTCGCCGTAGTTTAAGGACACGTGCCATCAAAATGCTGGTATTGGATGAAGCAGATGAAATGCTCAATAAAGGTAAACTATTTGCCTCACTTTTACTTCCTTTCTTCCTGCCTCTTTGAGATTCCCTGCTGAAATTTGAGCTGGCAGTCCTGCTTCTGAAAATAATTGGTTCTGCTGAAGTTAGATGATTATAAGTTAACTATAGGCTGTATCAGGCTACATGACTTAATATGTCACATCTGGTTTAGTTGTAGTGCCCTTCTCGGTAGTTATAAGTCCTTGAGCACCACCTTTCATAATTAATATGTACCACAGCCACATGGTAATGGGTTTGGGAAAATGAGATGAGCAGTATGTGACTCTGGCTTTGAGTTACTGATGTACTCATCAATGTTCATCTCATTGCATAGGCCCAGTACTGAATTCTAGTTCAAATTGTGGAAGAGCAGGATATTCAGGAGAAAGCTGTGCTAAACTGTTCTGTGCTACTTGATGTGCCTTCCAGGTTTTAAGGAGCAGATTTATGATGTGTACAGGTACTTGCCTCCGGCTACACAGGTGGTTCTGATCAGTGCCACTCTGCCTCATGAGATTCTGGAGATGACCAACAAATTCATGACAGACCCCATTCGCATCTTGGTGAAACGGTGAGTGAATTTCCTTGGAAAGAGTAGGAGCTCTTGGGGTTAGTCTGGCCATGGGCAGTTCACTGCATGAGCTGATTTAAGTGTGCAGAATCTCTCTCACATTCCTTCTCACCATTGCAGTTTGTTTAGGTGTATGCAGGCATCCTCATGTGCTGTGTTCCAGCAGAGACTGACCCGTCTCTCTGATGTTATCCTTGCCCAGTTCTGTTTTCTTTTGAAGCTGTCTAGAGCAGAGAGGGTGCCCCAGTTCTGTCTCATGGGTTGCACTGTACGCCCATTCTTAGAGCAGACCTCACCAGGGACTTTATAGAACAACTTTGCTTTGTGCATAGAGCCAGCAACCCACAGCACAGAGGGCAGAGGTGTCACCTCCGCTGAAGCCCACCCAGTCCTTCCAGCTGCTTTGTATGTGTTCACCTGCCTGTAGTGTGGTATAGCTGTTCTTCTTCCCTGCAGTGATGAACTGACCCTTGAAGGAATCAAGCAGTTTTTCGTGGCTGTGGAGAGGGAAGAATGGAAGTTTGACACCTTGTGCGATCTCTATGACACACTCACCATCACCCAAGCTGTCATCTTCTGTAATACTAAGAGAAAGGTATGGCAGCTATCAGCTGGGTGCGTTATGTGCAGAGGTGACTCAGTGGACAAACCTGGCTAAGAGGTCTGGTCGTTTCCCCATTTGGGAGTAGTTTAGTAAGAAGAGAGTTAACATTTGTCTGTAGGATGTGTCTAGCTTGAACTGGTTAGAGGGACACCCGATGTGGTTGTCTTTAGAGAAGCAGAACTCATAAGGTAAGAATGTGTTTATTCTGATTGCTTTTAGTCCCTGAAACAAAACCACACTTTCTGAATAAATGCCCTTAATTCCTTTCCTTTCAGGGCTCGTGGAGCCTTGTATAGTAGCCAATGCTTTGCAAGGATTATTTACTTCCTTTAGCTCCAAAATGCTTGTTAAAGTGCCTCTCAGTCCTTACTAGCATGTGTCTGCAAACACTCTCCAAGCACAACTCGTGCATTTGGCTGCTCTGAAGAAGAGCTAAGCCAGGCTGCTTGGCTGTATGCACAGGTTGACTGGCTCACAGAGAAGATGAGAGAAGCCAACTTCACAGTTTCATCCATGCATGGGGACATGCCACAGAAGGAGAGAGAGTCCATTATGAAGGAGTTCAGATCTGGCGCAAGGTAAATGCCTTAAACAGTGTTTACAGCATCGCTGACTCGGGGCAAGATTTCTTCTTGTGTCTGAGTAGAATAGGCCTCAGAAATCTGTAATGCCTCTCCTCTCTGAAGGCTGTGTTCAGCTCAGAGTAGGAGGAGCTCTGATTCCCTGTCCTGCTGTGGTGTTGGCAGGGTTGGGAGATTGCCACTTTCCAAGGAGGGGTAATCATATTTGCTGACATAGAATTAGTCTGGTTTATTTTGCTGAAGAGACTGGGACTTGCTGCACTTAAAATAAGGAAAAAAAGGTATTTGGGCTCTGTCCTCTCTATTTTAAACTCTTGAGAGCTTGTTATTCTTTCCAAAAGATCAAAGCTGTCTTGGTACCATCACTGAAGTTTGGTGACGCAGCAGGGATCATGCTTCCATGCAGCAAGGTTGATGCTGCCAGTGTGCTGTGGGAAGAGCACAAAATAGCAGAGGATGGCCCGTGTACTGGAGACAGTAACTTCTCTGCTCTTATACCCACATCAGTGGGGTGGAAGAGCCATAACTGTCCCCTTCTCTTTGCAGCCGAGTCCTTATTTCAACAGATGTTTGGGCTAGAGGCCTGGATGTGCCTCAGGTGTCCCTGATCATTAACTATGACTTGCCTAACAACAGAGAACTCTACATACACAGGTAAGCTTGGCCTTTACAGGGCATGTGGCTGGATTACTCTTAAGGGGGCTCCATTCCTTCTTCCTTTCTGCCACCACAGAATTGGCCGGTCAGGCAGGTATGGCCGAAAAGGGGTAGCTATCAACTTTGTGAAGAACGATGACATTCGCATTCTGCGAGACATTGAGCAGTACTACTCCACCCAGATTGATGAGATGCCCATGAACGGTGAGTGCAGGCCAGCCCCAGCAAGGCTGCTGCCCTCCTCCAGCTGGGAACTAGTGTGCCGCATCTGGAAGAGAAATGCCAGATGTTTTGATCTGCCATATGCCTTGTTCCCAGGCCTGACTCATCTGTGCTTTTCTGGGGAAGAACCTGGGAACAGCAGTAGGTGTTCTGTACTGCTGGGCTGTTGGCACACAGTGCATGCTTACATTCTCTTATTTTGTCTCATTTCAGTTGCTGATCTTATCTGAAGGTCCGTGTTTACAAAGGAGTTGTACTTGCACTGTTTGGTAGCCCCTGTAATTCTGTTTTGGACCACATCCTTTTATCATGTTGCTGATCCTATGTTTTTGAGTTGAGCTGCGCTTGGAAACTTGTGTAAATAATGACTTTACTCTCATATTCTTCAATAAAAAAAGGAAGTTTTATCATAACCTGTGCTTAATTACTTTAACCTAAGATAGGAACAGGCAGGGAATTTTGAGATACAGACATACTTGGCTAGCACAATTGAAACAACATTTAACACTTCATAGATCTAAGTTAGTTAAATACAGGGCTTTCTGTTCTCCATCCTTTGGTTATCACTGTGCTGTGGTACCTGATGTGCTTTTCTTCAGTTTCCTTGATGTGACTCAAAGGATCAGACATCTATAGAAAAAAAATCTGGGGTCTGGCCTGTAAAAATTGAGTTAGAGGATAGTCAATGTTTATGCCTTTGTGGAGCCAGAAATCACATACTCCTTGCTCCAGAGGAGTATTCTCCCTCCCAAAGAATCCAGGGTGAGTACCTCTTCAGCTTGATACTAGCTGGCGAAATACATTGTAATCAGTATTACCTGAAGTTACAAAATGCAAGTATCTTTTGTCTACCCCTTCTGGTGCTGTAGCTTGTTACATCTTCCCTCTCCTTTCTCCTATAGCAGTGTGCTGTACTTTGCCAGCCCTACTATCTTCCATGTCGCTTTCCTGTCTGGCTCTGCCATGTCTTTTTGAGGTGAGAGTTGGCCAGTTCTATGGTGCCAGTGTGGTGTAAGTAACCATTTTGCACTGCCTTTTTTGTGAAATTAATCTTTCCTTGCTCAGGGAGGACAGGAAAGCAAGGCCTTAGTACCCCTCCAGTTTGCACAGAACTGGACCAGCTCTAGGAGCTCCTTCCCTGCATCTGAAGCAGAGTAGCCCTGGGTAGAGAAACTGAGCATTTGTCTCCTTTATGCCCCTGTGTATTCTGCTAGTGAAGATACTCTGTTCCCTTCTGCCCGCTCTGTACAGCATCCTGACATTCTGAACAGACATAGGCCAAAGCTGAGAAACAGTGACCTTCCTTTACCAAGAACACTAACTGTATGGGCTTGTGCAGAAGTGAGGCTGCTCCAGCTTCATGACCAGCAGCCAGACTGAGCTGGCATTCCCAGCAGGCTACTCACAACACAGGATCATGCCCCCGTACAGGTCAACATTCCTAACACACAAATGGCACCAGTACTCTCATCCTGTCCCGCCTCTGGCTGATCAGGACAAAGGTCTGTTGGTTGGAAATAAACGTGCACACACACAAGCCTTGAATTCCAACAGCAGTAGCCTGCCTCTAGCTCACTAGTGTGCTTCAGAGCTGCATAGGGACATCTCCACAATCCTGTTCCAGCTGCTGATTCAGCCCACCCTGGCATAAACCCACAGTGAAGACCCTCGGGCTCAAACTGGCCTTTGGAGCCACTCCCGTTCCCAGCAGGCTCCTGCAGAGGGAGGCACATACACGGAGGCTTCAGTCCAGCCCCAGCTCCCGCCCCCCCAACAGTTGGTCTAGCCCTCCTGGTTCCTTCCAGACACAGCCAGACAGGAACACTCACCAGGAAACTGTTACAGGCCCCTTTTATCCCCTTAATCATTTATTTCCTCATGCTTGCTCCTCCAAAAACACCTTAGTCCCTCCCTTTTCCTACCTTTGATCCCTCCCACAAAGTCAGCAGGTTTTTGTATTCATTCTGCAACTTCTTAGCAGTGTTCAGGAACTTGCCACACACAACCTGTTTCAGTCCCATACAAGGAGAGCCTAAAATCTTCCAGCTTCACTGCTCCCATCCTGGACAGAGTTCTGCTCTTACCATCACTGCAGCACAAGCAGAGCACAGCCCAGCCTCAGATGTTGTTCACACCTTCCTGCAGAACACAAGCAGCAAAGGCAAGCATGGCCCTCCAAGCCCCCTCTGTGACTCTAGTCATTTGACTAATAAAAGGATTAATCACCAAAGCATTACATTGTTTAAATAACAGTATTTAATCTGTACAATTTGAGAGAATATATCACAAAATGCAACATTCCTACCTCATCTTCAGCATCATTCACCTGGAGCTGAACCGTCATCTCCTGAAGGCAGGTAACCCACCAATCCCTAGTAGTTCTTTATGGTACAAAAGTCACAGTGCAATCACTTTAGTCCTAAACAGATGATTTCCCTCACTCAAGAAAGTGGAGAGGGAGACTGATGAAGCTCAAATGTGGATGGAAACTGTTATCATTTAGGAATGCAAAAACCCCAGCTATCATGTACAGTTGTTTCCAGCTGAAACTACAGCAGTTAATTTAGCTGCCTTTACACTCACTCCACACATCTGAAAATGCCTTAGTCAATACTATTTAACCAAGAGTGAAAGTAGAGCCTGTAACAAGATTTCAGAATGATACAGATGGAGGGCAGAAGCTGACAAGCGACTTCACAAGTTAAGAAGCATACTTTAGAATGCTAGCAAGTATTGCTATACAGGGAGGAGACATGACCTAGACAGATCTCATCTTTCAGAGACGAGCATGAGAGGAACATCAGCTTCAACAGAAAGCTAGGAAATACAATAGACAATTTGTTCATATAGTTGTCAGGATAAGTATTTGACAGTTTATGTAGTAGAATACAGTTGAACATCTTTTAAAAATAAGCACGAATTTAATTTCATATATACACAACTGATTTTAATCATGTACTTAAAATAAATTACAGGAAATAACTTTAAAATGCAACAGAAAACAAGTTTCACAACAAACATTCCCACTGATTTTCCCAAGGGGGTGAGATTGCAGTGCTCAAGGCAGGTAAATGTCACAAGTATATCAAAAAACTTCAAACTGTTGATGCATTCACACATTTAGATGAGCCACAAACATTCCTTTACAGGGACTGCACTTAACTACCACAGAACCAGGTTTTGCCATGAACTACAAAATTTTGATACAAAATTGTATTTATATATTTATATTTCATATACATGCCCTATCTGTGATTTCTTAAAAAATAAAAACTAAACACACTGTACAGACAATCCTAACTCATTGCTTGATAGCTGTAGGCAACAATTTTGGATGGAATTTCTCCCCCAGTAAAATTAATGGCAATATTATATACATGAAGGCTAAACTGCAGAAAAAGACAGCTCCTTTCTGATATGCACCTCCCTCAGGACCAGGTCTGCGAGTCCAAGGCAAGATGTCACATGCTCTGATCCACTGCCTCCCTCAAAGGTCAGCCCTGCCAGCTGTGGCAGGAGGAACCAATACATGCATTAGTGTAACACTGGTACAAAAGGCAACAAAGCAAGATACCTATTGTAATGTGGTGGCTCTAATGGCTTCACCAATGGGAATCACTCAATACAGAGAAGCCCTTGTTAGAGGTGGCAAAGGGACGGAATGGAGCAGCGTACATTTGGCAAGAGCACACCTTACATTGGCCTGATCAGCACACTTCCCTGATATGACCTACTGCAGAGGACAAAATGTCCACTGTAAGCCAGAGGCTGCATCAGCTCAAACACCAGGGGAAGATCCCTCCCCACACCCCAAACACACCTCTGCACAATTCACCAGGACTGGACACCAAAGAGAGACCCTCCCTCCCACCCCAGCTTCCTCCATGACATGAGCTCATCTCGGAAGCAAAGCACTGAAAAAGTTCCCCTTCCCAGGTGATGGCAGCGATCTGTGAAGCCAGTCACACTAAACTACTTCTACAGTTGATTGTAAACTTTGGTTTATTTTTATTTATTTCTTATTATTGAATTATCATGATACAGCAAGCATATCTAGGATGAGAGGGCAGAGTTCAAGAGGAGATGAACTGTCAGTCTGTCTTTAGTCTGGCATGGTGAGACACCTGCTCGGTCAGGCCTGCTTTGATAGAGTTTTTTACAGACTGCCTCATATGATCCTCCATCAAATTATCACTCATGGGCTTCAACACCTGTGGAATGAGAAATGTGCAAAAGAAAAAAAATGAGGTAACCAAGGAAAATAAAATATAAAAACATATAAAGAGATGAGACGTGAAATAATGAAAAAAAAAAAAAACCTTAGAACGCTGAAGTCTGACACAAACTGGCATGAACTGAAAGAGAAATGAGTTCTGCTGCTACAGTAACAAGGTTATATCAGTCATGTGCTATGGACACAAGTGATATCCCTCCTATACAGTGATATTTCACTGAATTCAAACCACACCACAGCTCCTAGAAGATGGACGTGCAATTCCATACCCTCTATGCAGCATCAGTCTGGTATGGTTACAGCATTTATGCAGACCGGCCCAGACGGTCCAGCTTATTGTCCTATATATGCAAGTGTGAACACTTCAGATACAGAAAGAAAGTTAAAAATACTGGCTAGTTTTTCTTCTTGTTATTGTTGGACGAGAGTCGCTGTCGCGGCACTGATGTAAGAGCACGGCGAATTGTTCGGCGTCTAAGGACTTCAAACAGTTTGGAAAACACCTAAAACATGAATTCAGCTGTTAGGAAAAGTGGCTCTTAGAGGGCAGCAGCAAAAGTCAAATCGAGTTTATAAAAATAAATTGATTGCCAGTAACTTCTCACCTTCCTGGGATTCCTCTGAAGCAAGGAGGGAAAAAGAATGGCAGAGATTAAGAAAAATCAATAGCAAGAACATGGTATATAATCAGAGTGACTTGGATGGGACCTGTAGGTGTAACGTATATTATCAGTGATGTGTAACTGTCACACCACCACCAGCAAGTTCCTTAGAGACCACCTTCCTCTCACCCACAAACAGCAAGCTCCTACCAGCATAAAGCTAAGTTCTTCCCCTTCCAGAAATGGTCAAATCAAGCCTTATGTGCTCCAGGTATCCTCCAGCAGCAGTGGCACTCTAAGTTCCACACCTCATCTTTCACTTTTCTCACAGTGCTCTTCAGCCCCAACCTCCAATACAAGAAGTTACAGTAGTGTAGGAGAGCCTCAGTTTTAATTGATAGTTAGGGTGCTAACTCAAAATTTGGCACCCTGATGCTTATTTCCCTCCTATTATTAGAAATCTGCTTTTTCCACTCCAGTGCAACTCAAAACCTTACCTGGTTGCTCAGATAGGTCTGGTGTACCACTGCCTATGAGGATTCTTGAACAGAGTAATTTTTCTTTATGTAGAAGGGAGCCTCTGTATAGAAGGCTCCAGTTAGTGATTTCCTTGTGCCATGGTAATCCCAGGTAACTTTAGTGAGCCCTTCATTTCTAAAAACAACAGTACCAAAGCGCTTCCCTTTTGCTGGCACTGGACAGTTATTCAGAATGCTCCAAACGCTATTTGTTAAGAGTTGGTCAGAAATTCTCTACATTGGGTTTAGTGACACATCTGTGTCAACTGGATTCAGGCAGCAATATCTCTGTGCAGAAAGCTTTCTCCTCCAGCTTTGGTACTCTTACACTCCTGCCATCTTTTCTTTCAGGAATTAGTCTGTCAAATATTCCTTGCAACAGCAGTTGCACCAACTGAAGTTGTTGCAGACAACAAGTCTTCCTGAAGGATGAAACCTGATGTACATCCTCTTGTAACAGCTGGCTGCTGCAAGTCATCATCCAGCTTTAAGGTCTAATAAGCCCTCTGATGTCACACATCAGGTGAGGTGAGAGAGGGCAGCAGGGTTTTGCCTTCCCCATTTCTTGCACTGCCAGAGATATTTTGTCCAACACATACACAGGGCAAGTTTCTCAGTTTAATACGATAAAGGTACCTGTATCCTTTAAAGGTACATACCGTTAAAAGCAGAATCCCTTCCTCTGAAAAAGTAACAAGATTTTAAATAGTGCCTCCACTCTTAACCATCCATGCATCAAGTAAGGCTTTTAAGTTACACTTGATGATATCTTAAGCTTGTTTAACATTGTGTGCAGCATCTCTCATTGAAGAAAGCAGTCACACTTCAGAGCTGATTTTCCCTTTGGCAGCACTAGCATTCACCATTAACGTCTAGACCAGCTTTTCACTCACAGCACTGAACAGAAACTCTTTGATTGTTTGCTCAAGAAAGGAAGATTTTTGCATTTAAAACAAACAAATACCAACCTGTTCCCATATAGCTTCGGCGATCTGATCAATGGCTGTTCCAACTTCTCTGAATTCCCCAGAGTACTTAACATATGCCCAAGTACAAAATGATATAAGAGCCATCCCCAGCACAAGATTACACAGGGTAGCTATGGAGTTCATACCAAGGAACCCAGTTAGTCCTGAGGTTATATACATGGCAAACATGACTGCAAATAGAGTGGCAGGGGTACGGGCAGCATAGAAGATGTTTTTGCCATCATTGTGCTTCACAAAGTTTGCATAGATCTCATCGATTTCCACTTCAAGCTGTTCCTGGTAGCGCCGACAGAACTCCTCCCCTCCCATCTTCTTCACCGAGCAGAACTGCCTGACAGCCGACTCTCTGAAATCCTGGTGCTTCCTCTCAAGGTCGGATGGGGCAATGTAAGGCTTATCTCCCCCACAAACCTGTTAGAGCAATCAGACATGAGGTCATCACACCTTGAGTATCTTCTGCTGCACAGAATGCAAACCTGTTCCTTGCTGGCCCCCTCTCAAGCCAGCATCAGACTAGCTCCTGAAGCTTTCTTGGCTCTGTGAGCTATGAAGTCCTGTTTTAAGTGAAGCAGCCAAAGGTACATTGCATTACAGCACAGCAGAGGCCTTATCTGTGTGATCACATACAGAGCTACAGCACAGGACTGAACTTATACTTTAAACTGTTCCCTTTGGGCACATCTAGAATGACAAGTTATCAGCCACACATACATTCTGGTTATGAAAATGTGAAAGAAAGAAATACCAGGAGGCAGAAAAAGCTTGGCTTGAAGAAGGTTAAGAATAACTCTTAAGGCCACAAGCTCTCCCCCCCTCAGCTTTTTACTCCTGGTCACCCATTTCAGTGAGAGTGTCAGTACAGAACTTGGACAAACAGGGTAGATTTTGCCCATTCAAGTTTATTCCTGTTTATTGCTGCCACTAGCAGGCTCCACAGAGTTTACCTGGTGATATGAACTAACAAGAACTAACTGCTGACATCTTCAGTCTGTTCTTTCCTAGACTGTCCTCTAGGCTCAATGGTAATCAACTTCTGAGAGTACTTTTCTGAAGGGACCAGGCCTCAAACTCTGAGGATACCTGTGATGTGGACACCCACCACCTTTCTCTCTCTGAATCAGCATTGGTATGGAAATGGTTAGACTCAAAAGACTTATACTCTAAAACTGACTTTTGACCTCTTGAGGACTATGACTACAGATTACCTAGGCCAGAGACAAATGGCAGATCACCTCCAACTCCTCCAGTCTTTAACAGCCAGACTATGAATAAAACACAAGATTCCTTCCACATGATGTCAAACAGCCTCCTTCCCTCTCCTGCCTCAAGG
Organism: Neomorphus geoffroyi; assembly: GCA_033558235.1. Classification (NCBI taxonomy): domain Eukaryota; kingdom Metazoa; phylum Chordata; class Aves; order Cuculiformes; family Neomorphidae; genus Neomorphus; species Neomorphus geoffroyi. The sequence continues at coordinate 86,216,304 of JAUMJM010000005.1, forward strand.
TAGTCTTATTGCAGTGCTTGTCATCTCCCATCTGGAGTGCTGAAACAACTTTAACTTTCTCCTGCTGCCGTCCCTTCAGCAGGACACAGATCACTTCCTCAGATTACAGCATCCCCCTTCTGCCTCACAAGACGCATGGCTTCACTGGTTAGCTTCCAGGCTTCAACCTCACTGTTGAGATCCTGATACCCCCCCTAGTCTGCCCCATGCTCAAGTTTAATAAGCCCCTTTCTGCTTTTTCCATATTGAAGTCCTCCACATCTGGTAAAACTCCCTGGAAAACAGCTACTGCTGTCATAATTCAAAACAGTCCTTTCACATTGACCAGAGCATGTTAAACACTAGGAGCTGCTGATGCATAAAGACCACCACACAACTAACTGCTGTTGTTTACTTGTACTGTGTGCCTGCACCTGTTGTTCATTAGGGGGACAGTATTTTAGTTATGCACACTCAGCAAAGGAAGGCTTTGGTGCATGAGAACTCGGAAGCTACACTAAGAACTATATTTACATAATCCAGTCTTAAATCCAAAGAGTTTCCACTTCTGTTCCTTTATAGAAGTTTTAAAGCTGTGTCACACTACAAATGTCTGAGACATCTGGATAAAAACAATCCCAGACATTAGTGTGTATCTCTACAGAGATATAAAAAGATACAATACTGGGGTATATTACTATTGAAAAAAAGAGTCTGTTGAAGAGAACATCTATTCCTGCTTTTTCCTTGGCCCCAAGTAAGGCAACTTACAACTACAGTATCTCAGTCATTGAAGATTCAAGGTAGGAAGGCAAGCTTGGCATTCATTACAAACAATCCACTTACTATTTCAATAGATTTTGCAAAACTGAAACAAAACAAAGGTGTCCCTCTACACCAGTAGAGCATTCTCAAAATAGCCAGATAATAACTTCAACTGGCTAGTCTGCTGCTAGCAATAGGTCTTACTCTAACTTCGAAACAGAAAGCTACTTCAGTGGTTAAGACCAGAATTAGCCTAGTTAAGAGGGAGCTATGTTTGTATCATGTGTATCACACACCTACTAGTCTCTTCCTGTTCTAAGATTTCACAATAAGCATAGTCCTGCTAAGCTTTACAAAACAAATTCTCACAATTTCCTATGATAAAACCTTGCATATCACAACACTGAAGTCCATCCAGACATTCAGACCGGAGCAGTTTAAGTCACTAACTTCAACAGAAGAAGAAAGTAGGAACTTGCATACACAGCTTTTTTTTTTTTTATACAAGATAATTCTCATTTTACAAGAGGTCTTTTTTTAAACTTAAAATTTTAATCCTTGCATTTTAGAGCTAATGCATGACCACAGTTCAGAAGCATGAGTCTATAGCACTAGAACTCTACCCTTGCACAACCCTGGCCCACCATGTCACCTCATCTGTTTGCCCATTTGACATAACAGGATTTTAAGATGTCTGTCAGTATCAGCAGTATCTTACTAACACACCCATTCCTATACTTCTCCAGCCATTTCTGTCTCAAAGAGTGCTAATTTGCTCCATCAGACACCTAGCCTCAGAGTAAAGCGCAGAACACACACAAGTACTAGTCTTAATGTTGGTTGTGAGCATGTTAATGGAGAATAGTAGCTCAAGTACAACATTAAAACTGAAACTCTATATTTGTATATAGGAAAAGAGCTGTGTCATCATACCTGCTCCATGCCTTTACTGTACAAGTCTTTTGCTCCTGCCACAGCAGCAAGATTGTTCGCCTCAGCTGTTGCCTAGAAAACAAACGAGCACTATGTCATCACAGCATTACCAGCTAGTTACATACATGTAGTTTCACTACTCAACACACCTCCACAGCCTCCAAAGCTTCAGATTGCCAGGAAAATGCCTCCCAAAAAACAAGTGGGAGGTTAGCAATATATATTAAAACAGATTACTGTCTAGGAGAATATTTTCTTCAGCTTTCTAGTACAGCAAACTCCCATGTGCTTGTACAGTCCTTTCATCACAAGCAATCTCTTATGAATGCTCTATTGTTAATAAGAAAACAAGGATCACTAAATTATTAAATGTTAGTCCTAATACATCACTACCTATGAGAAAGGAAGCAAGCTGATATTATTTCTGCATTACATACAGCTTTACAGCTTTTGTGTCAGAATTTGTAAGAACTTAAGACTATTTTCAACCTATGTTATGTCAGGGACAGTTACTCTAACTAATGCTGCAAGGTGTCATCTTCTGTATCTCTGTCACATTTATGGCATGCCATGTAGAGGAAATAGCAGCCTTTGTTGCATTGTTATGAGTTTTCTGAGCTCCCCCAGACAACTAAAGAATTTATTCCTTAAAGGATGAGAAAACACTCAGAACAGTCATGTCTTAATGAAGTGACCCAAGAAGCTAAAAAAAAAAAAAAAAAAAAAAAAAAAAAAAAAAAAAGAAGCCTTGTAAAATAGTTAAAACAGACCCTAAAGCCCACATTTGATGAAAGCTCTTCATCCCAAACAATTCAAGGGTTCACCACATAGCTTTGTACAATCAGTTTTTGCTCAGATTGCTTTAAAGCTGATTACATCCTCTTTGGATCAACCCAGAAAAGAAATCTCAATGCAGTCATCCAATCTAAGAAACCCACAGGGTCTCCCAACACTGCAAGACAGTGGCAATAGCTGCCTTACTATAAGCCTTCTCCATTTTATCTGCTGGGTCTGATGCTGAAAGTCCTTTAAATGCAGTTTGAAAAATACTGACAAAATAGCAAGTTACAGGAAACACATGCTTAGAAACTGAAGCAGCTAAAAATACCCAACCAACCAGATATACCCCTGCTCCATTTGGTAGATGGAACTGAGGGAAGACATAAACACGTACCCACATTACACAGTTCAGATGGCTTTCAGAGTACAGTGCTTCAAGAACTATGGCTCTGGGGAAGGGGGGAAGTTTCAGACACATGGCAGTAATGATCTTCAACTGCAAAGAACTTAAAGTACACATCATATATCAGATTATTTGAAAGGAAAAGAAAATACCTGCAGCATAGATTTCGGATGAGGTAGCTCCTCTCCTTGATAGATTTTAATATAAGCCTAAATGGGAGAAAAAGAAATGTTTGTTTCCTAGGCACATTTAGGATTGAGAAGAACAAAAGAGGAATGATATAGAGATCATAGGTTACTTTGCATATAGAATATCTAGTATTATTACAAGTTCCTTCATTCTCACAGTTCTCCCTACTGCTTTAATCCCTTTATTTTCTTGTGCATTTAAAACTGGGGCCTAGCAGGGTAGCAGAGCACCTTGAGGAGACATGGCCACTATCTCAAGAAGTAACAGGCTTGACAGCTGGTTTCTGCTCCCTCATATATGACAAGGTCTTTGCTAAATGTCTATCTTGCACAGCCTTTCTGGTAATAGGTCTGTCCAAACATACCCTAGTGCTGTGAGAACCAGTATCTAAATTTCCCCATAAGCCTTGCTCTTGAAGTGTGGGAGAAAAAAAAGCAGTTCAAAGTACTGAGGCAGACAGAGCCAAGTTGCCAAAATATTTCTGCAAGCCAAGCAGGCAGCCTATTGCTCTGTCCCCCACCCTACCAATCCTCAGCCATCTTTTCTTTCAGCAGGGTTTCAGAAGGCTGGAAGAAAACATGTCTTTCACGTCATCTTCTCCAGCCCACAAGTCAGCCTGTGGCACAGCACTGAGACAGATCAATGGAGGTGGCAGAGGAGGTAGCAGTAGCCATTTCAGTGCTTTGCGCAAGTTGTACAAGTTGCACCAATAAGGCCACTCTCAGCCCCTCAGAGGCTGGGCAGTTTCCCTCATGTTACTATTGCTCTACAACCTGGCTTGTCTACAAGCCTTTGCCCTGAGGATTTTTCTTTGTACAGGAGATAATGTTATCAGGGTCCTTTTATACCCAATGCTCTAGGTTGTAGGGCAACCTATAAAAATGTATAGTTATACAGGACTCTGTTCCCTTGACACTCTCCTTGCTTCTGTAGCTATTTCCTGCAAGCAAAAGCCCTCCAGTTTCCCACTCAGACTTCACAATCTTAGCATTAGATGCACAATCCCAAGGGAGCAGTCCTCTTTAGTTATACAATGACAGTGTTTCTGCAGCACCCTGCATGATTGCTCTCAGACTGGATACAGGACTTCAATCAGGCAGCTTTGCAAGAGAGGAGGCTTTACACTTTTTATTGTGCAGTCCTTTCTAAACTGCTGTTGAATGTGCACTTCCTACAGTGTTGCTAGATCAAGTCCTACTAGAAAAGAAAGTGGAACAAAAAGCAGCGTGTGACCATGTAAATACAGAGTGCCATTTTATGCTTGTCAGAGCAGCCATGACTTCTGCACCCATATCATGTCCTTCCTTTATAAAAAACCTACTTCATTTCACAAGTTTTAAGAGTTCCAGTCTCAGATTCCTTCCTTGCCTAGCTTCTTTAAGATTAGCCCAACTCTTCTACCTTTAACACACATGTTCAAAAGTAGAACAGCAAAATCCACATATTTAGTAATGAGAGCCACTTTCACCTACCAAGCCAACTGCCTAAGTCATTCCAATTCAAAAAAAGATTAAACACACACCAGACCAATTCCTGGTGAGGCAGGGATTAAGTTATCACATTTCTGCTGGTGTCACCACAATACCAAAACAGCTCAAAAGTCTAACAGCTGCAGTATCATACACAAATATTTCAAAGCAGTGCTTCACATGCAAGTGGTTAGAAAGCATCTTCATTACATGTTAAAAATCCAGGAGGGAAATAATTTTAACTGCGTACCTAGCTGTTTAAGAGCTGGTTTTCTATCTGTACAATCTACACAAGATCCTCTTTTTTTAGAAAAAGGCAACTTATTCAGACAAACTACGATTTTCAAAGTAAGGGAAAAAAAAAAAAATAAAAAAAATCTCAACTGCAGTATTTCAACCTATTTACAAAGCAAAACTTACATAGCAAGCTACTATCGGCAAAACTAAGAGCTACACTGTTAGGAAGTTGTGTGCCAGTTCCGTAAAGTCAGAATAATGAAATTAAAATAGAAGTAAGCTGATCAGCAAGTGCCAGCCTAGATATATCTTCTCTGGGAACAATATGCCCTAAAATTAGAATACTTTCTTTTAAGCCATTAACAGAAATAATTAGTATGAGTTTGCTTACCTTGAAATATTCTACAAGATCTCTACAGGTCACCTTGGATCCACTAATCTCTTTTTCTACCAAGTTTTCAGGAGCAAGCAGTAATGGTACCAAATTCCGCAGTTCATTCTTAAAATCCTCATCTATATCTAGTAAATTCAATCAATTTCAGGAAAAAAAGTGGTTACGTTTTCTTTTTTGCCAATCTTACATTTCCCCAAAGGAACACTTGTAACCCATGACTCTTCAAAATCCATAGCATCACAACTCTTGACTTAAATACAAATTAAGATACATAAATGCTTAAATACATAGTAAATTCTACCTACTCTTATCTTAAATTCAGACCAAGAACAGAGTTCCATAGTCCTTGTAATATTTATAGTGCATTTCCCCAATTACACCAACATCTTACACAATCCCACAGGTCTGTGCCCTCAGCACAAAAGTGGCTGGTATACCAATATCACGAACCCACATTTTTAGCCTTTGCTGTTCTGATACATTCCCTCTGATGGGAGACAGGTAGCAACTGAAAGAATCCTGACTTCCTCTCATTCTGCAATAACAGAAAGCTACAGCTTTTACTTTAAAATTATTCTAGTTCTGGCCTTCGGTTTAAAAAAATTCTTAAAAATTCTTAAAAGAAAAGCTTTTCATTTTTAAGAAAGTATAGCTTTTCATTTTGTGAATTCTCCCCTCTGAAATCCTTCCTTATTTATCTTTAGAATCCCTACTTTAAGTATGTCTCAAGTTATCAACAATCAACAGCTAGACAAAGATAGCAGTTTCCTTCGCCTGCTTAACTCCTCTGCCTCTAAACCACTGAAAAGAACATAAAATGAACATTTCTAGATTCCGTAGTTTCACCTCTCAGTCCTACATTTTTCTAATCAAGCATTACAACAGCCAAAACCATTTCAGTTTTTAACTTCCATCCTAAAAGAAAATAAACTCCATGATCTGAATCAAGAAACACACAATGCAAATCTTCCTACCATTCAATCTCCCATCAAAATTTGGATTTGTTGCAACTTTAAGACCAGGGTGGGGCAACAGGAAACAGCCAAGATTACTGAAACAGGAGTGAATATGCTTCCTTACATTCTGTAGCTCTTCATGTTGGTTTTGCTTTACCTGAAGAAAAAAAAAAAACCAAACCACAAACAGGCAGCAAGAACTGCTAATAGTTTTGCAGTATAACGATGAAGATTAAAGCTCTAAGAGCATTACAGTGTGTTTAAGCTTTCACTACTGAACCCAAATATGTCAAGTTCTAAACCTCACAAAACTAAAATCTAGACTCTGCACACAAGTGGTAACACAAGTCTATTTTACAAGCACAAAAGGTTAGCTCATCATGCATCATTGCCTTGATGCTAGGCTCCCACACTGAGTAAAAGCTAGGCTCCCACACTGAGTCTGCTAGAGATAAACTTTACCTGTAATCTTTTCTCTAGGAACTTTTTTCCTCCTTCCAAGCCATAGGCATGTTCATAAGGATAACTCCAGTCTCTAATTAAGAACATTAGTGTCTGTAACAGGAAGAGCAGCAGTGAATGGCAGCCTAAGTTCAAAAAGCCTACTTAAAATAATCACATCTGACAAAAACTTCTAAGCTAGGCTGCTCTAAGTGAAGTGGCATTGTAGTTTTGTGGTACAAGTGTACATTTAAAACCCACCCACCAAAAACAAATGCAACTTTCTCGTATCTGAAAGGAAGTACCCATGTGCCTCAAAAAGATAGCTTCCCTGTTTCTTGGGTTTGGCTTTTGCTGTTCCACAGTGATTACATTGTCCTCCCCTATCATCTGAAGACAGAAAACAAACTTCAACATTACTCTTACATCATCAGACAAGGTGCTTTACTTGCCTGGGCCAATCACTAGAAGATTGAGGACTCACACCTGGCAGGCTGAATATTCTAGAGACACAAGGATCTTAAAAACTCACTGCTAACATCAGTCAACTGGTACCCTTACAGGAGTATACTTCAATATTGAAGTCTTCGTCTCAACTAAATGGAAGAAGTCTCAAACCCTCCTTGCTGGGCCAGAGATGCTAGCAGTTTTGATACTTTTAGCACTGAAGCCAGTTAATGCTTCAAATAAGTGAAATGCAACATGGCCCTCCTTAATATGACTTCTTAGGGGTCCCATGACCTTTACTCAGAAGCACATACTGACAAAGACAAACCATATCTCAAACAGTAATGACCCAGAAGGCAGCACAAAACTTCTCCTTAATGTCTGCACATCACTTGATGCTTTGATTCATTTTACACCCTATAACTCAGGCACAAGGCTACACCTGCTCAAAATGCGATCCTCTTCATAATTCCTCCATTGAGATTTTGCCAAGAAATGTAGTGAAAGGGAAGAAAAACCAAACTAATCTCTCTTCATAAATTACACTGAGATCATTCATTACACATTCAATTACTTAAGATCCATTTAACATACATACTTACCTGAAACGGCTTTTGGTAAATTTCCTCCATAGCTAGTCTTCCATATTCTGTAAACAACTAATAGAAAGAAGAGTGTAAGGTTTCCACATAGAAAAAAACACATTTTTCTACTGTAAATATTCTATTATATAACTAGAAAATAGAGCATTTAGTCTTAAATCCTATTACGAGTTGAGAATGGCCAGCACATTTTAAGAATAAGTACACCAATCATTAAAATTCAGGAAGGAGATATGATTTCCACTGGTTTCATAGTGCCATTCCCTGTCAATGCACCACAGCTCTAAGTGGGTGGCCTGTGGGCTGTTCTCAGAGGAAAGCTGGTTGTGTCTCTCAGCAAGCCGGTTTCCAATGCTTCTTTCCTAGGCTAAAGAGATACACCTGTAACATTTGCCCCTTACTTCCCACAAAAGATTTATTCCTGGAACTCTCAAGGAATGTGGCTAGAACCAATGTATCAGACATTTAAATACAAGCCAAGTTCAGCAGCTTTCCAGATCTCTACTTCAGCCCATGACCTTAACTGATAATTGTTCCTTCCTTTGGTATAAAGACAAGTGTCAGCTGTCTTCCTCACATTGCTTTCACCATCTTTAATATCAGCAGCACCATTCTTCACCAGACTAAGTGGGCCAGACAACCCATGAGAACACAAATTGACTGCGCTGCCTGTTACAGCAGAGGCCAGTACCGTCAGGTGTTGTTCCATGCTAGCGCCTTTACATACCTTGAAGGCTGAGATTAAGGAAACACATCAGCATCCTCCAGTACCAGGCAACTGTAATTTTGTGTTAAAACTAATTCCTGGAACACCTCAGATAAATTCCATGTCCAAAAGGACAGTTCTCTCTGTGCTGATCACAAGAGTAACTCTCAACTTACAAGGCTAGTTTAGTATAAATGAACTTTAAAGCCCTTTTGCTTGGATTGACAAGCAGCCCTGAAGTGGCCACACCTGCTCCTTTGATCTTAACTCCCTTCCCCATTCACTTCCTTGCTACACAGAAAAGGCAGCCAAAGACTAACAGTATTTCAGAATAATAAAAAAATCCTGTTGTAACAATTTCAGAATTTCCTTCCCTTCATTCATGATTTCTTGTCCTAGCCTCAAATGCTGGGGTTCCCTACCTGCTGCTTCTCTTCCTTCAAATATCACCCTCCACTATAAGAGAAAGGTCACTCTATTCAGACTGCTCTGAGGCTGTCAGAGGATCAAAGTAGTGAGGAAAGCCTGGTTTTCAAATAATTACCTAAGGCTTTTTTTTGTTTGTGGTGTTTGGTTGGGGTTTTTTGGGGGTGGGGGTGTTGGTCCAGTGATACAATTCTGTTAACTGAGAAGAGTATCACAAGACTAAGTTTAGTTAGTGCTCTTTTACTTCCAGTATTGGCAGCCAGATTTTTGCAGCACTGACCAAGACAGAAGTCCTTTCAATCAGAAGGCACAGAACAGTTTTAAGCTGTGACAAGGTCATGGCCTCAGCACAGGCAGGCATTTGTTCACACACAAGCTGGTCTTTAAAGCTACAGGTTTTAAGTTAAGGAGATAAGGTTCTTGCACCATTCACATGAAGCCTGAATTCAGTGGCCTTTGACCAAGACATCCCAGTAGAGGCTGAAAACCCCATAGCAAGAGGACAACTCTTCCCTGTTTTATTTCTGCTTAGTAGCAAAAGCTCTGTACAAGTTTCTCAGTTGAAAAACTAGTAAAGGCTTCTAGGTGGAAGATATTTTTTTCTTCCCGGACAAAAGCTCCCACATTTCTTTAGAAAAAGGGTATTTTCCTACTTTAGGGAAAAAGGAGAAACACTGGAGTTCTCATTAAGTGATTTCCCTTTCATGTTTTCAGGAATTTCAAAACCTATCATAGAAAGAACAGATTTTAGAAAGATAAAATTTAGGCAGATTAGAAGCCTGTACTATTTTACTTCTGTGTTGCACAGCACAAGCATCACAGCATCATGGAGTTGATATAACAACATTGTTACAGCCAGTACTAGTTTTACCATCAGACCAGCTTCAGAGTTTATATGAAGTAGCAGGCAGCTCCCAAGTCAGTTACATTAGTAGCAACTTCAAGAAAACAATAAGACCAGCAGTTCAGAAGCAGCTTACCTGCAAATGTTGAAGGTCATCTTCCTGAATATTCTGGGACAAGTTGTACACCTGCAAGAGACAGTGAAAGAACTAGCGTAACACCGAAAAATCATTATCTACATTCATGTAGTCTCTTTTAGACATCTTCAGTATTTTCACCCCCTCCAGAAAAGTCTTAACTACCCCAAAAGTCAGCAACTAGAAAGGTGTCACAGAATGTATCTCAAAAGTCACTTCCTTATACAAAGTGCTAGGGACAAAACCAATGCTGACTACACTAATCCTTCTTAGAACTCCTTATTTCCAAGGAAGAAAGCCATAAAGCAATCCGAGAAGATTACTGAATGCTTCAAATCTCCACATAGGTGCGAGACAGAGGCCAGAGAAGACATCCAAGTCCAGGTACTCTAGGATTCAGTGATCCAGCAGCTGCATCTCAGACAAAGAAATTACTGGGTAGTTAGTTCACCAGGTTTTATTTTGTTTTCAAACAGCAGTAAACTCAAAGGTACATCAACAATCCACAACTTAGCCTAACAGGAACAAAACAAACAAAAAAGCCAAACCAAAAACCATCAAACCCAGCCCTACAGTAGTGTTCTACACACTGTTACTTTCGTGTTGTAGCTTGCCTGAAGGTCACTTACAATACCTCAAAAACCTGCTTGCTTTTGGCATATTTAAGGCACAAGTTTAAAATTAATTTTGAACATAGCACAAGAAATTGTCAGAAGCTTAACAGTAACAGCAATAAGTTTAGATTATCACAGTGTAATTCCACCCCAAGATATATCTGAACTCTTAAAGATTCTGTAACACACCTGTAAAGAAACAATTGCTACTTGACATTATTTTTTGGCAGGGGGCAGGGGGGGCAGGGCACAGGGAGGGGAAGGATTCCCCAGTTGAGTCAGCAATTTCATTCAGCTTGGGCTTGAACAACCTTGATTCAACACAGAAACTTATGTAGTATACTACCCTGAAAAGAAGACATTAAGTATGAAAGCTTTAATGACAGCTGGAGGAACATCTACAGGTGAACTTTCAAAGCATGGCTATCACAATATTCTCTGCATGTTCAGGCTAGAGATTTCCTACTGCTGCCGTTTTTTACCAGCACAGGTACTCTTACCTGGACAGAACTTGTCATGGTGCTCAGAGCAAACACAGTTGCACAGTCTTTGATAGTTGATTGGCTATCAAAGGCACCTTGGGTATCCATAAGTAGTACAGCAACCTAGAGAGTTTTAAAGAGTAGCAATAGTTACCAAAGTTACACTTCCAAACTCCAGGCCATTGGGATAAATTCTACTTCAAGTAGAGCAAGTCTCTGCCCCTATACCTATTTAACAAACCTCAGTCAGCTCCCTGGAAACATGCCTATTCACACCTACTGCTGAGCAAGCAACAATTACAGAGCCATTTGCCCTTGCTGCACTAGGTACCTTCTCCCACGGAAACAGCCTCCCTCAGCCTAATGGGGGTACAATGGAGAGTAACAGACAGCTCATTCTCTGGAAGAACTTCAGTCTCAGTTGACAATCCAGCATAGCTCATTAGAGCTAAGAGAAAGATGGTTATTTTCAAATAGACATCTTAAAATAATTTTCAGAAGAAAACAAGATAATGGATAATGACCATCTCCTGGAATGACAACAAATGAAGTGATCTTAATGATAAAAGTTTATATATCCAATTCCCATCTTCAAGATCTACTATAATCCCCTTCTCTTTCAGTTATAGATGACTAGTAAGCAAGAACAAGTGAGTGAGTTTTCCCCAGAGCACAAACAGATCCTCACAACTTAACTGTTTTTTAGCCAAAGAACTACTTGGTTAGCTATGAAATTTTATAAAACTTCCTGCACGCCTTTAACTCACTGATTAAGATCAGTGTCCCAAATTAATTTGCCATCAGACATTTCCTTTGCAAATGCAAAGGGTACGAAAGTTAAATAATGAAGAGCATGGTTTAAAAGAACATGAATAGCTCAAGACACCATCAGTATTGTGGAGTAAGTATTTATTAAAAACATTAAACACTTCATTTCAGCATGAATATAAATACCTATAAGCAAACTTTGTAGTTAAACAGTTAAAGACACACTAGCTTTGACTGAAACAGACAGTGCCTTTTATCCCACTTTTAGACCTGTTAGTCCTTTTTTATGGACTACCTATTAAACTATATGGAAGGACCAACTTCCAGACACTGAAGCTGTTTCCTGTACTTATAGCTATTTCACTATAACACAGCTGCAAGCTAAAGCAAATTCTCACCACTCAAGAAACACTGTTTATTACAGAGCTGTTCTTATTGCAGCATTTGTCTATATATGCTATCTAAACTTCTTATAGTTCTACAACATCCTCAGGATAACCCACCCATCAGCCTGGACAGAGAATACTTTGATAAAACAAAGTACGCTCAGAAGGCAACTATTGTTGGAGATTGAGTCTCAAAATCCAGCAGTAAAATTCATACTTGCACTGATATACAGTTTCCAAATACATTACACAGCTACTGAACATAAAGGAAAGTGACTAATCATTTGAACTGCCTCCATAAAACTGACAGCATTGAAAGTATACAGAGAGGCAAAAATCCTCACATACACTTCCTTAAAAGTCAAGCACTTACCTTTGTCCCATTTGGTTTATCAATAACAAACACTTCACTCCAAATCTGAATGCCAGTCGTTTCCCGCTCACATCCACCTCTCCACGTAAAGCCAGTCAATGGCTCAGTGTTTCCACCTATCCAACAAGGAGAAGACTACAAAAGAGGTGAAACTTACTTTAAAGTAAGGAGATTTTTTTTTTTTTTTTTTTTAAACATGCTATATTTGAGTAGAATTCCACACTGTCATTTTCCTCAGGGCTGACTGACAACACTAGACAAAATACTAAAACACAACACTGCTCTACTGCATTTTGAGTATCGTCCACAAAAATGTTGTTTGAGTCTACTGTATTTCAGCAGTTGCACAACTCTTCAGCCACTGAAGACTGTATGTGCATGGCTTTCAAGTCTCAAGCACTCAGAAAAGGGAACATCTCGGTTCTGTTAATTGATTCCCCTTCACACTCTTTTCTCAGTTGAGAACTCAATGAAACACAGGTTGTAAATAGCATGTATTTTAGCTAGAAAACTGATCTTTACTTAATCCTCTCCCTTCTCCATCACAAACAGGTCAACTGCTGAAACTAGCAAAGCATCTAAGCCCCTGCACTGAAAGAGGCCAGCACAAGACTCCAAACAGCAGCATGCAGAAGCCAAAGAGAATAGACAAGGACCAGAAGATCTACAATCTATACTTGTTAGTTACAAAATACTTTTTCCCAAGCAATTCAGATTCAAGAGAAAAGGTCCCATTGACTCTTCACCAGCTGTTTTCAGGAAAGAGCACGACACACCTCTACATCTCAGAAAACAGCATGAGCATCCAGGGGCTGTACAGAATAGAAATACTTACTAAAAATGAGTGAAATTGCTTATTTTTAATGATGGGTGGGGAAAAATCCCTGCATACATTCCTCATGCGTAGTATGGTTTGCTTTGCGTGCTGCTAAGAAAGAAAAGGAATCGAGCAGTTCTGCACCAATGTTCACCCAAATGCTAAGCATGCACGATTCACCTTTGCAATTTGGATCAGACATGGCAAAAAAGTGAGATGAGCAGATAAAAATTCAGAAAATGAACATGGGTATCCAAGTGAAGCGAATAACAGCTCTGTACATGTAGATTGCTGTTGTTGATGCAGGGGGAGGGGGGTGGGTGTTGTTTGTGGGGGTTTTGTCATGCTAAGAGGTAAGAGGCTATGCAAAATCTGTACAGCTTTTCCCTGGAGTTTTCTGTCCCAGAAGATGCTTATACATCCACTGACCACTCTAGAAAAAGCTCTAGTCCTGCTTTGAGCTTCTCCAGGACATAGTTTTGCAATGCTGAATCATATTTCACAGGTATGTCAACGGACCATAGTTTTTCAATTTTTCAAAAGAATCTGTTATATTATTCAACAATGTTCCATTTGTCACTTATACAAAGAATATTTTTTCCCAGTTTGGTTCAGAAATTATCCCTATTTATAACAACTTGGAGCAAAACTACACAAATCTTTGAGAAGTCTCTCAATGAGCACCAGATATGACCACATTTAATTTCATATGTGATTCATATCACAGGAGACTTTGGTATCTTAACAGGCATAACTTCACTGAAAGCTGCTTTGTCTTGTGGATGATGCATGTAAGCCTCTCTGACCTTTGCATCAGTTTGAAGCACTCTTAAACTTGTTACCTCCATCTTTCCTCAGTTAAAACTCATTTTAACACTCTCCAACACATCAGGTTGGCTTGAAAGATATTCAAGAGATGGGAGGAGGAAAACAAGACTGTTTGTACATTAAATCAAGCTAGAAGTTGCGCTACAGTTTTGCATCAGTCACCTAAGAGACAGTGTCTAAATATATTCCACACTAAAAAGGACCAATGCAGCTTTATTTGCCTAGTGCCACTAGGACACAGTGCACCTTGCAGATTAATACAAGCTAAGAAGGTCCCTGCTTTTGGTAAGGGAGAGTTTTTACAGTAGACAGGCAAGTTTGCCTTCATTAAGTGAAAGAAATGGTATTTTGAAAGACATCTATGGAAAACTGAAAAAACGACCGCACAATAAAGGGAACAGAGGCATGATACTACACAAGGCTAAAACAGTGTTTCAATCCATTTTAGTTTATGAGCTTTTCTTTTATTTCAAAATCTGAAAGTTAAGAGTATTTACATAAAGCCTACCCCACTACTTCTATCCAACCACCAGCTAGCTCAGATTGCTACACCTGGGATTTTGCCTTTTGTTTGGAGTTTGTTTTTGCTATAATCAAGACACTAGAGGGGGTTTATACACACACAGAAAAGGCCACTCACTGAAAAGCTGTATCAAACATTTGTTTCTCCCTAGGTTAAAAGACTTGAGATGCTGGGAGCCGCAACTTGTCACTCTGTACTCCTCCTACCATATCCTCAGTGCCCTTCTTATAGAGCTCTTGCTAGATCAGTGAGAGGAATTCAATAGCAGGCACTACTAGGAGCAAGTCTTCATCTGCCAACTACCAGCAGTTTCTTTGCAATTTTCCTCCATTTCCTGTAACTGCAGGGTTGACTTCTCCTCAGGCCAGCTAGCACAAAGGTAAAACAGATGCAGTCATACTTAGTTTCTGCTACATTGAATTCGAACTCTGGAGAACAGACAGCTTGAAGAAAACCCAACAAAATACTACACTGCCAATATTCACTATGCAGATTAAAAGCAGCACACCACAACCTGTGAGACAGATGTTCACAAGAGGCCATAGCCCACCTTCTCCATATCAGCCAACAGCTCAAAGTACAGCAGACACAAGGCAACACCAGTCAAAAGCTACAAACTAAGAAGTTTGGATCAGGCATTCAATGGATCAGGATTTCAAGAGTTCCTGGATTATGTTCAAAGACATATTCCAAATAGCAAACAATACTTCCTCCCTTTTGCCACATATTTAAGTAGCTTTAGTCCACCAGTATCTACCTGACAAGACTCTTCGCAACAATGAATAAGCTAGTGCTACAATATTTCAGGACATTAAGTCAAAGCAAGATTCCAGCAAGCGACCACTTGGATGAGCTCTTCCCCAAAGCTCAACTAGAAGGCTACAACACTCCCTCATTCAAGTTGTTCTTATGCCCACTTACATCAGGACACAAAAAAGTTCCCTTTATAACTACAGGAAAATTTGTATTGAAAAAATTGTCACTTGAATACATTTCTTTGTATTAGCTTACGTCCCCATCCTCCAATAAGAAAGAAAAATTTGACCAAAACTTGTGCCATAGTCAAAAAATACAAAGGTAAATGAATACCAAACTACTATTTTTCCTGCAGGGAAAATCCTGATTACTCACCCTGTTATACATGTATCTAAGCATGAAGTCCAGCAGAAAAGATTTTCCTTTGCGGAAAGCTCCTGCTACAGACACAACTACTATGTTAAGGTCTTTGATGTGTTCCTGAAGCAAGATTTTTTCCAATGCTTCTTCATCTAATTCAAAGTTATGATCGTCTTCATGAGCAAGGACAATCTGTATGGGGCGTGGCTCATCCAAATCCACCTCATCGTCAGTGTCTGGCAGGGCATCCGAGTCAGGTAGAGCACCCTCCTCTTCTTCCTCATAATGCTTACCTGCAAATTAACAGGTCACAGTATATTAGTAAGTCTGCCCTTCAGGCAATAGACTTTTTGACACGAAGCCTTGAACTGAGCTTTAATTCCCAGCAGCAAGAGTGATGTTCTTGGGAATGTACATGTGCAGACAGTGAGATCAATGGCAGTTCCCCATTTGTTTTCACCACCTTTGTATATAGAGAATGCTGGAGATCTGGAGTGTTAACTATGTTTTAAGAAATGACAAAAGAAAACTGGTTTTCAGTATCAAAACCCTTTTAAAGGCTTCTTAAGTGTAACTTCTGTTAAAAATCAAGGGTCTTCTCTTATCTGTAAAAGAATTAATTAATTTTAAAATAAGCTCCAAAGAGGACAAAAAAGCCATTTTTAGACTAAGACTGTCTTACACTACTGTAAGGGGGGCAAGGGAGAAAAATATCAATACTTTTTGTCAGTTTTGCTTGCCACCATGTAAAAGACCACCATTGACCTAGTGTGCAACCCCAGGATTACATACATCAGCAGGTACCTAAGCTCCTCTCCAGTTTCAGCACATCTGTTTCAAATCTCAATACAGCAGACTTTACAGTGCCTATTTAACGTCTTTTTCAATGATCTCAACAAAGGCATTGAGTCCACCCTTACCAAGTTTGCAGATGACACCAAGCTGGGTGCCAAGTGTGGATCTGCTTGAAGGAACGGAGGCTCTGCAGAGGGATCTGGACTGGCTGGATCGACGGGCTGAGACCGATGGGATGAGGTTCAACAAGGCCAAGTGCAGAATCCTCCATTTGGGACACAACCCCGTGCAGCATTACAGGCTTGGGGAGGAGTGGCTGGAGAGCTGCCTGGCAGAGAAGGACCTGGGGGTGTTGGTTGACAGCCGGCTGAACATGAGCCAGCAGTGTGCCCAGGTGGCCAAGAGGGCCGATGGCGTCTTGGCCTGTCAGACACAGCGTGGCCAGCAGGAGCAGGGGAGCAATTGTGCCCCTGTACTCAGCACTGGTAAGACTGCACCTCAAGTACTGGGTTCAGTTTTGGGCCCCTCACTACAGGAAGGACATTGAGGGGTTGGAGCGTGTGCAGAGAAGGGCAACGAGGCTGGTGAGGGGGTGGAGAATAAGCCCTATGAGAAGCGGCTGAGGGAGCTGGGGTTGTTTAGCTTGGAGAAGAGGAGGCTGAGAGGAGATCTCATCACTGTCTACAACTGCCTGAAAGGAGGTTGTGATGGGGTGGGTGCTGGTCTCTTCTCACAAGTGACAAGCGATAGGACAAGAGGAAATGGCCACAAGATGCACCAGGGGAGGTTTAGACTAGACATTAGGAAGAATTTCTTTACTGAAAGAGTGGTCAGGAATTGGAACAGGCTGCCCAGGGAGGTGGTGGAGTCACCATCCCTGGATGTGTTTAAAAAACAGGTGGATGAGTTTCTTAGGGACACGGTTTAGTAAGGAGTCAGGCACGGCTGGACTCTGATCTCAGAGGTCTCTTTGAACCTATTCTATTTGCTGCTCAGGATAAAGCTCCTGAGCACGTGCAAGGTCAAACACTTTTGGGATAACAAAAACACTGAGGAAGTTTGACTTCACACTCTTCCTATGACACGTTATTAAGCAAGATTTACAAGTATTAAGTACCAACTCTTTCAAAAAGAATTAAGAGAATACTTTATACAAAATTTAAGAATAAATGCCCTTTTAGGATCAACCAGTAGCTGGAAGGACTGTAAGTCAGATGAGATTTAAGTCACTGATGAACAATAAATTAGGGTAACACAGCCCTTCAGACACCTCACAACACAATAGTGTCAATATTTTCTCACTGACTTCCAGAATTCAGGAGTTTACTGGGTTAGAGGCCTAAAAGAAAACCAAACCAAACTGTCCAAGATGAAGTCTCTTCTCTTGTTCAAGTACCACAACATTGAAGTTTGTCCTACAGCAGAAAGGAACTCAACCACTGACATAATTCCACTTTTCCTATCAAGCATCTGGAGGCGTATAGAATTGCCTCCAACTCCAGATTTACATTTTGCTGCATTCTACCAGAACCTCATATGCACAAACCTGACTGAGGCACCTTCCTAGCTGTTATATATCTGGGAACATCACTGTATGAATTTAAATACATTGGACTTCTACACATGCTTACATTTTTAAGTATTGCTTTGAAGACATAGCAGCAGCCATCTCCAGTGCTTGATGCATTGTACACAGGTTTGTTATGAGGCCCCCATGCTTCCCGTGGAAGCAGCCCAGAAGCAGTGTTCACATCTTGCACGTCTGTGTTGTGCACATCTTGCAAGATGTGTCATGAGGCACCATGGAACACACCACAGTTTAATTCATCTTTGCCAATATCCACGAGATATGTCATTCCTGCCAGACTTTGTATCCTAGATACAATCCTCAGCGAAAGACATATGCAGTGTTCCAACACACAGTTTGGAGATTGAGACATTTGAGTCATAGAATCATCTGGATGAAAAAGACCTCTCAGATCGTCGAGTCCAACCATACCCGTCCCCTTACTAAACCATGTCCCTAAGAAACTCATCTACCTGTCTTTTAAACACCCCCAGGGATGGTGACTCAACCACCTCCCTGGACAACCTGTTCCAATGCCTGATCACCCTTTTCAGAATCACTACCATGAACTTGAAATCTGCTAACATGGTGACCCTGGAGTTTTTCCAGCGGCTGTGTCTTCAGCTGGTTCTGACAACATTTCACTTCATTGCAAATTAGAGCAGATGCTACCATTTCTAAGCATAGAATCTGTGCTGCCTCAAAAGGCCAACAGCACTACATCTTACAAATAACTTATTTAAATACATAAAGCTAGTGTAGTACTTGATGTGAGCAGCAAGTAAACTTGAATGCTAAAATCCTATGCAGCTACAAGCAAACTCCAACACTACCCAACTGTGTGCAAAACAGAGCCTAACTCAAATTTGCCTTAACTCAAATTTGTTGAAAAGAAAAAAAAAAATTCAATTGTACCAGCATGCTGGACAAACCAAAGGGGTAACTTGAAAAAGAAAAGCTGTCAACAAGATACCAGACTATACAAACTACATTGAAACAATATCAGTCACCACTTCAGAGTAAAAACTCTCACCCTTGGCCTAAAGCTTTTATATTCCCAGAAATTAAACAAGCCCTCTTTATTGGAAGTTTATCTAAAAGGTTTTTGATTCTTCCTAGGCCCTATTCAATTCCTATCAGATTTCACTCACTAACAGAAGTCAGAATATTAAGTCCAGAGCATCAGGCTGGGGTTTTGTTTGTTATGGGTCAGGTTGGTTTTTGGGGGGTTTTTTGACTACCCAGCATAATATATCTGAAAGCTTTGAACCTAACTACAGAAAAGACAGTCTTTGGCATGAATCAAGCACTTGAGGCTCGAGAGCTACAGTATTGACAACAGTGAAGGAAGTTTGATCCATCCAGAAGAGCTGGTTTGATAATTTCATGCTTAAATCACAGAGAACATGCTTCCCTTCAAGAGATTCTGAACTAGTTAGAAACTACCAGGACAGGCACTGCACAAGTTCAGCTTAACTGTAGAACAAGTGTTAATGTTCATCCCAGTAGCATAATCAGCATATGCTAACCTGTCATGTGCTCCTAGGCATATGCCACAACCTTTTTGGTTCTTTGTTTCCTTCTAGCCGCTTACCCTGTTACTCTGGCTAGTCACTGTCTCAAGCAGTACTGGGGCACTTTGGAACCCTTTCTTGAAGGCTCTGGCATCCAGGGCAGAAGGATCAAATTCCACTTACCAAGAACTACTTTGGGAGCAGTCTCTCAAAACAATGTTACAACAAGAAGTCTTTCACAGTCCAGTTTTCTGCAAAAAAGCTGCAGAAGCATTATAATAAGTTCTGTAAGTAGTTCATAAAATAAGCATGCTGATAGCACTTGTCAAGTCCAGTCATCCAGAAGATAATGAAATTCATAACATGAAGCCCTAATCGTTAGTTTCCCCCTCCTCCCCACCCCCTTTCCTTAATTGCCCCAGTACAGTAATAAGATACTACTCGAAACTCAGAATTTAATTTGGATTTGTCCTAAAGACCAGTCGAAGGATCAAAACCAGCTCTAGGTTCTTGTAGTCGTCCAGCCTCAGCAAATCAAGCATAGGAATGTATGAGGAATAACTACAGAAGAAGTGGCATACACAGAATGGTCAATCCTACACTAAAGTGTTTCTAGCCAACTTGGACAGTAATTTGGACTTGCAAAGCTCATAGCAGCCTTCCTATAGGAGGTCTGCACAACAATACACTCAGTACTGCTAGACAGGCAACCACAGCAACACACTTATGTTGTTTGTTTTTTCTAGTGTCTCTTAACACTGAGAAGGGGAGTTCCATCCCAGTAATGGGGTTACATACCCAGCATAGCCATCCCATACAGTGACACTCCAGTCTAGTTGTTCCATAAACATGGCTGATAGCTCCTTGCTCTGCACACAGAACAGCTAGGCAACACCACCTCCTGACACAGTACTAAAGACAGGCTGGTAGACTCATCCAACTCACTCACAAGGTTGGTCTCAATGCTGTTGAAAATCCCCATGTGCACAGACCAGGCCTCAAGGTTTTATCACATACAGAAAAGCTCTCATCTGCCAAAGCATATTGCACTAGAACTTGCAGTACAGTGTTGCAGGCCCAGAAAGCCACAGCTACATTTTTATTTAAGAGATTTTCATCTGACCTTTGAAGCTTCTGCACTACAACATTCTCCAGACTACGGTCACATCTACTGCTCTGGCTGGAGCCAATACAAAGATAATAAACTGCACTCACCACTGAAGTCTGCCATCCATTCAGGCCTATTACTATAGCTGTTTGCTAATCACTCCCTACTCCATTTTGGCTTCTTCCCACCTAAATCTTTCAGTTACAGCATGCGAGCTAATGCACAATTCTGACTGCATAATCGCTTCCTAACCCAGGTCAAGTGGAAACACAAGAGAAACAATACTGTACAGCAAGACACAAAGCAGACAGACTACAATGGAAGTAAATAGAGCCAAGAGAAGATACTACCATCCAGTTTCCCTACAAGTTCTTCACTCCACTCTGCAACAACTACAGCAGGATTACTGTTGACATTCACCAGCTAAGTATCCAGAACAAGCACTATTTGTTGAACACTAAGCCAGATTCTGAGAACAGTAGCTTCTTGTTTAAGTGCAGACAATATTTCAACTGAACCCACTTCTTAAAAGTGAGGTTAAATTAACAGCAGCTGATTTCTGCTTTTCCTAACTACACAGCCAGCAGCTGACAACCTATTTGTCCTGCAGTGTAAGAACAAGGGAGTGAGAACAGTCAGCTCAACTTGTATGCTATGAAAATAAGTCAGCTTGCTTTAAATACAAATTCCTCCTTTTAAAGCACATGAATTGAAATAAAGTACAGAGTTGCCTTTACATTTCAACCCAAATACACCTTGGGCTCATTAAACACAACATCCACTTTCCTTACAAAAAAAGCACACAGTAACTGCTAAACTCAGTTGGGTTTAGATATATCATAGGTTTCTGATCAACAAGCACTGAATAACAACCAGGAATTGCTTCCCTGGATAGCAGGTTGGACACAGGCAACTGCACGCAGATGCAGTGCAATGCTAAAATACATTTAAATCTCATTTGCTTTTTTAGAGGCTTAAGACTTCACAAACAAAGTCTACAGAAGTCACTTACATTAGTGTAGACTGCTCTCATCAGTACTCCTTTTGTCATTTCACAAGGAGTTAAAGAGACTTCACTAAGTCTGTACATCTTCAAGCCGGCAGCCTTAATATCTTGTTTGTACAGAAATCTGCCCTTTGCTAGAAGACCAACTTTAAATATAGTTCAATATAGATGCATGACAAATACCCACACACACCTGAATCGTAAAGCAAGCTGAAGTGGGCTACACTAACCTCACACAATCTTACTTGAAATCCTGTTCTACCTCCATGGCCTGAGGGAATTCACAGCTTGAATCAAAAGCTTAAAATTAGTTTTCATGAGGGAACTGCTTCACCACATCTAAATGTAAGGCATTCTGAGAGCTTCACCTAGGAAATTTTCCTTAGAGAGAGAGGAGCCAAACTGTTTAAATATTTCTTGTTTTGGTGTAGTGAACTGAGGAAAGTGTAGGCATGTGTGAACCGAGTTCCAGAGTGCAGAAAAAAAAAAACAGGTCACCCTTCAAACCTTATTTGGACAAGGCAAAAATAATTTGACTCATCTACTAAAAAACATCACTAGATTTAAGTCAAAAAATGTCCTCCCCTTTCTCCAGCAGTCCTACCCCATGCAATAAACTCACAGCAAGACCCACATGAAAGCCACAGAGCTGCCACAGACCTTAATGCATCATTGCTTTCCTATTGCTGACTAGCAAATACTGCCAAGCAGCTCATTTTAAGGCCAGAAATAATTAAATGTTTTGAATATTCCAACTATAAATAGGACTGATGAGCTAAGTTCCCAAGACTTGTTTGGATATCTAATAAGACTGGCAGATGAGCACAGGAGTGGTGAAGAAGTATTTAACTCTCTGTGTTCCTTTAGGGCAATAGGATGTTAAGGGACAGATCTAGAACTGTTACATAAACTGTGAGCAGAAGCAAGTACCTGAAGCTACCATTCTATCAGGGAAGGGGAAAAAGAAGATATTGTGGTGACCTAGATACCTCTGCAGCATCATAACTAATCAAGCAATAGGCCTGTCTACTCTTAAGTGCTATTAAGTTGCTTCTCCATGAATGGTCTCCATGAATGCAGGAGCAGACAGCTCTCCCATAGCTATGCAAAATACTCGTAAGCTCTCGCCATTCAGGAAACAGCAACGCTAGAGGGACACTTCATTATAACGAAGTGCAGCAAAAAAGTCAACCCTCTAAATAAACTGTTTTCAGCAAATGCATACAAGTAGGAGAATACCAATAAGCAGACTCTTAAGACAGAAGCAGCATAAATCCTGACAAAACGTAAGAAGCAAAAAATTGTGTATATAAATATAAAAATATAAATGGATTGCTTCTCTGAAAGCATATAATGAACTTAAGAGATTTTTCTACATAGCTATAAGGAAAAACTTGGAGGGTAGGGATAGTGAAAAAGCACGCTTCTCATCCTTCTTCCACTCTGCCTAAAAACACAGCTATTATTAGCACACTCCCTGAAGGACCAAACAGGATCTCTACCCACAGTAAGGTTTACCAGTACTTTTTCAGCCACGCCTCAAAGAACATTGCTTTAGAATACTGACACAGATGAAAGCATCAAAGAGATTCTTCCTTGTCTTTTCTCTCTCACCCATGCCTAGGTTCCTGAGGAAGGGAATGAGAACACAGCAAATGTGACAATGTCTTAGTTCACCATGGACTCTGGAAACAGCAAGTGAAAGTTCTTCATGAACACTGCAGGCTAACTGAACCCATGCAGACCATGCAGATTTAAACTAGGTAGACTTCTGCTTGTATTTCAAAGCAATTTTATTTTAGGTTGTTGCTCATTCAATAAGAATCAGTCAGCATTTTCTAATTGGTTTAGGCCATAACTACATTTTATGTACCTTCTATGTATTCCTCATCAGCAGTTGAGAATTTAAAGAATGATCAGCTAACCCAAACCAAGACTTCGAGCAAGAAGGATAGGGAGAAAAAAAAAATAGGGTAACAGACGACAACTACAATTACCCCACATATGATCTTTAGATTAGAAGGCAAAGTAGAATAACCCAGCTGCATCTCTACCATGGCCACAGAGGAGCTCAGCAGCAAGCAAAACAAGCACTCGCTTTTGCTATACAAGGAGGTATACCAAAGGGTCAGTTTTCATACTCATTTCCAAAATAAGCAAGCTGTCAGTCAGGAACACCAACTAGTTTAACTAAATAGAATAAGGTTTTAATTTTTCCTTTTTGATCAAACCAAGTCACTAACAATACGAAGCTTCTAAGCAAAAGTGATCTTTTATCCCAACTACCAGTTTTCATTCAGCTTCCCACCACTCTAAAGTTCCTGCAACTAAGAGAGCCTCCCAGCCAGCTTTTCCAGCTCCAAATTCCATAATTCTATTTTAATAAGAAGTTCTACATATCATTTCAAAGAACAGTATGGGGAAAGACTGGGTTTACCTGAAGAAACTGTCTTCTCTATATCAAGTAGCTATAAAAACTGATACAATAACTACCTTCAGACACCTTCATGTGGTATTTAAATTCCCTCTCCCTTCCCAACTGTTCTTCACCTGGTAGCATCACTAACACGCACTCAATGAAAGGCAAGTGTGACCCGGGAAAACGCAACATGTGCCAACACAATTAATGCCTAGATCAACACTGAATCAAAACAGAAAAAGCACCCCTCATAAACCACATTTAGGAAGAACTGAAACCAAAAAAACAAACCACATGTTGCATGTGTTCACTTTATCTCCACTAGAGGAAGATGTTTTCTTCATACAGCTACAACAAGAGTAGTTTCAATCACAGTCCCCACTGCAAAGCACATAAAGAGGCCCGAGCTGCCATACCACTTTTCTGCAATTAACCCATAATAATTGATTATGCATCTAACCATGTCCATATACTTCAGAGCCCAGCATCTACTCTCCACATCTCCTAAGTCTCTGCCAAGAACCATTGCTATTGCTGCTGTCAGAGGTCCCTTGCGAAGGTAACGGTTCAAAGTACATTAATTCTGCAAACAGGACAGTGCAATCAACAGCGACTGCCGCCGCCTCCTCCCTCCCCTGCAGCCATTCAAGCCAGTTTCACTAGTACAACTGAGTCTTAACCACACGCTCACACAAGGGCTGTCCCCACTCTTTCCCAGCGTCAGCCTTTCCTGCTAATTGTGACACATACCCAACACTGCCAAAAGTCAAGTCTGCTAAACAAACCAAACCAGCAGAAAAAACAAACCATTGCAAAGTTTTCTACAAACTGGTTCACCTCCATTAGAATCCAACAAGCACAAGAGCTGAAAATAGACAAAAAGCAGATCTAGGCAACTTCATCTGCAGGGCACGAGGTGGGTTCAGCTGTACAGTACAGGACTGCTGTCCTCTGTGTTGGCATCATTGTCCTAGGTCCAGGGACCAGCTTATCTTGTACAAACAGAAGGTGATCTGCAGTGCACACTACAGCCTCTGAAACAGCCACACCAGCACAACTGAGTGGGAGGCACAAGCTGCTTGACTGGGCACTGGTGCCAAAAGAAAAGTTAAGCTTTGTAACTACAACCTAGTCAAGCTTGGAGAACTTCTCCAGACTCACAGAACTCACCATTACAGTTGAGAAGCATGTCCATATGGAGATTGACTCAGTAATATGTGATAACACTGCAAAGATGGGTAGACAACTGGGCTGCAACTAGGTAAGACTGCTTGTTGCCAAGGATGTGTCTATATCTGAAAGAGTTCAGGTTTAGGCTGGGCTCACCAACACATTTGTTAACCTTCGCTTAACAACAAGGTTTCCTTCTTTTGCAAATGGAGGTTAACACTAGTTTCAGCTTTGTCAATAACATAGGCTAGGATGTGTAACTAGCAGAAAGACCTTGAGCTTGGCAACAGAGAAGCACTCCCTTGAATGTTGCTAGTAATTTTACTGTACCAGCTGAGAGGTCTCAACTAAAGAGCAGATAATAAGAATTTCTATTTCAAAATCACCACAGTTGTCATAAGGATGCTGCAAAACACTTATACTGTAGTAGCTCAGTTCCACACAAGAACCTTCCTACCAGTTAAAAGGGCTCAAGACTTACCATTCATACTTGTTGCCACAGACACCTCATCCACTGATAGCAAACAGTCTTAACAGTAGCATTTTTGGTTTTTAAACAGCATTTTCCTGGGACAGCAGATGTACTCTAAAGGCTGCTGGCCAGTCAAGCCTAGCAGCAAGTATAGCATTGAGGGCAAAAAGAAAAGAGTAATCTCAGAGTAAGGAAAAATACAGCATCCTCCTGAAAGGAACAAACACAGAAGGTGAGCTGGTCACTACTTCTCTGTACAACAATTTCTCGGACTACTCTGAAAACATCTAGCCAGTCTAAATGCTTTTCCACAGCACATCACACCACACCATATGCTGAAACTACAAATGGTTTAATATCAGTCTTTCACTTGAATGATGAAGGAAGAGAGAAATACAACTGTTTGAAGACTGCAGGTTTAACACTCCCCTCCAACTAGAAGTTTAGCCTTTGTAGATCATATTTATTTTCCTCATTCTGTGGATCCATGAAATCTTTCCTTACAGCATATAGAGGACAAACATTGGGGAGAGAAGTCTCGGTTTAGAATATGAACCAAGACATAGATAGCAGCGTACTGCTTTTTAAAGTTCACAGAAGCTTAATCTAGTCAGTTCTAATGCATTACAGAAATAGAAAGTAAGTAGTAGTTTAGAATACAAAACAGCTCAGTTTGAATGTTATTCTTAGAGTTTCATTCTGAGTTCTTTAACTTGCAAATGTATCAGTCTATCACAAGCCAACTCTCAACCTCTTTAAAAACACCAGATTGCATTTAAAGGGTCTTCTCAAACAAGCAGGGTCCCTAGTAGCACCTGAAGGTTTCACAAGTATTTAACCACATCTGTGACCTTAGTGTTCATAGCAGATAGTTCATTTTTCATGGTTCAGTCTTTCCATTGAAAAAATTAAGTTTAATAGCAGAAATTGCATTTCCTAATGCTCCCTACTACTGTTATTTTATTTTGAAAAGGTTTTTTTTCCTTTTAAATCTCAGAGTATAGCATGTGGTAAGTTTTCAGTAGCTACTTATTTCTACAGTACTATTAGCTCTAGAAAATAGTACAGTTCTGTGGCCCAACCCCCAAAAGCATTACTTACTGCACTTTTCCAAATAACTTCTGTACTAGGAAGTCTGGCCTACTAGTATTTAGAAAAGATTTCCTTCCAAGTATTTTGTATTGTATTCTCTCCCTTATCCCCATGACAAGCTTAAGACTTTGTTGCTTGGAAGATAAGAGATAACTGCCTTGAGAACAGCTTTAAGGCCATGTTTAGAATCACACTGCTGTCATTAACAAGAACAATTCCTTAGTATTAATTCAGAATTACTGAAGAAATTATTTCTCTTGGAAGCAAGATGATTTTTCTTTTTAGGAAAGTGATTTGCATATATCAAGCATCTTAACTTATTTAGTTGTGGGGGTTTTTTGTGGGTTTTTTTGTTTGGTTGTTTTTACAGCAGTCATTTCCTCTACTATTCTAAATCTAAGCAATACGTTAAAGGTCTGCCTCCATGCCTAGCAGTTCATGTACTTAAGAGTGACTGTGCCTCCCCCAAAATTAGTATTACGATGATTTCCTTATTAGTCAGAAGAGTGATAGACAGCATCTTTCATTTCCCAGCTGTTAATGGATGCCCAAGTAGATCATACTAAACAGATCAAGATAAATGAACATCCAGAAGCAATAGCCAAAAGATGTTTTCTTACAATTACCTGAGGAGCTCAAAATGCAGAAGGGGTTGAGGAAGGGAGCAGAATAAGACGTAACATGCAAGTTTGAAGGCAGTAGTATCATTGAATAGGGCTTACAAAGAGAGTTAAAATAACAGCACTTACTCTTCCCCTCAGCAGTACCACCCTGTTTGAGAAGATAAGGAGTGAGAACAACTTTTCCAAGTATGCACAGCAAATAAGAATTAGTCCTAACACATCAGTACAAGGAGTTGACACATTCTCCAACAGGATTCTGTAATTTTTCAATGCAAGTAAAACGTCTTCTTGTCCTAGCATTATATAACACACTGCTCAGAAGACACTTCAAATGTTTTACTGAAACCAGTTATAACTTCTCAATTTTATACAACTATCTCTAAAGCTATAATGAATAAAAAAAGTGTACTATGATTTGACACTGACTGAAACCCGATTCTGATCTCACTTGCGCAACTACTGCATAAGAGCATATTAAGTTCTACTCTCAAATATCAGTTCACTGGAGATTACATTCCACACTCCACGTCTGAAATCTGTACAACATTTCATTAGTTCAAGTCTTCAAATACCCTGCCTTCCAGGTTTTGGATTCTATTCCAGACTTTTAAGAGAAAATTGCCAAGACTTGCAGTAGCACACAAACTCCACCCTGCCATGCAGAAGTAATTGGTATGTAGGGCTCAAAATGCAGTCATCTGCTTCCTGTCCACACTGAAAATAAAGCTGGAAATACATCTAAAACAAGAAAAAAATATTAGATGAGACATCTCCTCTCCTAGCAAATGCGTATCAGAATATCCTTCATACCATATACAAGCCATAAATAGAGATCCAGTGATGAAGCTGTAAGCCGAGTCCTTTCCCAAAAGGCACTTTGTACAGTTTTACAGCTTTGACAGTTCTCCTATCTATTCCACCAGGATAGAGACAAACATTAGAAGAAGCTGGTCTTTCATAAATAATTTCTGCAGAAGCCCAAATGGACTTCTCTTTCACATTATATTTAATTTTGTATTAGTCCTGACTCATGCATTCATCAAGCTGACATCAAACAGGAATCCTAATACCTAGCTTACCTGCATTCACTCAGGTAACTTTTGTCAGACTGCCTTGGATTCTATATGGCTCAGAAATGCCATCTTTGATGTCAAACACTCTGCTTAATGTTCTTTCAGTCTTAAAGAGGAACCAGCTTCTAACCATTTCAAAATCACCACAGCTGTTTAGTTTAGGTTTATTAGTTTTTTTTAGTTTAGTCTGTTTAGTTAATAGGAAAGGGAGAAGAGACTTACATAGCTTTACAGATCATACTGAGCACAAAAAGATACTATTGTCACACCAGAATGATATACAAACTAGTCTTGTAACCTCAAGGAGCAACAAACCCATGAAGGAGCTGGAATTTTCTGTGATAAGAGTCCACACAAATTAACTGGATAGCTTTAGGATACGTAATCACATGAACAACCTGCTAATTCATTAAGTGAACATACACTGTTACAGTGCTGTAGCTGGTATGTATGCTACTTCACAAACACCAAGAAGGAAGGTAAGCTCTTTGCTTTGCTGCAGATCAGGAACTCCCATTAAACGCCAACAGGTAGTTACTTGCCTAGCATTTACACATCGCATCACCTCCCAGTAACTCGTTTGTACAGCTACAAAATACCACGGGTGTTGCCTTCAAGTCTCAGGTGATAACTTCAGTCAAATAAGAATTAACAATGGGGAAAACCAGCCAGATCTTCAAATCCCTCAGCCTTCATTCCAGGTTTCTTAAATTTGGAAGTTAATCTTCTGCTTTCTGAGTTCCTCTGATTTTTATATTGAATGCGTTTCAAAAAGCATGCTGAGTATGCACATAAAAGCTTGCTTTCCTGGAAATAAACAGCACACAGAACATAGTAATTTATTTCAGAAATAACCAGAAGTCAAAGGTCACACAAGTTAGCTACCAATGCTCTCAGAACACTAGTCCCTGTTACATATTAATTTGCTGCTAGAAATTAATTATAATCCTTATCCTAATAGACATCACTTATTTCATAACTGTAATTTCTTTGCAGCTAAATGAAATAGCAGACATCAACCTGAGCGATGTTTTCACATATATTTCAAACTTGCCCATCTGTTCTGGTGTTTCTGATACAAGTCCCAACCCCATAAATATATTCAGGTAAATTAACTCCCTACACAGCACTATGACCTCAAAATCAGCTATAGGATGAAATAATATTATTCTTGTCATGAACAAGCTTTCAAAATCAAAGAAAGCTACTGTCATCATTCCTCTTGGACATCTGAAGTAGTTCAGGTTGCTGAAAATGTTTTGAGAAAGAGATCCAGTCATTTTTAGGAAGAGTAAAGTTTTAAGAATCAATGTATGTAAGCAGTCCTGAAAACTTCCGATTATTTGCAAATGACAAATACAGCAGGCCTGCTTATGCAGAAGCTTAGAAAATATTTTTGTGCCTTGTTCACCTGAAATAGCTGATATTAAAGATTTTAAAATACTAATTATTAATATAGTAAGTTTGAGAAGTTAATGCAGGATTTAGCAATAAGCTGGAAAACTGCACTTAAACTGGCAGCTTGCAGATCATACTGGAGGCACAGCATGCAGCAACAGTAAAAGCAAGGAAACAATTCAGTCTTGAAGGAAGTTTATAACTTCACGTTTGAAGATTGCTATGCCAGGATGTCAAAAAATCATCCCCAAGACGGAACCTGTTCATGACCGTAGCACAGTAACCAAAGCAAACTTCACCTTACATAGAAAAGTCAAATTTAAGTGAAACTTGATAGTTGTCCTTATGAATGTCCTTGTAACAAACTCTTACAAACTGTGATAAGATGTGTAACCGTCTAACAACATGCACAAGTTAAAACTAGTTTTACCATAGTGCTGAAGTGAAACCTATAATCCAGTTTGCACTGGAGACTAACACCACTGTGCTTCACTAAAAGCAAGAACAACACAATTTCATCTACCTGCATTTCTGTCTGCTTTTTATACCTGGTTATGCAGTTGGGCAAAACTCACAGTCGGAGAGCACATGACATGGCCATCAGGAGATACAGGCTCTTCTGTATACGGGAATAAAATCCCCAGCCCCACTCCATTCCAACAGGTCCACTCTTACCCAGTCTAGCCAGCTTGAGGCAGTGTGCCTATTCTTATTAAGACAAGAAGAGAAAACAATCCCTCATCTATCACAGTATCTTGCTCCAGGCAGTGGTACTTTAATAGTCTTGTCAATAAGCAAACATTAATCATGGATATTTAACCACAGTAGAGGGACTGAAGTTGTCAAAGTACCTGAGAAGTACCAATGCTCTTGCAAGACCTGGTTCAAACACTCCTGTCCATCCAAGACAAAAAAAACCCCAACCAACCAAACAAAAAAACCCCCAACAACAACAAAAAAAAGATGCTTGGCCTCCTAAACTAGGAGATACAGTGTTTTATGTAAAGGAGTGCTTTTATGACAGTTCAAGCAAAACTGTTCATTGCTAGAACTGTTTCAGAAACATCTTTAAGTTGCAGGCGTGAAAAGGAAAGAGTACAGCCTTCCTCAACCTCACTCCCTGCTTTCAATGGATTTCATAGAGGTATTGCTATTACTGGAGGAGGAACTGTAACATCACTACTGACTTCAGGGTGAGCTAGAACGTAACAGCTGGTAAGCAGCACTCAGTAACAGCACAGGAGGAGTTACAGGCCTCTCCTGTTACATTTCTCTTCTTTTTACTATTCCAATCTACTGCTCTGCTTTACTTCATTGTATAAAAAGATCTTCTGCAGGCAGGCACAGATGATCCATAGCCACACAGACCCTATAATGTTAGTTGTTCCATGCCTGAAGTACACAAGCAACTTCACTAACACACGTTTCCATCACTAATGACGACATAGCTATCTTAAAGGTCATTTATTACAGGTGTGCAGGCACTTTTATGACCCTGAAAAGTTACACAATAATATAATGCTCTGAGATAATTAAATTACATAGTGCCAAAACCACAGAGAACTATCAAAGAAAATTCAGCAATGCTGGGGATGGGGGGGTGGAAACCAGTACCGAAGCAGTAAAGCAGTATCATATCCTCAATTTCAATCTCTGGATTCTTAAATTATTAAAATCGCAACACTGCCAAACACAACCAAGCACTTCCACGCACTCAGAAGCGATGTCTTTTCATCCATACAAAAAAGTCCACAAAGTAACCACTCCGCACCTGCCGGTTTATAGAGCAGCAAGATTTCCCACTTCTGTGGTTTGCAAATGAAGCAACTGAAACCAACAGTGGTACGCAGTATCTCTTAGATTTCGTTTAATCGTCCCCAGTCCAATCGTTCTGCTTCCAGACTCAGCGAGAGCGACACAGCGGCGATGCTCGAACAGCTCGGTGCCCCAGCGCGGCGCTCCTGCCAAGCCCGGGCAGCACTCGCGGCGCCCGGTGCCCCTCACAGGGAGTGCGGGTCACGGCTTTGGAACTGGTTATGAGCAACAATCGTATAAACCCCGGCCCGCGCAGCCCGGCCCCGGCGCTGCGGGCGCCAGCTCACACGGTGGATCGGCCACCTTCCCGCGGGGCCGCTCCCGTGCGGGCGGAGGCGGCTCCCGGGAGAGCGCTGCTTGTCCCGGCTCCGCACCAGGCAAGAGGCCCCAGCCGCGCCACGGGGGCAACAAGGTCACGGGTGCCGGGTCCCGGGCCGGTACGCGCCAGGAGGCCGGGCCGAGGTGACCCTGCTCGGCGAAGCTGCCGCGCCGGCTGCCGCGCCGTACCTGCAGGGGCGCCCCGCCATTTTGAGGCGGGGGAAGACCCCCGGGCCCGCCCCCCGCCGCCACCAGCGCGCATCCCCCGCCGCGCTACCCCCGCAGGTCCCTGCGCCGGCCCGGGGCCGCGTTACCTGCCGGGTCGGGCCGCCGCCGCGCCGGGGCCGCGCGCCGCGCCGCATCCCTGGCCGCCATCTTGTCTAGGTTTAAAATTAACTCGCCGTGACGTCAGAGCTCCGCGGCCAGAGCTTTATCGCCCGGCGGCGGCGCGCGGGTCGGCGGGGTGGAGTTGCGCGTGCGCGGGAAGGGCTTCGCGCCCCGTCCTCTCGCGGGCGCCGCTGCCGAGGCTTCGCGCCCCACCCCCCAGCGGGCGCTGGAGCCCGGCACGGCCCGGCATCGGGGCGAGGGGAAGCGCGCTCCGGGATGAGGGCAGAGGAGGGGTGCGCGGCGGGGGAGCGGCCTCAAGGCCGCGCAGGACGCCTCGGCTGCTGCTTCTGGCACGGCTCGCAAACCGGACCAGTCAGCCTGCCCGGGCTCTCGCTTCCCTCCAGCTCTGTGAGCCGCGGGGACAGCCAAGAAAGCAGCCCCAGCGCTCTGCATGCCTGGGAGCAACACCGCTCCTCACTCTTGAGTTCTCGCCGCTGCTGCATGTAGGTTGGAAACGCGAAAGGACAGCCGTAAATCGGAAGATGCCACACAAGTTCCCAAGGGACCAAAGCTTTCTCAGCTTTGTAAGAGTCTTGTTCCTCTAAGCCCAGACTGACCTTACTGCCTCCTTTAGAAGGCCAACTGTTAAAGTTAGTGGCTTGTACTGCACAAAGGCTTTAGATCTGTGAGGCTTCCTGTTGCTAAAGGTCATACAAACCTGCACAATTAATTCGTTGGTGAAACCTTGTCACGTGTTACAGCTTGTAAAGCGGGCAACAGCTTTGCAAAAACCCATCTGACTGTGATAATGCTCTGTAGAAATCATTTTTCTCAAGTTGTGGGCTATGCTAACTTATTTATTGATGTAAGACTAGAATAATAAAGTTCTTGACAGTTTTAAAGCATATTTTACTACAAGTGGCATAACTAGCATTGAATATATGTTAATTTGATCCTTGTATCCTTCTGCAGTTCTCGCTGTGATTATATTTTAATGTAATTAATTTATATTTATATATTTTATTTATATATTTCTATATTTAATTTATGTTTATATATTTTAGACATTTTAATGTCTTTAATGTGTTTTAGACATCAAATTCTGACACAAGGACTGCCACTGTAAACACACCACTAAGACCCTTATGTGCTACCTCAGTAGTAAGGAACCAAAAGCAGAGTCTGGAGAAGATTTGGAAACACTTCCAGGTGCCAAGACAGCCCGTTGGTTTTTGCTTTTCTGACCTTTCTTTTTGCCTCCATTTAGGCAAAACCAAAATCTGCCTGTGTTTTAGATTGCTGTCACTCAAAAGCTTAATCTCCTAGACCAAATAAGCATAATGGAGGCATAAGTGGAAGTTATTTCAACCCCTTTGTGCAGACGTGTTAGTATGAATGCTAGAAAAAACATTGCCATTAGCCTTTTGCAGTTTGTTACCTTCTTATTTGGGGAAAATGATTGTGTCATTGCGTGTCCTTCTAACCTCAGCCAAAGACGAAAAACTTTCTTGACATCAGGAAGAAGCCAGAGCACACTCTACATAGAGGTGTTTCAGAAATACACAGGAAATCGGGCAAAGGGAAATAACTGGAAATAAAACATATGGAAAGCTAGAAACACTGTTAACTGTCAGACTTAAGCTTCAACAGCTCAATATGAAAACTGAAAAACTGGGGGGAAAAAAAACAACACTAAAGAAGTTTCCCAGTTCTGTTGTTAGTAAACAGCCAGGTTTCTGCCCAGATCTGGAACAGGATAGTTTGAAATAGCGCATATGCAGACAGATAGATTTCTGCTTCATGGAACAGGATTTACTGCTGCTGTAATGTGAGAACAGAAGTAACGAACTTAGAGGTCAGAAAGCTCAACCTCAATTCTGTCTTTTTATGTTTGCAGAAATGAAGGAGACGTTTTCTGAGCTGGAGGATTTTGCTATCAACATGTTATCTCCTGGCTGTTCCACCACACTCCCAGCTGCATTCCACTTTCCTCTGAGCTAGGATATGCAAAGAGTTAGCACTGAAAATGCTTAAGCTAGACATGAGTTTGGCCTGAAAGGAGCTTAGGAGCAACTGCACAAACCCCTGGTAGGTTCTGGTGGTTAGGGGTAGCCAGAGCAGGAGGACCAGCAAGTGCAGTTTGGGCCAGTAGTCCTCACAGCAAGAAATGGCACAGGTTTGTGCTATAGACAGCATCTTCTCTTGGATTTGGCCACGCTGGTTTAGAAAACTCTGCTGTCCCAAGCCATTTGGGGCCAGTCAACACAACCGTCAGTTGTCTCATTAGTGCAAAGAAACAGCTCTGCCCAAGGCAGGGGTTGGGTTGCGCAGCCACTCTGCTGGGAGAGCTGTCCCCTCCCATAGCTGGAAGGGACATGAATCCACCACCATGTCCCCTGGCCTTCAGACAGCACAGCACAGGACAGGACAGTTCCCATGCAGGCAAGAGGCACCCACCAGACACTACAGAAGACCACATCAGACTCAGATTCTTTATGCCTTTCTGTATGAAATACTTCTCTATGCCTGTCAACTAACCTGTGCAATGCTGCTGACTTTGTCTAAGGTGCCCTGCATGATGACAAATTCATGAGCCAAACGCCCACCTGAAGCATATTGAACACCACTCCTGGGCTGGGGGACAGAGGAGTTTCCCATCCTGAAGGGCAGGAGCTGGAGAGGTTTTTGTTGGCGGTACCACACTTACCAATGTCTTTCTTCATCTGCTTCAGGTTGTAGAGTCCAAACGAGTGACAAGGTGAGTCTTAGTCTTCCCTCCAGCCCACACAGTGCTGCAGGCAGCTGGGAGCTGAGGACAGCCAGCTGTGAGATAAAGGTGGTTCTTCTGGGAGCCCCTACTGACCTCAGCGACACGGTGCCTCCACCCCCTTGACTGCAGCTCTTAGGGCCCCCAGGGCTTCTCAAGAGAGAAGACTGGGGAGGCGAGAAGGGGACAGCCCCACAGCAGCAAAGCAGTGGACACAGGCAGGGCAGATGGTGATCAGCTGCCCTTCCACCAGGCACCACCAAAGGAGCTCTGAGATTTCCTAACAGTCTCCCACTAGGAAATCTGCATGGATCTTGGCTTGCTGCCAGAGGCAAACATGTGCCCTCCCAAAGTTTGGAAGAGCCCCATAAGGCACTCATCTCACTTTTCTCTGAGAAGCGTCCAGGCATCACAGCTTCCCACCGCTTCCAGCTGGAGTGCTTCTCCCTGCTGCATGGCGTGGCTCCGGCAGGTGCTCGAGGCACTGCCCTCTCTGCAGCTGGATCCTTCCCTTGACTCGCTCTTACCATCACCAATCCTCGCACCCTGCCCACATGCAGAAACACGCTGCTTCATCCTGCCTGGGCTGGCTGGTGTCTGCCTCATCACCTCTACAAGGATCCCAATAAACAGGCAAGCTTGGTCTCCTATGCAGTTTTTTCTGATGTTCACCATTTCCCAAGAGCATCTCCCTCTGATTCAGGACTACCTTCATCTGTAACACAGGAGATCTAAAAGTTGCCATGGTGTCTCTAGAGAGTGCCCAGCACAGCCCTGAGCTCGTAGCTACTTGTGTGTGTTTGCGTGACCTGGGGCTCATCCAAGCAAAGCCAAGGTGGGACTCGGCATGGATCCAAACCTGGTTCTCCTGTAGACTTCCCCAAGGAAGCAGAGAGGCTGTTGGGAGCAGAGAGCAAGTTAGTAAAGAGAGGAACAAACAATTTACCAAAACTCCTGAACCTGCAGATGTCCTGCATGCCAAGAGGAGACAACTTTTTAGCTGGCAGCAGCACACATGCTTAAGATACAGAGAGCAGCGCCTCACATACCACTCATTTATAGCAATCTGAGTGGGAGATAGGTTCCATTCTCCCCTGGTGATGACTCAGGAGCTACTCCTCTGGGGAGGAAGGATGCAATAACGGTGAATTTTAGCAGTTGTCAGAGCAGCTCAGAGCATGTTGCTAGGCACCAGCTGCAGAAATTGCCTCCAGGTGCTTTCACAGGAGCGGGTGGGCCGGTTTACTGGGCTGTCCCAATACCATTGAAATGGGGCACAATCCATTCTCAGCCTGAAGGAGCTATTGCACAATCTCCCCAGGATTAAGGGTGTAAATCAAGGGGCTGTGACACACCCAGGGGAAAGGCAGCAGGCAGGCTCTGGAGTCATGCTTGCCTGTGTGATAGGTGTTCCTGGGGCTCTCTGTAGTGGTGGCAGGCAGCCTGCCTGTGGAGGTGGCAGTCTCGCACCCCTTTCTGCCCTGTCTTCCCTTATCACAGTGACTGAAGTCTTCAAAGGATTAAGTGGTGAAGTTTTCTTCTGCTTCTGGAAATGAAGCTCTGTAGTCAGCCGAAGTTTTCCTGCAAGCATTTGCTCAAACCCTATCATTTGGGTCTACATAAACACAGTTTGATTTCCATCTCACTGTTACACAAGAGCTAAACAAGATGAGGCTGCTTTTAAAGCCTGTAGATACTGACTCCTGTGGAGGCTGCAGTGTTGCTTAGAGTGCCCACACAACTGTGAACTCCAGGGCTGCCCCGCTGCAGAGATGGCTCTGTCTACAGCCAGCATGCTGCTCTGGCCTCATCTAGAGGACATGTGTGCCTAACCTATTGCCTGCTCTGCAGTGATTTTTGACTTGCCTCTCTAAAAAATGAGACCAGCTCTACTACTGGGGAGTACGCACACACACATGTTAAGTGCCAATATGGTGAAATGCATTTCCATACAGGCTTTAAACTTGGTTTTCTGAACTGACTTGGACATCTCTAAGCACCTCTGGGATTCGGGTCCCCTTGGTGTCATTTCCCAACAGTTTCTTCGGCCATCAAGGCCACCACAGAAAAAGAACTTTTCCACACTCCCAGACTCTAGCTCCCAAACCTCTTGCCCTACAAAAAGCGGAATTGCTCCAGCTGTCACTGTGATGCCCATCAAATGTCTTGCTGAGATAAATCATGACAGCTGCTGAACTTATACAGTCTCCCTCCAAGGCACAGAGCTGTGCCTGCTTTGCTAGCACAGACAGTCAGGCTTATGGAAGAAGTCCCAAGCGGTGTCTACACAATTGGTAACACCATACTTCAATCCACACTGCTACTGCTTTTTCTGCATGGTGCAGCATGTGAAGATCAGGTCACCAGCAAGTTTGGGATGCAAGAAAGTACTTCACCATCACAGAGGCATCAGTATCAATTCAGTGTCTCACTTGGAAAAATGCTATGTAGACATTTTATTCTTCAGTGTAATAAAATAAGACTGATTGCTTAGTGTGTTGCAGGTGTTTGCTAGGAAATGCTCTTATCCATACTGGCTGTAGCTTTTAGAAAAGGATATTTGTATTTGCAGCTTAGCTGATCTTTTATCTCGCAAGCCAGCTCCTCCTCTATGGGGCAAAGCATTACTGTCTGATAGTGACTTGGGTGAAGCACTGCAACTTCACACCTGGGGAGGGAATTTTGCATTGAGCCCTGTGCAGACTGGCTTCTGGTTGCATGCAGTGTTTAGTATGATTGCCCTGGCATACAAAGGGTGCTTAATTACACAGGGGAGCTTATTTGCATCCTTTGCAGCTACATGACTCTGGCTCTGCTGGGCCAGATTTACAGGTCCGCACTAGGAGATGCGTGGATTCTTCACAGGGTTTCTCATGTGGTTTCTTCCCAAGCTAGTTCAGACTAGCTGTGTAGAGATGAGTTGTGCTTCAAAGAAGGATTCTGCTGTGAATACCCACAGTGCCAGAGAAGCTGAAGCTGACTTGCAGCTCTCATTGTCCTCTCCCCCTTCAACCCACTGTCCCACACATAGCCACATAAGGCAATATCAGCCCATCACTTACATCAGGACAGGTTTGGATGCAATTTAGCCACGTGGTCACAGCCCACCTTGCCCAGCTTGGGAGAAGTTTTGGACTAACGCAGGCTGCCTTATCGAGGACTTGGGTACCTCAGAGCCATGGTACCTATCAGCAGGAGCTGGTGTAAGACCTGGTGACAGCAGCACCTACATGAAACCCCAGGTCAGACAGGGAGCTGAGTTTCTCCCACCAGCACTGTGGGCTTACGAGAGGGCACCTGGGGCAGCAGCACCATCCAGGACTGGGTGACTGCTATGCTCTTCTCTGAGCCAGGCCTTGATCTGGGGCGTGATCCTTCACACACTGATGAAAGTGTCTGGATCCAATCTCTGCCATTGGATCAAAGCCTGGAGTTGAGCCTGTATGTGAAGGACTGGACAAGTTCTGCCAGCTGCATTTCCAGGTTCAGACTGGCTTCTGGGCCAAGCCAAGGACACAAAGCAGAATGTGCCACTTAGTCTGTCTTGATTAACATGTGAATTTAATTACATTTAATCTGCTCTCAATAAAATCCAGAACACACTCTAGAAAAATGGTGTTTAATCTTTCTCTAAGCCTCTTTGCATCTGTGCAGGGGCCTCACAGTGTAGCCATGGGCAATCACAATGAAACAAGAAGCCAAGTTTTAGCAGCACCCACAAGATGGGGCTGAGATCAGCAACCTGACGCCTTCGGGTTTGTGCCTGTCCCATTCAGAGGTTCTCCTGCCCCAAAATCTCTCTGTGTGACAGAGGAGAGTGTGGGAAAGGCAGAGGAAGGTGGGGAAGGCATGGTCACAGGGACTGGTACCCACCAGCTGCAGCCCTACTTCCTGTCACCAGGGGCTGGGCTGCTCTGCTGGCTCCAGGGCAGTTTCAGCACCTGCAGGGCTCCACTTGGTGAGCTGAGAAATATACTCCTGGGTGCCAGGCGAGTGCGTCAAAATAAAGACAGCCACTTCAATGCCACCAAAGTGAAGTGCCATGTCCTTTGACAAAAGCACAGTGCCAGGTTGCTGCTGAGCACTGTTCATCAAAAGCATGGCTGGCTCCTCCGTGAATACTGTACAATGGATTCAGTTGCTCTTCTGTACACTCACTCCATGACATTCTTGCTCTGTGCACCAAGTCAGTCACAAAAACCATTGTATTGCTCTGGCTTTGATGGCATTTAGGTGGTTTGACAAAAGAAGGCTCCAGTGGCTCAACACAAGGAAAAACATAAAACTATTTGGAAATATTAATCAGGGGGCTATCATTTATTTTGTGTGGCTCAAGTAATGTTAACTTGCTAGAAAGACAGAAATAGCAAGAAAAAGAGTGGGAGAAAGCATACTATTCCTTTCCTTATTCTGCTTGCCCTGGATACATGCAGCCTGGATGTAGCAGAGGGCTGGAGGGTTAGCTGCCCAAACCAAAGGCAAATTCATTTGAGATCCAGGGATTAAGATACAATCATTTGATCTCAGATTAAACAGTGGATGAGCACCACAAAGGATAGCTTAAAACATTTGGGAAGGTGTTAAGGAAAATCAAGCAGGATTAAATAACAAAATAGCTGCATTAAGCTAGAATGCCTCCCTGGATTACAGGAAGCCTGAAAATCTTGTTGGCAGGGACAGGCTCAGTGTCATGGATCTGCATCATTCTGGGGGTTGAGCCATTAACTGTATGAGAAGAGCAGGGCAGCTTGTGGTTCTGGGGTAGATGAGCTGTACCTGTGTGCAAGTGATCTGGCAGTGCAGGTGTCTCACCCCAGCCCCACCAGTCTTATTCAAGGCTCTCAAGGGCAGCTTGGGGTTCCCACTATCCTGAAGCAGCCTTAGACAGGGAGAAGGAACCGCAGGGGACCTGGCTGGGACTCCCACTGCCTGTGAGAACTGCACTTCGGGAGGAGAGGAGCCCCAGGGCTGCCAGGCAGCTGTCACTCTGGCTGAGAGATCTTTGGCAGGTGCACAAGAGGCTTCACATCACCCTAGGCCCTCAGTGCTCCCACAGTGGCACTGGCCTCTGGCTGGTAGGCTGGCTTTTGGCACGGCCTCACTGCCTGTGGTACCCCGAGCTCTGCGCAGCAAGACACAGAGCAAAACTGAAAAGCCCAGAGCATCTTTCTTCCACCACCACAGAGCCACAGTGATGCCTTGCCCTACCAGCAGAATATTTTGGGGGGGACAGAAACACAAACAAGGTATAACTTGAGTTTCCTCAACACCGTCCAGCCATCCACCAGCATTTTTATTTCCCACCCACCCTCCAAGTTGGAAAAAACAGGAACTCTCCCTGTCCTGCACCAGTTTGTTGCTGATATCAAACTGCTCTCTCTCAGGGGAGCACGGCCACCTGCCAAAAACCATTAGTAGGATGAAATTTTCCAGCAAAAATAGGCTAGCTAGCTATAAATGCATGCTCAAGGATGGTAACCCCAGGGCAGCAAGTCTTGGGCTCTGACAGCAGTGTATCTGCTTCTCAGCCTTGCTTCAGGGAGCTTTTGGGAGCTTTCCTCATCAGCGTTTCTTTTTCTGGACTTGGCCTGTATTTCCTAAGACAAATCATGCAGCTCCCTCAAACGACTGCTCATTTGCAGCCAGCACAGATCATCACTAGCCCTTCCCACAGGTTTCCCGATGTCCTCCATGTGCCTGTTTCAGCTACTTCGTTCTACAGCACCTTTGAAATCATTAATACAGTGCTATTAAATGGGTGTCAGTCCCACATGGGCACCATCCAAAAATAGTGCCTGTGACTGTGGCACTGGCCCAACCCCTATGTACTGGTAGCCACTGCACGGGAGCTCCATGGCTCAACCCCAGCTTTTGTTCTACTGCAGCTTTAGGAAATGTGGAGAGCAGCCATGAGGCTGGGGGACACAGAGCTGAACTGGATGGATGCTGGGTCTCCTCCTTGGCCAAACCTGGTGGAGACCCAACATCCCAGTGACAGGCACGGCTCCTTGCTTGTGCCTATCGAGCTACAGCATCCCACAGATAAAGATCAGCCTTTTCTCATAGTGGCCAAAGCCACCTTCCCATTGAAAACATTGGGCCACTGGCTTTACAAATAGGTTGTGCCCTTGTGAGGCTGATGCCTCCATCACCAAAAAGCATCTTGCAACGAGGAACCGCAAGGCAGCTGCTAGGAAGGATTTGAGTGAGGGACTGCCTGAAAGCATGTAATTGCTCTCTCTTCTTCATCTTGTCTGGGAGGCAGCAGTCCTGCAAAGCACAGCCTGTTTTATAGGCAGCCCCACTCCCAGCCACAGCCACAAGGCAGGTGCAGTGATCCTAAGTGATTATTTAACAGCAGATTGTATAACAGAACATTTCTGTCCCTGACCTCAGCCCTGGGACATCTCCCACCTGGAAAACTTCCAGTCTAATCTTTCAGACCCTGGGGGAGCAGCCTTGGGCATCTGACACCATCCTTCAGAGAGCAGTGATCAGTGGGGACTGGGTAGCTCTGAGCAGGAAGGGGCCACCCACCACATCCCAGTCCCATGCAGGGGAGGAGGGAACCTAATGCTCCACCAATGGCTCAGGTGTGGAGCACAGACCCTGCTGAAAAGCCCAGGCTGACCCTGAAAAGCCCCGCTGCACCCCAGTATCCATCTAAATAAAGCACAACATTTGCCTCTCCACATCAGGATGAGCTGTGCTGGCAAGGTGAAGATGGACAAGCTGGCCTTGGGCAGGGAGGCCAGCTCCACCAGCTTCCCTGGGGTCCAGCCAAACTGCCTCTGGGGTCTGGGAGCATCTGAGCCCCTCAGACCTGCCCCAGCAGGAGTAAGCAGTGCCCAGGAGGCATTGGAGAGGAGCTCACTGCTCTGGAGAGCCACACGTAGCATGTCAGCCTTGTGCTGGTAATGTCCCCAAACTGTGTTTCTCCCAGGAAGATTCTCCTTCACGTGGCTGAGGAGAGGAGACAGTTCAGGGCAGTGCCCTGTAGCCATCAGAAGGATGCTGCAATGTTGTAAGGAGACAGGCACATGTCATCTGGTTCAGAACCATCTCATTCAGAAATCAATCAAAACTAGGTTCTTCTATTGGAGCAGACACAACAAGGAACTTGGTTTTGAGCTTGACTTCAACTTGCCCCAGCTCTAAGCGTCACCATTCAGCAGGTCTTCGTGGCTGTTAACAGCCCCTCCTTAATAGTATGAATCTGCTGAGAAGTGGGAGAGGATTCAGCAGGGCCACCAGGATGGCTGAGAACAGAAGACACTGGCTTGTTTAGTTGAGAAGGAGAGGTGGTTGGGGTGATTTAGCAGAAGTCTACCATGACTAGTCTACCATAGTGCAGGTCTGCTACACGGCACCGGACCAGGAAGAGCGAGTGGATGAAGCCCTCTATAGCCAGATAAGTGCAGCCTTGCATTCACAAAGGGACAACATAGCAGGGCATGAGCAATCCAGAAGGTTCCTGGAGTGCTTTGATGATAACTTCCTCCTTCAAGCGATAGAAGAGGTGATAAGGAGAGGTGCTAAGCTGGACCTTGTTCTAACCAGCAAGGAAGGGCTGGTGGAGAAAGTGAAGCCTAAGGGAAACCTTAGGTGCAGTGACCATGAAATGGTGGATTTCAAGATCCTTATACCAGCAAGGAGGGTGCACAGCAAGCTCACTGCCCTGGACTTCAGCAGAGCAGACTTTGGCCTCTTCGGGGATCTGCTTGGTGAAGTACCATGGGATAAAGCCCTGGCGGGGAGAGGGGCTCAAGAAAACTGGTTAATATTAAAGGATCACTTCCTCCAAGCTCAGGAATGATGCATCCCAACAAAGAGGAAGTCAGGATCAGGTTAGGAAAGCTAAAGCCCTGGTAGAATTTCATCTGGCCAAGGATGTCAAGGGCAACAAAAAAAGCTTCTAGAGGTACTTTAGTGATAAAAGGCAGACTAAGGAGAATGTGGACCCTCTCTGGCAGAAAATGGGAAACCTAGCTACCCAGGATATGGAAAAGGCTGAGGTACTCAATGACTTTTTTGCCTCTGTCTTCACCAGCAAATGCTCAAGTCACTTTGTCCAAGTTGTAGAAGGCAAAGGCAGGGACTGGGAGATTGAAAAACTGCCTACTGTAGGAAAGGATCACGTGCGAGATCATCTAAGGAACTTGAAGGTGCACAAGTCTGTGGGACCCAATGAGATGCATCCGCGGATCCTGAGGGAACTGGCAGATGGAGTTGCTAAGCTACTACCCATCATATCTGAAAATTTGTGGCAGTCTGGTGAAGTTCCCACTGACTGGAAAAGAGGAAACATAACTCACATTTTTAAAAAGAGAAAAACAGAAGACCCAGGGAACTACAGGCTGGTCAATCTCACCTCTGTGATCATGGAACAGATCCTCCTGGAAACTCTGCTGAGACACACAGAAAATAAGGAGGTGATTGGTGACTGCCAACCTGGCTTCACTAAGGGCAAATAATGCCTGACAAATCTGTTGGCCTTCTGCAGTGGTGCTACAGCACTGGTGGATAAGGGAAGAGAAACTGACATCATCTACCTCGACGTGTGCAAAGCATTTAACACATCACATTCTTGTCTCCTTGTCTCTATATTGGATAGACATGGATTTGATGGACGGACTATTTGGTGGACAAGGAATTGTTTGGATGGTCACACTCAAAGAGTTGTGGTCAATGGCTCAGTGTCCAAGTGGAGACCAGCAACAAGTGGCATTTTGTAGAGATCAGTATGAGGACCAGTGGTGCTTAACATCTTTGTCCCAGACACGGACAGTGGGATTGAGGGCACCCTCAGCAAGTTTGCCGATGACACCGAACTGTGTGATGCAGTCGACATGCTGGAGGGTAAGAATGCCATCTGGAGGGGTCTTGATAGGCTTGAGAGTTGGACCTGTGTGAACCTCATGAAGTTCATCAAGGCCAAGTGCAGGTTCCTGCACTTGGACTAGGGCAATCCCAAGCACAATTACAGGCTGAGTAGAGAAGAGATTGAGAGTAGCCCTGAAGAGAAGGACTTCAGGGTGCTGGTGGATGAGAAGCTCAACATGAGCCAGAAATGTGCACTTGCAGCCCAGAAAGCGAACTGTATCCCGGGCTGCATCTAAAGAAGTGTGAGCAGCAGGGTGAGAGAGGGGATTCTGCCCCTCTGCTCTGCTCTCATGAGATCTGATCTGGAGTACTGCATCCAGATATGGAATCCCCAGCACAGGAAGGACATGGATCTGTTAGAGAGTCTAGAGCAAAG
Source organism: Neomorphus geoffroyi (assembly GCA_033558235.1). Classification (NCBI taxonomy): domain Eukaryota; kingdom Metazoa; phylum Chordata; class Aves; order Cuculiformes; family Neomorphidae; genus Neomorphus; species Neomorphus geoffroyi. Next base: position 86,260,641 of record JAUMJM010000005.1, read on the forward strand.
CCATGAAGACAATCTGAGGGCTGGAGCACCTCCCATACAAGGACAGGCTGAGAGAGTTGGGGTTGTTCAGTCTGGAGAACAGAATGCCCCAGGAAGACCTTATAGCAGCCTTCCAGTACTGAAACGGGGCCTACAGAAAAATTGAAGAGGGGCTCTTTATCAGGGAGTGCAGAGATAGGACAAGGGGTAATGGTTTTAAGCTGAAAGAGGGAAGATTTAGATGACATATTAGGAAGAAGTTTTTTCCTGTGAGGGCGGTGAGGCACTGGCACAGATTGTCCAGAGAAGTCTTGGATGCCCCATGCCTGGAGGTGTTCAAGGTCAGGCTGCATGAAGCTTTGAGCAACCTGATCTAGTGGGAGGTGTCCCTGCCCATGGCAGGGGGATTGGAACGGGATGATCTTTAAGGTCCCTTCCGACTCAAACCACTTTATGATTCTATGACTTGGAGGGCAGATACAGGGAGGATGGAGTTGAAGTCTTTCTCATAGGTGAATACAATATAACGCGAAGCAAGAGGCAGAGATGGCAGCATGGCTGATTCAGGTAGTCACTCCTTTCCCAGAAGGGGGCTTCATCCTTGGAAGTGTTTCAGCCTTAGCTCTGCAGGGCCCCAGCTGCTTGTAACAGTCCTGCTCCAAGTGTTTGCTGGAGCAGAGTCCTTCACCACCCTTACCACCAGCACTTCTATGAGTCCATGATAAACTAGGTGGCAATTTGACACCAAACTGAGTTGAAATCAGTCTCCTGCCTTCAGTCACACATGCCAACTTACGTTAAGCACTGCTCTCGTACAACTTAAAAGATGTACCTGCTCAGGGATGCAACAGACGATTTTGCAGCAGCCTGAGCTCAGAAGCACACAGTTTACCAACAGCCACAACAAAAGCAGGTTCAAAGGGCAAGATCAGAAACCCCAACATTTAGAATCTGTGAATCTCTCTACCACTGAGCAGGGGAGTGAACTGCTGCAATATAATTAAATCTGACCATTAACTAGGAGGCTACAGGGGTGTGATGCTCCCTGACAAGCAGGGTGCTGCAGTACTGAGCCTGAGGTGTGCGTGTGCCAGTGCTGGGAGGTGACAGGCAGCAAGGCACAGGGATATTACTGCAATGCCCAGCAAGCAGCATAGAGGGATGCTGAGCCCCCAAGTTGCTGCCAGGCGTGACCCCTCTGCACCCTGCAGCAGCAACCAGCTATTAAAGCTCACCTGAAACCCCATCTTACTGATTTCTTTGGCAGGGCAGAAAAAAATCACAAGAACGAATTAACCTATTTTTAATAGGTTACATCAACAATTAACTCCAAAGCTGCCTTATGAACAGGTGGCACAAGCTGTCCGTGCTTTCACTGAGAGGTAAGCTGGGCCTATAATGCAGAAAACATTTTTGTTGTTTCAAAAGCAAATTGCCCTTCCCTTGGGTGAGTCAAATCACAGCTGGAGGAAACAGCTTTGATTTGCTAGGAATATTTTGATTTTGCAGAGCTAGCCCACTTCTTTTATAGGCAATGTGGAATTGCTTTGGAGCTGGTTCTTGGATCTTAAAAGCCTCATGTCCATGTCTGGTGCTTTGCAGCACAAAGCAAGCTTGGGTTGTATCCTGGTGTGCTGCTGGTAGTGGGTGGGCTGGGGCTGCTCAGCCTTCCTGGAATGCAAGAGCTCTGCTCTACCCAGTCAGAAGGTCTCTGACTTGGATCAGCTTCCGAAAAGAGCCAAGCTAAGCAAAGAAACGGTTTGAATGCAGTAACGTTACAGGAACACACTCACTGTGGCTGGAGCTGCCATGGCTATGCCTGGTTTTCCTGCGAAGCAAGTGAGTCAGAGGTACAGCATCCCATCATGCTCCTCGGTCTGGCTGGCAGAGACAGCCGCTGCCTAGCCCTCACCCCCTCCATCATGATGCAAGAGACACTTTTGCACTTTGCCTCCACAGCAAACTAGAGTTGGCAGTAAACCCCTAAGGGAGGCAGCCTGGGGTCACACTGGAAGCACAAGGGGTTGAGGCTGGGGCTGCAGCACACTCACCCCATTGCAGGGTATTGAACAGCTTGGAGCAAAGCATTTGCCCAAGTAGTGTGTCTGGGTCCAAGTGTTCCCTTATCACATATTCACATGGCTGTGTTTACCAGACTGCTCCTCCAGCTGTCAGTGGGTTGGAGTTTCTACCCTACTCAAAGGGCAGGAGCTCACAGTTGCTTTGCCATCTGATCACACTGATCCAGCAATGCTTTAACCCCTAAGGACAACCTGTCACATTGCACAGCAGGGGGTGTTCACTGAGCCACAAGTGCTCGAGGTTTTTGACACAGAAAAGGTTGAGACTCCAGGCCCTAAGTCTCACCAGGCCAGCAGGACAAAGGTCTCAGTCAAACAAGGGCCTGGAGAGTGGAGATGCTGGCAGCTGCCCTGCACTTTCCGTTCACTCCTGTCCCCAGCGGAATGGCAGTGGCAGCACAGAGAGCGGCCCAAGATCACTAGGGCAGCTTATGCAAGAGGCTTTTGAGGCCCAGAGGCCCTGGGGTGCTAGAAATGCCAAATTGAGATTGTTTCTTCTTTTCCCTCCCCAGAGATACAAGGTTAAAAGCTGAACAGACCGTGACTTCTGGCTCCGGCCTTAAAGGAGGTCGCGCAGACAAAAGGAAAACCAACAAAGAGCAAATTGAGAAGGAAAGGTGAGCAGGATCGAGCCCAGGCTGAAGCCACGGAGGGACTGTGAAAGAACAGCTTTCCAATGGGCTTAACTGCTCAATTACTCACTGTACTATGCAGCTGCTGTACAACTGATGCACCATTTTTGTGCTGAAACCCTGTTTAAAGCCAATTTTTGTTACATGTAATGAGGATGAAAAACAAAAAGAACATAGAAATCTCCCTAAAATAGCCAATATGGTTTACTTTGTATCAGAATAACTTTTCTTTCGGGTATAAGTGATCTGGCCCCAAGTGCGAAAGTGGCCCTGTTCTTTGCCAGGAGTGAAGATAATGCTGGGGAATCCAGAGAACAGCCAGAGCTTGACTGCACATAGCTGGCAGGGCCAAGCCTTTGCCAGGCTCCAGATCTGGCCCAAGGCAGTCTCTAACAGTGGTAATGCTTCTCCCTCACCCTTGTCTTCCTTCTGCAGCCCATCATCATGACAAAGGTCTCCTTGAAAAAAGCCACCAGAGAGCACATCAGGCAGGCAGGCAGGGCTTACTGCTCCCTGCCTGCAAGTGAGCTCCAAACAGAACCCACAGGATATGTCAGAAGCAGGATAATCTTGAGAGTCAGCACAGGAGTTAGATACAACTCTACCTCTGCCATTATTTCCCAGGTGGTCCCACCATGATGAGCAGGACACGCAGAGCCTGGAGGAAAAACAGGGGGAAAGGGAATGAGGATCCAGTCCCACTCCCTCAAAGTAAACGTGCAGACTCCTTGCATCCCTTTTGCAAGCCTTTTGAGGCTTGCCCTAGAGGGTAGGCTTGATCTATTTTGTGCTCCGCTTGCACCACTGCAACGCCTGTTTTTGCATGCTTCATGCACCTCTTTGCGTTTATTTAACAGAGACTTCTCAGCGGTCCTGGGTCATTGTATGCACAGCACATGCGTGTGGTCTTCAGATCCTTTTCCATTGTGCTCCCAGTAGCAGCAATCTCATTCATCTTGCAAGATCTGTTCTTCCTAAGCCAAACTGCTGTTTATACATTGTTATTGAAGTATCAAGGGCATTTATGCATGTTCAGAAGCACATCAGCTCCCTCAAGGAAAAGGGATGAAATACCCTCCCCTTTCCCAATAGATTAAATTGCTCACACAAGCGGAATCAAATCCAGGTTTCTGGGTGACCCAATGGAACTCTTCTGCAATGTTGCTCTTAGGAGAGGGGTTGCAGAGATGCCTTAGCTGCACATCAGAGCAGACAAGACTACAGGAGAGATTCAGACATCAAGTTTTCCAACTCTGACATTCCCAGAGAGGGTTTCCAAGGCAAGTATATGTTTCTGCAAAAACAATCTAATATAACCCCCTCCAAAGCATACCTGTGTTCAGCTGCTGCAGGAGAACATCCTGTGACCTCAAACAGCCTACAAGCACAAACCAAAAGCATGTAAAACCTACTTTAGACAGAGTTTGTGTAAGATTTCACCGTCCTCAGTTCAGGAGCCAGCCCTGGGCTGCAGATTCCTGTCCCCAGGTAAAGTGCCAAGGAGAAGTCAACAAGCCCAGTCTCTGGCACTGAACTCTGAGCAAAGGAATCTGAATTTCTTGCTGCCACCTGCTGTCTCCCGCCAGTAGGGCAGGCCCTGCTCAGCTCTCCCTGCCAGCACTGCCCCAGAGGGGAGGGAATAGCAGGATCTATTTCCCACCCAGCTCCTGTCTCCTGTGAAGCAGTAGAAGCACCCAAAGCCTGACTTGCCCACTCAAGACACTAATAGAGAAACAAAAGGAATGGTTTCCATGTCCTAATTCTCCTGGGCACAAGCTCCAAAAGTACAGTTGATCACATTGTCCCTGATTTTCTACCCAGCAGGAGGAAGCCTGCTGACTTCCAGATGCCATAAGCTGGGACATTTACTCCCCTGGAAAATCCACAGGTTATTCTGTGCATCTTCCACCTGCAGCACATGAGGGGCTTCAGCACAAGCCAAAAGACATCCCAGAAGACAATCTAGGCAGCAACTGGTGCAGTGAAAAGCCCCAAGGGCAAGTGGGGAAGGCCCCACAAGTCCCAGCACAGCCCAGCAGGAGCCAAGGTGAGACTGGCACAAAGGCGCCAGAAGTAGTGTATTATTTGCACTTCCTTGAACAACGAAGGCTAAGGAGATGCAGCATGTGCACAGTTGGGAAGAGATCGGGAGAAAGTAACACTGAAGGATCCGCATCACCACTGCAAGTGCACTTTGACCAATGCACAGATAGTAACTTTATTGCTAGGCTAAATTTGTCCTTATGATGTATTTTCAAGGGGACTAAGACATGACTTGCTCATGCTTGCTCTGCAGCTTTCTCTAGGAGAAAATTTAGCTTGTTACAACAGCAGCAGAATATAATGAGTCTAATGGACTGCATTAGACTTCACTTCCTTCAGTCCAGAATTGTGCCCTCAAAGGGGCTTAAAGCAGTTTCACCAATCCACTTTATAGCAGCAGTTTTACATAATTCAGATTAACCTCATGCTATCCTCTATGCAGAAAAGGTCCTGTTTCAGGCTGGTGTAAATTGTGGCTAGGTCAGCCCTGGCCAGGTGCACTGCAATGGAGGATCACACTGCAAGCAGTCAGGAAAGACAAACTCATCTGATTCATCTCCCAGGCCTCAAGGGACACTGGAGATGAAAAGTAATTCAGAGTCAGCATCCAGGTGCATGCTGACCAAGGACTGTTTCTTGCAGGCTGAGGTCATTATCCACTATTTGCCTGATGATCTCCAAGTCAGATTGCCTTCATTTCAGTGAATTCCATCCCAAGACCAGTTCTTGCCAAAGCTTAATTCTACGCTGAGCACTTCTGAATGCAATGCTCTCATTGGTCCAGATTCAGGCTGCATGAATGCACCCAGCAAGAAGACAAGTGTCAGCCATTCAGCTTGCAGCAAGTCACCCTTAGCCCTGGGAAGCAGTGGTCCACCTTTGCTGCTAGTCAGGAAAGGCTGCCTGTTAATTCAGCCTGCCAGAGGCAGAGAGGGAATGCAAGAGCTACATAAATAGAGGAAACAATAATTTAAAAAAATTAAATCTATGCCTGCTACTTTGAGGTAGTAAATTTCCTGCTTCAATTGACAAAATAAACACATTGAGGAACAGGTGCTCAGAAGCATTTCCGATGATCAGGTGTGTGGTCCAGAGAGGCAAATCAGCTAAAATGCTGCAGAAGCCCAACATCAGCAGAGCTGCAGGTGCTTGGTCATGAACAGGACCCATTTAGAAATCTCCCTGCCCATTCATTCCCCTGTGAGGTGTGGATTTGTGTGAGGACAAGGGCAGGCACACTGGCTGTGCCTGATGACCAATGGAGTTCCAAAGGTGAAACAAGCTGCTCGCTTTCATTATTTCACTAGTAAACCAGGAAGAACCGGCAAGAAAACAACATGCAAGTCAAAGATCTTGGGCCTCGTGCACTCATCATGTGCAAGCAAGGTACACAGAGCTACCTTGTACCGAGCCCAAAGGTGCCCAAATAGCATGAAAAGATTTCATTTTACAACAATCAATCTACCACACACCTGTCTACGAAAAATCAACCAGCCTTGCTCTAAAAGCTTCTCCGCTTTACAGGCCAGCAGCGCAGACATTTGTGGTTGTTCTCTACTGCTGGCATGACCAGGAGCCAAAGTTGGGCTCATGTTTCTCTTGCTCCTTTGGTCAGCTCCCTGTTAACAGAGCAGATAAGAACAGTATCTCCCCAGGTGCAGAGTCTGCCACTCCAACTGCCATTTCCTCAGATCTCAGCAGTGAAACTTGGTCTGTACTTGGAAAGGACACAAAGCAAAATGCAGTGTTTATCAGCTTGGTCTCTGTCTTGCGTAGCTCTAGCTACAAAGCTGATTCAGGGTTAACTCACATTCTGTTTTGGAAAAGGTAAACAGACTCCTTACCAAGCTGCAAGGACAAGTGTGGACAAGTTTCTGAGCTACTACCGAAACTAGGAGCTCTGGGCAATTTGTTTTTAGGGCTTTGCTATGTTAGGGCAGACTGCCACCCTCTTTAGTTCAGGACCTAATCTCCCAGGTGGCAGACCTAAGCTCAAACCTCATACACAGCTCAAATCAGGCACAGAAGAGAACAACATTGTGGGGAACACTGATGATCTTGGTGTTTAGTAGGAACCAGGCCAAGAGACGGCACAGGCATGTAAGGAAATGTAAGCAGGTTTTGCTCAAACACTTAAAGATGGGACACTGTCATGTCTCCAACCCAGACCCCCCTGATGACTGAAGAAACTGATATGGATGGATGGAAGGTGATGCCTAAGGGCAGTTGCTGATAAGACACAACTTCTACTGGGGTGAGGCATTGTCCTGTTTCCAGCCCTGAAGCAACCCTGACTGATTGTGTATCTTTTTCTATTTATTTTTCTCTTCTCCTTTCTTTCTTTCTTTCCTCTTTTCTTCCCCTTTTCCTTATTTACTGAAACATTCAGACAAGCCATAGTTTTGTTCCTTGCTCAGTAAAGAAAAGTTCATTTTTTTCATGTTTGATTGCTTGGTATGGATGCACCTTTATTTGCCTCATGAGAATCTCAAATTTGTGTCCAATCAGGCTTGAACACAGTGTTCCTAAACTGAACCCCGACAAGGCAGTCACACAATAACTGGGGAAATGGGGAATATCAGCACCTCAAGAGGAATACAAAACAGAAGCAGTGTAAGTGCTTACAAAATGGCTTAAAAGCAGCTCCACAGGGAAAGTGATTGCTTCTAAAGCAGTTTAAATCATAAAATCATAGAATGGTTTGGGTTCAAAGGGACATTAAGATCATCCAGTTCCAGTCCCCTGCCAAGGGGTAGGGACATCTTCCACTGAATCAGGTTGCTCAAAGCCCCATCCAACCTGGCCTTGAACGTCTCCAGGGAGGGGAATCCATGACTTCCCAGGACAATCTGTGCCAGTGCCTCACCACCTTCAAAGGAAAAAAATTAGTGAGTGGGATTCCCACCTTAAACTGGTGAAGTCTTAGGTTACCATGTTTCAGACAGAAGCCATGAAGTAACTTCAAAAAAGATTACCCAGGTCACTGCCTGATCAGGCTATTTGTTCGACTCTCTTCTGAAGCCCTTTGACATGATGCTTATCTAAAGCCCACTGATTTAATCTGATTTAGCAGTTTCAATGCTGTGGTTAACAGAAGAGAAAACAGAAGCATAATCTATATTACATGCAAATCTCTGCAGCCAGAAGTTTACACTTAGATGACAAGGAAAGCACCAACTAATAGAAACTGTGCTTCCTGAAATATCCAAAGTCTGCTGTCTTAACAGCCCAAGTGGCAGAATATTCAGAAGAGGAAAGTTTTAGTAAGCAAGCACTCTAACTACTGAGTTCTGGGGGCTTACTTGACTACTATCCACTTAAATTTGAGTGGAGCAGAAACATGTGCAATTTAATTTTCTTACTAGCTTGAAGAATGATGATACCACAAGTGGAAATTAGGAAAGGTGGCAAGAGAAAATAAACAAACAGGTAATAGCTTACATGAAACTGAACAATTAAACCTTGTATTCTGCAGCCACTGCCAACTTCAACCATCCCACATGCTACAAGGCCATGTCAGTGTTTTGTTCTGAATACTGCTATACTGTCCCTGATGGGACTCATTTCTGTCCCTCCATCTTAGAAGCTTTGGAAGACAGAATTAATTAGCTTGCCTTTTTAATAGCTGTTGGCTCCCTGGAACATTCCTGCAGGAGTACTCATTGCCCTGCTTGAAGATCCACTCAGTCTGCAGCTGCTTCATGAACACCAGAGGAGGAAAAAGAAATAAAACATGCCCAAAATTAAGATCTCACATAAGCAGCTGCAACAGTCAAGAGGAAGAGCAGAGAATCTACCTACGTGTGGCTCTAGCACAGGGAGCTGGCTGTGAAAGGCCATAACAGGACAGCTTGACACAGGACAGGTAACAAAGCTTTCTGAACAGAAAAAAAGAGACTTATATTATTTCCTTTAGAGGGACATGGCCAAAGCCCAGCACAAGTAACCTGGCTGCATGATATTCCTCCACATCCTGTGGGAATTACAACCCTTGCAGAAAGAAACATTCTATTTTTAACAAGGAAAGAGTATTATGCACTAGGAGACTTAATGGAACGCAAATATTTGTGTTTCATTAACTTGATGATGCAAGTGTCTAGAAATGGAAGCTCTTCACCCTTTATCAAATCACACACTTTAGCAGTAGAACTTGAGTGACTCATCATCCCAAACCCTGAACAGCTATTTGTTTCAGCTTATTTTCATCTCTGACTACACCCCTGCCAGCTTTTGTAAGAAACCCAAATGGCATGCTAGAAACATCACACGATCACATCTGATCACCCCTCTGCGCAAGTGTCAATTTTAGTGGTGCAACTCAGAACATATTGTCTTATGACTCACTTGGTGAATACTATACATTTTTCACATTCCAGTCCATTTCCAGACTATTTGGAAGCAAAGGTAGGCTGGGAAGAGCCTAGGTGAATTTAAAACATGTGGTCTTAACAATTAAGAACAAAAATAGCACAAGCTATAAGAAATGAAGGAAGCGAAATACCCCTCACTTATACGATCGAATGGCGTGTGGTGAGATCTTGTGTATCAGAACATTTCATCCAGCTGCGGTTTAATGTCCACCTCTCACTCTTGTCAGCCCCACAATCCAGGACATAAATGCAGGTCTACTGAACTGTGCCCACCCTTTGTTCCTTAGTACCTATCTTCCAGGGGTCTTGTAGCACCACTCCTCCCTTGCTTAGATAGGATTCTCAATTCGCTTTTCAATTTCACAACAAATCAGGTCACACAGCATACTTCTCTTGTGCTGTTATTCAATGAGGCCTTTCTCACCAGTCTTAGAGCAGTAGCATCTATGATGTAGAGCAGCATCACTGCATCAGCAGCTAACCAACACACAGGAAACACTCTGGAGCACCAGACTGCTTTTCCCATTACATTTTTCCCATTCTTTGGGACTGTTGCTACCAGGGGACCCAAAACAACACAGCTTGTTTCCTTAATGCTGACACATTTTTGCCACTTATTCAAGAGGGCACTATTGGTTGACATACGTGCTAGAGCATGTATGACAACATGCTAGAGCATTGCTTGGTCATAGCATCAAATGTTGCAAATTGATATATGCAACCACTGCAAGGCAAGTTTTACAGTAGGACTCTTCAATTACCTTTTATACACCAGGTATGTGAATGTGGAAGACTCTCAACCACAGCACACCTGCATCTAGTTTACAGTCAAAACCCAAACAATGGTATTTTGTGCTTTAAGAATGCTTCACAGGAAGTTGAACTCATAATTACTGTTTGGTTGGGTTTTTTTTTTTATTTTCCCATGCCTTCTTGCTCACTATTTCTGGCCAAGCCATATCAAGGCAAACAAGACTATTTTTGATATTATTACCACCTCTGTAATTGCTAGAACGGAATAAACCAATAGGCCAGGTAGACATAAAAAACTGGAATGGCAAAAAAATGCATTAGTAGCCACGGATGTGAGAATTACAAGGTATTTTCAAAAGAGGACATGAAAAAAATCCCAAAGATGTTTAAACATATCCCCGAAGGGAAAAAAAATTTGAGCGTGTTCACATTCGCAGACTTTGACGAATTATTTAGAAGAAAAGATGGAATGTCTCTTGCTAAGCCATCATAATATTCAAACAAGTTCAAGTGCTGTTCGCAATAAAACACACAGCAGGAAAAGGAGCAAGTTGCATTTAATTACAACAAAGAGGGTTTCAACCAGTTACAAGCCAGCGTACCCCAAACATTGTCCCTTTCTAAGAGACAGACTTAGTGACACTACTCTAAGTTGTATCATTTCTTTCATAAAGTAGGACACCCAACACTTCATGAATGTTTTCAATTTTTTCTTGTATCACCCTATCAATACACTCTATCTTGCTGCAGTGGTGTCGAAAGTAAAAAAAGCAATCATTTCCCACTTCTTGCAACTATGGAATAAGAGATATAAACAAAGATTAGAGAGAAGATGAACTGAACATAGAATCACAGAATGGTTTGGGTTGCAAGGGACCTTAAAGATCACCCAGTTCCAACTTATCCCCAGCCTGGCCTTGAACACCTCCAGGGATGGGGCATCCACAGCTTCTCTGGGCAACCTGTTCCAGTGTCTCACCACACTCCTAGTAAAATAATACTTTGATATTTAATCTAAATCTACCCACAATGCATCATTTACCTCCAATGAAAAGTGATTAATTAGAAAAGATAAACTTAAAAAAAAGAAAAACAAACCACACCCCCCCCCAAACAGTGGAACAGACACGAAGATATTACAACAAGCAGGGAAAGTGCATAACAATGTTCAGTATTTTGCTTGTATGGCTTTTGCAAAAGAGACAGAAAAAACTGCATTGAGAGGACTTAATGATTTACTTAGTAACAAGTATAGTAATACTGCTGCCAAATGACAGACACACTTCACTTCCCTTGCAGCAACTAACTTTTCACTTGCCCCACTCTTTTGGCTTTATTCTAATTATAGGTGAACACAGAACTCACTTGCAGAAGGAGGAGACCAACCCCATTCCTCCCTGCGGACAAGCATCCATCCTTACAGGCTCAAGAGAAGACATAATTTTCTTCTATAGCAAAACATGAACAAGGCATCTTTTGTGTTCTCAACTTTTACATGAATAAGATAATTATTTTAAAGGAGAAAGAAGCTCGAACAATTTTTCAGTGTCCTCTTTTCTTCTCCATGTGGCACAGGCTACTCATTCTGTATTTGGGACTTTCAGCTGGTATTATGTTCTCTCAGATACACCCAGGACTAGTCTGTCCTCTGTTTGATCTGGTCAGCCATGGGACAAAATGCCTTTCACCTGAACAGCTTACACAACAACGAATGCTGTGGTCCACTGAGGACACTGAAACATTAAAGTGCTTTTTTGTTGTTTGTGGGGTTTTGGGGGGTTTTTTGTTTTGTTTTGTTTTAAAACCTGAATGCTTCCAAACTGGACCAACAGAGAACATACCGGTTTTAATGCTCAACTACAAACAACGTGACTTCTGAAACTACAATGTATTATTCCGTGAGGCCTTTCTCAATGGTCTTAGAGCAATACCACCTAGCAATGCAAGTTATGAAAGAAGAAACAGGTTTCTGCAGAACATTGAAGTTGATGGAAGAGAAAGGAATTATTGGGAGAGACCTTTTATGGTTAAAACACTAGGCAGCACAGAATATTTCTCTAGTACCCAACATTTCTGTTGGCAAGTAGCAAGAAACAGCACATTGCCTTCTATGCTGGAACTCTGTGGAAGCGATTTTGGTAGCGAAAACCAATGATGCTGAAAGAGTATTAGCAGTGCCCCTAAAATGCAAGTTACTTCAGTATCTACTGGACAGGAGGGTAGTATTATTCCATAGCATATGCAGAAAGAGCTGCTGAAGCAGCTGTCTTTTAGTTCCTAGCTCAGACATATAAGAAGCCTAATATGAATACCTGAAATACGCATTACCTGAAGCATGAACAAAACTGAAGCAGACAGTGCAAAAATTAATCACTGTTGATCAGAAAATCTGAAGGACCACTGACACATTTTCCCTTGTATGGTAAGGTGCATTTACCTTGAAATTAAGAAGGGGGAAAATCCAGTGAAATGCCCATAAGTCTGCAAATGCATTGCGATAAAATCTCTCAAGGACAAGCATATTGCAAAAATATTCTTGCATAAAGGAAGGATATGAATAACATCCATAAAGACAGAAAAAGAACTTGTATGATAAAACAAAACATTCGATTAACTTCTCTCTGATCACCAAGAGAAGAACTAAAAGAAGCCCTAAACACTTTGCTGAAATTCAGAAACGGGAACAAACACAGAGCCTAGGACAGCAGCTCCCAGACTTGCTTTTTTGGATTTCCATTAACCCAAGTAGGATGCAACTCCAATTCTAGAAGAGAAAAGAGAGGTTTCAAAGTACTGGGACAAAAAAACCAAAACCAAAAACAAATCACCTTCCACAAAGTGAAAGATTTCCCATCTCACTAATTTCACATAATGTAATTAGTTTTGTTACCTGAATCCCACTTGGATTACCTCAGTTTAAGAGAGAGGTGAGCCAAGTCTATTTAGCTTATGAACTCTTTCATGGTCATAACAGATGTATAAGATAATCAGACAAAAGAAAAAGTCGAATTAACTGTCCAGGTATGAAAAAGTATGGTGGGGCATGCTTTTTGTTTTAAGAACTTTTACTACATTGTTTTTTGTTGCAATCAATCTTCTCACATATCCAACTTTTACTATTTAGTATGTCATAATCACTATTTAAAAAGCCAGAAAAAGTAGTCAAGAGGATATGTTAAACATCAAAGACTTAACTTTAGATTATGGACAATGAGGATGAACACATTAATACAGGCTTGCAATTTTAATTTTTAAAAGGCCCCTATGGTGGGACTAGCTATAGATGGCATCATGCTAATGCAAATGGAAAACAGTTTTTTTTTTAAAAAAAGAACAAACCCACTTTAAATAAGTATGAATTCACAGCATACACATGTACATACTTAATCTTCTACATTAGCTTTGTTTGAACTATAAATCAAGTCTATACTACTAAAAATTCCATATGTGCAACATTAACGCAAGTAAAGCATTTTATAAATACAAGCTTTAGTATTGCAACATACTTCACTACTTAACATACTGTAAAACAAGTTCTACATTTAAAATTCTGATGTAATATTTCTATCTGCCAATTAAGACTACAATAGGAAAAATACTTGCTACTCTTTAACAGTATTGAAAATGCAAATATATTTCACTTTTGGAAGAAAATGATCTTATTTATACTACTGGTGCTTCTTTAGACATTTGAAGATACTACACTAGTGAAATAGAAACTTTGTAGTAAGCTTACAACATGTACTTCTCAGAAGCAAAAAGAAAAAATCTGTTTTGTATTTATGAAGGAACATCTATTTATTATAAAACAAGATAAAAGTTATTAGAATTAAGTTGAAACAAGGCAATATTAGAACAACCACTTTAGAGCTTTGTGAATGAAGTGTAGTTTTAAACTTGCAAATCAAGGTGAGCGTAGCTCTTAACATGCTGTCCTCTTCTCTATAAATGGGATGAAGTAGAGAAGCAAAGCTTCAAGGTGTAAGGGTTGGAGCCATCTGTCAGGAGACAACATACAACATACTCAGGGTGTTTTACTGAGCATAGCTCTCCCGCTGATCAAGATCGCCTTGCATAATCTGACAAGTTTCCTAGTTCTGTAGGTTTAAGGCTCACATGTCCCCACCTACCCCCACCAGTGGCCCAAACACCAGATGACCTGTAAACAGGCATTACTGATAGCTTACCAGCACTTTTTAGACATAAAAACAAAGTGATGGATCTGGTCGCAAAGGAATGTAGACAGAATTCCAAATGTACTGTACACAAACAAGACTTTGCCATTATTGTTGCTTCCTAGCTGAACTATTTGTACAAGTAGTATTTAACAGGCAATTTCAAAAGACAAAAGGCATAGATATTTAAAGAAGTCAAGACTTAGAACGTGGCACTTCTATCAGACTGAGAAAAGAACAGCAGGATGTCCCGCACTCCCTCCAGGCTTCTCCAGAAAGCAAAGCATAAAATAAGACTCCTCTTTCTGGAAAGGCTGCCAAGATTCACAGATGGCAGCACACATTTGCCTCTCAGGTAATGGAAGATATCCTTCTGGTTCAGCCAACCTCAGACATTCTTATTACAGAAAGTCTTAACTAGCAGTCCTTGTTTTAAAATGCTGTCTTGTCCCGCAATAGCTATATTTGATTAGAGCTTGCCTTTTTCATGTTGAAAGAGTAGGTTCTTCCACTGTTTTCACCCCTCCAAACTGAGATAAATTTGAAATTGTGAACATTATTTTATTATTAATATCTTAAAAAAATATTCTGCCTCTGAAGCAATCTCAGTCCATTATTGAGAAAGTGGACAGAACAGGGGGAAAAGAATAGGAAAGATTTAAACTGTTAACACTTGACAGTGAGACAAGTTCATAACAGTTTAGAGAAGATAGTTTAAAATATTAGAGATTGGGCTGGATTCAAAGTTATGTCTGTGAATACCCAGAAAAATTCAATTTAGTCCTGTAAACCGCCTAAACTGTCCAGTGCAGATCTTGCTATTGTATACTTGTTTAGCAGGTGAATTCCCTCTCCACTACTACTACTGTGGAGCTAAACTCAGGTTGGCCTCGCAATTCTGACTGGAAAGAGAAACCACTACTGGAGCAGTTAATTCAAAGCAGTTGGCGGTGTAGCTTAAAGAATCTTCTGCCCTAAGATATTACAGATATCTCTGCATTTATTGTGAAAGATATAAAAAGCTTCCGTAAGACATTATCCATTAGGTTTGGGTTTTTTTCCTCCATCTTTCCATAACATCAAAGTTGCAAAGCATATTTTGAGTTTTATAGGTTGACTCAAAACCAAGACGACAGACTGCCATTTAGATAGAAACTACTGGAACCTAAACTTGAGATTAAATACTGTAATATACAAATATTTGTACACTAATATATGCATATATATTTGCATATGTGTATACATCTACAAAATACAGCATATAAACATACCAAATGAATGATGCAGGTTTTAGCTGCAGATTGAGCTGCTGAAGCCTCACCTTTTTACAAAGGCAGTATCAACAAGAAAGAGATCAAGAAAAAAAAAATGTATAGCAGTAAGACCAGTAGAATTTACTTACTTGGGACTCTTATCTGGTAGTGATTAAGTACAGTAAGAGCTTCCACTGCATCTGTTTTACATTCCCATTCCAAGAGACCAGACAGCGTTTTGGCAGAAGCTGTCAAAATGGGAAATAAAAAGGGGAAGGAGCAGATCAGCAACACTTCCTGGCACTGCAGGCTCTTAGCAAAATTGGAATTCAACCAGCCCTACAAACAGGTTAAAGTTTACTTACGTTTTGGATCAAACACTTTATATTTAATAAAGCCGAGAACTTCATGGTCCTCACATAACTGTCACAAAAATAAGAGGTAAAGCTCCAGTAAACATGCATATAAACACATTAGCAAAAATTCCAAGTTACTAGAAGAAACTCAAAAAGAGGAAAACACTGACTTTTTTAAGAAAGCTTTCAAGAATTTATGGCAAATTTTTATTTTAAAATATATGTTTAGATTGTTAATTCTTTAGAATATCATTCTTTAGAGTGCAAAACAAGGCTTGTATCTGTGTAGTCCCATAATAAATATGATTTTATAGGCACAAAAATTGTTAGTGTACTGATATTATCACTACCTCAAACAACATAAAAAGTACTTCTTTCTGACATTCCCACTTCAATACAGTAGCTCAGAAGCTGTACATATAAGCACACCGCTCATGAAACAGAGGTAACTTTCAGACAGATCTTGGAAAAAAAATATTCTATTTAGCTGAAAAGAACTTGCTGAATTGTCATCAGTCTTGCCACTGCCTCTCCTTGAGAGGCCCAGAACTGCACATTTTAAGCATCCAGAGTTCACTTATGACTCAACTGTGCAAACTTGTTCCAGGTGCATGCGTCTCTTCATTCCAAAACTTCCTAGCAGTCATCAGACTAACCATCTCAGGGAGTAAGCAAATCTTTTGCAACTGTAGTCCTAACTTTCCCTACATTGGGCTTTGTGTGTTTTCCCTTCCTCCACAAGAAACACGTTAAGCTTTATTTCCAAAATTATGTTTATCACATTAAAAAAAAACACCCAAGAAAGGGAGAGAAGAATGCCAGAATTGTGAAAATACAGCATCTTCTAGGCTACAAACTTATTTTAAAAACCAATTCTCTTCCAACCACTATGCCGTTAACTATCCCAGTTATTTGTTTTAAAACGTAGCACAGTGAAAAGCTAGGATAGAGCCCCAAGGTCATTTCAACTGCCTACCTTTACAAATGTTTCTTCAGTTACACACAAGGGAACATTATAATAATGCAGCACACAAGAGGGTGGTTGGATGATGTTCTTAGATGCTTGGCCAGCACTGGTGAAACGATTATTCTTACTCATCGCAAAATCCTTGTAACTACTCGTGCCATCCTCCAGTTCAAATATCTGGCTTGGAACTACTGAATGCTGCTTGGAAACACTGGGATTTAAGGAGATATATATAGTTAAAAGTTTCTTAA